>CM033791.1:23466549-24088178 GCA_019656835.1 Rhododendron ovatum | reverse complement strand
TTGAACATGGTGGTGCTGCAGAGCAAGCTGAGATGAACTCTGAGGATGTACCATTTCCAGTGGTAGAGAAAAGTCAGCAATCTGGCTATGGAGGTAGCTTTGTTTTTGGAAGTCTTCTTTCACATAGTCCTTTGGTATATAGAACTCTACTAGTAAAGTCCGATATTAGCCTTGTATGCTCAGCGCATGAATATAGAGGCAAAATGTCATTAGAGTTTTATCTTGTTCACTCATGATTCTTTAGCTTTCCCATTTCTTTCTTCCTATGTTGTCGGAGATATTCGGTGCAACTATCAGAATAACTTGGTATTCGGTATAGTATACTTGCCAGACCTCACACTTCCTGATTGAAAGAGATGAAGCTATGAATGCACCGCTTATCGCTTCTGTGAGTTGGAATCAATGGATTTTGTCGATCTCCTCTTCTTTCACGGCCTCCTTGAATTTTTTGCGAATTCATGCTGACTCTTTTGTTTGTGTGTGTGTGTGGGATGGACTGCTTAAGCTTAAAATGCTATATATCGTCGGAAAGAGTGATGGATCTAGGACCTTTTGTTTGAGTTCCACACCAATCTGGTCACTTTTCGTTATGTTTTTATGCTTATGCGTTTGAACTTCACAACTACATTTGTTTGTTGTTTTTATTTACCTGTTGGGGTTTGAGGGAAGGGGTGGATATTGGGAGTTGGTGGAAGTGCAACACTGTGAATGCTTGAGAGCCTGTGCTTGTTAGTGCTTCCTATTTTCTAAGGTTTTGGAGTGTGTCTCTAGCCTGTAGATCTTGATTATCTGTTCGAAGGGATGGTTTGTGAACTCCTATTGGTGCGTTGGGTATTCGTAATGGTGACTTGTACTGTTTACCCATCGTGGATTAGTATTTCAGAATTCCATAGCTATTGAAATATCATCCTTTTGATTGTTTTAATGCTAACATTATTCTTATTTATTTCTTATTCATTTTGTTCAAAAATTTAGGTGCTCACGGGGAGGAAAAGATTATATCCGAGCTTTCTATTCAGATGAACATGGGCTATGTTGAGAACTTTTCTTCTAATTATGCATCTCCTGCTGCTGATCCTTTGGACAGCTATTTCTCCACAGAAGGTGACCAATCATCAAGATCTGTTACCTTTTCATGTCCCATTTTAAGGAGTACATATGGTCACCTGAAGGTCACAGGGCAAATCCGTTTAGTTGGTTTACAGTGTCAACGGATTGGAAATTATGATATTTCAAATGAAGAGAGCAACAGTGTGGGCTCTACTGAAATCACGTCAAGCATTTTGAGTTCAAGCTCCAGAAAAGTTGGCTGTTACACCTCCACTTTAGCAATTGATCCATTTTGGCCGCTTTGCATGTTCGATCTCCGAGGAAAATGCAACAATGATGAATGTCCATGGCAACATGTAAAGGATTTCTCTTGCGAACTTGAGAATTCTGATAATGCCGGTATGAGCACTTGTATAATCTGAATGGAATCTGGAACCTGAATTCCATTGCTTTGGAGTAACTTTGAGTTCATTTTATTTTGAAGATTGTCAGGTTGGATCATCGAACCACAGAGGAAAACTTCATGGCTCAGCAAATACTTCCCAGGGCAATGATTGTCAAGATTTGGCACCACCAACTTATCTAGTGTGCTTAGATATGCTGAAAGGTGATTTTCATACCTATGGATCTGTTCTTGCACAAAGTGGTGGACAGTGCTGGAAAAAGTGTTTCAGTTCATCCATGGTTCTTTCAAGTTTGCTTCCTCCTGATTCCCCTACAAACGAACCATTCTTGCATGGAACTGAAGCTCGTATTGAGGTCCATAGGAGTTGGAATGGTCAATCGCTTTTTCATAGTATAAATGGCGCAATGGTTTGTTACAACACTCTTTTCTTCTCAGATGCATTAATGTAATTGTCATTTTTTATTTTTTTTAACTGCAGAAACTTCATTAAAGATTCGCCTCCATAGAGGCGTCAACATTATATATGGAAGAGAACATAGGAGGGGAATTAGACACCCAGTCAATTGGGATGGTTCGATTCAAACACGAAGTCGCCACCCAATGCGCTGCCCTATTACAAACTCTATGAACCCAAGCTAAAGAAAAATTAAAAGACTCAGCTAACTTTTTTGTATGACCAATAATTGTTGCACGAGGAGGAACATTTTCAGTGGAGCAAAGATGGATCACTGTTCTTTTGTCGTTCTCAATGATTGCATTAGAGATGTCATTCGATTTGAGTAACCGACCAGCCAACCTCACTGCCAACGCCTCTCCTTGTAGAGTGGAAGAAGAATTATACTTTCTTCGCATTATACGATTTTTTGTTAATGTTTTTGGTCTGCAATCAGATGCCTTTAATATTCTCTTTACTCCAATGTTTCCCTCTACATTAGTTTCATGTCATATTTACGTATGGCTGTGTTTTTATCTTTTATGGCTACCATTCGTCTAACTTCCTTTATCCACATGGTTTTACTTAGAATCAAGTCGATCAATGTTTTGCTGATAATGAAAAAGCACTGGAAACGGCTCTTCTGATTCTCAACCAGGAGGTTAATAAGAGAAAGGGTAGGACAGAGGTGATTTTTCTATAACACTCAGGATGTCAATATTTAGTGTCAGAGATCATAAATATTTTGATTCTTATTGTCGTAGTATGCTTGTTTAATTTCTGGAATATGCAGGCTCTTAAAGTGCTTGCTCGAGCTCTTGAAGTCAATCCATCTTGCGTTGTTCTATGGGTTGTTTATTTGCATGTTTACTATAGCACTGAGACGTCAATTGGAAAGGATGACATGTTTCTTTTTGCGGTATGTTGCTATCTGTCTTGTTCTTTATCTTTTTATGAAGAAAGAGGGAGTGGAAGACCTGTATTAATTAATTTTCAGCCTCACCTGGTATCTAGCCCTGATGTCAAAACCCGATGATAGGCACTAGTGGGAACTCTCTGATTCTTATTTGGTGGTTCTATTTTGAGACGAATGATTACTGGCTAATACTTACTGCTAGTACGCATTTGCTATCCGTTAAGGATATAAATAATAAAGTTGCCCCTCTCTCAACAGCTTAAGCTTTTAGATGAGTTGGTGGTTAGCAATCTAATATGGTATATCAGAGCAGGCAACAACTCCTGTGTTCGAGCCTCACTGCCTACTTTATTATTAAATTATTGCACTTGTTTAGCCCATTTATGGACGAGAGCCTGGGTACACGTGAGGGGTGTGTCCAGGATATAAATAATGAAGTTACCCCTTTTTCTAACAGCTTAATCTTTTAGATGAGTTGGTGGATAACAATCTGATACTGTCTTTGTTGAACTAAATATTTACAGTACTTTTGAGTTCATAAGTCAAATATTCCAATAGTTAATGCTTGACTGATTTCTTTGGGTTATGAACATGCTCCAAGGACAGTCTTGCCATTTTATGGTCTTGGTGGGGCCCTTATATTGCAGTTTAGATTTCATATTGAACGTAAAAGCAAGCGCACCATGCTGTTTCTATTCAAGACCTTCTTACCATCATTTTCATTGTGATGCAATTGTTGTGTGCTCTGCGTTTAAGCAGTCAGAGTACTCATTTAGTATATACTACTGTGGGTTCTCTTTGAAATAAGAAAGGTGACCCTTTGTAAGACTTACTTATTTTTTCTACAGGTTGAACAGAATGAAGGATCTTATGAACTTTGGCTTCTGTACATTAATAGTAGAGTACAACATGAGGATCGGTTGGTTGCATATGATACTGCACTCTTGGCTCTCTGCCGCTGTGCATCTACCACTGAAAGTGATGCAATTCATGCAAGTGCAGTCATCTTGGACCTTTTTTTGCAGTTGGTGAATTTTTTGTGCATTTCTGGAAATGTTGGCAAGGCCATTGAGAGAATCTGTGGACTTTTTTCTTGTACAAAGAATTCAGAAGACTCCCATCCTCTTTTGCTTTCTAACATCCTTCCATTCCTGACCCTTTATGACAAGTGTATTTTCTGGCTCTGTTGTGTGTACTTCATAGTGTACAGGAAACTGCCTGATGTTATAGTCCAGCAGTTAGAATGTGAGAAGGAACTTTTTGAGATAGAGTGGCCTTCTGTTCATTTGACAGTTGAAGAAAAGCAACAAGCAGTTACTCTGTCGGAGATGGCAGTAGATTCTCTAGCTCTGTGTATAGACAACCAATCTCTTGAAAGTGGTAGTACACTCAAGGCAGCACACATGTTTGCTGTAAACCACATTAGGTGTATAGCTGTGCTTGAAGGGTTAGAATGTAGTAGGAACTTAATGGATAAATACACCAAACTGTACCCTTCATGCTTAGAACTTGTTCTAATGTCAGGGCGGACCTGGGAAGGTAATTTTGGGGATTTGAGTTTTGCTGGGTTTGAAGAGGCTCTTAGTAACTGGCCAGAAGAAGTACCAGGAGTTCAGTGTATTTGGAACCAGTATGCTGAATTTGCCCTCCAGAATCATAAATTTAAATTTGCGAGAGAACTAATGAGCAGATGGTTTCATTCTGTTTGGCGGTTGCAAAATTCTCCATATAAAGTAGATTCCATGGGAGGAGAGAACTCCCTTGGCTCTTTAGTTTCAGTGTCAGCACTTGAGATTGACGCTTGGATTTGTAATTCTAGTGGGAGAGATGTGGTGTTTGGCCTGCTTAATCTCTCCCTCCACAAGCTATTCCAGAATGAGCCCATCGAAGCTCGCTTAGCCATCGACAGGGCATTGAAGGTCGTGTCTACTGAGGATTACAAGCACTGTGTTAAAGAGCATGCCTTATTTTTGCTTGCAAAAGGTTCCCAATTAAAGGAAGAAATTCCAAGTGGTGAATTATCAAATATCCTGAAAAGTTATGTGATTGATGTCCGGACGTCTTTCACCACCGCTAAACCACTGACTAGAAAGTTCATTGAGAACATAAGGAAGCCAAGAGTCCGGCAGCTTGTTAGCAATATATGGAGTCCCATGTCATCCAATAACTCTCTTGTGAACTTGGTTCTTGAGGTTTGGAATGGCCCATCTCTCTTACCGAACACATTTTCCAAACTGAAGGATATGGTGGATTTTGTCGAAGCAGTTATGGAAATTCTCCCATCCAACTATCAGCTAGCAATCTCTGTTTGCAAGCTGTTGAGTGAACGATCTGATGCTGCTGACATGTCATCTTCTAGTGTTTCCTTCTGGGGAAGCTCACTCTTAGCCAATGCACTTTTTCTGGCGGTTCCGGTGGCAGCAGAATATGTATGGGTCGAAGCGGCTGCTGTTTTGCGGAATCTGACAGAGATTCAGTCCATTTCTGAGAGTTTCCATCGGAGGGCTTTGTCTCTTTATCCCTTTTCCGTCAACTTGTGGAAATCCTATCTTGATTTATCGCTGGTTTCAGGGAATTCAACTTCGGTAATGGAAGCAGCTAGAGAAAGAGGAATCAAACTCGAATTGACATTATAAGGATATGAAGAAGGCTTAGGTAGCATTCAAAGTGCTCCACAGAAACTTTGGGCGACTTTTTTGGCAGAAGCTCAATTACCAGAAGTTAAGAATTCAATTGTAAATCTCTGTGAATGTGGATTTTGAGTGTATAGACTTCTAAGTTTTTGATACCATTATAGGAACCTGAATACTGATACTGTGTAGGAAGATATAGGTTAGGTTTTGTAGGTTGTTGCCAATTCTTAGATGTTTTGGTGATGGATTTTGGAAACTGAGTAGGTTACTGCTACTGATGTTTTTACGGAGACTGTCAGATATATTTTGAGAATGGGATGAAGAGTTGTTTCATATTGTTTTGACTGTCATGTCTTCTGCAACTCTTCTGCGAATAGTTTGGAACAGAATTTATATATCGGAATGGGAAACATTTACCGTAGAAGATCTCATATGTGCTATCTTATCTGTTGTGCTGTGCATTAGTGTTGTCTGAACATTTCGCTCGTAACCTAACCTTGATCAAGTACTATATCAGGCCTTGAGTTTGTTTAGATTCAATGGTTTTTATCTTGCCCTTTATGATTGAAACAGCGACTAGCCATTTATCTGCACCTGCGAACTTAAACTTGCCCTTTAGCTTTTCTCTCCTGTTTACTCTTTCCTTGTTTAATTTCCTTTGCTTGTGTTGCTTTTTCACCCTAATCGAATGCAAAACACGCACAGATAGGCACTTCCCCTTGAACTCGTACCTTCCAAAGATGGATGATAATTTCATCAGGAAAAAAGTGTAAAGACCTGAATTTTCGACCAAATTATTTCAAATAAAATTTAACATTTTATTTGATTAAATCATTTTGTTAATTATAAAGCTAAAACCCTAGATTGGTATATACACATATATGTCTTTTATACATAAAAATATACATGCATTCAAACCCTAGACCTAAAACCCTAGCCCTTGATCTTTTTTATCCTAAAATCTGAAGGAGGTATAGAGAAATTTCAAGAATCTAGGAGAGATTCGGAGAGAATCTAAGAAATTTCATTTGGGAGAGGGTTAATGACCATAAATCTTCCTTACATATAAAACTTGTACTTTCATAATCTTCAGAATCTCAAAATCCTAGCCATCATAAAACCTTAATTTTGTTTGGAGAACAAGTAAAAGAGAGAGATATGGTTGGGAGATGGAGAATGGTGGATTTTGATAAAGTTTACTAACACAAGATCCTGTATCTCTTAGATGTACTTACACCAAGCCTAATTATAGCCCTAAAAATCCTAGGATTTTCTTGTACCTCTAAATCCCATGAATCTAGGAAAGATTAATGAGAGGGAGAGATGGAGAGAGATACCGTGAGAGAGAGAGAGAGAGATGGATTTCAAATCTTATACTTCTATCCTACAACCATAGAAACCCTAGTTTTTAACACAAACTCTAAGATTCTTCATAGATTTCTTGGTAGGTTTTTCATTAAAATATTGTTCTTAAAATCCCATGAATCAAGGAGGATTAATCAAGGAATTGATGATAATATGAGAGAGAGAGAGAGAGAGAGAGGCCTTTGCCTATAAATTCCTCTCCATCCATCCTTCACCATTTCACCACACCTCATTCCATACCTTCCTTCTTTGCTTCCAAGAGTTAGTTCCAGACTATGAGAGAGGGAGAAATTGGCGAAGAGAGAGGTGGGTACTAAGCAATAAAGAAAGAGAAGGGAGAAAAAGCTTGAGAGTTAATTTTATAGCTAGCTATTTATGTTTTAGATGGTGGATTTATTCTCATGAATATTGGCGGGTCAGTAGTGTATTTAGTACGAAGGTGGAAAAGTTTTAAGGCATCGATAATGACGATGTAATCCATAGGAGTAACGGCCGAACATATTTTGAGGTAATAATCCGTAGGAGTAACGGCCGAACATATTTTAAAGTAATTCGGGGAGTATACGATATGCTTTTCACTTCCGAAATCATTTCTTCATTCTCAATTTGTACTCCAAATGATTATCTCATGATATTTGTTAAATTCTATGAGATGTTGTTGAAAAGTAGAATAATAATTATTGATATGATATTGTTGGCCGAAAAGAATTGAGTGACCTTATCAATAGTCTATCCAAACTTGATAGATGGTAGGCTGGGTGAGAAAGGTACTGAGAAGGGTTACTGATCATGTATTGAGGAGAACGTGGGCCCCTTGAGATTGTTTGTTTGGACTTGGTAGTCGATCATTGTTATTAATTCCACTTGAATACGAATATTTTTATTCTGTTGTATCGTATGCTTCCTGAAAAATTTATTTTTCAGGTGTGGAGCTGGATTGGTGAAGGTTGAATTGGAGCATATAAGAATTGTTTGGAGAGACTTGGAAGGTCTTTCTCTTTTATTTTAAAGATGTGAATTGGTATACAGAGAGAATGGGGCCTGAAAGTGTATAAAATATAGTGTATTTTGGAGTTTTATTCTAGAAATAGGTAGGGCATTACAAAAAGTGTTGGGAAAAACACGACGTAATTGGCGAATTCAGATAAGAAATTCTTATTCCATTACATGAAAATCATAACTAAAATTACAGTTAACGAAATGAACATAAAAGGAATGATCAATAACAATTGATATAGATGCGAACCGAATCCTGTATCTTTAAAACATATTCGCCGCCTACTGTAACCGAAGGTGTTGAGGTTGAACAGGCTTCTGTCTCTCTGGATAATCTGGCAAGAACCATAACTCAAGAAACACTATCGTGAGTAGTCTTGGCGGACTGAACTTCGTCTGCTTCTCACACACACAAGAACGAACTCAGAATTATAAAGTATGAAGTCTTAAAAACTGTGTGGAATGCTGAAAACATGATTTTGGCTCTTCAAAATTAGCAATATTGGATCAAAAAAGTGCTCACATTGGAATAACCAAAATATTTTTTTTTTAAAATTAGCAATGTTGGATCAAAAAAATGCTTACATTGGAATAACCAAAATAATTTTTTTTTTAAAATTAGCAATGTTGGATAAAAAAAGTTCTCATATTGGAATAACCAAACCTAGAAACCTCTTAACAACTCATCAAATTTTGGCTATTCAATAATCAAAGCTAGCAATATTTTGTCAATAACCAAATCTTATCTCTACACCAACATTACACAAAAACCTTCTCTCTCTCTCAACAACGTTTTTCAAAAAATAATTTTAAAAAATTGTAACTTTCAGATTTTTTTCTTTTTATTTTTTACAAAAATAATTTTTTCAAAATTTTTGAAAACTGCAAGTAAATAAAGTGTGTTTTTCAAAAAACTGTTTTTGAAATTTCAAAACTCTTTTATAGAAAACTGTTTTTTACACAAAATATGTTTTAAAAAAGTCTGTATTTATAGTTTTTAAAATTTCAAAACTATTTGTGCAAATACAATTCTTTCAAAATTGTATTTACAGTTTTTAAGTGAACAAAGTGTGTGTTTTTTGAAAAACTATTTTTTGTTTTGAAAAACTATTTTTTTTGAACTATTTCTAACATAAACGGTTTTTTTTTCCTTCAAAAATCGCTTTTTCAAAAAATATGCGTAAAATGAAGAGAAAAAGTTTGGAGGGCCCATTGGCTTTGATTATGAACAAAAAATAACCAATGTAGGATTTGACATTGCTAATTTTAGCAACCTCTAAATCGATAATCAAAATTTGATGTGACATATTTTGGTTATTCACATTTGTTTATTCCACTGTTGATACTCTTATATAGTCTAAGTTACAAACCCCCTTGAAGTGCTGCCCAGAAATGAATTTGGGCAATCTGGCGCTTAGTAAAACTCCTGCTGAAGAGGGGAAGTGCAGGTGAGAAGAGGCCCGGGAAAGTCAATGGCCTCCCAAGTTCATTCACATCTAAAAATTTCCATAAAAAAGATGTGAATTTTACAGAGCGGTATTTCTTTAGTCCATGACATTGATAGCAGTCAAATGAGATTCAATTTAAGAGTAATTCTGTGGACAAATTCCATGTCCCTTTTCTGTTGCTCGGCTCTTTATTTTGTGATTGAGATTTGTTCTATGAATTATTCACATCACTCACATTAATCTATAGTATGATTTTTCCTTTTTCGTAGATATCAATGCCTTTTTACACGTAATTTTAGGACAGTTGTAAATAATTTTGAATTCTATAAATAAAGTGTTTTCTTTAGAAGGAGAAAAGGACCGCTCTATCTTTTTACTATATATATGTTCTTTGCTAACATATAGTTAGATTTCAACCCAAAGGGTTTCGACTATGAAAAAGTAATTTATTTTTTATGAGATCACATGTTTAAATCAAAGAAGACCAAATATTTTAAACGTTAGGATCATTGGAGTGTTTGCTTGATTGTTAATTATAGGATCTGGAATCAGACTCCTAAACTAGTTGAGTTGCATGTTAGCTAACTTAAAAATCCAGTTATATATCTAAAAGTAGGTTACACTCCCATTTTGTATTACCACACCTATTTTTTTTTTGTCCTCTTGGTATGTGAATTTGCCAAATTCACCCTTCATTTGTATATATTTTCACATTTGGAAGGAAGACATTGTAAATCCATATTATAAGAAGACAAACAGAAGATGTACTGATGTAGGTATGAAAAAAAAAAGTGAAAATCACAACATCTCTATTACAAACAACAGAAGGGTGTGGGGACAAGTTGTTGAAACGACTTAGATTTATTTGATCCAAAAGCTGTAGTACATCCTCACACTTTCCGGTTAAGTACCCATGATTTTTACCTAAATCACACAATTATCATCCCCTTCCAATTAGGATATGTAGTGCCGCAGGCACGGATTAACACTAGTAAACATATACGCTATTAGATTTCGTGACTGCTTGAGGGTGTTTCACATATTTTTCAAGTTTCTTTACATCTGTACTAGCATCTCCAATTCCAATTCAATACTTCAATTGAATTAAAAAAATCTTATTTTGATACTCTCCTAAGGATATATAGTTGGTACAAAAATGTACTAGGTTAACCTAAAACCGCACTTCCCTTCCCTCATCAAAACCCTCTTACCCATAAAACCACATAAAATAAAACCCTCTAACAGCTCTCTCTCTCTCTCTCTCATCAATCAACAGCTCTGTGGTTTGGCTCTGTTGGTGCATAACACAGTGAACTCGTGGGTTGAAAGATGAATAATCTGAAGCAGTCTCGGGAGCTGACGTGGAACCTTCAGTTGCAGTCGGAGGATGAAGAAGCCCTTGGGTTTGCCACATTCGACATCGAGCGAAACCTATTGTTCTTCGCTTCTTCCTCCAACTTCATTTACGCTACTCAACTTCCTTCGTCCCAAGTAAACCTCATTCACTTGTGCGCTTTCTATTTATCCCCTTATACATGACTTGCTTTGACAAGCAGTGTATCCTTTGATGCCTGTACATAATAAGCACATTTTACCTACTTATTAGACATTATTTCAATAATTTCCCAACCTTCTGATTTTATGTTCTTGCTCTTTTATGATTCCACTCTGTTCTCTGATTGGAAATTGTGGAAACAAAAGGAAGAGGAGGGAAAATAATTAAGAAGGAAAATGGGAGAAAAGGAAGGAGAGAATTTTACTATTCCCATAACTCTAGTTTTCCATTTTCTCTCTTTCTCTCAAAACCAAACAAGGGGAAGGAAAATTTTTTAATTTTCTTTCCTTTTCCCTTCCTTTCCCCATGTTCCAAACAAAGCCCGGGAAAGAAGAAATGATTATGAAGAAAATGAGAGAGAAAGTGAGAGAAAAGTTGAACTTGGATTTGAAAATTTCCCCTCTTTTGTTAGAACCAAACAAGGGATTCCCTTCCTTTCCACATCTTTCCACAATATAGAATTGAAGTCTGGCCGTATAAGAAAATTCGGGATTTGTATTTATGATAATGTCCTTTTAGTCGAACCTTTAGAAATTCGGTCAACAGTCAGAGCTGAGTCAGAGGAAATACTCTTTTGAAATGTTGCAATTTTTTAAAATGTTGCCGTAAATTTTGAAGACAGGAGGAAAGATATGTTCTGATGTTTTTTTAAATTTGGTTGATGTTTTTTTAAATTTGGTGGATTTTTTTTTGAAAACATGTTTAGAGTTCTTCATATTTGATTTTAGTAGTTGGGGTTCCCAAATGCTTGCGTCTGGGTCTCCAGTTGGTTTAACCATCTTCATGGCCATCCAGACACATTTGACCTCATTAAAATTTACGTTAAACGGAATTTTAAGGGATAGAAATAAGGTCAACTGCGATACAGTCTTGATTCCTTTGACATTTATTGAGGATTTGGCTTTTCCTGGAGGATGAGGATCCAATTAGCAACCCCAGTGTTTGAGATTAAGGCTTGTTCAGTTCAGTTCAGTTTGAGAATCTGAGGTTGAACTTTGTGGTTGTGAGAGTCCTAATGCCTAAACTGCTAATTTCAGATGTTGAACTTTGTGCTTGTGTGTATGTATGGTCTGCACTGAAATTTTATTTTTCCATCTTACCGAAAACGTATATGCAAGATCTGTCAAGATAGTTGTAGAAGTATTGGCAATATTTTTCAGTGGAGATTCAAACACTTGTCTGAAAGGTTGCACATAAGTTTGTGAATATCCACTTATTAGTTCAAGATTTTCTCATGTGGTTATTTATTCTTTTGGGAAACTCATGCAAGTTTATGAATGTGACAGGATGGCATAGCATGGAGAAACACCTCTTTGTCTCTGGCTGCTGAGCCTATCGATTTAGAACCTGGAGATATCATTACTTCCTTTGATTATTTGATGGAGAAAGAAGCACTTATAGTTGGGACCTCAAAAGGACTTCTACTGCTACATAACGTGGAAAAGACTATAACAGAAATGGTGGGTAAAGTGGAAGGTGGTGTCAAGGAAATCTCACCTAGTCCAGATGGAGATCTGCTTGGTGTAATTACTGGTTATGGCCATATATGAGTGACGACTCAAGATTGGGATTTGTTGTATGAGATGGCACCTGAGGAGCTTCCTGAAGGTGGTGACATGAGTAAGGACTTCTTTCCATTGTTTGTTAACGCATTTCCCTGTCACATATAATGTGCTTTGTTGATATGTGATGTTTTTTTTTTCTAGTTTGAAAACATTCACATGAAGAGTTGGTTATTGGAATTTTGCCTCATCATTGTATGAATAATGAAGAAGAGAAGACAAACTCTGGGAATTTTTCTTGCTTTCTTCTCTTCTTTCTCTCTTCTTTCTTTTTTCTCCCTGAAAGAAAGAATGATGCTGTTTTCTGGTGATGTATGCTGGAAATGAAGCGGAGGGCTGAATGGTAACTGAATCAAGCACAATATACTTTTCTTGTAATGTTGGAAAAATAAACAAGAAAACTGGGCATGATTGATTAATAATTATCCCATCTAATTGACTCCATGAAACCAATTACATATCTAATTGTATGACACAAAAACAAAATTCGCTGCAATAAGCAACTTATTAACTTTTAGTTCATGTATGAACTATGAAGTACTAGTTCAAACACTTGGGTAAGTTTACGAAATATTTGGTCAGCATTTTTAGACATCACCTAGCATAGGTGAAGCTGTAAATAAGATTCTATGTTATGCCTGAAATGCTCTGTGGTATCTCCTAAACGTCATTGTATTCAAGAAAGTATAAAACATAATGCACTAAGAAACTCAAGTATTTTGCCATATGCCCTTGAATGAGAGTTGATGAATTTGACACCACATACCTTCACTAGACACCCGTACCTAACCCCATGTAACATAGAAGATAAAGGAATAATCGCTACACTGAACTTCTAGCTTTAACTGATTATTGTACTTGCTGCAGGAATTGTTTTAACATTATTGACCTAAAGCAATGGAAATATGCACGGTTAAGCAATAAAAGCTAAAATGCCGTCGCTCATGGGTTACCATGTCATTCAGTGAAAGGAAAAAACTCTGGGGGGTCCAAGTCTTTGAACATACAAGACTCTGATTCCGCAATAGAATGTTTCTGTTGAATTGCCTTCAAGTAAGAATTTTGATGAGTCTAGCAGATTGCAACACATCAGAGACAATTTGAATTTATATTATCCAAAAGGAAATTTTGATAGATTTTCGTTGTAATTTTGTTTGCAATTCGATGTACTCTTACAGCGGTTTCCTGGAAAAAGTATGTGGCGCTGTCTTTTCAACATGTTCTTTAATTTCTGTAATGGGAAACTGTGCCCAGGTCTATGATACAGTTTATCGTTTTATTTGCTTAATCAACTCTATTTTTTAGATATGGTTGATAATTTTCGTCATCTAGTTTTTCTAAGGAGTCTGGATTTTGGTTTTAGGTGAACCAACATCTAGTGCCAATTATTCATTTGAGTGTCCCATGTCATGGCGAGGTGATGGAAGTACTTTGTGACACTGAGCATGGTTCACAATGCTACTTCATTGGATAAGAAGATTAAAGTTTGGGAACGAGATTCGGGGGCGCCGCACTCTGTCTCAGAATCAAAGTCCTTCATGGGATCAGTTTTGGAATGGATGCCGAATGGAGCGAAAATTGCTTCAGTTTGTGACCGGATGGCAGAAAAGAAGTGTCCATCGATCGTCTTCTTCAAGAGGAATGGGTTAGAAAGAAGTTCATTTAGCATCAATGAGGCGATGGACTCAACTGTAGAATTCAAAAGTGGAACTGTCATTCAGATCTTCTTGCAGCTGTTGTCAGATGTGAAAGATATGATTCCCTTAAGATCTGGTCCTTCAGCTACAATCATTGGTACTTGAAACAAGAAATTAGGTGCCCCACACAGGATGGAGTAAGATTCATGTGGGACCCTACGAAACTGCTGCAGTTGATTTGCTGGACTCTGGGAGGCCAGATCACAATCTTCAGTTTTGTTTGGCTTACAGCTGTCGCAGAGAACTGTAATTGATTGCTCCGAGATACAAGTAACCCCTCTTTCCATATCTCTAATTCCACCTCCTATGTTTCTACTCAATCTAAGATTTCCAAGCCCTGTTAGGGACATACCTTTCTGGTCCAAGGGTCTAAGGAATCATTTGGCCGCATCTTTGTCGAACTGCTATTTGTGTGTTGTTGAGCTTCCTCAACTTGATTTTTTTGGAAGAGCTAGAAGGAAAAGAATTCAATGTTGAGGTTTCATATTCAGAATCTTCAATCGGATCCACTTTGCATCTTGTATGGTTGGATTCACATGTACTTCTTGGTTCTTCTCATTTTGGCTTTAGGCACAGTGATTGCTTGCCAGAAACCTGTTCAGGAAAAAATGGGCTGCTTCCTGGGTATTATATACAGGAAATTGAGCTTGTGTGTTCCGAGGATCATGTCCCAGGTCTGGTGACATGTTCAGGTTGGCATGCAAAAATATCCAGTCAAATCTCACTTGAAGAGCAAGTAATTGGTATTGTACCTAATCCTTCTAGAAGATTTCCAGCATTTGTTCAGGTTGATGGTGGAATTATTTCCGAGTATGCGTCAAAGTTGTGTGTCACAGGAGAAGTTTACATGACAACCTTGGATTCTTATCATCCTGCCCCAGGATGTGTGTGGCTTCTATCGTTGACTCTGGGTCATCAAAGTCTTTGATTTTTGGGCTTGATGACAGCAGTAGGCTGCACGTTAATGGAAGGATATTAAGCAACAACTGTAGCAGTTTCTCATTTTACTCCAATTTTACTGATCAAGTGGTCACTCATGTTATTCTAGCAACTAAACAGGATCTTCTGTTCATTGTTGACATTGGGGATGTGTTGCATGAGCCATTAAATGCTAAGTATGACAACTTCGTGCCTGTTGTCAAGAAAAGAAATGAAGAGAAAAGGAACTGTATTAACATATGGGAAAAAGGTGCCAAAATTGTAGGTGTCCTGCATGGAGATGAAGCTGCTTTTATACTCTCGAATGTATACATCCGCATAAACTGGTCCTGTCCTCAATTGTTAATGCATTGATTCAACGACGTTTCAAAGATGCACTCCTCATGGTAAGGCGGCATCAGATCGATTTTAATGTTATCGTCGATCATTGTGGTTGGAAGGCGTTTCTTCTATTGGCTCCAGAGTTTGTCCGACAGGTAAACAATCTGAGCCATATTACTGAATTTGTTTGTTCCATGAAGGAAGAAAATATCATGGAGACGCTTTACAAAAACTATATATCTCTACCTTGCCTAAAAGGGGCCGACGTTGAAGCCAGAAAATTTGAGGGTTCTGGTGCAATTAACAAGATATCCGCTGTCGTTATGGCCATAAGAAAAGCTCTTGAGGAGCAAGCCGTGGCCAGTCCAACTAGAGAGCTTTGTATTTTGACCACCCTAGCGCAAAGTGATCCCCCAGCTCTTGAGGAAGCTTTGATAAGGATAAAAGTGATTTGGGAAGTGGAACTATCAGATTCTGATGATCCAAAGAAAGTATCTTTCCTTATGCTGAGGAAGCTCTAAAGCATCTTTTATGGTTATCTGATGGTGAAGCTGTTTATGAAGCTGCTTTAGGTCTTTACGACCTGAACCTTGCAGCCATTGTGGCACTGAACTCACAATGGGACCCAAAGGAATTTCTTCCATTTCTCCAGGAACTGGAACGCATGCCAACTCTTTTAATGCAATATAGTATCGACCTCAAATTGCAAAAATACGAGAATGCACTCAAGCACGTATTATTGCAGGAGATGCTTTTTATGCTGATTGTATGAATTTAATGAAGAATAATCCTGAACTTTTTCCGCTCGGACTCCAACTGATCAGTGACCCTGCCAAGAGGAGACAAGTCCTTGAGGCCTGGGGAGATCATCTCAGTTGCAAAAAATGCTTTGAAGATGCTGCAGCAACTTATTGTGTTGTACTAGTTTGGAGAAAGCACTGAAGGCTCATCGCGCTTGTGGTAATTGGAGGGGGGTGTTCACTGTTGCTGGTATCATTAGACTGGGAAAAGAGGTTATGCAACTGGCACATGAACTCTGTGAAGAACTTCAGGCTGTTGGAAAACCAGGAGAAGCTGCCAAAATTGCCTTAGAATACTGTGGAGATGCGAATGCTGGGATCAATTTATTAGTCAGTGCTAGGGATTGGGAGGAGGCGCTGAGGGTTGCTTTTATGCACTGGAGAGATTATTTAGTTTCAGAAGTGAAGAATGCATCTCTTGAATGTGCAAACGTGCTGATTGGTGAATACGAGGAAGGATTGGAGAAAGTAGGCAAGTACTTGACCCATTACTTGGCTGGTAGATAGCGGAGATTGTTGCTTGCAGCGAAGCTCCAGTCAGATGAGCGATCAGTTAATGAAGTCAATGATGACACTGCTTCAGAATCTAGTAGCAATTTCAGTGGAATGAGTGCATACTCCAGAGGGTATGACTTCTACATTTGTAACTCGTATTTATTGCAGTTAATTGTGTTCGCTAAAGCTACTTTCCTTTGGCAAATAGTATGTTCATAGTTGTAGTTTAATAGTAGTGACTTCAGTGGCAGGAGTGCATATACCAAAGGTTGTGACTTTTACATTTGTATAGGGGTGGCAAATGGGCGGGTTTGGGCCAAAATGGGTAAGTTGCAAGTGGGTTGGGTCTTTAATGGGTCATTGACCCATCTAGAACCCATTAATTATGAGTCCAATTACCCATACTCAACCCGATTTATTTAAAAAAAAAAAAGACTTTTACATTTGTAGTTCAGATAACTTCTTTTAATTAAACATGTCTCACTAGAGCCACTTTCCCTCGGAAAATATTCCGTGGATGAGTGAAATCATGTCGCCTATAGGTAGAGCTTCTGTTCGTCATTTGTGTCTCTCTTTATGTTCTTTCTATCTAACCAAATGATCCTTATAAGTGGCCTTAGTTGCTTTGTCTGTAGAAGTTCTAGTCTTATTCATGTTTTGTCATCTCACATGTAGCCAAGCTAGTTCATTATAACTCATATGGAGTGCTGACTTAGACGAAAATAGAGTTCGGAGGGCTTCGTTGAGTCACAGTTGTTTTTCTTCTTCTTCTTTTTTTTTCTTGAAGTTTTTCCTCTCTTCTTTGTGGGTGAATGTGTACTTCCTAATTAGTTTCTAAGTGTGTTTTAAAATGATCTTTGACAAAAAAATTGGATGGCCTCAAGTGACTGTTTATATGAGCAGGACAAGAAAGGGCTCTGCTGCTTCCATCAGCTTAAGTACTTCTAGTAAGGCAAGAGACATGAAGTATCAACGGAATAAAGGGAAAATCTGTGCTGGCAGGTATGCAAGTTATTCCTCTTTTCGTTTCCTTTTGCTCCATAATCTCTTGCTTTTCCTATCCTTCTCATAGTCAAGGGTGTTATAATGAACTGTCTTTCCAGCCCTGGTGAGGAGAGGGCTTTGGTGGAGCATTTGAAGGGGAGTCTCTGACCACTGGAGCAAAGCATGAGCTTAGATATTTATTGGTTTCCCTTCTTACACTTGGCAAGGAAATTGCAACGTATTGGAGAAAACTTTCAACTGTCTCAAATGGCAGCAATTAAAGTCACAGACGATGTAGTGTCCAGTGATATTATTGATGAACAAGCACATTCCTTGAATTGTTACATCCAGAAATTGGGCAAAGAGCTGCAGGATTCGGACACTTTCTCTTGGAGGTCTATAGTGTTGCTTTCGCCTTAACAGGTAACAGTTGCCTAAACATGTAATTCACCCACTTGTTCCTATGCTGCGTGCAAGTTTTTATTCTTGAGTGCTGTGATCCACGGTTGCCTGGATGATACCCCTGGACATCTTGTCACCCATTTGGCCACGTAAATATTTGCTTTACGTAGTTGCACATACTGAGAGATGTACCAGATCAGTACATGGGTGGTTAATGGCTTAATGCTGGTGGCCAAAAATGGGTGGCGCAAAATGAGCCAGAGTGTGGCTTTTGGGTCATACTGTTCTCTTTTTCTGACCTCTTATCCCTATAATTATTTGACGTATCCTCTTTTTTTTTTTTTTTTTTTTAAAGTTTTCAACGACTTATTAAATACCCTACTGATCACCAGTGGTTGTGTCCATATAGTGAGCTTTTGGCTGTGGAATTTAAAAGGTGGTATTGGTTTTTGTCTCTTGTCCTTTCATTTTTGTATGTTTACCTATTTTTTCCCTCGATCGAATATCGACAGAGATTTTGGGAAACAAAGTCAACAACAAAAATATGGGCAATGCGGCTTGTCTCCAAAGATGAATCCATGGTTCCATGCAGGGCCGGCCCAAGGGCAAGGCCTGAGAGGCCCGGGCCTAGGGCCTCAAATTTTGGCCCACAAAGTGGGGGCCTCGTTACAAGGAGTAGTAATATCTATGTAATAAAACAGAGCTGCTTTTGAATTCAATGGATAACCAATGCTCAAGATTTATCACTCCTACATAAATCTCCACCTTTTATTCTATAAAATGATGTTTTGGTAAATACTTTGCTTTTTATCCCGCCTTTATGAAACGAAATCTGCCATACTAAGATTACATTCCATATTCTAATCCCATGACTTGCGAGAATTCCAAACTGAAATGGAAACATAAATCATTAACATGGCAAAGTCATCCTACAATTATTATCCTTGCAGCAGCATTTTTCCAAAGAAAACAGTAGGAGTACTCCCTATTACCATTTAAAGTAGTTTCTAAAGGAATCCTTTGTAAAATTTGGTAATTAAGATTCCGTGATTTTCCTTCCCCGTGATTTTGTGGGGTCAGATTTTTAAAGAATAACCTCTCTTTTTTTTTAATTTCTCATTTGGTAATAACAGAATTGGTTACCCCTTTTTTTAAAAGTGACTAATTTTTGACAGGATTGGTTACCACATCCCATGATTTTCGATTTATTTGGCAATTTGGTTTCAAAAGGAAACAAATAATTGGAAGAGTTTATGAAGAAAACTCTTTACTAACAATTCTCTTCTTTATTTGAAACATATGTTTGATTTGATTTACAAAAATCAAAAGGTCTCTTTTATGCATTAAGTCGTTTAGACTTTCTATATTTTTTCCTTTGTTATTGAAATCTATATCGTCTTTTTTCTACATTAGTCTTTATTTTCACAGAGCAACTAATAATTTTCTTTTTATTTGCTATTTGCAGATTCGTAGGAGTGACGACATAAAATGGAAGCTTTGGAGGCATGATAATTTCAAGTGAATTTTCCTGCAAAACTGAAACTGAAACTTCAAATTGCTGTCAAAGTAAATTTCAAGGGATTTTTTTTTTGCAAAACTGAAACTTTATATGAAGAATTAGCGTTGTAAGTATTAACAATATTCCTATTCTTATATGATTTTTTTTTTTTACTTCCGTTTGATCTTATTTAGAACTGATTATCCAAACTTCTTATTTTTATTTTTGCCTTTGAAATTTGCAAATGGTTTCTTTAAAAATCTGGACATATGTTTTGTTAACTAATTTAATTTGATAGGCTTCCGAGAAAACGCGTCCATTACTTTTTTGTTTACTAATCTTTGAAAATCCGATAGGCTTCCTAGGGACAACAGATAGCAACAGATAAAAAAATTTCTACCATCTTTTTTTTTCAGCCATAGTTTTCCATTTCAGATAATCAAAATTACAATGTGCTCCGGTCTCGTTCTAACGATCAGAAACGTTCACTTCGTAGATCTCATCGACTTAAACAAGCATGAAAAAATTAGCTTGATCGGAAATCATTAAGTGCCTAATCGAAACCTTTTTGTCTTGAAAAGAATGAATCCAAATCACTGGATCAAATTTACTAGAATCCATTATTAGCAAGTTATATGTGTTCTGATCAGACATGTAACGCCCCGCTATTTTCCATAAATAAACTCCAAAATACATGTATTTTCAAATGCTTCTAAGCCCCTATTTTCTCCATAAATAAATTAAATCATCAAAATAAACTTAAGCCGTCTTCTTCTGCATCATTCTGCTCAGCACTGAACTCTTCCAAATTATAAAATCCTTCCTCTTCGTCTCTAAACTCTGGCATAAGATGCTAGGGTCACAAAGTAACACCGTGAGCAATTAAGCCCAATAGCTAACTCCTACCCCTATATCCCATACACTAACAAAAATAATATATAACAATTTATCATTTCTAAAAAAAAATTTAGCATCACAAAAAAATAATCAAAATGTGTCGGTGTCTCTCAGAGTTATCGTAGCATATCGTAAACTATATCATCATTTTTCAAGAATCGATTCCACTTTCCATTTTACTTCCTCGAGCACTGGTTCCGCTGACCATCTTTCAGGATCTACCGGGCTCCCAGGCTAAATTCAGATTTTGCCACCCAAAAGCACTGATTCCGCTGACCGTCTCTTTCAAGACCTATCGGGCTCTCAGTCTTTAATCATTTCATAACACACACACGGCACTAGTTCCGCTGACCATCTTTTCAGGACCTACCGGGCTCCTAGGCCACACACGCACACCCGATCTATGATTCCGCCGACCATTCTTTCAAGACCTACCGGGCTCTCATGCTCACGCACGCATACTTGGGTCATGATTTCGCTGACCATCTTTAATGGACCTACCAGGTTCTCATGCTCACACAATCATTAATCTTTTCCACATTTCTCGTTTCTCGTGTCTCGTAAACATGCATCATTTTCTCGAGTTCACATTATTCTTTCAAAACTTGTTAAAAATCATGCGATAATAATAAATCACTAATTTCATGCAATTCTATTTCTGACAACATTGGAAATTATAACATCACAACTTATCAACAATCATGCAATTAATTAAGCATTACAGCGATAAAATCAACCTTTCAACTCAAACGATTTAATCACGGAATATCATAAATAAATAGTTAAACATATAGCACATCAACATTATATTTAGGTGAGCAGATAAGAAGTTTCTGTCATTTTTCTTGGCGGTAGCGAATGTCTGGTCAAAACGGAGTGACGTCGCCCCGGTTGAAATTTGATGAAAAGAAAAATAATTTCTTTTAACTACGAATTGAGAATTTTAAAGATCGACTAATGATTTTGAGTGGTAGTGGAATTTTTCCTCTTCTCCCTCTCTCTTGGCCGCCTCTCTTTCTCTCCCTCACTTTCCCTCTCTTTAAACGAATGCAAGAACAAGAAAGAAAGAATGAAGAAGTGACGTGTGGTGTGTGGAATGGAGGGGAATTGACCTATTTATACTCATGAGAGGAGAATCTAAATTTTATCTAGAAAATCATAACCATATCTTATATAATTATGACCACATCTTATAATATCTACATCAAATCTAATAATATTCAAATCAAATATTATATAATCTAATAAAATCCAACTATATCTAATCAAATCTTATAATATCTAAACAAAATCCGATAATATCCAACAAAAAATCTATATAATATCCAATAATATCCAAACAAATCTAATCATATCTAATAAAATCTCAATCAAATCTAATAAAATCTTATCATATCTAATAAAATCTTATCATATCTAATAAAATCCTATAAAATCTTATTAAATCTAATCCTAATCATATCTATAAGATCCAATCCAATCTTAACAAATCTATATTAAATCTCTCCTAGATTCTTCCATTGTTATGATCACGAACCGAATGTTAGGATTCTATAAGAGTTGGGTACAATCACTTTAATAAATGATAAAATAATTTTTAGTAAAAGAATTATAATAAAATGTTAAAACAAATTGACGTGAAAATTTGGGTCGTTACAAGACACTTCGTGATATCCGATCAAACAGAATTTTTACACAGTTGTTCAACTTGATAAGTTCTACAAAGTGAACGTTTTCGATCATTGAAGCAAGATCGGACCGGAGCCCCCTTGGCCGGGACAGCACGCAGCAGCTCCCCCCAGTCCCCGTTAGGCCCATTTCCACCGAACCGAAGTACTGGGCCAAGTGGTCAGCGACTCTGCGCTGCCCCCGAAAGTCTTTTAATGGGTGTTTTGGTAATTTCGAGTTCCAGTACAAGACCTAGGGTTTCCAGCTCTCTTATTAAATCCACCGAGAAACCCTAGGGTCCTTTCTCTCTCTTTCCCCGTCTCTCTCATCACAGCTTCGGAGGCGCTTCTCAGCCCCGTGGTAAACCCATCTTTCCAATCAGTCGAAGTCTTTGGTTTTCTTTGTATTTTTGTTCGGCTCGTTTTAGGGTTTTGATTCTTGGTGTTGAATCTGATCTTCTTTGATCTCACATACTCCATTTCTCCAACTTTTAGTTGATTTGTAGTTAGAATTAATCATGCCTTGCTCTTTATTTGAGCTTTCTACGTATATAAATACTAAATAGAGAAAGATAGATTGTATCTATGAATGCGTATATTCTTTCATTTGCCTACGTGCTTGAGTTTCAGTGAACATGTCAGTCTTCTATGCTTCTTTCATTTGAGAGTTTGATTTATGATACTTAGCCATTTTGACCATTGATTTTCTTAAAACACCTGCGTATACCTGGAGTGTTAGTTGCATTGTTTATGTGGCGATTGTTGAGCTATTGAGCGGTTCATGAACTGTTGAGAGTGTTTTGATTGTTCTTGTAATGATAAGTGCGATAGGTTTTATGCTTGATTTGATTACTCTACTAGTTTGTTTGTTTCATTGCGGTGTCAATAATAGGTTTGAGATGGCCGAAAATCTTGATGGAAGTGTTAGTCGAATGGAAATAGATTGTCCGCAGGCTCTACATTTGTGATAAAGTTCCTGGGATTTCAAGATGAGATGGTCAATGTAATGTACACTCGGAGGGTTCTAAGTTGTTGATGAGCTATAAGCTTAATTATTATTTCAAAAATGGGGTTGAGCCACTTTAGAACTATGTGAGATCCTGAGAAGCAAGTATGAGGGGACGAATACGGGCACCCGTATTTGTACGATACAGATATGTCGATAGAATGAAAGGTACGGGTACAGTTGGGGTACGTCTATAACAACTGAATTTTTAAAAATTAGAGCAATGTATTACACGTAATAGTTACACTTCAAATAAAAGAAATAGCTAAATGACTTGGGCAATGAGGAATCCAACATCAAATAACAATTTAATGCCAAAAGAACAAATAGACCAAGATTGTAATTTTACAATCATGCTAAGCATAGAAAAAGAAAATCTTATCAAGCCTAGTTTCATTTTTGAGTTGAGTATAGTGGGGTACTTCTCGGGTACAACAGAAGTCAGAGAAAAGTTTTGGTTGGTGTTTAGTGCACCTGGTATGGATTTAGTAGTACCATACAAAGTTCCAGTACCCGGTACATTCCGGGTACGAGTACACCAGGGTTTTAGAAGTACCTGTGCTTCATAGGTGAGGTCTGTTTGTTTCCCAAGAAGTTGGCTTTTCAATAAATTTGACTTTTTCTTACTGCGCACATTTGTGAGGACTGAGGAAGTGGCCAGAATGTCCCCAGGGATAAACTGGATTAACTGCAACCAAGGTTTTCAAGCATCTATACATTCTTCTCCTGATCTTTTTTTCTACTTGTGATTTGCCGGATGATATGGTACGGTTTTATTGATCACTTGGATTTGGCTGCAGTCTTATTTGCAAAGATGGTGAGAGTTAGTGTTCTGAATGATGCTCTCAAGAGCATGTACAATGCTGAGAAGCGGGGAAAGCGCCAGGTCATGATCAGGCCTTCATCAAAGGTGATCATCAAGTTTCTTCTTGTGATGCAAAAGCATGGTATGCTCCTATTACTTGTATTTGAAATTTATTTATTTTATTTGCTGTTGTTTTGTTGTTCCCCATTATACTCTGCATTTTTAGTGCATTTGCTAACCTTTTAATTATGCTCTTAGGGTACATTGGAGAGTTTGAGTTCGTCGATGACCACAGGTCTGGGAAAATTGTGGTTGAACTTAATGGGAGGCTAAACAAATGTGGTGTCATCAGTCCTCGATTTGATGTGGGTGTGAAAGAGATTGAGGGATGGACTGCTAGGTTGCTTCCTTCAAGACAGGTTAGCACCCGAATTGTTAAATACCTATTAATCCTCACAATTTTGTACTATCATGGTCCAAAATATACTTGCTCACAATGGTATAATCAAACTTAGCAACCCCTTAACCAACTTTCCAATTTTACTCTTTGGATAAGCAAAACTAGCAACCTTTTCTCTTTGGATAACCAAATTTAATAGGGACCACTCTCCATCTCTCTCTCTCTCTCTCTCTCTCTCTCTCTCTCCTCTGATCCATAGTTGTCGAAGGCATGCCTAGGCACACCCTAGGCGAGGCAACTTGAACAAGGTGCAGTCAAGGCTCAAAAAAGTGACAAGGCAAGAAAGGCGCAAAAAAGTGCGCTTCAAAATCGACCAAAAACACATGTTTGATTATGGACTAAGACTTCACATTGTGAATTTTGGCAACCCCATAAATGGATAAACAAAAGATGATGTGCCAAGTTTTGATTATCCAATCTTGGTTATGCTATTGGAGATGCCTTAATAGTATATCTTCTTGATGATGTGGAAACCTCTGATTAGACTGTTACTGGCTGGCTATGTGCAGTTTGGGTTCATTGTGCTGACGACGTCTGCTGGGATCATGGACCATGAAGAGGCAAGGAGAAAGAATGTTGGTGGAAAAGTGCTGGGCTTCTTTTACTAGGCTGGAGTAGTCCAAATATGTTTTAATCTGTCGCTCGAGTTTTTTTTTTTTTATGTACTAAACTTGTTTACGAGCAAGATAGTTCATTGTTGGGTTTATTACCGATTTTGCTTCAAATGCAAATTCCAGCATATTTCTTAATTTTTGCTATGGGTTTGTTTACTTGATTCAAGAGATTGTTTGCCATGTTTGATGATTATCTCCAAGCTTGACGCTTCTTGTGGAGTGCAAGTTTTTCCGGTATTTGGGCCATAAAACAGAAGTGGGTTTGTCAGTTTCTGCTATGGTCATTCCATTCTTAATATATCCAAGGTAATTTGCAAGTTACATGAATTTTATTTTTATTTTTATTTTGATTATTTGGCTCGCTTGTATAGAATATGTACGTGATATACTAATACCATAAAAATGCACTACTGTTGAGCCAAAAAAAATAAAATACACGTCACACCTAAATTATGCGTACCAGATACCAAATTTATGCGTATCATCCTCAAGAACAATTCGTAATATATATGTCCAAGGTATATATATTTCCAAGGTACACCCGTTGAACAACTAACAAAAAATGCGTAATATACACTAATTTTTATGACATGAATCCAAATATGATTACGAGATATGCTAGGGTGTTCCCTTTAAGCGACGCGTTGTGCCTGCTTTCAAGTGCTTCGAAAAATGAGCAAGGGGCGTCACACCGGTGCCCGGGTGTGGTGATAAGTGAGCAAGAGTTCTCGCGCGTGTTTGAACGAGCGCGGGTAAAGAAGCTAGCCCAAGATTATAGGATTCGTTTAGCAACTTGGAATATAGGGACATTAATGGGTAAGACTAGAGAGTTAGTTGACACCATGCTTAGGAGGATGATTAGTATAGCTTGTTTTCAGGAGACTAAGTGGTAGGGGAGAAAGCTAGGGAAATAAGAGGACACAGGTTATAAGCTTTACTATACGGGTAAGGATAGACATATAAATGAGGTAGGTATCGTAATAGATAAACACCTGAAAGATTCGATAGTTACGGTAACGAGAAAAGGAGATCGGATTATTTTAGTTAAGCTTGTGATCGGAGGGAGTATAGTTAATATTATTAGTGCTTATGCACTCCAAGTAGGTTTGGATGATCTTATTAAAGAGCAATTCTAGGAGCAAATGGATGATGTGGTTCAAGGGATATCTTTTGGGGAGAAGCTATTTAGAGGAAGCGATTTCAATGGTCATGTGGGAGTGCATAAGCAAGAATATGAGAAGGTACATGGTGGCTTTCGATTTGGTGACCTTAACGAAGGTGGTAGGATGATTTTAGATTTCGCGATAGCTTTTGACCTTATAGTTGGGAATACTCTATATAGGAAGCGAGATGAGCATTTAATTATCTTTAAGAGTGGAGCCAATAGAAGCCAAATCGACTATTTTCTTGCTCAAGGGGCAGACCGCTTGACATGTAAGGATTGTAAGGTTATTATCGGAGAGTGTCTAGTAGTACAACATAGACTTTTGGTGTTAGATATTTGTTTCAAGGGAAATAATAGAAGGAGAAAAGAAACTAGATGCCCACAAACTAAATGGCGGGGCAAAGAGGGGAGAAACTAGAGGTATTCAAGGAAAAAATGTCTCAAGAAGTACAGTGGAGAGTGGAAGGCGATAGTGACAATATGTGGAATACGATAGCTGACGGTATTAGAAAAATATCAAAAGAAGTTCTTGGCGAGTTGAAGGGAAAATGTCCAATTTTTAAGGAAACATGGTGGTGGAATGACGAGATTCAAATCATGGTAAAAGCAAAGAAGAAGTGCTTTAAAAAGTGGCAAAATGACCGGAATGTGAAAAATTTTCAGGGCTATAAGCAAGCTAGTAAAGAAGCTAAGAAAGCCGTTAGGGATACTAAGTTGAAAGCTTATGAGAATTTCTACGCTAGACTCGATAGTAAAGATGAAGAAAAAATTATTTATTAACTTGCTAAGCTACGAGAAAGGAAAGTTAGAGACGTTTCTCAAGTTAAGTGTATAAAAGATATTGATTCGGTGGTGTTGGTGAAAGACGAGGCGATCAAGGATAGATGGAAGTCGTATTTCGATAAGTTGTTAAACGAGAAACATGAAGGAGGCTTTGGTGGGGAGGAAGTGTATGTACCTAACGAGAACATAGAATATAAGTTTTATCAAAGAATACAAAAGTTCGAAGTGGTTAAAGCTTTGAAAAAGATGAAACCGGGTAAGGCCCTAGGACCAGATGGTATCCCTATTGAAGTGTGGAAAAGTCTAAGTGACTTGGTTGACGAAGTTGTTCAACAAGATTATTATGATTAGGAAGATACCCGACGAATGGAGAAGGAACACCTTAGTACCTATCTATAAGAATAAAGGAGATATTCAAAGTTGCAACAACTATAGAGGTATTAAATTGATGAGTGATACGATGAAATTGTAGGAAAGAGTTATTGAGCATCGCTTGAAAATGGTGACTACGGTGTCAGAGAAACAATTTGGGTTCATGCCAGAAAGATCAACCATGGAAGCTATCTACCTATTAAGGAAATTGGTAGAAAAATGCAAAGCAAAGAAGAAGGATCTCCATATGGTTTTCATAGACACAGAAAAGGCTTATGATAGAGTGCCTAGGGACATCATATGGTGGATTTTGGAAAAAAAAAGAGTGACCAAAGGGTATATCGAGGTGATTAAAGACATGTATGAAGGTGCTGTCACTACCATTAGATCACCAGTAGGGAAAACGAGTGAATTTTCTTTCACCGTAGGATTGTATCAAGGGTCAGCCCTGAGCCCACATCTCTTTGCTTTAGTTATGAATGAATTGATTAGACAATTTCAAGAGGATATTCCATGGTGTATGATGTTTGCAGATGACATTGTCCTCGTCGATGAAACCGCTAGAGGTGTTAATACGAAACTAGAAATTTGGAGAGAAGTATTAGAGTTAAAGAGTTTTTGGATAAGTAGGAGTAAAACTGAGTATATGGTATGCAAATTTAGTGGTATCAGTAGTGCGCATGAAGAAAGAGTGATGATCCAAGACTATGAGATACCAAAGAGTGATCATTTTAGGTATTTGGGCACAATTATTAGTAGAGATGAACTGATGATGTGACTCATAAGATCCAAATGGGGTGGCTCAAGTGGAGAAGTGCTACTGGTGTACTATGTGACAAGAGGGTACCTACAAAATTGAAGGGAATTCTATGGAACTGCCATAAGATCAGCGATGCTTTATAGGACAGAATGTTGGCCTATTAAGAAACAACATGTGAGCAAAATGAGTGTAGCAGAAATGAGAATGTTGAGGTGGATGTGTGGTAAGACTAGACGAGACAAGATTAGAAATGAAACAGTTCGTGAGATGGTAGGTATAGCACCTATAGAGGAGAAGTTGAGAAAAAATAGGCTAAGGTGGTTTGGGCATAAATACCGTAAATCAGAAGATGCAGTAATTAAGAGAGCGAATAAGATAGCTCTAGGTAGCAATGTTATGAGGAGGGGTAGACCTAAATTGACATTAGATGCTGTAGTGCGCAAAAATATGAGTATAATGGGTCTGTGTGAACAAGTGGCACTTGACATAGTCCAACGGAGGAAACAGATTCATGTAGTCGACCCCAAGTGATTGGGACGTAAGGCTCAGTTTGGTTTAGTTTGGTCTTGCTATGTCTCAATAATTCTAAACTAGTTCGTATATCAATGTATTTCTCACGAATATTAAAATACTTTTACAAATATCAATATACATTTTTTCGAATATCAATGCACATTTTACATATTATCCTACACCATTTGGGTGGAGGTTATAATAATTCTTTTTTGATAACCAGGTGTTTGGCTAACTTGCTCACATCTTGATTAATTATCGGGGACCAATTCTGTTGTCCACTTAAAGAGCCCCATCTAAAGCCAAAGAAATACTCAGTAGTCCGTATGGTCCAGTTTCAAAAAAGTTGATAGCGCCAAAAGGTTTGAACTTGAAACAAGCCAATCTCAAAGTACCAAGTCTTGGTCACTAGACCAACCTTTAGGATTTAAAATAAACCAGAAGTAAAGTACACTAGAAAATGCAAAATGTTGGCTCTGTTTGGAAAAAAATTTATTCAGTTTTTTATTTTTGTTTTCGATATTTTTTGAAATAGGGATCATAAACTTGTTTGTGTTACAAAATACATAATCAATTCCACTAGTTTACCAAAATTCTAAAAACACAAAAAATGCGTTTTCATTTATTTCGAAAACACCTTCGATAGCCCAAAACAAATAAACAAAAATTATTATGGTCACCAAACATGTTTTTTATTTTTATTTTTTATAATAAACAAACAAAGGAAAGTGATTTTAACATTTCTCTTTTATCCATTGACACTCTTTTTTTTTTTTTTTTGTCCTTTATTCATGTAAAATTACTAAAATACCTTTTCCCCTTGAGTCACATTTTGTACTTGAAGGGCAAATGGGTAATTTCACATAAATAGAGATAAAAAATGAAGAAGAAGTGTCAATAAAGAAAAAGAGAATGTTAAAATTATTTCCATAAACAAAACTCATTTCTTGTTTTTCATAAATGAAAAACAAAAAATTGGCAGCTTTATGCCTTTTTTATTTAGATCACATTCTTTTTAAAGCTTTTTTTTTGTACACTGTTCCGTTTGTTGTGTTTTATCTTCTATTCTTTTTTTTTTTGGGTACGTTGTAATTTATCTTCTATTCTTCTGTTCCTTCGATTACAACACAACTAATATCGGGCCCAAAAAAAATATATATCGGGCCAAACAAAGTGGAGATCTGTGGCTAAAAAAACAAACAAAAAAGTGGAGTTCGGTTGGAGGCATGAAACACTGCGGTGTCAACTCGCGACACACCATACTGTGATTAGCACACAGCAGGGCTCCCAATCCGGATATTCCGATCTCAAAGAGAGTCAGATTCATTTCACCAAGTACAGAAGAAGAAAACCGTCCCTCGACGCTTCGGCTGATTGCATGATTCGATCAAGTAATCTCTCTCTCTCTTGAGCACGGGTATTTGCGCGCTTGAATTAGGGTTTTCAGCAGAATTGGGTAGGGCAACCTTAGAAACATTTTGCAGCTAATCGACAAGCAAGTTGCTTGAATCAATCACTCTTGTGTATAACGCACTCAAAATCCCCAATTCCTGTTTCAAATTCTCATGGGGAAGAACGAATTCCTAACTCCGAAAGTTATCGCTAACCGGATCAAGGCCAAAGGTCTCCAAAAGCTCCGCTGGTACTGCTAGATGTGCCAGAAACAATGCCGTGACGAGAACGGCTTCAAGTGCCATTGCATGAGTGTAGTGGCCCGGGATAAATGGGGCTCTGCACCGACCCCAGAGACATATTATCGAGGGCTCCGTACCGACCCCGAGGACATATTATCGAGGGCTCCGTACCGACCCTGGAGACATACCACCTAAGGCTCCGTACCGACCCCGGAGACATACCACTTAAGGCTCCGTACCGACCCCGGTGACATACCACCGAGGGCTCCATACTGACCCGGGAGACATATTACCAAGGTTCCGTACCGACCCCGAGGACATATTACCGAGGGCTTCGTACCAACCCCGGAGATATACCACCTAAGGCTCCGGACTGACCCCGGAGACAAATTACCGAGGGCACCCGAGGGCTCCGTACCGACCCTGGAGACATATTACCGAGGCACCCGAGGGTTCCGTACCGACCCCGAAGACATACCACTGAGGGCTCCATACTGACCCCCGAAACACAGCACCGAGGGCTCCTGAGCAAGCCTCCTATGTCTAATGAGACACATCATCGAGAAGAATCCTCACGAAGGGCTGCCCTGGCCATTTGCTCCGTAACCGCCTTATCCGGGGCGTCATTTATGATGTCACCCGAAGTAGTTACCCAAGCGTGACCTCCACGCACTAGCTTGGAGGCCAAGCAAACCAAGATCTATAAATACAAAGGGACTCTAACCTAAAGAGGTAGGTCGTTCTACCCTAACCCTAGACCTAAACCTCTCTCCTTACATCTAACTTGATCGTCGGAGGGTCACTGGGCTTCCACAGCTCTAGAGACTTGTTGCAGGTCCAGCAGCGGAGGCGTTGAGCAAACGGAGGAAGGAACCGGAATCCTCTCACGATCAAGACCCCGAGAATTGGTGGAAAACGCCGACTTGTTCGTCTGAAGCATGAAATAATACTGTTTATTGCACTGTTCATGTTCTTCCCGAGGTCTATATTCTTCCCGAGGCCTATCTCCTTCCCGAGTTTGTCAACGCTCTTCCCGTGAGAGGATTCCGGTTCCTTCCTCCGTTTGCTCCACGCCTCCGTTGTTGGACCTGCAACAAGTCACTGGGCTGTGGAAGCCCAGTGACCCTCCGACGATCAAGTTAGATGTAAGGAGAGAGGTTTAGGTCTAGGGTTAGGGTAGAACGACCTACCTCTTTAGGTTAGAGTCCCTTTGAATTCATAGATCTTGGTTTGCTTGGCCTCCAAGCTAGCGCATGGAGGTCACGCTCGGGTAACTGCTTCGGATGACAATATAGATGATGCACCGGATAAGGCGGTTACGGAGCACATGGCCAGGTCAGCCCTTCGTGAGGATTCTTTTCGATGATGTGTCTCATTAGACGCAAGAGGCTTGCTCGGGAGCCCTTGGTGCTGTGTTTCGGGGGTCGGTATGGAGCCCTCGGGTGCCCTCGGTAATATGTCTCCAGGGTCGGTACGGAGCCCTCGGGTGCCCTCGGTAATATGTCTCCGGGGTCGGTCTGGAGCCTTAGGTGGTATATCTCCGGGGTTGGTACGAAAGCCCTCGGTAATATGTCCTCGGGGTCGGTACGGAGCCCTTGGTAATATGTCTCCCGGGTCGGTATGGAGCCCTCGGTGGTATGTCACCGGGGTCGGTATGGAGCCTTAGGTGGTATGTCTCCGGGGTTGGTACGATGCCCTCGGTAATATGTCCTCGGGGTCGGTACGGAGCCCTCGGTAATATGTCTCCCGGGTCGGTATGAAGCCCTCAGTGGTATGTCACTGGGGTCGGTATGGAGCCTTAGGTGGTATGTCTCCGGGGTCGGTACGGTGCCCTCGGTAATATGTCCTCGGGGTCCGTACGGAGCCCTTGGAAATATGTCTCTGGGGTCGGTACAGAGCCCCATTTATTTGGGCCACTACAATAGCCCCTTAACTTCTCCTGACCTTTATTGGTTTGGGAGGAGTTGACGAGTAGTATGGCCGAATGTTTTGATATGTACCATGCCCCAGAGAGATGTGTTGAGCCTCATGCTAGTTGTTCATCGGTCGTGGGCTCAGCTTCGGGAGACCAAGGCACGATGAGGCACGGAAGGGTTTCGTCGGTTCGCGGGCTCGGCTTCGGAAAACCTAGGCATGAAGGAGGCATGGAAGGGTTCCGTCGGTTCGTGGGCTCGGCTTCGATAAACCTAGGCACGAAGTAGGCACGGAAGGGTTCCGTCGATTCATGGGCTCGGCTTCTAAAAACCGAGGCACGGAGGGGTTCCATAGGTTTGTGGGCTCGGCTTCGCGAAATTGAGGCACGAAGAAGGCACGGAAGGGTTCCGTGGGTTTGTGGGCTCGACTTCGGAAAACCAAGGCATGAAGTAGGCACGGAAGGGTTCCGTCGGTTCGTGGGCTTGGCTTCTGTAATCCAAGGCACGAAGGAGGCACGGAAGGGTTCGATCGATTCGTGGGCTCGACTTCGGGAAACCAAGGCACGAAGGAAGCACGGAAGGGTTCCGTCGATTCGTGGACTTGGCTTCGGGAAACCTAGGCAGGAAGGAGGCACGGAAGGGTTCCATTGGTTCGCGGGCTCGGCTTCGGGAAACCAAGGCACGAAGGAGGCACGAAGTAGGCACGGATGGGTTCCGTGGGTTCGTGGGCTCGGCTTCGGGAAACCAAGGCATGAAGGAGGCATGGAAGGGTTCCGTCGGTTCGTGGGCTCGGCTTCGGGAAACCAAGGCACGAAGGAAGCACAGAAGGGTTCCGTCGATTCGTGGACTCAACTTCGGGAAACCTAGGCACGAAGGAGACACGAAAGGGTTCTGTGGGTTCGGCTTCGGGAAACCAAGGCACGAAGGAGGCCCAAAATGGTTCCGTTGGTTTGTGGGTTCGGCTTCGGGAAACCGAGGCACGAAGTAGGCACGGAATGGTTTCGTGGGTTTCATGGGTTCGTGGGCTCGACTTTGGGAAACCAAGGCAAGAAGGAGGCACGAAAGGGTTCCGTAGGTTCGTGGGCTTGGCTTCGGGAAACCGAGATACGAAGTAGGCATGGAAGGGTTCCGTGGGTTCGTGGGCTCGGCTTCGGGAAAACAAGGCACGAAGGAGGCACGGAGGGTTCCGTCGGTTTGTGGGCTCGGCTTCGTGAAACCAAGGCACGAAGGAAGCACTGAAGGGTTCCGTCAATTCGTGGACTCGGCTTTGGGAAACCTAGGCACGAAGGAGGCACGGAAGGGTTCCGTGGGTTCGCGGGGTTAGCTTCGGTAAACCAAGGCACGAAGGAGGCACGAAGTAGGCACGAAACGGTTCTGTGGGTTCGTAGGCTCGGCTTCGGGAAACCAAGGCACGAAGGAGGCACGGAAGGGTTTCGTTGGTTCGTGGGCTCGGCTTCGGGAAACCAAGGCACGAAGGAAGCACAGAAGTGTTTCGTCAATTCGTGGACTCGGCTTCGGGAAACCTAGGCACGAAAGAGGCACAGAAGGGTTCCGTGGGTTCGCGGGCTCAGCTTCGGGAAACCAAGGCACGAAGGAGACCCGGAATGGTTCCGTCGGTTCGTGGGCTGGGCTTCAAAAAATCGAGGCACGAAGTAGGCACGAAAGGGTTCCGTGGGTTCGTGGGCTCGGGTTCGGGAAACCAAGGCACGAAGGAGGCACGGAAGGGTTCCGTCGGTTCGTGGGCTCAGCTTTGGGAAACCAAGGCACAAAGGAGGCATGGAAGGGTTCCGTCGGTTCATGGGCTCGATTTCGGGAAACCAAGGCACGAAGGAAGCATGAAAGGGTTCCGTCGATTCGTGGACTCGGCTTTGGGAAACCTAGGCATGAAGGAGGCATGGAAGGGTATGGACGCTTCCGAGCCTATCGAAAGCTAACTTCTAACTTGAATCTTGGTTTGATTGTTGTTCAGGGCACGATGAACGCCTTCTATGCTAGCCCATTTTCTCCCAAAGTACCATTTCCCTGGAAGGGGCAAGGTGGTCTTTTTACAAACTGCCTAGGCCATGGATTCTTTTGGTGGATGCGTACGTTGTTAAGCAATGGATGGTCCTAGCCCCCGCTAGAGCAAGAGTTGGAGGACAGGTGGAAGAGCCGCTTGATCTTCACCAATTCCTCTCATTGCGTCGACGCTTTTTGGTTCTCGGATCTTGACGTTTCTGTTGTGAAGAATGTCTATAAGTAAGATGAGAGTTGTTGAAGGGGAGGAGCGAACATCAGAGAGAACGACTAATCCCCAGCGGAGTCGCCAATTATCGGGGTTCCGATTTGGATCAGTCGGCTTGGGCTCCGTTCCTTGCTCCTTCCTTACAGCTCTGCCCGTCCTCCGCTCAACCTTCAACAAGTCACTAGGGTTGGTGGCCGTGACGGGAAGAGCGTTGACGGCCTCAGGAAAGAGATAGGCCTCGGGAAGAATATAGACCTCGGGAAGAACATGAACAGTGCAATAAACAGTATTATTTCATGCTTCAGAAGAACAAGTTGGCATTTTCCACCAATTGTCAGGGTCTTGATCGTGAGAGGATTCCGGTTCCTTCCTCCGTTTGCTCCACGCCTCCGCTGCTAGACCTGCAACAAGTCACTAGAGCTGTCGAAGCCCAGTGACCCTCCGACGATCAAGTTAGATATAAGGAGAGAGGTTTAGGTCTAGGGTTAGGGTAGAACGACCTACCTCTTTAGGTTAGAGTCCCATTGTATTTATAGATCTTGATTTGCTTGGCCTCCAAGCTAGCGCGTGGAGGTCACGCTCGGGTAACTATTTTGGGTGACATCATAGATGATGCACCAGATAAGGCGGTTACAGAGCACATGGCCAGGTCAGCCCTTCGTGAGGATTCTTCTCGATGATGTGTCTCATTAGACGCAGGAGGCTTGCTCGGGAGCCCTCGGTGCAGTGTTTCGGGGGTCGGTATGGTGCCCTCGGTGGTATGTCTCCGGGGTCGGTACGGAGCCCTCGGGTGCCCTCGGTAATATGTCTCCAGGGTTGGTATGGAGCCCTCGGGTGCCCTCGGTAATATGTCTCCGGGGTCGGTCCGGAGCCTTAGGTGGTATATCTCCGGGGTTGGTACGAAGCCCTCGGTAATATGTCCTCGGGGTCGGTATGGAGCCCTTGGTAATATGTCTCTCGGGTCGGTATGGAGCCCTCGGTGGTATGTCACCGGGGTCGGTACGGAGCCTTAGGTGGTATGTCTCCGGGGTCGGTACGAAGCCTTAGGTGGTATGTCTCTACGGTCGGTACGGAGCCCTCGGTAATATGTCCTCGGGGTCGGTACGGAGCCCTCGGTAATATGTCTCTAGGGTCGGTACAGAGCCCCATTTATCCGGGCCACTACAATGAGTGAGGGCCACCGGCGCCAGATGGAGGTCTTCGGCCAAAATCCTAATCGAATCGTCGACGGCTACTCCGAGGAGTTCGAGACCTCCTTCCTTGATCACATGAAGCGCAGCCACCGCTTCAGCCGCATCGCCGCCACCATGGTCTACAACGAGTACATCGCTGACCGCCTCCACATCCACATGAATTCCACCCAGTGGGCGACCCTGACCGAGTTTGTTAAGTACTTGGGGCGTGAGGCAAGTGTAAGGTGGAGGAGACCCCCAAAGGGTGGTTTATTACGTACATTGATAGGGATTCGGAGACTCTTTTTAAGGAAAAGATGAAGAATAAGCGAGCTAGGTCGGATTTAGTTGATGAGGAGAAGCAGTAGAGGGAAATTAGGAAGCAAATTGAAAGGGCAGAACAGATGGTTCCGAATGGGGCAGCGGCGGCTCAGCCTTTCTTGGGTTCGTCGTGTAAACCCGTTGTCAAAGAGAAAGTTGGGAGTTCTAAGTTGGTTTTCAATGAACCAGAGATTGAGAAAGTTAAAGAGAATGGAAAGTCGGTGAAAAGTGGGGGTGGGAGTAGGTCGGCATTGGATGATTTGATGAAAGAGCAAGAGAAGGCGAAGGAGCGGACCAATAGGAAGGATTACTGGTTGTGTGACGGTATCATTGTGAAGGTCATGAGCAAGAAGTTAGCTGAGAAGGGGTATTATAATCAAAAGGGCATTGTTCTGAAGGTGATGGATAAGTATGTTCAGGAGATTGAGATGCTTGAGAGTAAGCATGTTCTTCGGGTTGATCAGGAAGAGCTTGAAACAGTGATTCCACAAATTGGGGGGCTTGTTAAGATAGTTAATGGGGGTTACCGTGGATCAAAGGTGCGTTTGCTAGAAGTGAATACAGACAAGTTTTGTGCCAAGGTCTAGATTGATAAAGGAATATACGATGGGAGGGTGCTTCAGGCTGTTGAATACGAAGATATTTGCAAAGTTGGTCAGTGAGATCTCTTATATAGTAGATTGTGGAATTTTGTGTCCTTCTCTGTGACAAGCCCGGGCTAATTTTAGAGGAAGTATTGTTATGTTCCACTGCAAACACTTGTGTCTGGCTTTGTATCTTTCAACAAAGTTACCAAATTATTGTGTTTTACTTGTCCCGGAGGGCTTGATGATCCAAACACAATAGTTTTGTTTTGCAATTGCAAGAACCTGAGATCGCATGTTTAACCTCCCCACTACATTTCAAATTATATGCCTCATTCTACTACTATTGCATAATTTAACTCAGAAGTATCTTTATTCTTACGAAGTCTTTGATAATTCATTGGTTTTCCAGTAATGTTATTGTTTGAATATTCATTAACATTGGCTAATCCATTATGTGCTCACCTATTTTTTATTATATCTTTCTAGCAAGTGCAAGTTTCACTACTTGTTTGACTGTTTTGTTTTATAAGTATTCTGTGAATGCATAATGAACGCCCATCCTGTTCTACAGTTATTTGAGGTAATAATTGTATCGCTAATGATATTGGTACCGACTAGTTTTATCCCGAAGTCATACCGATCGGCTAGTCGGGCCCACTCCGGCCACCAGACGGCCGATCCGAGCTGTCTAAAAATTCTTTAAAAAAAAAACGAGGGGGTCCACGCAGGAATCAACGACATCCGACGCGTGTAAACTGCTTGATCTAAACACCCCATTTTCGTATATAAATGTACGACCCCCTCATTTTTTTTATAGAATTTTTGGACTGCTCGGATCGACCATCCGGTGTCCGGAGTGGGCCCAGCGAGCCGATCAGTACGATTTCAGGATAAAAATGGTCGGTACCAATAATGGTACCCTTATTGTATGCATGTTTGTCTATAAGTATTAGTTCTGCTAATTGCATGCATAGTATTTTTTTTGTTGTTGCTCTGGAATATCAAAGGTTCAAATAGCAGCAAAACGAAACACAAAAGCTAGAGATGAAGCACCAACAAACACACAAAATTAAAACCCTAAGGTGACCAACCCCAAGCACGTCTCTTAGCACAAAGTGCTGCACAAACAGTGGGTTATCTTCTGTTGTTACTACAAGAGCTTCCGACTGTTTGCTCTAAGTCTTGGTAGATGATCTGCACTTTGGTAAGCTTGGTGATAGATGTGGCGAATTATGGCTCCAGTTCTCTACAAGAGGAATTTAGAGTCCACCGACAGTTTATGCAGATGTTGATCTGGGGCTCCTTCTGTGATGAGTTGAATAGCCATTTGGTAGTCTAATTCTCTGTTGACGTTGTTTAATCCTTTCTCAACCATGATAGTTAGTCCTCCGTAAATTCCCCAAAGCTCCGTATCCAAGCTTAACTCTCACTCCAACTTCCCATAGTATCCCAGCAACCAAACTCTTGCATTGTTTCGAAATAAACCTCTGACTCCAGCTTTGTCATTGCTCTTATAACGACATCCATCAGTGTTCAACTTTAAGTTCCCAGCTCTCAGTAGAGACCAGGTAATTAGAGTGGGAGCTTTATAACCACTTTGAAGAGGAGACTTGAATGCCTCTTGGCTAGAGTTATTTCCTGTTTCATGTCTAACTTAGGAATCTCTAGATTTGATCATGCTCTTAGTCTCCTATCAATTATCATTATCACTTCCTCTTCCTCACCTTCTTTTCCTTGTCCTACAAAATTTGAAGCTTGGTGGCTTCAAATTTCTGCAGCAATGGAATTATCGTGTTTATTGTGCATACCGATGCTCTGGACTATCAATGAAGGAAGCATGGTAATGTGCACATAAATTGATTTGGGTCTTTAGGTCTGCCCTCTCTAATGCCATTTGGCTTTGAATTGGAGGCATGGTTTTACAACAAAACGTCCTTGTAGCTTCTCGGTTCTTGGAGGTTTAGGGGGACCACTGTTTTAGTGGTATTCTAAGAGCAGCCACTTTGTGCATGTATTGCCAAAGGTTAGGTCTGTCTCCAATTATCCCCCGCCCATACCCCCAATGATTGGGGACTAGATGGGTTATGTTATGGTGTTGTTGTTAGTAATAGAATTATCGTGTTCACATGTAAGCTATCAATTATACTCTTCTTTGTTTAGGGCTGTTAACATAACAAGATCATGATCCAAGTCTTGTCTCTTTGGGCCAGTAAAAAGGAATCTTCTATTCCAGTCAAGGTCAAAGTCATTCAAGCTCAGCTGCAAAGTGTTTAAGGGAACATTGCTTCAAACAAACATTCATCTTGAAAACTGCAAAGAGTTAGATCTCTGTTGCACTAGGAAGAATTTTTGTGGGCTCGAAGAGCCAAGCAACATCGGTAAGCTTTGTGGGATTTCAACGCAGAGTTTTTTCGTTCAATGACCAAAGCAAGAAGACCTAAGAATCACTTTTGGCAGTTGAAATCTCCTGCTCTCATCTTAAGTGAGGAGTCTGACATCAGAGATACTTTCCTTCCACCACTTCAAAGTCTCTTATTCATCATTATGCCATTTCCCTCTTGAACCTCTTCACCCTATTTCTCAGTGTTCTAAAAATCGAAATTAGTCGGCAATTAATCACTAGAGAGGCCTATTCAGTATTCTAAAAGGCGCCTAGACGGGGTTGCCGCCACGATTTTCCCATAGGCAGTCTGTTTAGGTGCTCGATGGGGCTAGGTGGCTGCTTAGGGGCCTAGGGTCTGGACTCTCAAAAAAAAAAAAAAAAAACTTAATTGCAATGCGGCATCTAGGTGTAGACGCCCTATTCTGGACTGTCCAGATTAGTTTACTTACGGTCTTTGATTTCCTGATGATGATTAAGGTCAAGAACACCCTGAGATTGTTGGAGAGTCAGGGCTTTGAGCGTCCCAAATCTCATTCAAACCCTTTCGAACCCCTTTTCAAATCCTTCGAGCTAGAACCGAATGGCTTCAGCAAAACCCTACTTGCATACACTGGTATTGTACTAGCGTGCGCTGGTAAACTATCACGTGTCAGTCATCGACCGTTGACTCAGCTGCCATTGGCGCACGCAGGTATAGGGCTGGCGTATGCCAGTCAAAAGTCACTGGTCAACCACATGCACAAGACTTTTGCGACCACCCCAGTACGCTGAACAGTCTCCTGATGATTGTGAGGGTACCGGGATGTTCCCCCCTCTCCTACAAACCCTTTCATGCAAGTCCAATGCATTTAATGCATGGAGACTTATCTCCCTAACCCAACCAGCCCTAAACCAGTCAGGTTACTACCCTCTTACCAGCCCTCTTTGCCTATATATACCCTCCCTTGCATTTATATGCAAGGGGTTAATCACATAAAAGCTCCCAAGCTCTTTCCTTCTCTCTTCCTTCTTCTTTTGCTTGCTCTCTTCTCTCATTATTTGAAAGAGTAAGCAAACATCTCTCTCATATACCATAGCACCCACATACCCACCATCCATCTATCAAACCTCAAGTTCAAAGCTCAAACACTTCATCAAACTCAATCCGAAGGTATACCACCTTTTATTCTGTAATCCGTTCTAACCCCTGAGGGGGGCTGGTTGGGTCAAGGCTGGTAATCAATATCAGTCTTGACCTTAAAGCGGGCAATGTTTCAAGGATCGTGCAAGGCTATCAATGGCACATGCCAGTAAGGCTAAGCCGTACGCCAGTCATGACTGTATGTGCAACACTGACGTGGGGATTACTGATAAGCTATTTTCTATTTTCTTTCTATTTTTATCACCTTATTGCATGCTAAAAACCAATTTACAGCTTTCTGTATTTTAGAATTGTGTAGTTGTAGCATTCAATATTTGTTTATATCTGCTTTGGAATGCATTTGGGATCTTTCCGGTCATATTTCAAAGCCTAGAAGATGCAAAGCCAAACACTGGACAAAGAGGTATAACTAGCGTACGAGGCCTTATGATTGGCATACGGCAGTCATATCCAGCCCAGTGGCAGGCCTTTGCATGGCATTTAGGCCTTGGCCTGTATCTATTTCCCCACATTGTTTATGGGGTGTTCTTTTCATTTTATTTCCTTAAATCTATTCCTGCTGTCTGTATCTGTATATATATCCTGTTATATAAACTGCGTGGTTTATCCTTGGTGTGTGCTGGTCCTTTCTAGAGCTTAGAGGGTTGAGAATAGAAGCTATGGGTTTGGACTTATCAGCGCACGCTAGTCTTGGAGTGGAGTACGCATGTCATTTCTGCATGCAGTGGCATCACCAGTGCATGCAGGTTTCCTCCGGTGTACGTCATTTTGGATCAGTGTGTTCCAGTTTGTTTAAAACACTCACAGGTGCTTATTCTTAATCTATTTTACTTGTTTCAATAAAGCAAATCATCCATCATATTTAACTGCATAAATGCAACTTGTTACAGTTTTAATTCCCTTTAACTGTTCTTCTGCCCTAATTGGCTAAAAAAATGATTAATGAGAGAAAAATGCAAATGTTTTACAAAATGCCCGAGTAGAGACTGATCTCCGTATTGGGCGAGAGGGGTGCCATAAAATCTTTCTCCTCTCGTAACTTGGCTCCCGAACCTCAGATATCGAAGGTGATGACGGGCTAGTCTATGCCTTTTAAAAATCAAACAATGTAGTAAACGTTTCAAGTTCTGTTCCTTTGGTGCTTCACCGCTAAAACCTGAGTGGCAACTCTAAATTGTAGCGTTTTGCTGCACTTTTCCAAAAAGGGCGCACTGGATTTCATACATAGATAAAATTTTTAAAGTGTGTGCCCACAGTGGCGACTCTGCTGAAGACTCATTGCATTAATTGATATTTGGAAATTAATACGTAAATGAACTATCTTTCAAAAGTCTGTCAAAACAGTATGCTCTGTGCTGCTGAAAAATGGAATGGTAACGTAACAGGATCTCATATATCCGACCAATCCGAACTGGGGCTTTTACTATTGTTCACTTGTGTAGTTTTCTCCAAGTATCGATTAATAAAAGTGAGCCAAGCTTAAAAAGGCATTTTTCAAAACGTTGCATTTCTGTCTCATTCCATCATTCTTCGGCATTCTTCATTTGCATCGATGGTGGTAAGCCTCGTTGAGGTATTTTGGGTAACCGACATAATTTATTGGAGCTCGGGATCTCGAACGCCCAACAACCTTGAACGATGATGAGTCATACTACTGTTCGACCGTTGCCTTGCTATATGCTTTGCAACGGGAGGTATATCGTGGCTCTAGTCAAAGGAACCCCTTTAAACCAAAACCGGTCTCTACATGTGTACAAAGCAATAGAACCTTCCAACCTAGGACAGGAACCCCCAGGGTAGGACTTCTTGCATCTAACCCCATATACATACATTCATACCGTTTTGCGTAGGAGCATGCTTGGGCGGCTTTTAGGTTGTCTCTTGTCGAGTCTGTCTTATGCCTATTAGGGTGCTATCTTGGCCCGATGACAAGTCGTTCATCTCAATGTTGTACGCTATCAATTTTCAAAGTCCTTGGATCAATGAGACTTTGGAAAATTAAAACTTTCTAAGTCCTTGACTAAAGTCTGATCGAGATTTCAAACAGAAAACTAGGAACAACGGAGAGAATGTCGTGATACTTACACCACCAAGGTTAAAAGTGCTAATCACTTACACCGCTCAGGCTCTGGCACAATGTTGCTTACGCTGCCTCGGTTATGGTATCATGTCATTTACACCAAGTTGTTCCATTCCAGCATTGAAACTTTGAGAAAGGAATAACCAAAGTCTTAGACTGTTTTGACATCTCTTAGTGATAGTCGATCCCATTAAGGATACATCGTCGAAAAGAATATCCGAGGATTTTTGGCAGCGTTTGAATATCATGAGATAGACTCTCTTTAGTTGAAGAGTCTAGGAGGACACCGATGATGTTGACATACGCATTTTCCATTCTTTCAAATAAATTGCTATAGGCAGTCACTGAGCTCGTCTACTTTACTGTCTAGCTGTCGCACCGCCGGGGAAATTTCTAAAATCAAGAGCCAAACCAACTTGGAAACATCCGCTGGGTCTGTCTGAAGATTTGGTTGGGGGTTTGCTTCTCAGTTATTCACAACGAAAGCTCTGGCCTGTACTTTGTCAAGGGAGGATTCACTGCCAACTACTCCACATGAATCTTCTCCATCCACTCCATCTCCACCTGCATCACCGAAGCTTGTCAAAACAGAAGTTCTAGTCATGGCCAACGTCCCACCTCAGAACCTTGCTACTGTCTTGGCGGATCTCTAGCACAACCTGGCTATCATGCAACTAAGGGCCAACCAGGCTGATGCTTCCATGGCCACTCTGCGTGCCTTAATCGAAGAACGACTCCCGGCAGGAGGATGGGGCGGTGAAAGGCGTGAACTGGAGCCTGCAGCCAAAGAGGTTCCTCAAATCAAAAATCCTATCCCAAACCCCGACATGGCTACATTAATTGCCAATATGGCAAAGCTTGAAGAGATAGTCTCCAATTCTGAAAAGATTGGTGCTCGTAGTTTAGACATGGACTGACTTTGCCCATTTCTGAATGCTAGGCTGCCTAAAAGGTTCAGGATGCCAGACTTTGTGAAGTTCGACGGGACTGGTGATCCGAAGACTCACCTTTTGGCTTATCATGGTGCGATGAAATTGCATGGGGTTGAGGAATATGCAATGGCTCAATTGTTCCCACAAACACTCTCTAGCCCGGTATTCCAATGGTTCCTATCTCTTGATGTCTCCAAAAGAAGGACATGGAAAGATGTCGGCGCAGCTTTCAATGCCCAGTATAGTTACAACTCTCAACTCAAAATGACCACTCGAGAGTTGGAATCAACCAAAATGCACGCAAAAGTCTTTTGCGGACCTCATCAGGAGATGGAGGGCCAAGGCAGCTCTTATGACCGATCGCCCAAGTGAGAAAGACCAGATCTGCATCATCTCTCGTAATTTGGAACCTGACTTCGCCAAGAACCTTGTATTAGTCCAGGGAGCAAACTTCGAGACTTTCTTCGACTCCGGCCTGGCTATCGAGAAAGCTCTCCAAACAGGAGTTTTGCCAAGGAGTGACACTTCCTCCTCTACCTCAGCTTCAAAATCTAAGCCCCGTGCTTACACCGAGAATAGTAATACTGCTGTATTTGGCGGTAACAACTACGCCAATGCAACTTCTGCTAGCAACATGCCACTACTCAAAGCTCCAACCACATTGCGGATGTTAACCAAGTGCAAACCCTGAAACCAAAATCAACCCCGAAACTTCGCCCGGAAACTTCGCCAACTTCGAGGCACCGCTTTCCTCAATGTTAGAGAAGTTAGTCAAGACTGGTCACCTCAGGCCCTTGACTCCAACCCCACTTCCTCAAAATCCACCTCCCAACCATAACCCAAATGTCTTCTGTGCCTACCATCAGATGCCCCGCCATCACACCGACTCTTGCGATAAGTCTTCGACATGCGATACAAGATTTGGTGGACAATGGCACCCTTCTAACTCTACCTACTAAACTCAATGTCATCTCCAATTCCTTACCCAATCACAATTCTAACCCCCAAATTAACCAGATAACCCTCAGCTCCACCATAATCATCCCTAACTCCACGATGTTCAACCCCACTGACCATATCATCCTAGAAAACCACCCTAAACCGATTGTAGCCATCCCAACCGAACTTGGTGTCAACATGCTGGTAGTTGGTTGGAATATGGAAGATAAAGCAGAAGAGTGGAAGGAACTTTGCGCAAATTGGAATGAGCGTTACCACTTGGGTTTCCTTGCAACTCCACAAGTCGATCAAGAGTGGCTGGACCATTGGGAAGGGGAATGGAATGCAGCGCAGGCAGATCCTTTGGATGGCTTATCTATATTCGTGCTCTTCTATCAGCCTAAACTAGTCATTTCTAAGGAAGAAGTCGAAGAGTACGTTTTGGGACCCACAGCCCAATGCAGCGCAGCTAGCATGGAATCACAATTTCAACATGAGTTGAGTTGATTCCGGCAGCGACATAGACGAGTAGTACTTGAACTTCTATGTTGAGGGAGAACTTATTTCCAGTGAGAGTCGCCAGCTTGGGGCTTTTCTTCCTCTCATAGACTCAAATTTCGAACGCTATTCATGAATGTATTCCTGAGTGCAATCCTACCCTTAATGTAGTCTCAGTGGAAGAATCGCGTCCGTAAGTGGCTCCTAGTGATGATTGCTCTATCATTACTCTCGACGCACCACTCAATGACTTATTGGATGTGGATGAGATTGTCGACATTGGTAAAACTCCACCACCTGCTGATCTTTGGGATGTGGACAAAATTGTAGATTTGGACATGGGAAACGAAGTGTGGACCATCAACATTGCTCTTATGGATGGAGGATTTTGGGATGTTCCGTTCGTCACTAACCTGGGATCGCCTTTCGAGGAAGTTGCTGCTCAAGACCCTATTTTTTGGGAAGGTTTGGTGATGGAAGATTTGGAATGCGATCCAGCTCCGGAGCAAGATTTGTCAGCAGCGATTGCGTCAGTCGACAAGGGACAGCGCAAACTGGGGGATGTACCTACCGACCTATGGGATTTTGTTGATGCTTCTTCTTGGTGGGATGTCGCTAATGTCACAAGGAGCGGCCGAGTCTCTCAGCCACCCAATCTGCTGGCCGGAAGCTCGTCTAATCCCCCTGTTCAGAAGTCCACCGCTCCAATCGCTCAAAGGAATGTTCCAATCGTTCTTAGTGGAGTCCTGGAGGATGATGTTATCCAGAAGCAACTCAAACAGATCCTTGCTGCCGTCTCTATTTGGGGTTTGATATCTCGTCAAAGGAGCATCGTGAAAAGTTTTCCTCAGCTCTAGTTCGTCTCAAAGTACCGACCGACATCACACCTGAGGCTATGATCGCTTTCATACTCCCGCTTCTCTCTAAGCACTCTGTTACACACACTGAAAGGGATCTACCTATTGAAGGGACTGCTCATAATTGCCAACTGCACATTATCATTAAATGTAGGGGACATTGGGTGTCAACTATGCTCATTAACAATGGTTCCGCAATCAACATCTGCCCTATGAGAGTTGCCTACCGTCTTGGACTTACCAAGAAGGACCTTACACTGTCTAACTTGGTGGTCAAGGCATATGACAGCATGCGCCATGTAGTAGAAGGGATCCTAATGCTCAAGCTCGACGCTGAGGGTTTCGAGATGGATGTGGAATTTCATGTGGTCGATATCCCTGCTACTTTCATTCTGTTGCTGGGTAGGCCATGGCTTCACAAGCCGGATATCATGACAGTGCCTTCAACTTTGCACTAGAAGGTCATGTTGGGACTCCTTGCTGGGACTTTGACCATTTGCGGAGACTCTGGGATCCGTCCGCACACACCATCCACGACCGAAGATGGGGTACCGATCTTGGAAATCCTTCATGGGGAGGAAGATTCAGACTTTGAGGGTTTCTCTTTTGACACATCCGGCTCGGTCCTCGCCATTGCCGTGGATGACGATTTTATCATAAGTTCTATTGCTCTCGAAATGATGAGGAAGTTGTCGTTCATGTCTGGTTTCAGACTCGGGATCAACTAGCAAGGGATCGTTGAATTTCCTATCTTTCCTTTCACCGAAGGCCGCTTTGGTCTGGGATACGTTCCCCTTACCAAAGTTGCCAAAAAGAGGAAAGATGCGGGAAAACCTCGAACTCTTTATGGTAATCCCGACAGCTACTTTGTCCGCGAAGGAGGAGGCACTACTTACTTGGGACAGGTCGAACCATTTTGGGATCAGGAGACTTGCACTTGGCTATTGGGTTTTGAGATCTTTGCTACTGACACCTAGTTCGACAAGGAGGAGAAAATGGATAAGGAATAGCTTACCAAGGAAGAATTCAAGAGGCAGCTGGCTGAGATCAAGGAGAAGGCTGACTGGCTGAAGACTTTTGATTAGTGGAGCTTGGAGATGTTGTTCTCCCAAGTAGGTTTGGTTGGCAAGGGTGGAGAGGCTGAAGTATTGATGTTTGGGCCCGACTCTCCAAACACTCTTGAGGATCCAACCTCTCTCATCATGGAAGCAAAGGGTAGTATTAATAACTGCATTTTTACTTTACGTCTAACATGCATTAATGATACATCTAACATAGAGTCTGTCAAGTCTAGGTCTAGCTCAGAGTCAAAGTTTGTACCTCTTGGCCCTCCAAGTCATAGCTTTTATTTCGAATTCGAGTCATCTGTACTTGGCAACCGTATAGGGTTTTATGAAATGCATGATCCTACTTCTGACTACTTTGCTAGCTTGTACATAAACTGTGCCAACCCCGACGATGAAGGAATAGACTTCGACGGGAACATTCCGGCTGAGTTACGTTTCCCCATCGAAAGGGAAGACGAAAGGCATGCTTAGCTCTAAAAGAAGAAGTAATTTCTGTAAATTTAAAAGACGAGGATGACCCCCGTATGATGGTTCAAACCTGTCCTCGGAGGATTGCGCTGTGACAATCAAACTGCTCAAGGAATTCTTTGAACTCTTCACATGGTCTCACAAGGATATGCATGCATTGATCCCAAAATAGTGCAGCACCGAATTCCGTTGGCGCCTGGGGCTATACCTGTCAAACAGAAGCTCCGTAGAATGAGGCCGGATTGGGTTCAGAAGATCAAATAGGAAGTCACCAAGCAGATTGATGCAGGATTCTTGAGGGTTGCAGAGTATCCTAAATAGGTTGCCAACATCGTGCCTGTTCCAAAGAAAGATGGGAGAATCCGAGTATGCGTCGATTTTAAGGACTTGAACAAAGCAAGCCCCAAAGACAGTTTTCCTTTGCCACACATCGATGTGCTTGTAGACAACACAGCGGGGCATGCCTTGCTCTCTTTTGTGGACAGATTCTCAGGATACAACCGAGGACCAGGAGAAAACAACGTTCGTCACTGAATGGGGTACTTATTGCTATGTGATGATGCCGTTTGGTTTAAAGAATGCCGGTTGCACTTTTTAATGAGCCCAAATGACCCTATTTCATGACTTCATCCACAAAACAGTGGAGGTCTACGTCGATGACATGATTGTGAAGGCAAAAGAACAAAAAGACTACATTCCCTCACTCTGGCAATTTCTCGAAAGACTCTTCAAGTACAAAGTGCGTCTCTACCCGCAGAAGTGCACATTTGGGGTCACGGCAGGCAAGATATTGGGATTCCTAATCACTGCAAGAGGGATCGAGGTAGATCCATCCAAAATCAATGCAGTTCTCGAGATGAAACCACCGCGGTCTGAGAAAGGTGTGCAAAGTTTTTTAGGGAAGGTCCGGTTTTTCAGCAGATTCATCACCAAGCTAACCTTGACTTGCGAACCACTGATCTGTTTGCTAAAAAAGGATGTCCCATTTGAGTGGACATACAGGTGCCAAGCCGCTTTTGAGTCTATTCAAAGGTACTTACAAAACCAACCAGCACTAGTGCCACCTACGCCGGGTCGACCGTTGATTCTATACTTGTTGGTCACTTCAACAGCCATGGGATGTTTACTGGCACAAGAAGGAGATAATGGAGTCGAGAAAGCTATCTACTATCTGAGCAAGAAGATGGTAGGATGTGAGGAGCGCTATACTCCTCTGGAAAAGACATGTTGGGTGCTGGTTTGGGCTACCAAAAAGCTTAGACACTACATGCTAGCCTATTCGGTGAGACTGATTTCTCGGATGGATCCTATCACGTATCTATTTGAGAAGCCTGCGCTCACCCATAAGCTAGCACGTTGGTTGCTTCTGCTGGCTGAGTTCAATCTCTAATATGTCACGAGGAAATTTGTGAAGGGTCGTGCTGTGGCAGAATTCTTGGTCGATCACCCAATTGATGGTCTGGAGGATGTGGATTTCACTTTCCCAGACGAGGATGTGCTAACGGTAGTTGATGAAGTTTGGACGCTCTACTACTTTGATGGGCTACTAATCAGAAAGGATTTGGGATCGGAGTGTTGCTGATCACGCCTACCGGTGCTCATATTCCGCTTGCTTTCAAGTTAAACTTCGATGTCACGAACAATCAAGCTGAGTATAAGGCCTACATTGTAGGAATGGAGGCTGTTATTGCCCTGGGAGTTAAGAAGCTTGAAGTAATTGGAGATTCAAACCTGGTGGTCTCTCAATCCAATAGAGATTGGAAGGTTCGTGAGGAAAAGCTGAAACCTTATCACCAAGATTTGGAAGAACTGATTCTTCGTTTCAATAAGATGACTTTCACCCATATTCCACGCTTGAAGAATCAGTTCGCCAATGCTTTGGCGACTTTGGCTTCAATGATCGAGCTTCCAATAAGAGTTAAGCTATGGTCGATCGTGATTGAACAGAGGGACTTCCCCGCTTATGAATACGTCAATGCCATCGATGATGTTGACGATGGCCTACCCTAGTACCATGACATTTGGAACTTTGTGGAGCGTGGGGAATTCCCGACCGAGGCCACCAAGAAAGATCGGATTGCTTTACATCGGTTAGCTGCTCAATACATCATTTGTGAAGGGAAACTATATCGAAGGTCTCACTGTGAGATACACAAACTATGTGTTAACGGCGCCAAGGCATCAAGGATAATGGAGGAGATTCACAAAGGAGTATGTGGTCTTAACATGAGTTGTGTCATGCTTGCTAGGAAGATCTTCAGGCAGGGCTACTACTGGTCTACAATGGAATCACAGTGCATTGATTATGTGCGGCGCTGCTACAAGTGTCAAATCCATGCCAATCTGCAGCATGTTCCTCCGTCTAAGCTGTATGGACCGTCTGCTTCGAACGGCCATAAGTTCATACTGGTGGTGATTGACTATTTCACTAAGTGGGTCGAAGCTTAGTCCTACAAAATCCTGACAACGGTTCAAGTTGTTCAATTCATTCGAAAGAACATCATCTGTCGATATGGTGTTCCTAAGGCATTTGTGTAGGACAATGGAAGTCATTTTAAGGGTCGGGTTTTGGAGCTCTTCGAGGAGTTCAAAATTGAGATCCATCATTCTATGACCTATCGTCCACAAACAAATGGAACAGTCGAGGCCGCAAACAAGAATGTTAAGATGATCATCAAGAAAACTGCTGAGTCTGCAAGGGATTGGCACGAACAACTACCTCTAGCGCTTTGGGGGTACCGAACATTGATCCGCACTTCAACTGGTGCAACTCCGTTTTCCCTAGTCTATGGAATGGAAGCAGTTCTCCCCATTGAGCTTGAAGTTCCGTTTTTGAGGATCATGGTTGAAAGTGGTCTCGAGGAATCTGAATCGCTGAGTGGGAGGTTTGTCGAGCTGATGTTGTTTGATGAGAGAAGGCTCGGTGCTTTGTATCATGTTCAAGGATATTAGCGCTGAATTGCTTGCGCATGCAATAAAAAGGTGAAGTCCAGGGGCTTGGTCGAAGGGGACATGATTACGAAGGAAATTCGTGCTCCAGTTTTTGATCCTCACGGGAAGTTCCGGCTGAAGCGTTCTGGGCCTTACATTATCAAGACCATCCTATCTGGGGGTGCTGTCAAGCTCATCGATCTCGATGGCAACGAATTCAATACTCTAGTCAACTTGGATCAACTCAAGCGTTACTATCCCTGAGAGATGCTCGTTGGGTCGAAAACCACAAGGGTGGGTGATTCCAAGCAAAAGTTAGAGCAGCCTGCTAGACCGAAAATCTAAGAAGGCGGCCTAGGCAAAAATAAATAGGCAAAAGGTCGAAAGCTCGCTAGACTGGAAACCTGAAAAGGCGGTTATAGGTAAAAGTTAGGGCGTAAAATGAGAGGTAAAATACAAGAGAGAACCTTGGCCTGAACAACGTTTTGACCTGATTTCTTGAAAAGGGAAACATAGGCAGTCTCTCTTTGAGACTCGGTCATAATCTATCAACTTGATCCATGGTTGACACTTTGGGTCCATATCAAAGGTCGAGAACAAGTTGAAGCTAAATTGGAGAAAATCAGAAGGGGGAAACCCTTCGTCTTTCAACTCTATTGAAAATTACCACTTCTAATATATAAGCTGAGCATAAAAGCCTTAAAACATTTGAAGCATGAAAGATAGAACAAAATGCTTGAGAAGCCTAATGGCTCACACTTTATTCTAAGTACAACAAAGTGGTCTGAAGTCAATCAATATTCTCTCTTGCATTTACTTCTGCTTGTAGCCACTGCTTATAGCGATTCTTTAGCCTTAGAGTGAACTCTGTGTCCTCTACATACCTCTCAAGCCCCAACGCCTTTGATATCCGCCGAGTGTTTGAGCATTGAAATTGGGAGGATAGAAGTTCCCAATGCTGACACGGTTGTTCCCTAGGCAAATGCCTAACTAGCGAAGAATGCGGCCGGGAATGTAGAAAGTGAACCTTGTCAATCCTGCAATCACCATCCTATTAAACCCTTCGGAGTGAGTAGCCATGTTAGGGAGGTCCAGCCAGGGGAGCCTTCAGACAATCTCGTCAGGCTGCATCTGTCGCAGGAACTCATACCAGCCTTCTAGATCCATGTCAGGATACCTCATCTCTCTTTGGTGGATCCTTTTTGGGAAAAGGTTCCAACCCACCACCGGTGGGTGCAGCAACCCAAGTTTATCCAATAACTATAGCTGCAAGAGTGAAAGACAAGTAAGAAATCAGATAAAGCCTAAGTGGAAAAATGAGTAAAGAGCTAGGAAGCAGCCTAAGCCGGGTGTCAAGGTAAAATGAGAAAGTGCGAAAAGCCAAGAAAAAATGAGCTGAGTGAGTTTACCTGAAGCAGAAGCGGACTTCTACTAAAGGTATTCATTTGGCCGGTATACACCAAGTCTAAACCTAGGAGAGTCTCCGCCAGAATAAGGGGTACCACGTTTCTTCGCACCCCTATTTGAGTAGCCACACTCACCAGCAGGGACTGACTCTTCCATCGGTAGGAATGAGCAGATAGGTAGCAAACAAATAGATCACCAAGGCAAAGTGGCACCGAGCCTACACAACATCGTCGTCCAAATCACCATTTGGGCTGTACCTCTCAATCAGGCACATAATATTAATTTGGCCACCTTCAAGCAGAGTGTTGGCCAAACCTCGAGAAATGTTGAGTGAAGGTGCTAGCAGCCCTGATATGCTCACTTGGTAGGGCGGAACAACAAGTGCAGGGGAAGCAAAGCTCCGAAGGTATGCTTGGAACTCTTTGACAGTCGGGCACACATTGTCGTCGCCAAAGCGAAAAACATGGACATCGGGATCCCAGAACCAGAGAGCACCTCTTAGGAGAGTAAGACGCAGTGGTACATGTCGAAGGTATCGAAACGAGGCAAGACCGTGCGATTGGAAGTTCAACCAAACAATAGCCAGAAATTGCACTAACCAAGGCCTGATCAAGGTTGGGAGTGAGTTTTCCATGGGAAATGCTAGAGAATGCTGAATATGGGGCTTGAAATGAGAATGTAGATGCAACAAGGCATACATCTTCCATTTATAGGCTAAAAATACACCTCATTTCCCGTATCAAGTTCAAATCTAAGCATTAAAGGCCAAACAACCATTGTAAGAAAGGACATTGCCCTTTGCAAACTAAGAAACCATGTTCAAACCGTGTAAAGGTGAAGACAAGGAGCTCCCTGAAAAAGGACGGTTGGTCAAATCTGCAGCAGACTTCACTGGCGTGCGCCAGTTACCTACTAGCGTATACGTGTCCCCTCCCTACTGGCGTACGACATCAAACTACTGGCGCACGCCAATTAGATGTACCAGAAACAAGTTTTGTAGCAGTTATTGCCTCCGCCATGCCGTTTTTTATTCCAAGGCCTATTTTGCAAGTTTGATGATTTGCGCAAGTCTTAAATGGTATATGGGACTATGTCAAAGCGTCGAATTCCAAACGTCATGCTTAACAAAGATTTTGGACCTCCGATGGCCCATTTCAAATTCAAATCAAGGTTTCGGAGGGTCAAAATCCATTCCAAGGACTTTTGCCAAGTTTCGTCATATTGTACACTTCATGTGGACCAAATGTGACTGTGCGGGGGTGTCGGTTTCAGTCCGGGACTATATCGAGTCGTCTTTTGCATCTTATGTCTGTTTTTGTGATATTTTTAGCATTTTTTGGTTTATTTATCATCTCGAGATGTTTTTACTGGTTTTTTCGATTCGTATAGGTCATTGTACATCCATATGGTCTTACAAAAGTGTCAGTTTTCACTGTTTAGGAGAATTTCAAATTTTGGCTCATTAATGCCCAAAATTTCATTATTTTCCATGTGTCTGAGGATACGCGTCGTATCATGGGGCTTTTCTTTCCTTTTCTTTCGAGCTAAGTCAGTTGTATACGTATACAAGTGTATATTTGTCAATTCAGATCATTCATCAATGCATGTCAGACATTAGTGGAAGGTTTATTCTTTTCCTTTGACAATTCTAATCAAAAGGAGATTAATAAACGGAAAATGCAGCTATTATATACTAGCAAGTCAATATCCGTACGCAAAAGGTGAAAATGTGTGAAAGCAGCACAACGGCCCAAGCAAAACCAATATGTACTAGGCATATCCGCCCTAAAGTCAAGAGGCACGCAGGCCCCGTCCCATGATCTAAGTTAGCAAATATCAAAAGTCAAAAGGCAGTAAAGTAAATGAGTCTCAGTGATTGCCCTCAGTCATCAAAAAGGTCCTCATCGTCATCGTCCTCCTCGTCGTCGTCCTCTCTCTCTCTCTTGGGTCTCTCTTGTACCTAGGGTCATCAACGGAGTCATCGGAGCCGCTGCTGAAAAGTGAGCGCTCCTCCTCGTCTTCCTCTTCCTCTTCTTCCTCCTTGCTCTCACTCTCTACAGTCTGAGAGGTCGTGGCTCCTTTTCTTTTCTTCTGTGCTGGCCCTTGAGCTGGCTTCTTCTGTGCTAGCCTCTTCCTCAGTTCTCGAAGGAACTGTGGCTCGTCGCTAGTAGAGATGATCTATACCCCTCTCTGAACGATCGCTACTAGTCGTGAAGCGCTCGCCTGTCTTTGTGCTGCGGTAAGAGTAGTTGAGGCGCTCGGTGAGGTCTTCTTCTAAGGAGGGGGCCGCACACTCTTTCTGCTAAGAGCTGCCCTAGACTATCGCCGCATGGTCATTTCATTCAATCATACATTGTACATCAAGCATACATTGTGTCGAAGGCAAGCCTATCTACGTATCGAAAATGGAATGAAACAGATTTTTGGGGTTATACATGAGGCAATACAGTAGGAGCCAGAGCCACCGGTGGGTAATGCAGCTGCAAAGGAGTGTCGCTCATTATCTTGTAGAATTTCTTCTCCATGGCTAGCATCAAGCCGACGGCCTCCCGTACCCATTCAATTGGTGCCTGTATTATATTTTGGAATCAAAGTCAGGATACGTTTCGGATACAGTTCGAATACAGTACAAGGCAATGAACAAAACTAAAAGTACATCATACCGGTACCGTGATCTCCACCGGCTTTGTCCTGGCAGGCTCAAACCTAACTGTGGCAGCTTCACCCTGTGCATTCCGCATTGCTAGCGTCCACGAAAGCCGAGGAAGTCCAGTCGCTGCAGCATAGTCATTCCTCTCCCTTTAGTGAGTTGTCCTGCCCCTCTGGCCCTGTCTCTCCTCGCCAGCCTCCAGAGCCTCGCTTTCCACAGCTATATGCTCTAACACTCTAAGTGGCCTCGCCAGATATTACCTTCGATAGACGGCATAGTTGCGCTCAGGCCTTAGGAAAGTAGCAAGGTCCTCCAGAATGGTAAAGCGCTACAGCTCGGCCAATGTGTACCTATCTGTATGTGAAGCACAAGGCGGAAGTGGCCCAAGGGTGACAAACTTAGACGAACCAAATGACTGTCATGTCACCCGGTCACCTAAGTACCACTGCCACCCGAAGGCCGACTCCAGTAGTATTCAGCTCGCAGTCACCACCTTGCTCCTCACCATGTACTCAGGCTCAGGCTCTGCAGTGCTCCACGGGTCCCATTCCACCTGTAAAATAGTCAAAAGCCAAAACCAAACCGGCGTCAGCGACAGAATTAAAGCAATTCAAAAGCAAAGATAATTGATGAAAGTTTTGTTTACCTGAGTACCCGACAGCTTGTTAAGGTACGCTCCGAAGGCTAGAAGGCTCCCTCTCAATTTCTTCTTGCCTCTATGCAAAGGACCCCAGATCATAGCACGTGGAAGCATCCTCAGGTCCGGGCACTTGTTCTCCGGAGGGTACATCTTCAACACCTTGTTGGTCCACAACTGCAGGGTTTTCAAACAATCAAAACATCATAAATACAACATATACAATTCAAGGGAAAATGCGAGTATCAAATGAAATCGAACTATAAGTTTTGTTTCTTACCTCCCATACTCTCTAGTAGCCGGCGGTTGCCTTCTTCCCTCATGAGAACTCGCCCATTTTTTCAGTAGCAAGCCCTCAAAGCTGCTCCTCCCCAGTTGTACCTGGAAGCCGTGCGTAGGTTGTGGAGGGCTGGCAGGTAAGACAAGTGCACTGTGGCCCGCTTGTTCGGGTACAACGTGGCCCAAAACAAGTATAACAAGTAGGCTCTCGCCATCTGCTCCTCCTCCTGCTGCTCCATAGTCGGTACTCTCCCCTACAAGTACCTCCTGAATCTGGTCGTGATGGACTGTCTCTGCACTGCCCTCAGGCACCTGTCCCAAGAACCACTCCAGTGTCGCTATATCTCTATGAATCCCTGAGTCGAACGGGATGGGCTCTCCTCCTACCCTCAGGCCAGTAAGAGTTGCAAAGTCTGACGGGGTCACCGTCATCTCCCCGATTAGAAAGTGGAAGGTATTAGTCGTATCCTACCACCTCTCAGCCAGTGCAGTAAGTAGGGCGTGGTCACTCTTCATCGCAGTCAGAGTGAGGATAAACGGTCCGAACCCTGTAGCATCTACCAAATCCCTGACTCGCTCAGGCAGTCCTCTGTATAGCTCGAGTGAACTCGCTGGACCACCGTGTCCCTGTGTGCTGGCCGCTCCTATCTGCACACCACAACAGCCACAAGAAAAAGAATTTTATCAATACAGTTATATGCAATTCAAATCCAATAAGCAGTTGAACCATTTCAAAGTAATCCCACAATTGAATCAAGTTAAAGGCATTCAAAATGATCGAGTTCCAAGCTACAGTGCATTCTACTGGTCGATCTCAATTATATCAAGGCATTATCTCCAATCAATTACATCAAGTCATGTTTTTCAGTCGATCTTAATCATTTCAAAGGCATTCTACTTGTCGATCAGTTATTATCAGTCGATCGAGCTACCAAAGGCAAGCTACTAGTCGATTCAAGCTATCGGACATGCTAATTTAGATGATTATCGTATCACGGCATTCTATTAGTCGAATCCAAGTTCAAGTCACATGCATTGCAAGCTATACAATACAATTTCAAACACATGCAGATACAACAGTACAAAATGGAAGCTAAAGCAAGTTCGAAAATATACCTGTGCCCAGGTCACAGACAAGTCTCTCGAGGTCCCTCAGTATGAGCTCTGCATTGTAGCTATCATGTCAGGGCATATAGCTCTCCACCCCAGACGGTATAAACAATTGTGGCTCTAGTGGGGTGTATGTCTCCACCACTAATTTGGCACGAGGTGCCGGCCGTAGGGACTCAGCCAGAGTCACTGCGCGCTCATGCGCCTATACCCCCTCCTCCTAAGCCTTCTCGGCTGACTCGATCTCTCTCACAAAGGCCTCCTCCTCAGCCCTAGTCCTCTCGGTCTCAACTCTCAAATGCTCTTCCTCCTGAGCTCTCTCAACTTGCCTCTGTCTATCCTTTCGTGCCACTATCACTGCTACGACCACCGCTGAATTCTCTCGAAGTAATCGGCCAAGCTCCTCCTCTATAACAAACTTCGTGAAGTCTCCGCGCGTAATGGGATCATGCGCCGAGGACTCCGCTGCTGACCTAAACTCAGCTGCCTCTACTGGTACCTCTCCGGAAGCCTCCTCCATAATCACGGGATCTTTTCCCCTTGTCGAATCCCTTCTCGGTGACCCCGATTCAACATCACCTCCACTGTCGCTGCTTCCAGCCCTAGCCGAACCTACCCCGACGACCACCAAGCCTTCCACACCACTCCGGTAGTCCAAACGACGTACCTATGGGCGCTCTGATTCCGCCATTACAGGCATATGCCCCAACGGTATCGGCGTATGTCGATCATCATCACCTCCAGCCCCTATTGCATGGCCACCATTGCCATCGCCAGCCCCCAAAACCTCTGCACCAGTGCTCGACGGCGTTCCTATGGTCGGTTGATCGTCGATTTGAGACCCCAAGGCCTCGATTTCGCTTCTTGGCTGAACCATGTCATCGCTGACCCATTGCCACTGTCACCCTACTTTCCCATGGTTGTGTTTGTATGGATATCACAGTGTTGGGTTCGAAGTTGAGAGGAGGAGAATGAGATGGAGAGTAGAGGAGTTGTAAAAGAGTTGGGAAGTTTAAAACAGCTGAATGGCAATTCACCTTCACGTTCTGGAAGTTTTTAAGACATGGGGAAAGAGCTGGGCCTGATCTGGGCTCAAGTTAATTAAGTTTTCTGGTGTACGCCAGTACGGTGGAGCCGTACGCTAGTAATATCTAGGCCTCAGACCCAAATCACTCCTTGCATCAAGATCCATTTTCAACGGAAGCCCATATTGCCTTGGTTCATGTTGGTACCCATGATTAATTATTTTCGAAGCAGAGCCCGTCCAATTTCAAATCAATGATGGCCCGCCCGTCCAATTTCAATTCAACGACTGTCCACCCGTCTAATTTCAAATCAACGACGCCTATACTGTCCTTGTTCTTTCAAATCAAGCAAGCAACGCTGACTTGCTTACAAATGGATTATTCCCAAGGAGAGTCCACCTTTTGTGACAACCCATTCTGTCCTTTAAAATCAATCAAGTAGCGATCGATCCTACCCACATTATCCCCAGCAACGGCAAATGCTCAACCAATCAGGTTCTTTAAGTTTCGTGTCTACTTTGACTCGTACGTTCTGTTCTGGATAACCTAGAAGGGTGTCTAGAAAGCCTTTGACATTACTTGTACCAAGTCAATGGTGTTCCAAGTGCTATCAAAAGGGGGGCTACTGTAGACACCCTATTCTCGACTGTCCAGATTAGTTTACTTACGACCTTTGATTCCCCGTTGATGATTAACGTCAAGAACACCCTAAGATTGTTGGTGTGTCTAGGCTTTGAGCATCCCAAATCTCATTCAAACCCTTTCGAACCCCCTTTTAAATCCTTCAAGCATGAACTGAATGGCCTCAGTAAAACCCTACTTGCATACACTGGTACTGTACTTGCGTGCACCAGTAAACTGCCATGTGTCAGTCATCGATCGTTGACTCAGTTGCCACTGGCGCACACAGGTATAGGGCTAGCATACGCTAGTCAAAACTAGTCAAAAGTCACTATTCAACCATGTGCACAAGACTTTTGCGGCCACCCCAGTACGCTGAACCGTCTCTTGATGATTGTGAGCATACCTGAATATTCCCCCCTCTCCTACAAACCCTTTCATGCAAGTCCCATGCATTTAATGCATGGAAACTTATCTCCCTAATCCAACTAGCCCTAAATCAGCCTGGTTACTACCCTTTTACTAGCCCTCCTTGCCTATATATAGCCCCCCCTGCATATAAATGCAAGGGGTTAATCACATAAAAGCTCTCAAGCTCTCTCCTTCTCTCTTCCTTCTTCTTTTGCTTGCTCTATTCTCTCACTATTTGAAAGAGTAAGCAAACATCTCTCTCATATACCATAGCACCCATATTCCCACCATCCATCTATCAAACCTCAAGTTCAAAGCTCAAACACTCTATCAAACTCAATCCGAAGGTATACCACCTTTTATTCTGTAATCTATTCTGACCCCTGAGGGGGACTGGCAGGGTCAAGGTTGGTACCTAAAGCTAGCAAAGTTTCAAGGATCGTGCAAGGCTATCAATGGCACATGCTAGTAAGGCTAAGCTATAAGTCTGTCTGGCTGTATGTGCAACACTGGCATGGGGATCACTGATCAGCTATTTTCTGTTTTCTTTCTATTTTCATCACCTTATTGCATGCTAAAAATCAATTTACAGCTTTTTGTATTTTAGAACTGTGTAGTTGTAGCATTCAATATTTATTTATATTTGCTATGGTATGCCTCTGGGATCTTTCTAGTCATGTTCCAAAGCCCAGAAGATGCAAAGCCAAGCACTGGACAAAGAGGTATAACTGGCGTACAGGGCCTTATGATTGGCGTATGACAGACATATCCAGCCCGGTGGCTGGCAAGCATGGCATTTAGGCCTTGGTCTATATCTATTTCCCCACATTGTTTATGGGGTGTTCTTTTCATTTTATTTCCTTAGATCCATTCTTGCTGTCTGTATTTGTATATATCCTGTTATATAAACTGCGTGGTTTGTCCTGGATGTGTGCTGGTCTTTTCTAGAGCCCAGAGGGTTGAGAATAGAAGCTGTGGGTTTGGACTTACTGGCGCACGCCAGTCTTAGAGTGGAGTACGTAGGTCATTTCTGCATGCAGTGGCATCACCAGTGCATGCAGGTTTCCTCCTGTGTACATCATTTCGGATCAGTGTGTTCCAGTTTGTTTAAAACACTCATAGGTGCTTGTTCTCAATCTATTTTACTTGTTTCAATAAAGTAAATCATCCATCACATTTTGCCGCATAAATACAACTTGTTACAGTTTTAATCCCCTTTAACTGTTCCCCTGCCCTAATTGGCTAAAAAAATGATTAATGAGAGAAAAATGCAAATTTTTTACAAAATGCCCGAGTAGAGACCGATCTCCAGATTGGGCGAGAAGGGTGCCATAAAACCCTTCCCCTCTCGTAACCTAGCTCCTGAACCTCAGATATCGAAGGTGACGACGGACCAGTCTATGCCTTTTCAAAATCAAACAACATAGCAAATGTTTCAAGTTCGGTTCCTCGGGTGCTTCACTGCTAAAACCTGAGTGGCGACTCTAAATTGTAGCGTTTCGCCGCGCTTTTCCAAAAAGGGCGCACCCGGTTTTATACATAGATAAAAATTTTGGGTCATGTGCCCACACTAGGCGGCCTAGGCGTTAGGCGGTGGGCCGCCACCCAACTAGCGCCTATCGCCTTTTAGAACACTTGGCCTATTCAACTAGCTACTTGTCTAGGATCAAGGGCTCACTTTTCTTCTTAGGATTCATATACTTAAGACTTTGGAAGAACTTCCCCAAGGATCCAACTAATTGCTATGCGCCAATTAATCTCCGATTACTATATGCTATAGGCCGATTAATCGCTGATTACTAAGCCTCGAAGCTCGCAGGTGACCGATCGCCTGATTAGCCTAGCAACTTTTAGAACATTATTGTTTCCCCTTTCTCAGTTCTCCCTTTGGAACGAATCTTTGATTTGAGCATGCCTTTCCAAGCTTGGGAGGTGAATAAAGCTCTTTTCCAATGGTCCCCACAAACTCCAAGTCCTGATGGTGTCTCTCTTATATTTTACCAAAAGTGTTGACCCTTAATCTCAGTCCAAATTACATAAGCAGTCTTGGCCTTGCTCAATTCAAGGAAAATTCTTAAAGAAAGCAATATAAAGTTTTGCACTTATCACTAAAATTGATAAGCCAGAAACTGTGGAGTGTGGATAATGTTCTCTATCATCTACAATGTGCTTGCAAATAGAATAAAAAAGTTATAGGCAACTTGATTTCTCCTTTTCAAAATGGCTTTGTTACTAGTAGATTTATGTCTGATAATATTGCCATTGCTTAGGAAATCACCCATTTCTCTAGAACCAAGAAATATGGTTTTTATTATTATGCTGACACTACTTTGGATATGAGCAAAGCATATGGGTTCAAAAAGAAAAAGAAAAAAGAGCAAAGCATTTGATAAAATTCGTTGGGACTCCTTGGAGCTCTTTTTTTCTTTTCTTTTTTGTCAATCGATAGGAGAGATCATTACATCATGTGTGAAATTTTGAATTACAAACCACGGGACACTACATCAATTGTGTGAGAGTTCACGAGATAACCAAGCCCAACTTCTCAGCCAACACGATAAATAAGCCCATCAAAGGGACCACCATCACTATAAACTCAACCCAACTACAAGCCCCATTAGGGGATGAACAACACAACAAATATAAGGGAAAGAACACCCAGGTGGGAAGATTCGAACTCCTGACCTCTTAGTGAGATGCAAGAGTCCTAGCCAGCTGAGCTAGTCCCAGTTGGTCTCCTTGGAGCACTTTAACTTTATCAGTTTTGGATCAACTTGATAATGAAATGTCTCAACTGTGTCCCTTCCTATGCTTATAAATGTTTCTTACACCCTATGTAGCGCAAACACGAACATGGGACAAGACACATACTTGACACTGGTATGTTGCTTTCGGCGAAGTGATGGTGCTACATAGCTTACTCCTCTTATTTTCAACTTTCACAAGGGCTTCAACAAGGAGATCCTCTTTCAACTTATCTGTTTGTGCGGTGTGCGGATATTCTCTCCATGCTTTATTCTTCCAAAGATCTAGAGCATTTAGAGGGTATCAAGGTTTCCAATCATGCTCCCACTATTACACATGTACTTTTTGCAGATGATAGGTTTTTTGTTCCTTAAAGCTTTTGATTTTGAATCTTTGCTTTCCATTCTGGCGTCCTACTGTCACATGTCTGGTCAAGTGATTAATTTCTAAAAATCTAGCTCTTTCGTTTATCCCAACTCTCCATAGTATTTTGATTTCTGTTTTCTTAGCTTCTTCACGTATTTCAGCTTCTTTAGTTTCCCAACACAATCATTCAGTCCAAGCTCATTATTCCCATTTCTCAGTTGCTCCTACCAGTTTCATTTTTTATTCTAATCCTCGTCTTTGTTCGTTGGATGTTACCTCTTTGGACACGTTCTATGCAAGTGTGTTTAGTTTGCATCATAGGAGAATGGTGTGGGCTAGAATAGTTGGATCATTTCTCAGAAATTTTGCTGCAGTTATTCCTCTTATTGATGCTATGAATGGGGTATTAGACATTAAAGCCTGCATAGCAATAGTCAGACTAATGAGCCCTCTCTTTTTGAGTAGCTAAGGAACATCAAGGAATTCCCAACATTAGCAACCCCATAGTATTTTTGTTGCAACCCCATAGTATTTTTGTTGCAGCTTCTTCCAGGATTCATGTGGAGGTGGACATAACTTATTGTATTTGATAATGGTTGAGTTATCAATTCGGAACACTTTTTCCCAGAAGTTGCAACCTTTGGTTTATGGTTGTTTGTAGTACTTCCATCATAATTTTTGCTTTGTAGTTTTCTCTATTTGTAATATGTTATTTGTAGTTTTCTTTGTTTGGGGTTGTATCGCACATATATTTATGATCTATTGTAGTTCTCTTTTGATGTAAAGAAAGAAGAACTCCTGGTACATTGGTTGTTAGGATATTGACTTGAGTCTCCTTTTCCATAACCTTAAAGGTACTTTTCGCATAGAATCCAAGTAAGCAAATTAGACAATTCGCGTGCTGTGACTGCAACTGGTTAGATTTTGTATGTCAGAATTGAGAACGTACTCTTCTTCTCATTTTTATGGGAAATGTTATTCAAATACCGTAGTTCTACAAGTCTTCTGTTTTGCTCATCTTTGAGGTATAGATTCTGTAGCAGACCGAATTTGGCTTCGCCGAGGCTTGTCTACGCCGAGACATGCCGGTCGTAGGCGATGCCATCACTTTGCATCCAGCAGCCGAGAGAATCATGCCATGCTCGGCCAACTTTTGTGAGGCGGCCCCGTAGACGAGCTTGGCCCAAGGCCCCTTCGGGCTCGGCTACCCTCTCGCTCGGCCACCTGCGTGATCAATCGGGCTCGGCCACCTACGCACTCATGAGTCGCCCCACGTGTTGAGGCGGTTACACCAGAGGATAATCATGAGCGCACGTGGAATATGCCAGCTCACACCAAAACGGTTACCAGATTCGTCCAATCACGTCACAAACGACGTCACCCGACTCGTGCGAGGCACGTGCCCGTGCTTGGAGAGCAAGTCAAGGAGACCCTATAAATATAGAAGGATAACGCCTCAGCGGAGGTACGCACTCTCATACGCGATTACCCACTCAAAACCCTAGTCTCTTTCCTCTCTTCCTACACATACTTATCCTCTCGCCGGAGGGCCTTGCCGGGCGACCCCCGGCCAGGCCTTAGTCGTGCGCTCATTGTGCAGGCTGCGTGGAGAAGGCTAGGAGACCACTGAACCAGCGGAGGGAGGACTCAAGCCGGAAGAGACGGGCCACACAATTGGTGAACCCGACGTGAATCTTCTCAGCCTCTTATCCAAATGGCTCAAACGCTCTTCCAAATCACCTTCCTCTCAAAAAGACGAACGAAAACTCAGCAACGATGGGCGGAGATCCACCAAACGTTTCAGTTTCTGGAGCAAAAGACACCAGTGGAAACGCGATTCTCCCGCCGTTTTCAGAAAGGCACATGTCCATCTCACTACCACCAGATTCTGGGCTCTCTCCGGCCGCAGACGACATAACAACGGCCTACATCCGCCTTCTGCAACGACGAAACGACGAAAGAGACAACGAACTTGCAGCGCTGAGGGCGGAAGTGGCCCAGATGAAGCAACATATGCAGGACGCGACACCACCAGCCTCCAGATCCACCGGAGGCGGACGACGGAAGCGAAAAAACTCTCCTCCTCCTCCCCCTCCTCCTCCGCCGCGAGACCACACCAACGAGGCGGGCCATCGCGTCTCCGTCAAGGACCGCCTTGGGTTCACGCCAGAAAAGGGAGACGCCAGGGAAATTATCCTCTACAAACGACCTGCAACATCTGGTACACATCACTCGAGGTCCCACCACGAGCGGACCCGCACAAGGGACACCGAATCATTCTCGAGCACGTACTCGACTGGTCGCGCGGAGTTCTCTCGCACAACGGCCTCACGCCGGAGCCGAGACTCCGTCGATACCAGGCGCCACGTCTCTGAACGCCTCGGGGGGATACCACCAGAAAATTTGGATAATGAAAATGACGTTCGGCGGAATGGCAAAGGCGTACGGATCGAAGGAGCGGAGAATGGGAACAAAACCTATTGCAACAAAGAGAAGTCCGTCGACCATCCCCGTAGGGAAACAACGGACCTGCGAGACAAGTTTCGCAGCCGAGTGCGCGAGAAAATCTCAGAAAGAGAGAAGCACCCAAAGAGGCCGCGGACGGACGAGCTAGGCAAACCACCGCGCCCAGGATTTGAGCGACAACTAAAGGACCTCGGTATCTCACCCTTTACCTCCCATATCATCAACACCATTGCCGAACCCAACTTCCACCTACCAAAATTCACTAAGTTTGACCCAAGTACCTGCGAAGCCTATACTCACCTCATTCACTTTCGCCAAACCATCGAGCTGTGCACTACAAAGGATGAAATCAAATGCAAAGCGTTCCCATCCAACCTTGGCTCTCTTGGACTCCAGTGGTTCAACAAGTTGCTCGCTGGATCCATACGGAACCTGGCTGACCTTGAACGCGCCTTCAACACCCGTTTTATCACCAGTAATAGAACAGCGAAGGAGCCTGAATCCTTGACCCATATGAGGAAGCTCCCAAATGAAACGCTGAGGCACTACGCAGAATGTTACTGGCAACTCTTCAATGAAATTCCCGGAATCGACGAATATTGGGTCGCGCGTACCTTTAAAAATGGGTTGGAATCTGGGAGCAAAATACTCGACGAACTGGCTATTCGACCTCCGCACGGCATGGGAGAGTTGATGCGTGTTGTAGAACGATTTTGTGCCCTTGAAGAGTTCTACGCAGACTGGGCCGCTCAGGGGATCCCCATCTCAACAGCCTGCCTACCAACAACAACCCCTCAGCTGCAGACACCAATCGCAACTCAACAATCCCATCCAAAGAAACACGTCAACAACATCAAGGAAGGGAAGAAACGCCAGCCAAAGGAGCACGACTACGTGGCTGAAACCACCCACTTCAAAGAACCCATCTGGTCCTTCCTAAAGGAAATCATGAGGCAACCATGGTTTGAGTGGCTGCAAGGCAAACTGGGCACGGACAACGGCCAAGCGGATCAGAACCCGAGGAAAAAATGCTCATACCACAATGAGCTCGGCCACTACACAACGGCATGCGCTCCATACAAGGCACTGTTGGAACGACTGGCGGCCCAAGGCCATCTCGACCAATACATTGATCGAGCAAAGACGCTCGCCCGCCCACCTGCCGGAAATCCCAACCCCAACGAACCGCGGCCGACGATACATGTCATCCACGGCCCAGTGACAAAGGAATCCGAAGCACATCTCAGAGCCGACCTCGATCGCGCCTCCACTTCTAAACAGGTGCTTGCGGTAAGACCCGGGTCAAAACGCCCGCGTCCAGACGAAACGCCCAAGTGGACCATAACTTTCACGGAGCGCGACCTCGAGTTCGTGCAGACTCCACATTCCGACGCTCTTGTCGTTACCGTGCAAATCGGAGTCCATGATGTCAAGCGAATCCTCATCGACCAGGGAAGCTCAGCAGAGGTGATGTATTACGATTTGTACAAAAAACTCGACCTTCCAGAGTCCGCCCTACAACCCGCCGAAGTCCCTCTCATCGGATTCAACGGGGCCCCAGTTTGGCCACTTGGACGGATCTTCCTTCCGGTCGTCGCAGGTTCAAAAACATTGACCGTCGAATTCATCGTCGTCAACGTGCCAAGCCCGTACAACGCAATTCTTGGCCGAACCTGGCTTCACAATATGCAAGCAATCGCTTCAACCTACCATCAAGTTGTTCGCTTCATCGGCTCCGGCAGACGACAAGAAGATCTAAGAGGTGACCAAGTAGCCTCCAAAAAGTGCTACGTCTCAACCGTCCACAACTCCGCCAAAGCCAAAGAAGTACAATGGGTAGAGGTCCCCGACATGATCGTGATCGACGACGTCGGCCAGAAGGCCGAAGACAAAGCGGAAGAGGACCTCGTCGAAATGCCAATCAATGAGGATGGCTCCCGATTCTTCCTGATCAGCTCTTCCATCAGCGAGACTGACCGCGAAGAAATGTTTCAATACTTCAAGAAGAATATAGAAATCTTTGCCTGGACCCCCAACGAAATGCCGGGGGTTGATCCAAATTTCATCAGCCACTCTTTCAACATCAAGAAAGACGCAAAACCTGTCGTCCAAAAGGCCAGGCGCTCTGCAGCCGAACACGCCGACGCCGTCATCGAATAGGTCAAGCGTCTACTAGAAGCAAATGCAATTCAAAAAGTGCAATACCCAACATGGCTGTCCAACACCGTTGTCGTTAAGAAGAAAAACGGCAAATGGCGAGTCTGCGTGGATTACACCAATCTCAACGACGCTTGTCCAAAAGATTGGTTCCCACTTCCAAAGATTGACCAACTCGTAGACGCAACAGCAGGCCATGCTCGACTAAGCTTTCTGGACGCATACCGTGGCTACCACCAAATTGCCATGGATCCTGACAACATGGAGAAAACTGCTTTCATCACGCCTTATGGCATCTTCTGCTACCGCGTCATGCCCTTTGGACTCAAGAATTCTGGTGCAACGTTCAACAAAGCAGTATTCAAGATGTTGCAAGAACAAATTGGCCACACCGTGGAGGCTTACATTGACGACCTGGTCATCAAGAGCAAGCAAGAATCCAACCACTTGCGAGACTTGGCGGAAGTCTTCGAAATCCTGAAGTACCACAAGCTTCGACTGAATCCGAAAAAGTGCGCATTCGGAGTAAGCGCAGGGAAGTTCCTCGGGCACCTTGTCACTCGGAGAGGTATTGAAGCCAACCCCAACCAAATCAAGGCTGTTAAAGATTTGCGCCCACCAAGGACAATCAAGGAGGTACAAAGGCTCACTGGGATGGCAGCGGCTTTAAACCGATTCATCAGCAAATCCTCGGACAAGTGTCATGCGTTCTTTCATGCCTTGAAGGGAAAAAGCCGGCGCAGCTTTGAATGGACCCCGGATTGCGAATCTGCTCTAGCCGAACTCAAAGATTACCTAAATTCCGCCCCGCTGCTAGTGAAACCTAAAGAATTCAAAACACTATATCTCTATCTCGCCGTGTCCGCCCAGGCAACAAGTTCGGCGCTTGTACGAAGGGAAGGCGCCGATGACAAACCCATTTACTTCACAAGCAAGATGCTCCTTCCAGCTCAAACACGCTACCTACCACTTGAAAAATTGGCACTTGCTCTCGTCACAGCGGCCAGGAAACTTCTGCCTTACTTCCAATCACACCCCATCGTCGTCTTAACGGAACATCCCCTCAAAGCTCTCTTCTGGAAAGTCGATCTCTCCAATCGGGTATCAAAATGGGCTGTCGAACTTGCAAACTTCGACATCAGCTTCGAGCCACGAACAGCAATTAAAGGCCAGGTGTTGGCCGACTTCATAGCAGAACTCACTCCAGAAGACACAATGGCACTCAACGCTCCAACACCAACGGAAGTTGCCCAATGTAACTCCTCAACCAAACAATGGCACCTTTTTCACGGCGAAACTTGGCGGCTCAATGTCGATGGGGCTTCCAACAGCAACGGAGCAGGTGCTGGGGTAGTCTTGGTCTCACCTTGTGGAACACTTCATGAAAGCTCCCTCACCATCGACTTCCCAGCCACCAACAACGAAGCAGAATATGAGGCCCTCCTCGCCGGCTTACGCTCAGCCGTCGCGATGAATGTCACCAACCTCGCTGTCTACTGCGATTCCCAGCTCATCATCAACCAAGTACTTGGCGACTATGAAGCCCGGGACCCTCGAATGCTGAAATACCAAGCCGAAACAGCCAAGCTCATCTCCCAGTTCCACAATTTCAGCATCGAACAGATCAACCGCGAGCACAACGCGCACGCGGACGCACTTGCGGGCCTCGCCTCGGCGTCCACAACCTCAGAATTCAGAACCATCAACTTCGGCAGCATTGACCATCCGTCCTTTGAACCCACTTCGGAGGTACTCAATGTCGAACTCGGTCCCAGCTGGATGGATGAAATCGTTGCGTTTCTAAAGCACGACACCCTACCCACAGACAAGAAGGAAGCTTACCGTGTGCGAAATAAGGCCGCTTACTACTGGCTTTCTGAAAACGGCCAACTGTATAGGAAATCCATCTCCGGGCCATACCTCCTCGTTGTCCACCCCACCCAAATACCTGAAATTCTGACTGAACTTCATTCAGGAAGTTGCGGCTGTCACTCTGGCGGCCGCTCCCTGCGTCAACGCGCCATGAGCCAAGGCTACTTCTGGAAGAACATGAAGAAAGACTGCGAGGAAGTTGTCCGCAAATGCCGACCGTGCCAGCTGTTTTCACCTATCCCGAAAAAGCCGGCCCAGGACCTCTCACCCATCACTAGTCCTTGGCCCTTCGCCCAATGAGGGCTTGACATCGTGGGAAAGCTGCCAACAGCTCCTGGAGGCTTCAAGTTTCTGATTACAGCAACAGACTACTTCTCCAAATGGGTTGAAGCTGAACCCCTCGTGACAACAACTGAGGCGGATGTCCGAAGATTCGTATGGCGGAAACATTGTTACCAGATTCGGCGTCCCATACGCAATCGTCTCTGATAATGGAACTCAATTCGTCGGAAAGGACCTCACAAACCTATGTGCGGAATTTGGGATACGTTTCTTCAACTCCACCCCAGCCTACCCACAAGGAAATGGCCAAGCAGAGGCCACGAACAAAACCGTCTGTGTCGGCATCAAGCGTCGACTGAACTCCAAAAGAGGAAAGTGGGCTGAAGAATTGCCACGCGTTCTATGGGCCTACCGATCAACACCAAGGCGTTCAACGAGCCAAACACCATTTTCAATGGCGTTTGGCATGGAAGCCGTCATCCCATTAGAGTCCAAGTTTCCAACTCTAAGAACAGAAACATTCGACCCCAAAACAAACGACGACGCCATCGCACAAGAGCTGATTTTGGCAGAAGAGAAGCGTGATGACGCTCGCCTGCATCTCGCTGAATACCAGCAACAGGTGGCCAAGGGATACAACCGCGGCGTGCGAGTCAAAAAGTTCAAGCCGGACGATTTGGTTTGGCGAAAAGTTGTACAAGCCAGCAAGAAAACAAAATTCAAGCCCAACTGGGAGGGACCTTTCCGTATCGTCAAGATTGCTGGTGAAGGTGCCTACGTGCTGGAGGACATGAATGGGAAAGTTCTAACTAACCCATGGAACGCACAGAATCTCAAGAAGGCGTACATGTAGTTAAAATCCCGAACAGTGTACCCCATGTTCGGCCACTGGCTACCCTCTTTTCCTTTAAGTTGGCCTCGGCCCAAGTCTTTTCATTTCAACTTGTACTTCCATGTTTGGGAAATCAAAGCAATATTATCTTACAGTTTGTCATTTGCAAATTCCAAAGAAACTTCTTCTTGTAAACTTTTTTCTCGGTAAATTCAGCCGACCACAAACGTTGACCTCGGTCACACCCACAAACGGCTACTATGCCTCTGCTTCGGCCACAATTACTGCCCAAAGAAGCAAAACGGACATTAGGTCCACCGAGCCCAAAGTCACACAATACAGTTGGAACTTGGGCTCCGGTTCGGCTTGGCAAGACAATGTGGTCAGCCACAGCCCGGTTACACTCACATTTTGGTGAGCAAACCACCCACAAACGTAACACTTAACTTAGCCAGGGGCTTGCACCTCCACAAAGCCCCACAACTCACTACACTTTAATGTCTAACCTAAACGACCGAGCAAAACTACATGCTCGGCACTCTCTCCTCTCCATACTTCCACTCAACTTTGGTCCAGGCTCGGCAAATCTACAGCTAACAACTACAAAGTAAAGCCAACATCCATACGCTTCTGCCGAACATAGACCAAAGTGGGGGCTATGGTCAACCATTATCTCAAACAAATACGAACAAGCAAAGAATATGCCAAAGCAAGCATTGCAAGAGTTAAAAGGTAATCCATTTAAAAGAAAGTATCCATTCAAGTTCGGCAAAATATCCAACAACCATTACATCCGACACGATAAAATCCGAACTCGGATCCGCCCGGTCCAAAAAAGTTCAAACAAAAATAAGAAAATCACTAAGTAAAAAACAACAGCCTCGGCCACAACTTCAAACTTGGGCAGCATCTTCACCCTCGGCACCAACAGCACCAAAACCACCAAGACCAGCAGTGCCTTCGGCAAGAGCAACCTCTTCAACATTCAAAGGTCCCTGCTCGGCTTGCGTGGCAGACTTCTTGCTACCTCCATCCTGCAAACCCGTCAGACCTTCAGCTATGACGTCGGCGTCGGTCAAGTCCTCGACGTCGTCTTCGCTCTCAGGAAATTCCTCAGGGGGAAGGGGTGCACATTCTTCTTCTGTATATGGAAGGACAAGCTCGGGAGTCACTGGAGCTGGAATCGACTTCATTAAATTCGTATCAGCCTCCAGTTGCATGACTCCACAAGCGGCTGTAACGCCATCCTTGTACCCCGTCCGGTAGGCGATGGGAACCCTCATCCGGATCGCATCATTGACCATCGACCGAGCCTCCCGCAGGTATTCGGCACCTGCTCGATCAAAGCCAGCCTGATACGCAGCACCATCAACCTCCTTCATTTTTCTCTTCTCCCGCCTCAAGACCTTCGCCACCTCTTGCTCGGTCTTCTTCATCCTTAACTCTATCTCGTCCCTCTCCTTTTCAAGCTCGGCGACCTGGGCCTTCACCGTCTTCAAGCTGCCCTTGTAGCTTCTCACTTTCTCACGTTCGACCCGCAACTCATCAAGGAAGCGGGCGCGCTCGGCATCTTTTGATGAGCGGAGCAAGGCCTGCCCAGCCTAAAAAAAAAAAAAAACCGTCGGCATGAAAATACTCAAAAAGAGTAATCGAAGAACCAGGGCCGGATCATACCTGAACAAGGTAAGCACCGGCGTGAATCAAGCTCGGCTGAAGTCCTTGAGGAATTTTTGCCATATCCTTTGGCAGAGCCAGGCCTTGAAGCATGGCGGTAGCCAGCCCCGGTTCAGTCTTGACAGAGTCCTCCACCGTCACGACTCTGCCTTCGGCTAAAGCATAGGATGGACTGAACTCCTGAACAGGACCAGCCGAACCCGAAGCTGGCTGGCCAGTCTTTGAGTCGCCAGCGGCCAATGACTCGGTTCTCCCTTGCTCGCTCGGACGAGGAGTCGGCGGTTTGGTTGGAAAGAATTCGTGCGTTACTTTTTGCCTCTTTTCAGCGTGCTCGGCTGGGCCAGGCTCTTGTCGGACCGCTTTCCCGTCTCGGATGTTGACACGTACAACGTTCCTACGGCCCATCTCGTGAGAATGATCAGGCACAAGAGTTTGAAGAGGAATAGTAATACCGTGACCCTCGGCTTGCTGGCTTTCTCCGAACCAAAACTCAGCAGGCTTCCTGAAGGTTGGCAATTTCACTCTCGGCCTCTTCCCTCCCTCTTTCGAAACAGCCTTTTTCCCACGGCTTGGTACTTCCTTGCTCGGCTCTGACTCCTTCCCCCGCCGCCTGAGCTTCCCTTTATAAGAAGGCTCGTATCCAAGCAGCGTCGGCGCGTCCCTGCAGGCTAGAGACAAAAGAACGTCAACGTGCTTCTCAACGGACAGGGATTGTTGAGTCTTAGTGATGGCTCGGTGATCTGCACAGGGAAACAAGTGACGGTCAATAAAAATCTTGCTAAACCATGCTCGGCTAAGACGAAAAGTAATCAAACTACCTCTGAAATCTTTAACCCTCGGGACGCTGAACCTGCGGTTAGATTGGTTGCCGAACTCGAAGTTACCACTAACTTCAACGTAAAAGTTTGCCCATTTATCAGTATCGGGCAAGCCGTCCACAAGGGGCTGCTTCTTGCCACGGGTCGACAGGTATCGACGCTCGGTTTGGCCGTGCCTGGACATAATGTAAGTGTGGAAAAGGTCGGCAACGGTGAACTCGAGGTCGTGGAGCTCCTTCAACTTTATTACTGACATTACTATTCGGTAACTATTGATAGCAAAATAGTGAGGGACGATGCTGAAACGGGCGAGAAGCTCCCTTAAAAATGGGTGAAGTGGGAACCTCAGCCCAGCTTCACATATCGCCATTAATGGGACAGTTATGTGCTCGGGACGTTCCTCCCTGGTATCTTTTATTCTATTGCTCGCCACTTGGTTGATCACAACATCATCAGGGATGCTGTATTCTCGGCAGAAGCTTTGGTACTCCTGAGCGTTTCCACTAAAGAAATGTGCATAGGGGCAGACTTGGCCCCTCTCATAGAGGTCGGCGACCCCTTTACCCTCAGATTGGGATTCGCCATGCCCGGAATGGATGGAGGAGGGGGCGTCGGCATAAGAGACAAATCTAGACTCGGCTTCGGGCCCTGGGCGGGGCTCGGCCTCAGAATGCGTCGACGTGGTGAAAGATATCTCAGGGTCGGTGCCAAATTCGTCGGCACCGTACTCGAATACACGTTCGGCGTTCGAATCATTTGAGTCGGTAGACATATTCGACGCAATGGAGGATGCTTGATGTCGGCGCCTGTGTTGATTCAACCACTCACGGAAGAATGAATCTCCAGAATCTTCCCCCGAGCTTTCAGAGTCAGAAGAAATAACTATGACCGGGTGAGCCAGACCTAACAAAGATGAGAAGAAAAACAATGAGAAACCTCGTCATCGGCCAGAAGGCAAGGGATCTCTACGCTCGGCTACCCTATTGGCCCACCCGATCTCTCCTCAAAGTTTCAAGCTCGGGAGAAATTAAGACTCGGGGTTCGACTTAACAGCGTCCAGATTGGGCTCGGTAAAGCCCAACGTCGGCCAAACACAGACCGTAGGGATCTGTGTTCGGAAGAACAGGTTGAAGATGAAGATGAACAGTTCGTTCATCTCCAGGCCTCGTACTGTTTACTAAAGCAAAGAGAAACCCAGAAAGCCCAGAAAAAGGAGAAAAAAGGTTCAAAGAACAGCAAGAAAAGTGAAGAGAGACAGAAAGCAGAATCATACCTGAGATCTGTGGCAAGATTTGATGGCAAGGCGCTGGGAAATCAAGACTGGGAGGAGAATGAGCGTGCAGCAGAGCTCTAGCAATGGAGGTTTAGAGAGAGAAAGCAACGGTGGCTTCTCTCTCTAACCCTAACCCTTTATATAGAAGTAGGGTTTGGGGTCCAAATTTCCCGCCCAAAACACTGAACCGCCGAACCTGCAACCAGTGAGCACCTGACGCGTGGCCTGATAAGACAGCTTGACAGAGCCCCACACATGCCAGCCGTCCCCCTGTCAGCCGTACCCAGCGAGAAATGGACACATGGCACACCTGCACTGGTCCACGATTCGTGACGGTTCGTTGAATGAAGATTGGGCTCGGCAGAAGTCCGCTCCGGCTACCATGATTCATGCTCGGCTCTGAAGCGGGATGGGCTAAAAACTATCAATCCCTACCACGCGCTCGGCGTCGGTAGAAATTGAGGGGCTATTGTAGCAGACCGAACTTGGCTTCGCCGAGGCTTGTCTACGCCGAGACATGCCGGTCGTAGGCGATGCCATCACTTTGCATCCAGCAGCCGAGAGAATCATGCCAGGCTCGGCCAACTTTTGTGAGGCGGCCCCGTAGACGAGCTTGGCCCAAGGCCCCTTCGGGCTCGGCTACCCTCTCGCTCGGCCACCTGCGTGATCAATCGGGCTCGGCCACCTGCGCACTCATGAGTCGCCCCACGTGTTAAGGCGGTTACACCAGAGGATAATCATGAGCGCACGTGGAATATGCCAGCTCACACCAAAACGGTTACCAGATTCGTCCAATCACGTCACAAACGACGTCACCCGACTCGTGCGAGGCAAGTGCCCGTGCTTGGAGAGCAAGTCAAGGAGACCCTATAAATATAGAAGGATAACGCCTCAGCGGAGGTACGCACTCTCATACGCGATTACCCACTCAAAACCCTAGTCTCTTTCCTCTCTTCCTAGACATACTTATCCTCTCGCCGGAGGGCCTTGCCGGGCGACCCCCGGCCAGGCCTTAGTCGTGCGCTCATTGTGCAGGCTGCGTGGAGAAGGCTAGGAGACCACTGAACCAGCGGAGGGAGGACTCAAGCCGGAAGAGACGGGCCACACAGATTCCTATTGCAGCTATTTTGCTAGCAGAATACTCTTCGTTTTATTTTCATGGTTGGCAATGCTTAGCGGGTATTTAAGTCAATGAGTTTGAGAGTACATATATACTGTGTTTAGTATCATTAGTTGGGAGACCAAGTTCAAGACAACAATAACACCATGAAGGCGCCCTTTTGTTTGTTGTGCAGTTTCCACTTGTTTGTCGGATCTGTATTCAAGTAGCCCTATAAAACTTTATCTTCCTCTGTGGCCAAAGATTCCTTCTAGATCACATTTCATTATGTTTTGCCATGCCCTATCTTTACTAGTCTTTCCTATTTTGTAAATTTTCTTCAATTTGGTGAAAGAGAGATCAATCTCTATGTAGACTGGAAATTGAAAGCTATGGTTGTATGTTAGTAATCAAAAAAAGAAAAAGCTATGGTTCTATGGTACTATAGGCTAACTAGTATGGGAGCATGGGTGGGTTCTATACTCGATGCCTATTCATTTTGGTTGGATGTTTTAACATGGTATTAGTTGATTGGAGTTGGACTTTCTGAGGTTTCTGGACAAGACGTTCTAAATTAATTCTCTGTTTGTTTGTGACATAATTTTTCACTGATCCGTGGTAGACTTTTTGTTTGCACTTTGAATCCTCCATATACCTCTCAAAATGTGAGTTGGGTGTCACGCATGCAGCATAGAGGTTAGAGCTTGCTTGTCTAATATCTGTTGTAGACACATTTTGGTCTCTTAGTAGTTCTGTTAGAGTAGAGTGAATTCCAGGGCTTGCGCCATGAAGTGTACGAAGTAGACGATCGGTGCTGCATAATACATGTGATAGGAATGCTCTATCTCCACCACATATTTATGTGAGAGCCATGACAAAGTGTATGTTCACGTGTATGTTTGATAGTGGAGGATGTGGCACCAGGGCCGACCAGGGGTAAGCCCCGCAAGCCGGCCGGCTCGGGCAACTCCCGGCAAGGGGCAACCAAAAAAAAAAAATTGTATGTATACAAAAAAAAAAAAAAGAAATCCAGCAAAAAATATATTTAGGGGCATCATCAAAAAAAATTTGCATAAATTTTTTTAAAAAAGTAAATATGTATGGTTTCCACCCACTTTAAAAAATTATGATACTTAAGAAAATTAGGAGGGCAAAGAGAGGTTTTCTATACCTAGGGTAAATAACAGATAAAACAAAATTTAGGAGGGCAAATTATTAAGAGAGAAAATTAGGAGGCTTATTAGATGAGAAGAAAAAAAAGAAAAGGCATGTTATAGCCAAAACAAGAAGGGACGGGTGATGTAATTCAAGCTAAATGAACAATATAATCTTGTTTTTGTTCTTTTTTTTGTTGTTGCTTTTATGTCTTTTTTTTTAATATACTTAACACTAGTGGGCAACCAAGGGGAAGGTCGAGCTTGGGCAACCCAAATGTCGGGGGCAGCACTGTGTGGCACCATGAGTAATGAATAATCACTCATATTAGAGCCCGTCCTTTTGCGTAGGTGGTTTATTTTTTGTCCTTATTCAAATTTTTTTCGTATCACTTGGCTTATTATCATTTTTTTTGGAATTATTGTATCCTCATGACAAGAGGAATCTAAAAACTAAAAATTTTTGATTGAAATCTAATTTTTTTTTGAATAAAGACGAAAAAATTGACTTATTGATTTATTTTCGTCTTTATGTGGCTTTATTTAGCTCATTTTTTGCGGGAAAGCCATTGGCTTTTTTTTAAGAACAACCCCTCGAGTAGCTCTAAATAATGTTCTCCTTTTTTCATTTTTTGTTGGGGACTGAATTTCCATCCAACTGTTGTTGTATACATAAGGCATGCTAAGTACCAAAAGCTTAAATCCTAAACGAGAGTTGAATATTCCTAACCCATCTGTGTCCTACTCCTTAGTACTATGTTCCCAAAGTCAAACTCCAGCCTTTCACTCAGCCTACCCATCTGTGTCCTTTTGCGTTGGTGGTCTAGCCTTATAAATGAGGTGGGTTTTTTTTCGAGAGAATTACGGGAGAGTGGTGTACGGCCAAACCAATACCCATTTGATGGTCTCCACTATTGAAATTACCGACCGCACGGTGAGTTCAAAAATTATGTCCGAAACATGGTAACCATGATTTAGAAAGACTCTTTTGCCCTTCAAGAAAAGAACATCTTTGCTATTGAGATGCGTCTCCCTCCTCTCTTCTTACGGAACGCAAAAAGAGGTCGCTCCTCCATCTCCTCTCAAACCCTCGCCCACCACCACCGGGCCACCCTAAACCCGCTCCCCCTCTCACACTCCCTACCAATCCTCCCAAACCACCGATTGAGCACCCCACCGACGCCGCCCCACCACCACCGGAGCAAACCACTTCTGAGTCTAAGTCTTGGGTTCCTCTCTCTCTCTCTCTCTCTCTCTCTCTCTCTCTCACTTTGATTTCTCTCCCATAGCCATCGATCTACATTTTTATTTTTAAGCCTCTCCAAAATTGTATCTGTTTATTGTATATTTTGTTTTGCTTGTTGTCTCTCGCTCTCTCATGCATTTCCGTCGCGGATGATTAGTTGGTGGTATATCCATTTTAGAGTTACTTCGATCCTTTGCTTTACCCTTTTTCCTATTTGTCTCAAAAGTGCAAATTTGAACAATTTATTCTTTTTGGTGTGTTGAACTTTAAATGGTTCTTATGGCAGATTGAATGAGACCAAAGATTTGCTTAAAGCCTATATCAATGCAAAGAGGGATGTAAATGCATACATACATCCTTTTTTTGTTTGGTGATGTCGTTGTCAGTACTGTGCATATATCTATGAGAGAAAAATCCTTCAGCTGTGTATTTGCACCTCTCTATCACCATAATTAATAGGGATGCAGATGTATAGAACCTGTTGAACATATTTGGACAAGCTCACCATTAGATACTTTGTTCCCAAATTAGATCATTATTCTGTGTGCTTATTGTGTCATCAAGTAGTTTATTCTGTGAGCTTTTTGAGAATTTGTGATGCCTAAGTTTTGGGGTGCCTCATCTTTTTTTCTGTGGTGGTAGAGTTAGGACTTAACCAAAATTGACGATGCAGTGATTGTGATTCTGGGTGCCTCATATTTTTTGCTTTGTTTGAATCCTTTTTTTTTTTTTTTTTTGCATCATTGTATAGTGGTGTTCAGCTAGTGCTTGCAGAATGCATGTTCAAATTTTGCAAATCTTGAAATAAGTTCAAACATGCAGTTGCCTTCAGATTGTTGAATTGTGGTTGTGCAGTTAATTAACACTAGAGAAATCCACGTTTGGTTCAATTGTTCACTTTGAAAGATGATATCTCTTAATGCTTTTTCTTAATCTTGTATTGTGAAATTCAGGTTGAGTATTTTTCAACATTATATGAATCTCCTCGAGTTGCTTTTGTTCTTCTTCTTTCAGCTAAGTCAAATTAATAGTGGAGAAATGTCCAAGAAAAAGCAAATGAATGATAGAAAGGGGGGATTAGTGACAGAGATGACAACAGATGATGTGGATTTCAAGGCACGGAAAATGGACATCAAGTCCAATATGAAAGATATTGAGTTCTTGGGTAATTCTCTCTTTCTCTTACATGACACGTTAAGCTAATTTCTTTGCTGTTGAACAAGTAAATCTTCATCTAAAGAGCTTGCCTGATGTGGAACTTTTGGTTTACGACAGCTGACCTAAATTTATAAGTGGACAGTGGAGGGGTTTATGACTGTGTATGGCATTGCTAATCATGGTTTCCGTGTGGATAGTATCGATTTGTGCTTCTTCTTCTTTTTTTTTGTGGTCGAAGCCAAGGGAGGATTTCTTGGATGGGATTGGGGACTCTTTGAGATGGTCTTACACGTGTTCAAAGTGATAAATTTTCTTTTGACGTATAATCATTAATCACGTTCAATTATCAGATGCATATCCAGGGGCATTCATCTCAGTACCTGCCACACGTTGGCATGGAAATGACGCTTTCATAGGAGTGCCATGCTTCTTAAGACAGCAGGGTTCATGAAGACTCAGGGTTCGACGTCATGATCGTGAAACCTACTGCATGGCTAGTTTGGTGCTTTTACATGCATTAACTTAACGAAAAATCAGGCTAGGGTTTGTAGGCCAAAGGTGCTAGTCTAATTGTAAAGGAAGTAATTTTGTGGACCAAGCTGACTTTATTACTTGCTAACCCATGGAAGATACATCAATTAAGTACTATAACTCCCCACCATGTCCTAATCACTATCACTTCTGGCCACCCAGTGACCAGAGACATTTTCCGAATCTACAGAGAACTTTTAAATATCATTGTATATCCTTTACGGCTAATAAATTTCATTATCCATTGTTTTAATAACAATTTTATTGTTCACTGTTCTCACAACAGAGGGTTTCATTGTTTACTATACTATTTACTACTGATAAATTTCTTTGTTCACTAGTCACTACTTTTAGGATAGATAAATTACTAATAAGGTCGCAGTGAATAATAGGAGTATTTTGGCCTAGTTTGGTCGGAAGGACTTTTCGTTGGACTTCAAGAGTTAAAGATCCTTTGCTATGCACTTATGGCTGAAAGCCCCGGTTTAATGTGGCCAAATTGCCAACTTTGATTGAGGTTGGTACTCCTTGTCATGGTAGTAATGTCTAGAAGTGTACCATCCTCATACTTCTGTACTGTTCGGTCAAGTGGCATTAATCTCAACCATGTACGGTTATGGTTGAGAGTACCTTGCATATTCATTGGAACTTCCAACCTCGTGCCTGTGTGCTACACCGTTGATCTGCATTAATCTGGGGTGAACTGTTGAGCAGGAGATGGTTATTTGGTTTAGGTGGAAAAATTGGAATACAAATCGTTTTGAGTCGTTACATTCAATAACTTGGAACCTACAAGTATTTTGGAAAATTTGCATTTACTGACATTAATACCCACTTCTAATAAATTGACAGTTAACTCAAACTTCCCAAATCTCAGGAAAGAAAAAGAGAATTATAATCTGGTGTTGGCATAATGAAATAATATGCTATGTATTTATTGATGACGTAAATTCCACAAATCAATTCAACATTTTAGACCGACCTAAGTATGTACTTTGTGGGTTCTTTCAATGAGTAAGAAAGACCAAGTACAAATCGATATAAGGGCTGTAATCAAGGTTATGAATCTCATACCGTACCGGTATCATCCAAATTTGGTACCCTACACTTAATTCGTTCCAGCTCAAATATCGGTCAATACCGGATGGTACCAGCAAATACCGGACTACTTTTAAATTCATTTCACTACCGGTCAATACCGAATGGTAGCGGACAAATACCGGACTACTTTTAATTTTATTTTTAATAAATGTGTATATTATACTAATAAATTATCTTATGTGGGAAAATAACACTAATAGCGATAAATCCGAAGCGTTCCTCAATATCAACCGGTACCGATATGTACCGTACCTGTAGGAAATCCGAAGCGTTTCAGGCCCACACCCATTGGGTAAATACTTGTATAATGCGATTTGATGGTTGTAAATATATATATAGTTTCGTAGTAAAAGTACTAAATGTACTATGGAGTTCAGCACAGCACTTGAACTACCATTCTCTGAGGTAGTAAGAGCAAGTACATATTACTCAAAGCCTACAATGTTGTTTCACATCGACTACAACTTTGAATCACAAAGAGCACTTATGTTTGTATGTAAATCTAGTTTTTCTATTTCTGACATGGTGGATCCTTTCCTTAAAAAGGAGATGCAAATGGCGATATATGATAAACCATGTCCCCTGTGCCGTTGTATGACATGCATAGTGCATCATCATATTTTTTTTTTTGGCCTTTAGAATTTACTTCGACTAAGAAATTTTGCTTGCAAAGTTATCATATTTTCCATTGATGGAGCTTATATGTTGTTTGGAGTTCATTTGGATCAGCGGATCAGAGAGTAATACATGTAGCCTATGAACTGATATGTTCCATTGGACATTTTTGATAAATATCTTTGCTCCCCATAGAATCCTGCCTCAACTCCAATTTGTTCGAGTGAATTAATGTCTGCCTAATTGAAATCTAGTATTCATCATTTTTTCCCCATGTGTGTTGCCATTATGATCGCATTCACCTGGAAGCATATCGATATTTTAAAGTGGTTGCACACACTTGTTTATACTTTTGTGCTATGATGTTGAAATTAAATTAACATGCTTATATGGATGTGTCCGTGCAGGTGCATTTTCGCGCTGTGAAAAAGTTAAAATCTCAGATGGAAGTAGAATGGAATTGTGAAAAGTTCAAATTCGTAGTGAAAGGGACTAGGTTTGAACCTGGGTCTCGTATGAATATCCTCAAGGTTTGCTGGATTAGTCAGAACTCTGCAAATGAACGAGCTGGTCATGCTGGGAGAACTTAACCGGGAAGGTGTTATAGACTTTATTCCGAAAGTGATTTTCATTTGATGCCACCTCATCAGGAACCCGGTAGATCACTTGGGTTCATATTGGTGTGGCAGTTTTTAGGATTGTTGCTTTGGGCACACCTAATGTACAGAGTTTAGATATTGATGCTCCTAATGCAATAGCTCTTGACATGGCTATTACAAATCTTATCCAGTTAAGAGCTATTTTATTGAAGAATGAGGTTTTGAATTTAACAACGGACGGGCTAAAATCGGTTTGTTTGGGCATTGAACCTTGGTTGGGAAAATTAATTCTTAAATGCTTCGAGCACCACTTCGGTAAATAGGGTATTGTTTTGGCTGCGATTATGGCAAATGCCAGTAGCCTATTTTTCCCCCACGCCTGTTAAACATCTGTACATCAGGCCTTCCTTTGCATACTTATAGTGTATGGTCAAACCATGGTAGGTGGAATAGTAAAAAAAACGTGGATAATTTATGAAAGTAAGCAACATCTTATGGTCATTGCCCGAAAGATCACACACTGCCATAGTATGCCACTATAGTACCCAAACTTAAATTAGTTATTTCAAATCAATCTGGTCTTTGTGATTCAAATTGGTCTTTTCAAATGGCAGGTGAAATAGGGGGTGGCTCACACTTAATATTCCATACTCAAGAGTTATATAAAAACATAATTGGTCTTTGTGATTTAAATTTGTAGTCTTTGTGAAAAGAAATTATACTCCCTAAGAAATATTTACTTGCTCTTACTCCATCGGAGAATGGTATTTGAGGTGCTAAACTTCATAGTATGTTTACTACTTTCACTGGGGAACTATGTACAAATAATGTCCTAATGTTACTCAATCTTTATTGGTAGGGTACATTTATGACATGATTCACTAGACCTTTTAGGTGGACCCCCTTTACAAGGGCAGCTGGAATAGGGGATGACTCACACGTCATATTCCATAGGCCACATTTATATACAAACATAAGCGCTCTTTATGATTCTAAGTGGTAGTCTCTGTCCAAAAAAAAATGTGCTCTTAGAATAATATTTACTTGCTCTTAATACCTCTGAGGTGCTGAACTCCATAGTACTGTTAGTACTTTCACTGTGGAACTACAAATAATGTCCTAATGTAAGTGAAGATGTATTGGTAGGGTCCATTTATGACAAGATTCATTGGCCTTCTTAGGTGAGCCCCCTTTAAAAGGGCAGCTGGAATAGGGGATGGCTCACACATAATATTTCATACTCCATAGATATTAGGGCTGTCCAAAAAATCCACCCGACCGACGACCCGACCCGAAAATTCAGTATCGGACGGTTTAAAAGAAGGTAGTCGGTCGGGTTCGGGTTCCAAATGATAGATCCGATAATTTGTCGGTCGGGTTCGGGTTTAAAATGTTCTTATATCTGGTCACTCGACCGACCGATTTCTTTAACTACTATAAAACCAAAAAATTAGGGATTTCTTTTCAATCTTCACTTAGGGCTTCTGGGCTCTGGCTTCTGGCTTCTCTTTCTGGTCTCACCGTCTCAGTCTCGATCTCCCTCTCTGCCGACGCCCATGGCCTACCCCACCCCCACCCCCACCCCCACCCCACCCCACTCTCTCCGACCGGCGACCTCATCTTTGATTCTCCGGCCAGTCGTTTCCTCTCCTGCTCTCCAGTCTCCGGACTCTCCACAGTCCACTCCACCCGATCTTGCAGCCGATCGACACTCTGCCACTCTGGTACCGTTGTAACTGGTACGTCTCTGAGTCTCTCTCTCTCTCGCTCTCTCTCTCCTGCTCTCCAGTCTGAGCAGTCTCCACAGTTTTGAAGATTTTTTATATGATTTCATTTTTTAACTGTTAAGTTTTTTCTAGATCTCCAGATTCTCCAATCTCCACAGTCCACTCTCTTGTTCTCGTTCGCAGCCGATCGACGCCTAAATCAGTAAATTTGGTGCGTCTCTCTCTCAAACTCTCTGATCCTTTTAATTTAACTGCTCGTGTTTTCGTTTTTTTTTTCTTTTAGTTGTAGACTTGTAGTCGATGGAACTTTTTGTTGAGAGGCTGTAGATTTTCAACCACTCGGACAGAGGACCAATTAAAGGTGCAAAATCTGATAGTATTGTAGTGCCCGTATAGATCGAAATACTGTTATGGTCATTGTTATGATCCAATTCAGTTATAGATGATGTGCTTTGGTTTGAGTTACACATTTCTCTGGATATTAGAGTCATTGTTTTAAAACTCTGTATAACTAGAAGCATTGTATGATAAATGGGAGTGAACACAAGGATCTAATATGATATAGGGATGGGACAGTAGAATCTTGCGATAACTTTCTACTACCTGAAAAGAGAAGACTGAAGGACAGGATTATGGGTTAAAAGAGACATCTGGGGTCCAACAGGATAATGAATCCTATTTGGTTTGGGTGGGATAAATGAGGGTCAATTTTTACCATGGAATATGAAGGCAACTTTATCTGGAAGGCAGGACTTACATGCGTGGTATAAACTAATTCTCAAGATGGGGGAGTATTTCATGAAATGGTGAAAACCAAAATACTCCAAAGAAAAATGTACCGTAAACAAACAATGATACCTATCCTTAGAAATTGAATCTAGTTTGTACGTGAACTATATAAAGTTCTGAAAATCCTGGAGTGAGCCTTGGATTAGGCTGGGGAGTTCATGCAATATGGCCCAAAATGAAACTTCACATGGGCATGGAAGAGAAACAAATAATTCAAGTTTTCTAGATTGCGTTTCTGATTGACTATGATTGATTCATGCAATATGGCCCAAGTCTGATGCAGATTCTATAAAGAATCTTTAAAGAACAGAGGTCAAGAATGGGTAGTCTGGAAAAGTTTAATAAGTGGTCTTGAGAATCCGTAGCACTTTGTTCATGTATCTTCTAATTTTTCTGAAAGTGACAGTTAGGGTAGAATTTTTTGGATTAGACATGCAAAGTTGCAAATACTATATATACATAGAATTTTGCTTTTCAAATGCTATGTTTCCCTTTTTTAAATTTGACTGATAAAACCATCTGATCATCACTTTTGTTTGTTTTAGGTGATGGAGCCAGTTTTTGATTTCCATCCTGGGGGGGAACTTGAGGATGATGTTGTTGATATTGAAGAACTTGAACTTTAAGGTAATCCTAATCCTGCTGTGACTACCCTTGCCGATGTTGTCAATGTTGAAGATGATACGGTACAAAAAGTAAATCAAGTTAGGAGAAAAACCAATAAAAGAAAGCTTCCACCACAAATTCCTAAAGACCCTAAGCCAAAAAAAGATCGACATCGATCTCCTGCCTGGGATCACTTCGAAAAAATAGTAGAGGGCAATGATACATGGGGTGAGTGTAACTATTGCAAGAAACGATATGCGGCTGATAGTAAAAAACATGGCGTTAGTAATTTGAAAGCTCACATCCCCGTTTGCCCGTTATATCCTCTTAAAGATCAACATGGACAACAAAACCTTGCGTTCAAAGTCAATGAGGGGGGCGGTGTTGACGTTGTGACAAGTGTATTTTCTTTTAAAGAGTGTAAGAGAGCTCTTGCAGAAATGATGATTATTGATGAACTACCGTTTAGGTTCGTTGAGGGGATTGGGTTCAGAAAATTTTGTAAGGTCATGCAACCGAAGTTCACACCGGTCCCTTCTCGCCAAACGATTACTAGAGAGGTGGTTGCAATTAAAGACTACGAGAGGGGAAAACTGAAAAAATTATTAAAGGGCCGTAGGATTTGCCTCACGACTGATACATGGACATCAATTCAAAACCTTAATTATATGTGTTTGACTGCACACTTCATTGATGATGATTGGAAGTTGCAAAAGAGAATCTTAAACTTTTGTCAAATTGAAGATCATAAGGGAGCTACAATAGGCAAGAAAATTGAGTCATTATTGCTTGAGTGGAATGTTGATGGTATTTTTACAATGACGGTAGATAATGCTAGTTCGAATGGCACGGCTATTGAGTACTTGAAAAGGAAAACAATGGATTGGAAAAGGACTGTCTCGGGGCATGAATATATGCATATGCGATGTTGTGCACACATTTTGAATCTTATTGTCGTTGAGGGGTTGAAAGATATGAGTGAATCTATTTTGCGTGTTCGTGATGCTGTAAGGTATGTGAGATCTTCTCCACAAAGAATGGAGACTTTCAAGAAGTGTGTGGAGAAGGAGAAAATTAAATCGAAACAAACTGTGTGTCTTGATGTGTGTACGCGATGGAATTCCACTTACTTAATGTTAGAAGTAGCCATCAAGTTTGAGAAGGCATTCCAAAGAATGGGGGAGGAAGACAGTAGTTTCATAAAATTCTTTGGCATAAAAGAAGGCGATGAGGATTTGTCATTGGAGGGTGAGGGTGACCAAAGTGGGAGCCATAGCCATAGGGTTCCAACTCCAAGACAAGCAACTGTCCCAAACAAGCTTGATTGGAAGAATTGTGGATTGTTTGTTACATTCTTGAAGCTTTTCTATAATGCAACCAAGAAATTTTCAGCTTCTCTTTTTGTCACATCCAATGTGTTTTTTCATGAGTTGTTTGAGGTTGATACCCGTATAAATGAATCAATCCTCAGCCGAGATTCTTTTATGTCTAAGATGACAATTGAAATGAAGAGAAAATTTGAGACGTATTGGGGAGATGTAGAGAAATTCAATCCCTTGCTTTATGTGGCGGTGGCACTTGATCCCCGGTATAAGTTAAGGTTGGTGAAATTTTGCTATACAAGATCCAAAGGAAAGGCGGTGGGTGAGAAAATGGAGAAACAAGTGAAGGATGTTTTGAACAAGTTGTATGATTTTTATGAAAAAGAGGGTGAAGTTAGACAAAATGTGTCTAGTTCAGGTTCAATGCCGAGAGTAATGGAGGAGAATGAGGATTGTGAACGTCGCTTGAATTTAGCTAGCGAATTTGACACTTACTTGGAGGAGGAGTATTCTAGTGTTTGTTCCTCGGAAGTAGACAAGTACTTGGTGGATTTGTGCGAACGTAGGGACAATCCAGATTTTGATATCTTGGTATGGTGGAAGAACAATTCCAACAAGTATCCAATCTTGTCAAAAATGGCGCGTGATGTATTAGCTATGCCCGTGTCTACCGTTGCTTCCGAATCGGCCTTTAGTACGGGTGGTCGCGTACTTGATCCATTTCGAAGTTCACTCTCACCGTCAATGGTCGAGACTCTTGTATGCACCCAAAATTGGCTTTTAAGCATGGTTCCAATCTCTCTTCGACAATCTATGGATAAAGTTGAAGATCTTGAACGAGGTAATTTAATTCAATTAATCTAGTCTACTTACTATTTCGTTTTTTCTTAATATTGAATTGAATTAAGTGTGAATTAAGTGTTTTTTGTTTTTGTTTTTCAGAACTCTTACAAACTGAATCAATTGATGATGCAACGCAAGTTCCTAAGGATTGAGTGATGGGCCTTTGGACATTGGACCTTGGTAAAACATTTAACATTATGTTATTTTGTAATCTTCGAAATTTTCAATTTAATTGTATGATTTTTCTTTCTATGTAACAGGTTTGGTCAGTTTACATGGGATTGGGGAGCACTTTGGAGTTTGGACATTCAACTACTGGACTAGTTTATTTAATTATGAACTCTTGTGTTTGGTTGCTTTTAATTATTATGGACTTGTAGTTTTTTAATCACTTTGGACTTGCAATTTGGACTTGTAATTGCTTGCCTAGTAGACAGTAGTGAACTGGAAACATTAGGACTGGTTGTATGGCTGTTGAAAAAATAGGGGAGGAGAGACTAGAGAGTAGAGAGGCTGGTCACTGGTGTGTGGCTGTGTGGCGTGTGCTGTGTTTGGTTTTTATTTTTTTTGCTATGTGGTTGTGTTTGGTTTCTTCTTTCTTTTTTTCCCACTTAATCTTGCTAGAAATCTCTTGCTGCCTTGCTGGGAATGTAGTAGTGGACTGGAAATTGACAGGGACATCTCTTGCTGGAAACGTAGTAGTGGACTGGAAATTGACAGGGAAATCTCTTGCTGGAAATGTCTAATTTTTTTTGAACTTTTTTTGACTGGGAAATCTCTTGCTGGAAAGTGGAAATGTCCAATTCCAATTAATGAACTTTTTTTGATATGGTTTGGTGGAAGTCGACTGGAAAAGTGGAAATGTGTGAAACTTTTTGGCTGATGAATTGATTGCTGGAAAATTGGGTAGTCGGCCCAATATAATTAGTGAATTTTTTTTTATATGGCTTTGGTGGAAGCCCAAACCCAAAGGTTAACAAGGGCATTGGGCCTTGTGGCCTGCTATGAAACTTGCAAATTTAGGAGATTTAGAGCCCAAAATATATAAGAAAATGGGAAAAAATAGCCCAGGAAAATGAATTCGGCCCAAAAATAATAGGCCCACTGAAATGGCCCAATCCGAAGACCCGACCGAACCCGAACAAACCCGACCGACCACAAACCCGTCCGAACCCGACCAAAAGTTCGGTCGGTTGCGGGTTGATGTTTAACCAATCCGACAAAAATGTCGGGTCGGGTCCGACCCAACCCGACCCCGGCCAAACCCGCCCGATGGACAGCCCTAATAGATATCTAAAAACACAATTGCTCTTTGTGATTCAACATTGTACTCCATGTGAAATAACAATATACTCTATGAGTAATATGTACTGGTTCTTCTTACCTTGAAGAATGGTAGTTGAAGTGCCCAAACTCCATAGTACTGTTAGTACTTTCACTGGCTAGAAAGTATGTATAGATACTGTCATAATGTTAGTAAAGATTTATGACAAGATTCACTAGGCTTCTTAGGTGGGGCCCCTTTTCAAAAGGCAGCTGGAATAGGGGATGGATCACCCGTAATATTCCATACTCTATAGTTATCTAAAAACACAATTGCGTTTTGTGATTCAACATTGTACTCCCTGTGAAACAACAATGTACTCTATGAGTAATATTTACTTGCTCTTCTTACCTCGGAGAATGGTAGTTGCAGTGCTCAACTTCATAGTACTTTTGGTATTTTCACTGCAAAACTATATAAATAATTGCTCTTCTTACCTCGGAGAGTAGTGGAGAATTTTTTATTTTTGTTCTTGGGTGTTTCATTTGTGATTTTGTACACCAAAGAAATAAAGTAGACTAATTGATTGCATACTTGACCCAATAGGTACATGGTATAAATGTGTAATTTATAGTAGTAAATGATGTGTATAACTATGAGATAGGGAACTGATTTGCATCTTCATAATTTCGGGTGTTTCATGGCTCCCCTCAATTTCCATCCCAACTTTCTATATACCTCAACTTCATATAGTCATAATCCCTCAAACATTAACTACAATCGAAACTCAACATGCTAACTTCGTCTTCTTTCTGCCTCTCTGCCTCATAGATTGGTTGATGGCTCCCCTTAATTCTCATCCCAACTTTCTATATACCTCAGGTTTCACATAGTTATAAACCCACGAACATTAAGTACAATCCAAACTGAAGTTTCCCAACTTCTTTGTCCTAACAAATTTCGAGTTGCTACGCGTGAACAAGATGTACTCCGTTTCGATTCACAAACCCAAAAACAAGCAATACAATCCAAACTTCAGAAATGCTTTTCCTTCACAATCTATGGTTATATACATTTCTTATTGGTTTGATCTTCTTGGGTATGGGCGATGTTGGTAAAAAAATCACTAAAGTGGCTATTTACATTATTATATTGACTTGTCGTCCCGATCCCCAACATCTTGATGAAGACCGGTCACAAAGGTAGGTTTTGGAAAATTTTCGACAGACTCTACCCCATTTTTTGTCCAAGCCCGACGTCTCGTGTCTCAGTCAATTAAACAATAACAACAACAATAATATCAGGTTATGAACAAGCCCACACTAGACATTTCTCATTCTACATAATCATTCACAAGCCACATTCATAGCCAAAATCCATTGGCAAATTATCCATTCAAAACAAAGTTAGGTTTCACATTACAAATATATAAACATTCACAATACAATTTTATAAAACTTGATACTACAACTTGATATTCCAATAAATAAATTACAACTTGATATTCCAAATTACAACAAATTGATCATTTTTCTTGGCCTTTGATTCACTTGAATAGATTCAATCTCTTTCACTGTCTTTTCGATTCACCCCAATAACGCACGAGAAAGACTGGACTTATAGCATAAAGAAAGAAGTAAGGCCACTGGATTTGCTTTCCTCCTATCCATTAGTTTCATATTTCCACATTTCCCGCAAAAGCACCTTGCTCAAAAATAGCAAGATCAGCACCCAACATTTCTTGCAGCAAAAATAGTATGATCGGAATCTTGCTCACTAGAAGTTGTATTATGAACATTGTAACTCCGAAATTTTCGTACTTTTGGCAAACTGCTGCAGCTCGTAGAATTTTCTTTTAAATTGCATAAGAGCCACAGAACTAATACAATCTCAAATAAGTTTTGAAAAATCAAACAACAAAATGCACCTAAAGGAAGCAACAAAAGTTGAAAAAAGGAGAAATAATAACATAGCCAACCAACACATAATCAACATAATTCACGCTACTGTCACAGCAAACAACTAAGCCTATTTGGGTCTTCCAAGAGGCTGTTTTTTTTGGTCAGCTTAAGAATTTTGCTCACAGAAAGGACCACAGCCGAAAGATCACTATAACACCCGATCGATGACATATAAAAGACTACCTGACTATAAAAAGTGGGCCTAGACATAACTATTTGGTGAACGAAGCAGTTCCACTAAAGGATGATGTAAATTGTTTTTTGAATCTGGTTCAAAAGAAGGGAACAAAAAGATGAAGATCGATCCATTAGCTGCCAATTGGTGCTTCAAACAACTATTGAAACCCAATCTGTTCCAGTTTGCATGAAACGATTGAGAAATCTATATAGTGCCTACAACTTTGGGCAGAACCAATTTGAATTTCAAAAATTTGTTTTTGCCTAGGCACTCGAGTCAATGCACTACATAAGACAACTCATCTTTGAAGATGTCTATGTGTCTATTGGCAACATTAATTCCAAGAGTCACATGGTTCCAACATTGAAGATGTAAAAAAAACACAGCAAAGATTAGGAAAACACAATGATAATATATATATATATATATATATATATATATATATATATATATAGAGAGAGAGAGAGAGAGAGAGAGAGAGAGAGAGAGAGAGAGACCAAATGGATCATATGAAGGCACTTGTGCTTCTAATTAGGAATTTCTTGGCCAAATTATACTTCTTTTAATGATATTTGGATAAAAACTAATGCTTCCAATTAAATTTTTTTATGCTTCACTATCATGAACGACTCAAACCAAAATCAAAGCAATATACTCACTGAAGCATTTTATCAAACACATCAAAGGCTGAGCCACAGATTAGTACTTTTGCAAAGAAAATGAAGATCAAACGGAAGACCCAATTGGCAATTCCACAGATTAATAATTCTTAAAAGCAACTGACTTTCAAGTAGTTGGAATCGAAACTTACTTTGGCCCGTAAAATCCAAATTTGTGTAGTACAACTATTGTGTTGGTGACTAAGGAAAAAGTAGGCTTCTGTTTCACACCACATGAATTAGGAAAATCGTGTGGATCTCTACCCAGAAGTGGTCAAGTACAAGGAAATGCATAGTCAGATGATTCGTATGTGTTTCAGATCTCCACAAAATTCATATGTGTTTCAAGCCTTTGTCCTAGTTACTTCAATCTACATTAGCGTTTACTCCAAAAACCCTAATCCAGAGAAAACTTACTTGATGACGATTGACTATGAATCCGCTCTGATGAAGCGTGGACGATTGAAACGGATTCGAAGGCGTCTCTGGCAGAATGAGGGAGTTGGGGAACAAGGTCAGGTGTCGGGGTAGGAGCAAGTCTTCCGAGGATGGGAAGCACAGAGGAGAGGAAGAGGGAACAAACCCTAGAGAGAGGAAGATGAGAGATTACGTACCAGTGGAGAGAGAGAAAGAGAGAGAGAGAGAGAGAGAGAGAGAGAGAAGAGCCGAAGAGGGGGGTTTGGGTTGAAGACGTCTTCTTAATGAAAGGGCAAAAGAGTCCTTTCTGATCATGGTTACCATGCGTTGGTGATTAAAATAGGGAATACCATGTATTGGTGATTTGGAAAGTGTAGACCATTGAAGTGGCAAATAAGGCTCTCGTCCTCCACTATCCGGTAATTTTCCCTTTTTCTTTCATCAACTATTCAATGATTTAGATTGCAACTGAAAAATAGTAACTTTTTCAATCTCAACCAACTACTAGCATAAATGGGTAGGCTGAGTGAAAGGCTGGAGTTTGACTTTGGGAACATAAGGAGTAGGACACAGATGGGTTACGAATATTCAACTCTCGTTTAGGATTTAAACTTTTGGTACTTAGCATGCCTTATGTATACAACAACAGTTGGATGGAAATTCAGTCCCCAACAAAAAATGAAAAAAGGAGAACATTATTTAGAGCTACTCGAGGGGTTGTTCTTCAAAAAAAGCCAATGGCTTTCCCGCAAAAAATGAGCCAAATAAAGCCACATAAAGACGAAAATAAACCAATAAGTCAATTTTTTCGTTTTTATTCAAAAAAAAATTAGATTTTGATCAAAATTTTTTAGTTTTTAGATTCCTCTTGTCATGAGAATGCAATAATTTTCAAAAAAAATGATGATAAGCCAAGTGATAAGAATTTTTTTTGAATAAGGATAAAAAATAAGCCACTTTGATTTTTTTGTCCAAACATACTCTCAATTATCTCTCACAATGTACAAACATATTGAAACAAAAACCCGTGTTGTTATTTCAGACTATGATTCTGGAAAGTGTCGGTATTTTCTTGTTGATGTAGGCAAGGGTTAATGTTTGAACTTGATGGGCTACTTAAGCATTAAACACCATTTTAACAAAAATAAGTACAACACCCGTCACCAAACTCTCTCTCTCTCTCTCTCTCTCTCTCTCTGGGGTCTTTCGAGAAACTTCCTTGACTAGCATGCGCCCATCTCAGGCTGCACGTGCAGCAGCTCCGATGGTTTTCCGGCGACTTTTTAGGGTGATTTGGGATCATCTTGTCCAGAGGTACTCGATCCTGTGGCAGGATTTCGTTTTCGTGCGGTTGCTGCGGCCTAGCGGAGGAATAGGGGTATCGATTCTGCAAGCTTTTGTAAGTAATCAAACAAGTGGGAACAAGTTGCAGTCTCCGGCAACTCTTTATCCATCGTCGGCCTTTCGCACAAGAGGTAACGCTTGTAATTTCGATTTCTTCGGGTGTTTTCCAAGCCGCTACCTTTAGAAGATAGCTCCTCCATACCCTCAGGCCATGCGTATTGTTCTGTTATGTTTATATGGGTCTTGTTGAAGCTTTGTGAGGTATGCTTGTGTTAGGTTATAGGATAGTTTGTTTATTACTGTGTGTTTGTGCTATTTCTCTCATAATGCCGAAGAAGGGTTTTCAGCTGAACAAGGGTTTTTCCACTCGATCAATTTCTAGACTTGTCGTATCTCTAGGGTGGACAAGGGTAAAGGGGTTGCTAAAGAGGAAAAGGGTAAGGGTATTGCTAGATCGCGAGATTTGGAGATGCCCGAGGATATTCTAAGGTCTTCATCGTTGGACCCTATGGAAAGAGATTTGGTCTTGGACGTGCTGTCTGATGAGTATGGTTGTGAATGGGTATCGGCTTCAAGGGCTTCTCAAGCTGTGGTTGCTGCCAAAGCTATGATGGGTAAAATCTTTGTTAAGACGCATGAATCGCGGGAACAATTGCAGGATGATTTGGATGATTCTGATACTGCAGTTCTTAAATCTTCTCAAGGGGAATCATCTTGGATTGGCAATGATTATCATAGCTTTCAGATTGGTGTCGCGGTCGAGTGCCAGTGGAGTTATGCGGGGCCTCTGTGCTAGATTTTGTGGGTGCGGTGCCTAAGGAAATGGTGAGGTTTTTTCATCTGGTTGTGCTGCTTTGGAGTCTAAAGAATCACTGCATACTCTTCCTGCTGGTTTTGGGCCTGTTGTTGAACATGAGAAGCTTGGTGAAGTTGGTAAGGGTATGCAACCTCCGTATACCATGACACGTTCTACTCCTATTGAGTATAGACAATGGAATAAAAAGGTGCTTATGGGGTGAGACTTTCTTCTCGTCAATCGTAACTGCGTTCAAGGCTCAGCCACGGGTAGGAAGTTTTAGTTTTTCATAAGCCTAGCCTTTCGTCTTAGGTGATTCAAGTTAAGAATCCTTGTTTAGTTGTCAACAGACTGTGAGCAACCGGGCAGCTACATGATTCGAGAGGATAGTCCTACTGATCAGGTAGTTGACGTCGCTATGGATGGTTCGCCAGAGCCTCTTATTCCTTCCCAGATGGAAGATGATTCCTCCCACCTGATGGGATTAGTCAACCCGGGGGGGGGGGGGGGGGGGGGGGGGGGGCGCGGGGGGGGGAATCCCATCCCCATGGGATTGTGCAGTTTAAAAATCCACCTTAATCCCAATCCCAATCCCAATCTTAATCCTAATCCTAGCCAAAACAAACATGTTATTTACAATCCCACCTCATTCTCAATTTCAATCCTAATCTTGTGCAAAACAAACATGAATAAATGATTCATCCCCTCATTAATAATCCCACATAATTCTCAATCCCAATCTTAGTCCCACCTTATTACGAATCCCCCCAAAACGAAATCTGCAATCAAACACGCCCTAAGTTTAGTATTTCATTTTTCAGGGGTGATTCAATATTGAGCTTTGTTCTAATTTTGTATTTGTCGGATAACTGTGTTCTTTTCCCTCTTTTGTTAAGTTTGAGTCTAATTTTTAAGTTGTGGTTCTTGAATCTCTAAACTAAGCTTTTGATTACTAAGATTGTTCTCCAAATGTTTACAAGAGTTGAATTTTGGATATTGAGTTCAGTTCATTTATGCTGGTATAAGCCGAGCTATTATAACAAAATTTTGAGCTGTGAAGTATTGAAAGAAAAATTGTCATAGAGTTTGTTGTTTTACTTCTTTGCTTCTTTTAGATTGGTCCCTTTCCTTTTCTAACCTGATTTTCTGATTAACTGACTTATATTCAAACGGTGGTTGTGCTCGGGCATTGTTAAGAGTGCTTATTACGTTGCTCCGGAAGTGTTGAAGAGGAACTATGGGAAGGAGATTGTTTGGAGTGCAGGAGTCATTCTATACATCCTCCTAAGCGGAATGCCTCCATTTTGGGTTGGTAAATACTTGTTTTTCATTCATATACCAGTGCCTAAAAGAATACATTTATTCTTGAGTATAATGTATCTTGAATACCTGTTCGGCCAGTTTGTGTTTGGACAATTTGAGTTGTTGCATTTGTCAAAATGGTCGCTCAGTTTCATGGAGTCCCAGTCACTTCGCTCGGAACCAAGGATTTCTTATTGCATTGACCAACTTTTGTTTTCCAAGTGAATGACTTAAGCATCCCTTCTAATCCTTTTATGAAATTTGGCTCTGTGTAATTTCATTAGCTGTGCTTGTGCCAAGCCCCTTTAGGATGCCTAAAGTCTAACTGATATGAAACCTATATCTCTCTGTTGAAATGAGATTTTGACTTTGTTATTTTACCCGTGGATGCTTACATTTTCTCCAGACACCGAGAAAGACATCTTTGATGAGATTTTAAAAGGCCATATCGACTTTGAAAGCTCACCTTGGCCTTCTATATCAATTGGTGCAAAGGATATTATTAGGAAAATGATGAGAATGGATACTAAAATAAGAATAATTGCTGCTCTGGCCCTCGTACATACCAACTACCAATAATCAACTGCTACTCACCACCAATAATCAATTCCTCCTACATCTATTCATCGTCCTTCTTGGATAGATCGTCAAGACTAAGGAAAATTTTCAAAAATAAGATCACTTTATTGTCCAATGGCTTACATGAGAGGGCTGTAGGAATGCAGTGTATTGGAGGATCCAATATTCAAAGCATTAGTAGGTCTCTATTGCTGAAGATGATATACTTCTAGCTAACTTTTAATTTTTGAATTAGGTCGTGGGCTTGTAAAAGAGATTTTATGGACTATTTCTCACTCTCGCATGTGACCTTGCTAGAGCTGCATAATGTTATGTGCCGACCATGGTCCCTATGAGTCTGGTGCTTATAACACCATAGTAACTACAAGGACAGGAAGAGATCTTATGTCCAGCCTTGTTGCAGGTATGCAATGAAGACGTGTTAGCCAAAATATGTTTTTCCTAGGTGCTATTTTCAAAGTGGGCACAACTAAAATGCCTTTTCGAAACAAGTTTGCTAGCAATTGGTCCCCAATTTGGTGGGGCTATTGATGATGCTACCCGATCCTTTAACCAAGCTTATGACAATGTTAGTTCTGATGAGTGTTTTACCGCACACAAGAGAATGCACACGCCATTTGATTAGCTAATGGTTTCTGAATCTATCGGCTTTAACAGAACCCTACAACGACATAAAAAATTGTCAACTTTTGTGTTGCCTAGCATCGCATCAGGTAAAGACATTTTTTTTTTGTTAGAATAGCTGGAAGCCTGGAACTAATAAAACCGGGAAATTTTAACCGTAATATTCCAGAAAGTGATAGGATGACTAATTATGTTTGCTTAGGTCATCAACGAATCAACAACCTCTGAGTTCTCCGTCACTTGGGTAATCCATCCCATATAGTTGCCAAAAACTCGACCTTGAGGTCCTGTTCTTCAACACCAGAGATATTTTCCCATAGCTTGATAATTATCATTTATCTTCACTCTGATATCAAATTGATATAACCTAGATCTCAAAAATATGCATTGTGAACATGTCATAAGTGCAACGTTATTGTAGGGTACTTTGTGGTTGATGGATTTGCTTTGGTTTTGTCTACATTAGATTTAGTTTTATTCATCAAAGTAGCCTTCTACAGAGGCATCATTGCTTGATTGATATGTACATTGTTCTATTCATGCGGAGTATATTTTTTTGTGGAGTTGTGCTCATCTAAAACTCAAAACTTGGGGACAGACTTATTAACTATGTTATTTACAAGATAAAGCTTGTTAATTTGTCGCAAAGATATGAATGCATTTTCGTATTTATACTTTCGACTTCTCATTTGTGTCACTGACAATGCTGTCGTGATGATACTTTATTGTTTGCCATTTGAGATTGTTTGTATTTTATCATTATTACCAAGTTATGCTATGGTAGTTGAGTTCCTTTCAAAACGTGGTATTTCTTTCCCTATAATGCTTAGATGGATTTAATATTTTAGAAATGGAGGAGTGGTGTTTTGTGTGTATATTCTATCATTTTTTGGGGCTACAAGCAATAATTCGGATAAGTTGCTTTTCATTGTCGTCAATCAAAAGTTGGTATTCTTCTCTAATTGTTTGACGACTGTTGAGCAGCGGGCATTTCTTCCATTGCTCATCCCACCAATGATATTTCAAGCCGTCCTATGGTCCACATGGCTTACTGTCCTTTGTTCGTTATAGGTTCTTGTATTGCATTTCAAGTTGTAGGTTTGGTATGTATGGAAGAACTTAACTGGCTTATATCTTAACCCACCTTTGTTAATAATATATAGATGTTCCAGGCTTTGGTAAGAGATCGACTTGAGCGCTTGAATGCACCTCCTTCTGCAACACCATGGATATATCTTTGTGTATATTTTGTATTATTGTTTGTTATAGCCAACAACTTGCTCCAGTACTACTGAACACTCCAAGCTTGATAATTAAGTACCCTTGCCGAAAAATTTGGGACTTCAACTTCCTTTGATTGTCCAAAATTTTCTTTCCTAGGTTAGAACTTTGAATATGCAATTTTTGTAAAATGATTTACAATGTTGGGTGAAAGAATCGTAAATCGTTGCTTATAAATTGATGATTGGTTTAGATTTCAGTCAGCTGTTGAATAGAGGCCACAAAGGCTTCCGTGAACAATATTTTGCTATGAAAAGTTTCATTTCCAAGTACTTTTGCACTGCTGTCTATGACTATTGCAAGCTTTACTGGTGTTATATGCTCCTTCAGTATCTGTAAATAGACTGCGCACTGTGTCGTCCGTATGTAAATCAACTAATGTTTTTGCTATTTTGATCAATTTATGTAATATATCTTCCTATCTATTTCCATCTTTCGGCTCTAAAATTACAAATAAGACATATCAAGCCTATATCAAAACTTGTTCCCTTCAACGGGTATGCATTCGTGTTGTGCACGAAGGTGCACCTAGTACGAAGTAAATGAACTATCATGAGGAGCGAGTTTATTTTTTTGAATAATGCAAATATTTAGGCCAGTTTATATGCACTTCGATCAATTTTGGGGTTTCAATTCCACTGTTCACTTGCAGAAAGGCCAATTAAAGTCATAGCAAATGAGTTGATAATACCTGAGAGATTTCAAATCTGAGATCTTAGAAGGGAGTAAACACCTGAATGTCAGGCTGACCATCAAGCCAACCTAGGGTGCGGGTTTAGTGCTCAACTGATATGATGAAATCCACTCCTCATCTGGTTACTAAGAGCATCCACAATGTAACACTATCAAAACCAAAGGATTGTTAAAGTTTAACAATGTTTATTCAAAAAAATGCTTACATTGTAATAATTAAACTTAGTAATCTCTTAACCAATAATCAATTTAGGCATTTGGATAATCAAAATTAGCAATCTTTTATCAATAATCAAATTTAGTGGTTTTTACATTTTCTCAATCAAGTATACCTATCATTACACAAAAACCTTCTTTCTATTCCATCTCTCTCTCTCTCTCTCTCTCTCTCTCTCTCTCTCTCTCTCAACAATATTTTTAAGAAAAATATTAAAAAAACCATTTTATTTTCTTGCAAAAACACATGTTTTTTCAAAAACTTGTTTTAATTTTTTTGCGAAACTTTTTTTTCCGCAATAATTATTCTTTTTAAAAACAATTCAAAAAATATTTTTGGAGGGATGAATAGGCATTAAATGAAGGAAAAAGCTTGGAGGAAAGGAACAACTGATAGTGGGCCCATTAATTTTGATTATGAGCAAAACATAAACAATGTGAGATTTGACGTTGCTAATTTTAACAACCTCTAAATAGATTATCAAAATCTAATGTGACAAATTTTGATTATTCACTTTTGATTATTACATTGTGGATATGCTCTAAGGGTATCTCCAATAGCATAATCAAAGCTTTTTTTTGTTGAACGGTGAATTTTTTTTATTCATCTTTGAAAGTGATTATAAAGACAAAAGAGAGCGAAGTGGAGGGCAACAAGTGCCAATCTGAGACTCAAACCTTTTGATTGTCAAGATACCAACAAAGGAGAAAATCCCAAAACTCAAAGCCCAACACTTAAAAGCCATAAAGCCCATATAAAATAATAAAGAGCAAACAGGACAAAATCCAACACTAGAAAAGGCCTAAAAGCCCAAATACAAGGGCGTTAGCCAAATAAATAATGCCCAAAACCTCAAAACCCTAAGAACTGGAATCTAAAGCGCTAAAGCCACCTCTGCCGCAAAGACCGCGTGAACCTGCCGATCCCAAAAATGATGGAATGTCTGCAAAGGACACACCAGATTTAGTCCCAAACACCAGCCACCATCTTGCCTCCACCTAACCCCACCTGACTTGACCTCCTCCAGCCATCACCTGTCTGCCTCCACCTGACCCGACTGCCAACCACCATCGCCGCTACCTACAACCAACACTTGAAAAAGAAAAAACACATCACAACAACAATAAAAAAAATAGCGCCATCCTCCCCACCCGAAACACCCGCCACCACCTCCAACCAAATCAGTCACGCTCTCGATTTTTAACATAATTAAATAAAGCTTTTCATAAACAAAATGCTCACAATATATAATATAATAACCCAAAGAGTTCATAGTTCCCATAACTTCAATTTACAGTCCAAGACAAAAATTACATTGGCGGCACGCTTGCCCAAAATAGCATTTGCTCGAGATACATAAATGTTAAGAGCTGAGAAACATCCTTAGTCAAAAGGATATGAAATTAAGTTACAAATACGTCTTTGACAAAAAGGAGATTTTACAACGATGACTAACTAACTCCCCCATGTTAGCTTTTAAAAAATAAGTCGGTCAATCCATGCACTCAAGCACTCCGTGCTACCGCCCCTGTGTAGTACCTGAAAATGAAAGGTTGAGCTACACTAGCCCAGTAAAAAAATCTACGCAACTCTTATGTGAATATGAGATGTCAGGTAGAATGAATAATAGAAGGAAAATATAGTGTCGCAAGTGAAAAACAGAGTGTGAATCATAAGTATCCCACCATCGATTTCAGAAGTAAAGTACAAGGACGACGTACCAGTTTCTTGTTCGCCATGGAGATCTACTATCCATACGTTATTACTCATGACTACCATTGCCTCTTATCCTATTCTGAATTACCTATCCGATATCTCAACTTCGCGACATACACAACAACGCACGTTTAAAAGAAACAAGTATATCTCTACGGTATCGTGTCCAAATAACCAACCATTCTTTTCACGGATTCATTCTGCTAACCCTTTATTTGTTTCCATATCACTATTGCAACCAACTTCACACATCATCAGCAAATGCTTTTACCGGGGTATGCATGGAGTCCCGTTACTCCCTACAAGAACCTCTTTTACCGATGGAACCAATTTCAAGTCACATAGTATTGATCATTGCACCACCATTTACTTACCACATTTCATAACTCTACCATTTATCTCAATCGCATACAATAAATTCATAAACAAGACTCATTCATATAGAAATCGTAAGGGTAAATCCCATCTCAATCGACTCACAAACATAACACTATCAATTTCCTTATCATCATACAAGTATTCACATGTCCTTTATCAAGCACATTCACGCACCACAATTCATGATTTCCCGCCTTTATCCCATTTACCCCTACAAGCTACACAAAAGATATATATCGCCTTAAACACAAAGAAATGTCCCTCATATCCAAACCTAGTATTATTAAGTTTAAAGGAATGTCCTACGTATCCGTTCCTTGTATTGCACATCGACACATTTTACTTCCGTCAACATTCGTTCATTACGTTCTCTAGGTTCTCGTTTCAACATTCGACAAATACTTAACTTCTTGTTATCAATATGTCACATAATCGAAGAATAATGAAGTCCATAAACTCATAATGAAGCATAGTATAATCCATTGGAAAGAACCACGGCCGTAGAATGAGCAAATATGAATTTTTTTATAAAAATTTGCAGTGGCTATGGGTAGGACCAAAAATGGGCTATGGGTAAGAGAATATAATGTTCAGTTTTTGATCAGTGGCTGCGGGTAGGATCAAAAATGGGCTACGGGTAGTGCCTGAAAAATTTCTGCAATTTTGAACAACTGTGCAAGTTTAACTAAGGCTCAAATCAATGATCAACAACAAGTTCTAAGCATTAAAACTCCTCATTAACACATAAAAGAAGTTTGAAATCCCTACCTCAAAATTCGGAAGCAAAAGCTCAAGCTCAATCGAACCCTAGGGCTTCAAACTCGAAGCCCACCAAGATTCCCCCTTTCCAAGCTCTATCAACGTGAGCCACCAGTCGAGGATGTTGGGATACGGTCTAGAGTGACTGGACTTTCGAGGGTTTTGAGTGCTTGAGGTGTGAGAGCAAGAGGGAGATGAGAGAGAGAGAGAGAGTGCCGTGAGGGGTTGGAGAGAGGGAGCTGAGAGCTAGAGAGAGAGACGTGAGTTGGGTGAGAGGAAAAATGATTCTCCACCACACACCCACCACTTTATATACCACTACACAAATCAATTTCACTTGCACCCTAAACTTTCAAATCCTTGCACAAGAACCCTCATACACATTCTACAAATTATTATTCACATAATTTGTAACTCAAGCATTTATTAAACATTAAAATTATTAAAATTTAATATGGGTTTCTACAAAATCTTTGATGCCACAGCCACTGTAGAGCTCAGATCCAGCGATGATAGTACACAACGGAGGCCTAAAACCCCATTGAGGAACACCACTATCCTTCAAAATGCTAAGAACCTAGCAACCTCGAGGGCCTCCCAGTTGTTAAGCAAAAGCCAGATCTCCCAGCATATAGATCCATTGGAAGGCCAAAACCATGCCACCACCTGTCGCCAGACCACCACCCAGCCATTAGGTGTAAAATCAGATCAACCCGTGATTAGAATCCGACGGGAGAAAACAATATAACAGGGGAAGAGAAGGTTGGAAAGGTGAACTGCAAAGGAGGAAGAAGGTGGAAGGAGAAGATGGAGAAGGGAAGAAAGAAATGCCCAAGGGAAGAAGGGGAGACAAAAGCCCCAATCGGAACTCCTTATCTGTTTGTATCCTATTGAGAGAGAGAGAGAGAGAGAGAGAGAGAGAGAGAGAGAGAGAGAGAGAGAGAGAGAGAGAGAGTGTGTGTGTGTGTGTGTGAACAATCATTCTTGCATAATCAAAACTTGTCACATCATTTTTTGGTCCACCTCAATAATTTGTAGAGTTCCTAGTCCACTTGCTTAATAACCCCACCTCCACCACCCCCCACCCCCACCACCACCCCTCTAGCCACATCACCACCGAAAAGTCCGCCGATGTGTCTAAATCACTAAAACCCTATGAAACTAAGTGCCTAAACTACTAAAACCTTATGAAAGTGGCTAAACCACTAAAATCTTACCAAAATTCCTAAATCACTAAAACCCTATGAAACTAAGTGCACCTTAACACCCAATGAAAGTACCTAAAATCCTAAACCCAATGAAAGTGCCTAAACTATTAAAACCCTACGAAACTAAGTGCACCCTAGAACCTTATGAAAGTGCCTAAATTTTTTGGCGAACTATCCGGCACCGGCCAATTTCCCGATGAACTTTCCGGCGCCGGTCAACTTCTCGGTGATGATATGGCGGGAGGGTATAAATATTAAATTGAAATGGAGTGGACTGGGCCTACTATAAAATGTTAAAAATAGACTAGAGACTTTATTAATTTGGGAGGAGGACTAGAGACTTTTCAAGTTTCTTATAGTGGATCTAAGACTAAATTTTTATAAATTATACTGTAAGTGGGTGGGTCTATTGATAATAGGAAGAGAGTGAAAGAAAGAGGGAGATCGAGTGTATGTGTGATCTCATTAATTTGGTTGTTCAAAGAAAAAACAGATTTATAGCTCTGCTTATATAAAAATTAAAATTTGGTTATTGGTTAAGGATAAATTTGGTTATACCATTGCGAGTCATATTTTGAACTTTAGAAATCTTTTACTTTTTGTTACACCATTGGATCAATCCTTGCCTTCAAATATGGTTTTCTTTCCCCCTTCTCCACCAAAACCGTTTGTCATTCGCCGCCGCACCGCTTCTGGGTTTGCAATTGCGTGGTCGTCAGTGGCTTCATGGGTCACCAACTTGGGGGCTTGATCAACAGGGGTTAGGCAAGAGAAGGGCTGCTCATTGACGGAGGGGAGTGTATTTTTTTCGCTTTATTTTGCTTTTTTGTCCGGATTTAGTCCGATTTCTATTATGATTTAGTCCAGTTCTGTCCGGATTTAGTCCGGTAGTTTGTTGGTCATGTGCTTGGTATTAGTTTTATTTTCTGCGAACCTAATCTCACTAGGTGAGTTTGAAATAGGGTTGCGCATGCTGTGTTCTGATTTGCCTTTTCTAATGGCTTGTCTAGTCTGTGGACGCCTATTTGCTCCCATGAGGATCCTCTTTGTTGTGTAGACTTTCGCCTCACAGACTCCTCACATTTGCCAAAAAATGGTAACTTCCTTCAATAATTTATAAAGTATCTTTATACCATTGAATATTTCTTGTCCTATACTAAAAAATGCAAAACTTTGAGGCATTTTCACTAAACTAAATGCACTAAAGTTCATGTTTTCATGCATTCTTAGACAATTTATTTTTGGGTAAAATACCGAGACACCCCTCGAACTATTCCCGTTTGTCTCGCTCACCCCCTAATAGAATTTTGCCTACGGCTAAACCCCTTGAGCAAAGTTTCCATTTGGAGGGGTAGCGCCGTTGGACGGAATTAATGGAAAGACCAAATTGCCCTTACATATATATATTTCCACAGACCTAATTTATCCTCATTTCAACCATTCATCTCCTTAACCCTAATCTTCGACCCCCAGAGGCGATCTCGACCAAACCTGCCAAACCAAACCCTAATCTCGATCTCGATCATCTCCATTCTCCCAAAGCACACCCTAATCTCGATCATCATCATCATCTCCATTCTCCCACCACAACAAAACCCTAATCGAGATCATCTGTGTTCTCGCCATTCTCCCTTCTCCCATGTACCAAAATCTCAACATCTAAATACACGAATCAATCATGTAGCTATCATCATCTAATATTGATGAATCACTTGAAGACGAAGGCGATTTGGTGGATGATTTAGGGTTTGAGCACGATTTTGAAGATGATACTCACAGCGCTAAAGTACGTTCTATCTCTCTCTCTCTCTCTCTCTCTCTCTCTCTCTCTCTCTCTTTGTGTCTCTATTTATATATGGCTTCTCTCTCTCTCTGCATTTATATAGTATATGCTATATATGGTTATTATATACAGTTGTTGGGGTTTAAAAATTAGAATAAAAGCTTGGTTTACATAGTGGTGGTCCCTATTAGGGCTTTATATATATATATATATATATGTTTGAATGGTTATTAAGGTTTGAAAATTAGGGCTTTGAGGGTTTGTGCTTATCTGTCTCTCTCACTCTCCTCTGTTTCTGTCTGTCTGTATATGTATGTTTATATATTAGGGTCCCTACATATTAATTAGTGTTTGACCAGAAAATCTAAGTTAAAATGTTGACTTTTTCCTTCTGAATAGATGTTACTTGTCGACCTGTTTCCAAACAAGGGTCCAACAAGTTTTGTTCTTTGTTGTTCTTTACCCCTTTTTGTGGTCCCCTTGTTGCACTCACTGACCTTTTTGTAATTTTATTTTTTGGTATTGGGTTTGTTACTGTCACATTTAATAATTGAAGATGGGGGATGATGGTAGGGTTCAACTGAATATAAGATTTGGGGGGAAATTTGTTGGACATCCTCCAAATAGCTACATTGATGGGGACGTGTGTTATTGCAGAGTTATCCCTTATGAGTTTTCCTATGCTAATTTATGTGAGATCCTTCAAGAAATAGGGTGTACCCCATGGGTTTCACTTACCTACTTAAGGCCCTGATACGATTCAAGATGGGTTATTTGAAGTTAGCAATGATACAGACATGATAGAATTGTTCATTCTTTATGAGGGTGAGGGTAAGGAAATTGAGTTCTTCATTACCCATCCTGATGTTGAAGAGAGTGATGAGGAGGAACTTAGGTGGCATCAGTGGGAAGAAATTGGGGGGGGGAACAGTTGGAACTTGGGGGGGATAGATTTGGTAATAGAAACAATGGTGGTGACAGTGGTTCTGATAGTGTAGCAATGGATTATTTGGAGGAAGGAGGGCCAAGTGTTAAGGCTGTGGAGGATAGAGGTAGAGGAAAAGCAGTCATAGTTGGTGAGGATGTGGAAGGGGGTGACAGTGATACGGATAGTGATAGTGATAGTGACTATGCATGTAGTGGGTTAAGGGATTCATCATCATGTGACGGTGATGGTGAAGATTTTGAAGATGGAGGACCAAGTGTTAAGGCTGTAAAAGATATAGGAAAATCAGTAATAGTTGGTGAGGATGTGGAAAGAGAGTGTGGTAGTGACAGTAGTGATGACATTGGGAGTATTATTAGCTCATCAGATGGTGATGAGGTAAAAAGCAAAAGGAAAGGGAAAAGGAAGGTTAAATTCCCAGAGTTTAATGAAGAAAGGGATATGAAAAATCCCAAACTGGTGCATGGCATGTTGTTTCCCAATGTTAGGGTTTTTAGATCATTATTGAAGGAGTTTCATCTTAGGAATGGAAGTGAATACAAGTACATTAAAAATGAATCAAAGAGGGTAACAGTGAAGTGCAAATATGAGGATGAAGAACATCCTTGTACATGGAGACTTCATGCTTCTAAGGTAGGTGAAACAACAACTTTTCAAATTTAAAAAATCAATGGGGTACATACTTGTCCTAGAATATACCACAACCAGTGGGCATCTGCTAATTGGTTGGCCAAGAAGTATGTGGACCAGGTAAATGAAGACCTTAATTGGAATGTGAAGGCCATGCAAAGTGTTGTTAGAAGAAAATGGATGTTGGATGTTACAGAAATGCAAATATATAGGGCTAAGAGAAAGGCTCTGCAGATGGTGGAAGGGGAATATGGGGAACAATACTATAGACTGTGGGACTATTGTGAGATGATAAGGAAGGAGAATCTTGGGAGTTATGCAAAAATTTCTGTTGACAGACCAATTGAGGCTGGTAATCCTATTTTTCTGAGGATGTTTGTTATGTTTGATGCTCAGGCCAAGGGTTTTGTAGGCAACTGTAGGCCCATCATGGGTCTAGATGCTTGCTTTTTGAAAGGTCCATATGGGGGGCAGTTAATGCATGCTGTGGGGAGGGATGGGAACAATCAAATGTACCCTATTGCAATGGCTATTGTGGAATTAGAATTAAAGACTAGTTGGACTTGGTTCCTGGAACTTCTGACAGATGTGATTGGGACTCCTCAAGATAAAGGATGGATTTTCATTTCAGATAGACAAAAGGCAAGTGTATTAGTTTCGTTTAATATACTTGAAAGATTTGACAGCCAATTATTTTGTTATATACACTTTTTAATGTCTGGTTATGATGCAGGGACTTACAGAGGCTATGGATTTGTTGTTCCTTGGTGTGGAACACAGATTCCGCATCAGGCATTACTATGCCAACTTCCAAAAAGAACACAAAGGCAAAGAGTTGAAGGACTTTATGTGGGCAGCAGCAAGTGCATACACCTTACCTGAGTTCCAACAGAAGATGAGGGAGCTAAGGGCAATTTCAGTGAAGGCACATGAGTGGTTGTTGAAAGTACCACTCAAATTTTGGGCAAGATGTTTTTATGGTCCAAGGGCTAAGATCAATAGGATGGTCAACAACTTGAGTAAGTCCTTCAACAATGCTATCAAATAAGTGAAAGACAAACCCATTCGTTCGATGATGGAAGGCCTGAGAAGGTACATTATGCAGAGGTATATAGAGAGGGCCAAATTTGGTACTACATTTAAATCTAACATATGCCCTTCAATTTGGAAGAAGTTGGACATTGAGAATGATAATGGAATGGAATATGCTGTCATTTACTGTGCTACACAGAAGTTTGAAATTAGCTCACCTTTCAAGTCTTGGATAGTAGACATTGGGTTGAGGACTTGCAGTTGTAGGAAATGGGATGTGACAGGAATACCATGTAGGCATGCTTGTGCAGCCATTAGAAAGGATAGATCCAGACCTGAGGATTTCATTTCCCATTACTTCTTAACTAAAACTTTTAGGCAGAGTTATGCATATTTGATAAACCCAATCCCAGACAAATCCATGTGGTTCCAAACAGAATATGATGACATAATGCCTCCACCATATAGGAGGAAGACTGGCAGACCCAAAAAATCAAGAAGGAAAGGTGAAGATGAGTTAATTGCAACAATTGGTCGAATTAGGGTGAATGTGGCCAAGTGCAGGAAATGTAACCAACATGGACACAATGCTAGGACATGCACTGCTGAGGTTGGTCAATCTTCTACAATTGCAGATGTTGTGGAGGCCAATTCCTCATAGGTAATTGTTTAGTTATGCACATATGTTTACTTGTTTACATAAGTTGTTATGAATGTGGCCAATTGCTTATTGATGTACACTTTTTTTGTTGGACTTGTTTTGTTATTTATTTATAGGCCATAGGAGTTGTGACAAGATCAAGAGCTTCTGGAACTAGCATTGGTACAACTAGTGCTGGTAGAGGACTCCAAGTTTCAACTGATGGAGGAGTAGTGGCCAGAGGTAGGAGAGGGACAGCCGGTGGTAAAGGGATAACAAGAGGGAGGGGAATAATAGATGTTGGTAGAGGGATGACAAGAGGGAGTGGAGTACTAGCCGGTGGTAGAGGGATGGCAAAAGGGAATGGACTCGTAGGTGGTGGTAGAGGGATAGTAAGAGGGAAGGGAATAATAGATGTTGGTAGAGGGATGACAAGAAGGAGTGGAGTACTAGTTGGTGGTAGAGGGATGGCAAAAGGGAATGGACTCGTAGGTTGTGGTAGAGGGATAGCAAGAGGGAGGGGAATAATAGATGCTGGTAGAGGGATGCCAAGAGGGAGTGGAGTACTAGCTGGTGGTAGAGGGATGGCAAAAGGGAATGGACTCGTAGGTGGTGGTAGAGGGATAGCAAGAAGGAGGGGAATGGCTAGAGGTGGAAGATTAGGTTTTGGGAGAGGAGGTAAAATTTCACTGATAGAATTTGGTTTTTGTTTTTTCTTTACAAAGTGTTGTGTAGTGATATCAAATCTGTGATAAAATATGTTCTAACAGGTGGTGCAATAAGTGATGGGAGAGGATTTGCAGGGGTTGGAAGGGGAATTGCAAGAGGAGGTATGATTATACATTACTGTACATTTTTTATGTTGAACTTAAACATGTTGTAGCACTTGTGAATGTTGTCAACTGAACTGATGTTGGGAATTGAAATATTTTGAAGCAACTGATAGAACAATTGGAGGTTCAATAGGTCGTGCAACTAGTGGTTCAATAGGTGCTGCAACTGGTAGAGTGATAGGTGAAGCAACTATTGTATCAAAAGGTATATAGATTGTCACTTACATTTGGATTAGATGGATTACTCAAACTTGTATTTCAATTGAATAATTAGTCACTCAAATTGTGGCAGATAGTGGAACAAAAACCATGTTTAAGCATGAGAAATTAATTACATGGAAGAGTGCAGCAGTTGGTGGGTCTCAAAATGACTGGAAGATTGCTAGAATTGGAGATGGTGTTTTCTCATCTAAAGTCTCCATGGGACACACTAAGGGATTAACTGAGTAGATGTTTTTAGTATCATTATAAATTTGTGTTGGCGTATGGTTAAGGTTGTCCACTGTTTTATTTTTTGGATGTGGGCAATTGGCAAAAGGTGTATAGTTTAAAGGTACAAATGCCTTTCAAATGACTGTGTTTTGTCCACTGCTTTTGTTTTTTGGATGTGGACAAAATGTAGTCATTACTAAATTATGTATATGTTATGAATTTGGAACATGTATTACTTATGACGACTTTGTTATGAATTTGGAAGGGACCTTTCAGAAGGTGCAAGGCAAGACATTTGAGTTTAAAAATTAAGTAGGAGAACTTGAACTACTGGACAGTTTGTGGTCTCGAAATGTAATAACTTTCTTTATTATGGTTTAGTCAATGTAATGGCTTATTGTGTGTTATTTGGGATTGTTTTTGTTTCCAGGTTATTGCTTTGACTAGCTTTTTGCCCAGTTTTTGCCCAATTTTGTTTCCAACTTTGCCTAGTTTATTTGGCCAGTTTATTTGCCCAGTTTTGCCTAGTTTATTTGGCCAGTGTTTTCCAAATTTTTGTCCTAATCTTTGTCCTCATTTTTCGAGCTTTAAATGGCCCTTTTTTTTTTTTTTTCATATCTGCTTACTCGGGGCAATAAAATCACCATTACTACCATTTTACCATTTCAAGTTCCATTACCAACAGGAGTTACAAGTACCATACTTAGCTACATTTTACAAAAAGATGCAACATTGTCCAAAACAAAGTACTTAATAAACTACAAGCTAAGGTAATGCTAACATCTTCTTCTTCAACATTCCTTTACCCCCCAAACAAATGAAAATCCCTATGCCAAGTAAAAGTACCACCATTGCAGTCAACATATTCACTAGTTTTTTACCATACTCAACCTCCTCCTTCAACCTCTTTCTCAAGCCCACATTCTTGTTCTTGTATTGTTCCATTTTCAGTGCAAAACCATCCTCCATCTCCTTCAAATTTCTGTTCATGCAATTCATCTTCATTACAAACCATTCCTCCCTCTCTTTCAGCTCTGCAATTTTGTCCCTCAAATCAACATTTTCTTTTTGCAAACCATCGTTCTTCTTCACCATCCAGTTCCCAAAATCCTTCCCTCTCTCACATGTGGGCGAGTCAACCCAGTCAAAGAACTTACAACCTTCATCATCCTAAAAACCAAAAAATTACATTTTTATCCAATAAATTAAAATTAAATACGAATCAAAAAAATGATAACAAAAATGAAAATATCATAAAAATTAAGTAAAATACAAGTCTAAAAACCAAACTCAAGTATTTATATCCCTTAATACATTAAAATTTACGGGTTAAGGGTTATGTGAAAGTAGAAATGGGGAGGAACATTAAGTCAGTCACCCTAAAAACCCAAAATAAAAAAATTTCAATCTAATTTTATTATGAAAAATTCAAATTTAAATCTATTGGGTGCGAATCAAATGGGAAACAAAATTAGAGGGAGATGAGACCGATTTTAAATATACTGACCTTCTTGTTGTTCACACATCCTAGGAATCTCCTACCCACGTTTGGTTCAGTTAGGGCTATTCTTAGTGGAGCCCTAACTCCACAACCACACAGAACATTGCGTCCTAGTTTGCTTCCTGAGTTAGGGGTGTTCGAACTTGATGCAGACATTGGGGAAGATAGAGTGATGGGGAGATGAGGGAGGGGACGTGCTTTGAGGTGTACGATGGTGGTGTTCTGGTGTTGCCGTTGGGTGGGTGGTGGGGTGTTGGAGCTTGTTGGAGCTGTGTTGGAGCTGGGTGGGGTGAGTGGTGGGAGGAGGTGTGAATATTTCGGGGGAATAGGGTTGGGGAAGATAGGGTTCATGTTTTTGGGGGGAAAATGAAATAGAAATAAGGGGAAATGGGGGTGGGCGGGTGGGGGAAATGGGGGTGGGCGTTTCCACGTTTAGGAATGTAACGCCCCTGAATTTTGGTCAATAAAAATTTCGTTAAAAATTTGAATTTTATTTAAATTACTTATTTTCGCTTGAGTGACTATATGACTTCTTGTTTATTTTCGTCTAGTTGGTTTTTGGTCGTTGATTAAACTCTCAACTAGAAACCCTACGTGACCAATTCGGTTAGTTTCCAACCGACTAGTTGGAAGAACCGAGCAACCAAGTCACCTAGTTGCTAGATGAACCTTTTGGACCTTTTGAACCTTTGCTTTTATCCATTGGTCCATAATGGTTAGGGTAATTTTTACCCATTGGACAATAGTCTTTCCTTTATTATATTTTGGTAAGTACAAGGATATAATATTTTAATGGGTTTATAAATTCATGTGCTAGTACTTTTAATCTTGTTTATTGGGTATTCTTCTACCCCTCCATTATCCATTGGTTAATAACTACAAGGGTAATTTTTGTCCATTGGATAATAAACTTTTTATTCCAAAAAGTACATGTAGTCTTTTTTTTTAAAAAATATTATTTTAATGAAAGGTACTTGTACTCTTTTGTCCAATGGTTATTAACCGCAAGGGAAATCATTATCCATTGGGTAATAACCATTAGGGAAATTAGTAACCATTGGGTAATAACTCTTTTGACCAAAACAAAGTACCGATGTGACTAGGGAACCTTCCAAATAAAGTTGATTTGACTTGTACTTTTTATTATTTTAATGGAGAGAATCCTAACCTTTTTATTTAATTGGGGTACTTGGTACCACACCTATATTTAATATAGGGCTTTTGTCACATACTTTAAAAAGTACTCCTTGATTATTTTAATATAAAAGTTTTCTAGTAGCTATTGTCCATTGGACAATAAAAGTTAGGGGATTTATTATTCATTAGGTAAAAGAATTATTCTTTCATCTAGTACAAGGGTTTTAATAAACTAGTCTTTTCTAAATTACCCATGTGATAAAGTACATATTATCTTATTATAAAAGTACTTTAGTAGCCTTGATAGCCCTTAAGGCCTAATATTCTCCTAAGTACTTTGTTATTATTTTATATTGGGGTTTTGTACCCAATTGGATTAATTTATTGGGGAGTTGATCTTCCTAGATTACAAAGTACCCTAGTTTATTTATTTGTGCCTAATTGTATTTCTTTAATAGGATTTGATTTTGGAAAATCTTGTACCTTTGTGCCTTTCTTATTCTTTCTTGCATTTGTTATATATATATATGTGTGTGTGTATGTGTACTAGGGAGAGAGAGAGAGAGGGAGAGAGAATGCCGAGAGAGAGAGAGAGAGAGAGAGAGAGAGGACCCGAGAGAGAGGACCCGAGAGAGAGAGAGAGAGAGAGAGAGAGAGAGAGAGGAGGAAGGAAGAAAGAAGTAGACTTGTACCTACCTTGATCTTTCTTTGATCTTTCAAATCCTTGGGAGAATATTTTTCCTAACCAAACATAACTCCCCATTGTACTCCTATTATTCTTTAAGACCAAATCTTGTACTCTTGTCTCCAAATCTTCCAACAAATCTCCCATAATCCCATCCTTGGTACACATCTTAGCCATGCAAGCCTAGGGTTAGCCTTTGACCTTCCATGAGTGCTTGCCATGTGTCAAAAATTGAGGAAGAAAGAGAGAGGGGGGGGCCGGCCATGAGAGGGAGGGAGGAACCAAGATTTTTCCTATAAATAGGACCTCATTCCAAGCATTGAACTCACACCTTCTCATTGCTCTTCCTTCTCTCTAGAAATTCTTGTTCTTTCCTTTGTTCTTCCTTTGTTCTTGAGTGTTCTTGAGTTCTTCAAGAAACTCAACCTAAGCCGCCACTAGACCGCCACTCGACCACCCTTCGATCCAAAAGTAGTAGTAGTATTAGTCAAGTAGAAGTTTCGAGAGAAACCTTTCTCTTTCGAAGCTACCGGAGACTACCGTAGGACGTTACTCCGTCCGACCACCGACGTACTTTCCGACCGCCTACGTACCTTCCGTAGCCGACTACCGCCAAGAAGGATTGTAAGGAAACCCTTACTTACTTACTTTGTATTTACTTACTTACTTAAGTACAACGTTGTTATTTTGAATTGCTAAGAAAGAACGGTAGTTATCCTTATCGTCCACCCCACGTATAAAGTAGTTTCTTCCTATGTACTTACGTACTCAAGTATATCGTAAGGAAAATCTTACTTAACCCTTACTTACTCCGTATTTACTTCGTATTTACTTACATATTTAAGTTTAACGTTGTTATTTTGAATTGCTAAGATAGAACTTATCATTGTTTCAAAGTATTTGTATTTTGATCTTTAAAGATGATGAATATATAAATTGCTTGTATTACTTGTGGTGTGATAAAGCATAAGTGATTTCACTCCAAAGACGTCCGTACATGTGGCGTTGTGCTTGAATAAAGCATAAGTGATACACTCCAAAGGCGTCCGTACATGTGGCGTTATGCTATAAATGATGATTGAGCGTGTTAAGTAGTATAGAATTGGATGATCTTGTTAGTATGTTTCATGCTTACCGCAGAGTCTTTGTATGATAACGAGACACGAGAATCAAGAAAGTAGAAACATGACACCTAGGGTGTGGTTAATGAAAGGAAATGTTTTCGAGGAAGAAAATATTTTTGAAACTACATAATGACCGGTTTTGGGTGGCATTATGTGAGTTGTGTGTGCGTATTTTGAAAAGGGTGAAATGATTTGGAAAACCGCAATGTGGCCGGACATGGTAGCCCATTGTGTGGTGTCTGTTTTGTGTGTGTGCCAATGGGAACCCGGCGCGGCGGAACCATTGTGAGGATACTCAGGAACCCGGCGCGGCGGAACTGAGGTTGGGTGTGTGCTTGGTTATCCGCGGTACGGAGCCAATGCAAAACGATTTTGAAAGTTGGGTGTGTAGCTTGGTTATCCGCAGTACGGAGCCAATGCAAATGGTTTTTGAAAGTGTATAGCTTGGTTATCCGCGGTACGGAGCCAATGCAAATGATTTTGAATTCAAATGATTTACAAAGGTCGTTTTGTAAATGATAATGTTGACACGGTCTACGATGAGTCGCGTAGGAGAAACCCGAAAATCTTGGACACCAACGATAGATGATTATCGAATGTGGATGTGTCATTGTTAACTATGTATATACCTATCGTGTGGAAATTGATGTTTATTATAACTGTTGTTTGTAAGTTATGGGTTAGAGGGTAAGGATTTCCCTATTGAGCGTTGTAGCTCACGGTGTTGCCTTTTGGTGACCCTGACATATTATATTGGTGGTGACGCCGGTATAATGTGTCAGACCTTATAGTTGTTCAAGACGAACAGTTCATCGTGGAAGCCTCTGGAGCTGAAGAGCTGGCTAGGATGAAAGAGCAAGAGGAGCTGTAGTTAGGAAAACTTAGAACCCCCCTTCATTTGTGTAAATATTGAACTCTTATTGAGAGATTGTTGTAATAAGAGCCAGACTCTATTTTGAGGTTTTCAATGAAAATGTCCTTTTAACGTAGCCAAAATTCGGGGCGTTACAAGGAAATAGATATAATAATAGGAATAGGTATGGGAGGGCAACATTGGAACATTTTCTCACATTTCGAAAAAACTAGGGCAAATTTCTAACAATTTTGGACGGAAACCTGACAGAAGGGGTCTATGGGACAAATTTTTTTTTGTCTAGGGGTCTGTCCGTAGGCCAAATTCTATTAGGGGGTGAGCGAGACAAATGAAAATAATTCGAGGGGTGTCTTGGTAATTAACCCTTTATTTCTTAAGTATATCTATAGGTATTTCACATAAGATACCATTTAGTAAAAATATCTTAGCTATTATCATTGGGCGCTGCTATTCGCAGCCCTCTATTTACTCCCATAGCCCATTAAAAATTTTCAATTATACTCGACAGTTAGTTACCGAAATTGAGATATATTTTCAGCATCCAATTACCGAAATATAATAATTTTTTCAACAGATGTTTATCGAAAAAGCATGTTCGGCAGTTGTTTACCGAAAGTTGAATATATTTTCGACATGTAGTTACCGAAATATAATCTTATTTTCAACAGCAATTTACCGAAATGTTATTTATGATTTTCAACAACCATTTACCGAAATGCAGTGAGCTACAGGAGAAAATAACGGGTTGCGAATAGCGGCGCCCATTATCATTAGCTCAAAGATTAAAAATATATGTGAAAAGCACCCTTTATTTTTCAATCTATGCTTTGGATACCCGTTTGTTTTCGTGTATAAATTTACTAGTTAAAACTTTAGTCACATGATTCACGTGTGTGAGTGAGTACAGGAGCATGAGTGTGAGCGTGAAAATATATTTGAAATACACCTCAATCTACTAAAATTTGCGAAAGCGAGGATTAAGTATACGAACATAGAACGAAAATTGAAAGCGAAATTACAAGACATTTGATATGTCATTGAGGTTAAAACACAGTCTCATTTTTCTCCAAGTAGTGATGTGTCTAATGGCAATTTCAAAGCTTGCCATATCAAGAGATATCTGACCAGTGGGCCCAATACTTATTTTTTTCTCAAGGCCTTTACATCAATAAAGTTTGATGCGAAGGGGTTCCGACGGTCTCAGAACTCAAAATAAGCTTTTATTTTTTAAAAAGATAATTTTAAATTAAAAAATGAGGGACTTATTTTTAAAAAGGTAATTTCAAGTTAAAAAATGAAGGGCTTATTGAAATATAAAAATATGTATTATGAATCTTGTTTGAAAGAAAATTAAAAAATTATTTTTCATTTACAGTATTTTTGAGTTTGAAAATATGAAATAAACTACATATTTTTAAGAAGTTTGCTGGAACGGGCGAACAATGTTCCGGTCACCTAACCCCAACCACGCGCCATTAATTTTCATACCGCGCCACTCAGTGGGCCCACCCTATCAAATCTCTCTCTCTCTCTCTCTCCGCCCGGACCCCCTATATACAAATCTCAGATTCTCCACAGTGCTCTGGCGTCGCTTAATTCACTCAGAAAAGCTACGTGCACAGCATGCTGTGCACAGATCCCGTTTTCTCCCGCTTCGGGTCGCACAAAGATGATCGGAGCCGCTCATTTTGTTCAAAATTCTGAAGTGATTTTGGGTGTTTTGTTAACGCCTCTAACGATATCGAACGAAACTCATTTTTTACAGAGACCTTAAACAACATATTTTGAATAAAATGAGCGGCTCCGATCATCTTTGCATGACCCGAGGTGGAAGAAAACTGCCGCTGTGCACAGCCTGCTGTGCACGTAGCACAGCTCGAACTCGTCAAGAGTGACCTAGAGCTCAATGACTCCGTATGTTAATTTCTCCCTGTTTCTATCATATGGGTTTGCTTTTAGTTTCTTGATCTATACATACACATACACGCGCATCTTCTTTGAATCCTATTGTATTCTGGGTTGACTTTTTGAATTTTATTTTGGTATTGGGTTTTTTTTTGTTGGCAGGCCACTGTAGCTGATCTGCAAGAAGCAATTCACCAGCGAAGTAAGTGTTGTGTTAGCTCGTGTTGTTTCTGATAGGTTGTTATGCTATTGATTTGAATTTTATTTTGTTAGTCTGAAAAGGTAAATCAGCATGTTTGTAACTATTATTGTCTAACTCTCTCTCTCTCTCTCTCTCTCTCTCTCACACACACACACACAGAGACAGACGAACAGACAGACAGACACACACCCATTTAAGATGCTTAATTTCCATCTACAGCTATGCATTTCTTGAATACAGTACGAAGTTCTTGTGCCAAATTGATGGGTTTGAGATATTGTCGTTTCATCCAAATTGATGGATTTGAGATTTGACATTGGTATGGAATTTGAATATAGCACCTGTTGTCTACTATTGTGATTTAGCATATCAACCCCGTCCCAGGCCTTCCACGAGAGATCTTGGGTGTAGAAAATAGAGTCTTTATAAGTAGGATTGTATGAGCAATAAACCCAAATGACAACTTCTTGGCCATCCATTTCAGTTAAGATCCCGTATTTGTCGTGAATTTTTAATGGCCATGTTGGAAGGCCCCGGAAATAATTCTATTTGTTTTGAATCTCTTACTGAGACGCTAGGAAGTATGGATGTCAGGTGCAGGTACTCGTCTAAGTATCAGATTCACTGTTTTCATTTCAAGGTTGCTTGTTGTCTTAGACCTTTTATGTGTACTATAGGAGTTCTATGCATGGCTGGTGGGAAGATTTAGAAAATATGCTTGCCAAGCTGTTGTCCAACTGAACATGTTGGACACGGATTTTGCACCCTTATTCGAGTGTTGAGTGTATGGAGTGTTTGACATGGGAACTATGTACATTGAACGATCATATAACATACATGACACGTTCTCCCTCCAACTATACAATGCGGCTCCTTTGCTGAGTGAATGAACTAAAACAAATTGTATTAAGGACATTATTTCCATTCATTTGCTCAAGAAATTAGATGCAATTTAAAGTATTAGTATCAGGATCAAGAGAATACTACTTTCAGAGCATTTTTCTGTTTTCTAGCTTAAGGGGCTAACATACGGGCTTTGGGTGGTTAAAATGTTGAATTGGTAGACGATACTGGTATTTCTATTCAATGATGTGAAAAATGTGGATTTCTCCATGGGCATTCTTTACGCTTTTTATGCTATTCATGGGAATAAAATTAATTCATTTAGCTAAAAAAGTTGTTTTATGGCCCACGTGGAGAAATTTCTGTCTATTTACTGAGACATTCACTTCAACTTGTTCATATTGCATGGATTAAATTCATTTTCCTCGATGTTGTTTCCATGTTGGGTTTGTCTTCAACATTTGATGAACACTGTTTAAGACTGCTGTGATCCATGGCGAGGGCCATGTAGAGTTACTATTTAAGGCTTGCTAGATCCATGGTTGCTATGAAGCACCAACACTCTTAGAGACCGGCGCGTCCCAATGTCTGTCACGGGCACGCGGCAAAAAAACGTATGGAAAATGCCACTTGGCATGTCCATTAAAGATTTCGTCTTTTAGGGGGACACAGGAGCGACACGGCGGGGACATAGGAGGGACACAACAAGGGTTAAATATGCCATCTTTTAACGTTTTGTGGGTAAATGTGTATAACGTCAAATATTTTGGGTTATAAGTGTAATATGATGTCTATATCTTACTAGCAGGGAGCTTCTAAAACGGTGTACCGAAGGGAACACCAATGCATCATTGAGGAATATTACCGAAGGGACAGTGCCGTAGCCAATGGATGAGATCCATCGGCTGGCGCTCGGCTCCTATCTCATTGAAATAGGCGATGAGCTTACCTCTCAACAAGGAGGCATCCACCCAAGAGAACACCAATGCATCATCGATGAAGATTAGCCAATGGATGAGATCCATTGGCTGGCGCTCGGCTCCTATCTCATTGAAATAGGCGATGAGCTTACCTCTCAACAAGGAGGCATCCACCCAAGAGAACACCAATGCGTCATCGATGAAGATTAGCCAATGGATGAGATCCATTGGCTGGCGCTCGCCACCTATCTCATTGAAATAGGCAACCAACTTACCTCTCAACAAGGATACGTCCCTTAAAGGGAACACCAATGCGTCATCGAGGAAGATTACTGAAGGGACAATGCCGTAGCCAATGGATGAGATCCATCGTCTGGTGGCGAGGAGTGCGCTTCCATTCAGATGGGAGCTCGCTCCTTCCTAAGATGGGAGCTTTTGTACAATCTTATATAGAAAACAAGGATTTAACAATTGGCTTTACAAATTGGTCTTCGATTTAACTTATATGTATAGCCCATGTCATGATATCTTGAAAAGAAAGTCATATATATATTGTAACACTAGCCCATTTCTTACACTTATGGTGGACTTGAACCATGTTTTTACTCCCTAAAATCATTGTACTTTTAAAGTGCATATTCCATGCTACATAATTTCCGTGATATATGTACACGTTCCTTTCACACTCCCAACCTTGGGAGCTTCGATATTCGCCCGCTCCCATGTTTTTGCTCCTGCTCCTGCACCTCCACCCGTTCCTGCTTCATGCAAATAAGGTGTATATGATGCTTGTTTGTATATGTTGATGCTTCATGCTTCTATATATACCTATGTTTCCACTAGTATAATATAAATATTATTCCCTCCTTTCTATAATATTTGTCTGGTCCGCAAAATGGTGACTTAAAAATAATACAAAATCATTTTTTTCCCAACAATTTACTAGTGTAACATCCCATCCCAAATACTCATCTCTCGCAATTAAAAATAATACCAAATGGTACAACCTTAACTAAGATGCAAAACCCAACTCCACACACACACTTTCCGCTTAAGAGATTTTCCTGTATCTCCTCATGTTTCTTTTTTCCACTGAACTCTGTGAGCTTGTTCTCCCACCTCCTCCTCTTCCTATGTTTTTTTTCCTCCTCCCCTGGTGTTAGGTTTAGATACTCATATATAGAGGTATGCAAACAAGAGAGTCACTCACCTCCTTTTCTTCCTTTTGTCTTGTTTTCATTTTATTGACTCATCTTCCAAGACTCAATCTATAACGGCACGTGTCCATAAAGCCCAACCCAACATTTCAAAGCTCAAATTATGCCCATGTGACAAACCACAAGCCAACCATGTTCCTGATTATCTCAAATTTCGTAAAACCTCAATATGATCAAATAATTTTTGTCCCATTCTAATGCTTGGAAAGGGATATTACAATATATTGTTTTTTTTTTTTTTTGGATAAGTGATATTACAATATATTGTAACGACCCGCCCCTGTCCAGTACAATATTGTCCACTTTGTCCGCCATGCGCAACCCGTACCCATATGTCCACATGGCCAACCGTACCCATATGTCCACATGGCCAATGCACGGCTTTGTTTCTCCTGAGTTGCCCCATGAGTTGATACCAATATGTATAAAAATAAGGAGAATGTACGACGGGGTATTACAACTAGATATCAATGAGCTCTTTTAATATATGGAAAAAGTTTGAATTTTTTCTTGAAAAAAAAATACTATTTTTAAGTTTTCATTTTGTAGACCCGACAAACATTTTGGGATGGTAGTATTTATTTATTATTTTTGCCATGTTCCCTGCCGTGTTCGTGTCCACATTTTTTAGAAATCCCGTGTCCGTGCTATGTTGCATGGTTGTGTTAAATAGGAGGAAAGAAAAAAATTGCTTACATTTACTGTGCACCTACAAGAACGTCACCATTGTGCGGTTATTAGACTATACGCATTCTATGTTGTGTGATTCACTGGTAACATTGTTGAGAGATGACTCTCAGCTTCTTTTCTTGACTTTCTTCTTCTCAACTTTGCTTCTTTGATGAAACCATTGATTCAGAACAAGAAAGATGCTACTTCGAGTTTTACATTTATATTGTTTGTAAAAACTTACGAAATGTCAGTTTCTTGAGATTATGTAGCTGCATACTTCTCGATTATAGTGTTGATGGTTGAACTAAGTGAACACCAAGTCATAAAACGAGGTTCACGTTGGCATTCTCAGGTGACAATGAATGAACACAGTTTTGGAGCCTGGACTATATGCATGCAAGTTGCTAAACTACCATGTTACTCAACATTAGTTTTACTTGTCTTACTATTGTTTATGTGGTCTGTTTTAATCAACTGACTTTGGGCTTACAATGTTCTATGATTTGGATATGATATGCATACTGGGAATATAGATTGTAATTAAGAATGCACGCCGCCAATTTCTTTTTAGCCAAGTTTCTTGGATGGATGTACAATCACAAATGTCAATTGGCTAACTGCCAAACTGCTAACATATGTGGTGCCAGGGACAGCAACAGGGGCTGGTTCCTTAGGTTCCGGTGGCGGTATTGATGCCTCTCTGATGTGGCGAATGCAGCGGATGGGGCAGTTTGTTTGCAGTTAGGTTGAGTTTTGGGCTTGGCCCACTTGCTTTTTGTTGGTCTCTTGCCAATGCTTGGGTCTCGGGTAGCTTTAGGTTATTAATCTTTCCTTCGGTTTCCCTTGCTCCTTTTAATCTTTATACCTTTTCAGAGATTAATAAAATTTCTTTTGCCTATCAAAAAAAAAAAGAAAAACATATGTGGTGCCTGAATTTGAACCTGAAAGTACTCACTCCAATTGTTGCATTTGCTCTTTTGGGCACTTTTTACTTGTTTGACTTTTGAACTTTTATCTCCCCCCAAATATTGATTGCCTTTTATTTCATCTGAGTTATCAACCTTATGTATTGATTTACAGCCAAAAAGTATCATCCATCAAGACAGCGCCTGACTCTCCCTCTCCAACCTGGATCTAAGGAAAAACCCAATGTCCTTCACTATAAGAAAAGTCTCAAGGAGTACTGTATCGGAAACTCAGACAACTTGACTGTGGTGTTCAAGGATCTAGGTCCACAATTTTCCTACCAGACACTTTTCTTCTTTGAATATTTGGGTCCGCTGCTGATCTACCCAATTTTCTACTACTTCCCTGTGTATCAATACTTCGGCTACAAAGGAGAGCATGTCATTCACCCAGTTCAGACATATGCCTTGTACTACTGGTGTTTCCACTACTTCAAACGTATTATGGAGACATTCTTTGTTCATCGCTTCAGCCATGCAACCTCACCACTCTCTAATGTGTTTCGGAATTGTGCTTATTACTGGACATTTGGTGCTTACATTGCTTACTATGTGAATCACCCGTTTTACACCCCTGTTAGTGACCTCCAGATGAAGATCGGTTTTGCTTTTGGAGTGCTTTGTCAAATCTCAAACTTCTATTGCCACTTCTTGCTGAGGAATCTTCGTAGACCTGATGGAAATGGTGGCTACCAAATCCCGCATGGGTTTTTGTTCAATATTGTCACATGTGCAAATTATACAACAGAGATTTATCAGTGGATGGGTTTCAATATTGCAACACAAACGATTGCGGGTTATGTCTTTCTTGTGGTTGCCACTCTGATCATGACTAACTGGGCACTTGCTAAGCACCGGCGTCTGAATAAGGTTACTTTCCTTGCCTTTTTGCTTAACAAGAGGCTTCCAATACATTTCTTTTGCACAATTTTAGTAATGCCCTGTGAGACTTGTGTTTCTTTGGAGCACGACGGCCTGTGCATCTTCATACTCTATCCCTCTCCCTTAACTTGTCGATATCTATTCTTCTATTCTATCTTATAAAGGGAGAACAACTTTTGGTGTTGACTCCTCTTTGAGGCTGGCTCACATTTTGCTCCCACAAACAAAAAAAAGATTTTACATTTTACAAACCCTCTGCATCTAATAACTGTAAGGGCAGAATAGTAAAATGTCAGACCACTACCCCACGATCATAAAAGACTTGCAGTTACACAACTCTACCAGTTATTTGTCTCCTTATTTCCTAAATGATCCACGGCTGCGAAAAGCTTCATCACTTTCCCCATCTAGTAACTCCAACAAATAATCTAACCTCACCCAAAATCAAGAAGGTATGTTTTGTCCTCTTACGTGTTTTCCTATTTGAATGCAATTTACTTCATTCACCTGTGCTTTTTCCCCACAGTACACAGATTCAATGAGTTAAAAAAGTAGAAAGATTAGAAATAAAGTAGAAAGAGATTTTTACTTACAGTAGTTTTATATGACAGAGTTGTTTTAAATTTCTATGTACTTTTATTATTAGAGAGTAGTTTTCAATTGAGGTAGTTTTTTTCCCTTATTTACGTAATACGGATTCAATGATTCCAAGAAGTAGAAAGATAAGGAATTTGGACATTGTTTGAAGTCAAAAGCCAAAGAATGTTAGTAGGAAGATAGATATTTTTCTTTTTCTCCTACCAACAGATTTAGTTTATTGCTAACTAGAGGCTGTGCCATATGGATCAAACTTTGACAAAATATGGATCAACCTTTTACAAAATATGCAAATTTAATTTGCACACGCATCGTGTGTGCCCTGACCTCTAGTTTACTGAAAGTGAGAGAGTGAGTACCTATTGGCTAGAAAGATTACTGTTATATATAGCATGGGTATGCTTTTTTTTTTTTTGATAATCGAGGAACAGTCCTACAGTTGAGCCGAAATTCGACCAGACTGCGCAACCCAAACCTCGGGGGAACTAGCGCGACCACACCCGTCACGGTCCCCCACTTACTATCAAGGTACTCACTCGGTGGGGAATCGAACTCCTGACCAAGGGGAGTACTCCCAAAGTCAATCATTTGCCCTTTCCACTGGGGCAACTCCTGGATGTGTAACATGGCTATGCTTTTTTACATCATAAAAAATAGTTTGTTAAATAGAGGTTACAAATGCCCATAGGTTTGGAGGAGTTTTTACTTTTTATAACTTTTATTTAGGATTGTTGTCACCTTTTTTTTTTTGAGGTTTTAATTGATGCTACATATTTGTGAAACTCAACATTAAGACTTTAAATACCAAGAGGCCTCTGTGGCCCAACGGCATCAGGGGTGCACCTAGGTGCCAAAGGGAAAGAGGTTAGGAGTTCAACTTCTCTACCAAGGTGCTAATCTAACTATTCTAACAACGTTAGAATAGAAGCCGCTTTGCGGATCAATATATATATATATATATATATATATATATATATATATATATATATATATATATATACAAAATTTCAAGTAAGGGTGCCCTTACATTGTTAAGGTAAGGACCTCCTCATTCCGATCGAATTTCGATGATCTGAGCAGCTCAATGTCTTCAGAATGTGATTTTAAGGTTACTCGTGAGAAATTAGCAAAAAAAATGACCGGAAAAGACTTTATCCGAGTAGTTTTTGTTAGTTTTTTATCGAATGATTCAAATAAAAACTGCTCGGATGTAGCCCTTTTCGGTCTTTTTTTTGCTAATTTCTTGCGGGTACCCTTAAAATCACGTTCTGAAGACATTGAGCGGCATGGATCATCGAATTTCGATCAGAAAAGGGGAGAAAATGGGAGGTCCGCAACTTAATACGGTAAGGGCGCCCTTACCTGAAGAGAACTGGGACTGATATACACACACACACACACCAAGCTTCTACTAAGAGCTTTCTTAACTTGTTAAGGACTTCCCATTTTCCGATCAAATTTTGATGATCTAACTGTTTAATGTGTGCAGAACGTGATTTTAAAGGTACAAGTGAGAAATCGGCAAAAAATATGATCGGGAAAGGCTTGATCCGAACAGCTTTTCATAAAAATGCATTTATAGTGTTTTTATGAAAAACTGCTCGGAACAAGCCTTTTCCGGGCATATTTTTTGCCGATTTCTCTTGTGTACCCTTAAAATTACGTTTTAATCACGACAAAAAATATGACCGAAAAGGGTTTGATCCGAACAGTTTTTCATAAAAATGCATTTATTGCGTTTTTAGTTTATGAATTTATAGCATTTTTATGAAAAACTGCTCGGATCAAGCCCTTCCCGGTCATATTTTTTGCCGATTCTTTTTCGTCTACCCTTAAAATCACGTTTTAAACACATTGAACGGTTCAGATTATCAAAATTTGATCAGGAACAATGTCAAACTCATGTGATCCTTAACTTAGCAAGTTAAATGCGCTCTTAGTAGAAGGGGACTGATACACACCAAATCAGGTAAGAGATCCCGGATTTTGCGTTTCGTGCAGACCATGATCTCAACTGTTGGATTGTATTTTTAATGGTCCGGATCTACGGAAGGTTTATGACCAATCATAAACCTTCTGCAGATTCGGACCATTAAAAACACAATTCAACGGCAACACAATCCAATGGCTGGTAAAAATGGTCAGCACAAAATGCAAAATTCGGGATCCCTTACCTGATTCGGAGTGTGTATATCTAACATAAAGTTTTAAATGAGGACCTCTTAAAATGCAGACCGTGCGGACCTCCCATTTTTCGATCGAATTTCAATGATCTGAGCCGCTTAATGTGTTCAAAATGTGATTTTAAGGGTATCCACGAAAAATCGGCAAAAGAAAAATGATCGGGAAGGGCTTGATTTGAGCCGTTTTTATTGAACCGTTTAATAAAAAACTGTTCAGATGAAGCCCTTCCTTATCATTTGTTTTGCTGATTTCTCTCAGTTACTCTTAAAATCACGTTTTGATCACATTGAGCGGCTCGGATCATCGAAATTCAATCCAAAAATGGAAGAAATGGAGAGGTTTGCATTTTAACTAGAATGAGGATATCCTCATGGATTTACGTATGTACGTATACTAAGAGTCTAAATGCTTACGTGTTGAGGCCTATAAAATGTACTTCTCTCTTTCATTTATACTTTTTCTCTGTTCTCTTTTCCACTTATTTTCTTGTTCTTCATTGATCCATACATGTTGATTCTAACCCTTTATAACTTTTCTTGGGACAGCTATTTGGTGGGAAGGAGGGAAGACCCAAATATCCTCGACGATGGGTCATACTGCCCCCATTCCTATAGAAAGGATTAGCAAAGCGGCTACTCGGTCCATTAGTTGGAGCCAGATGATTCGAAGTTTTTAGGTGCCATTCTTAGCGAAATGTGCTATTAAGGGATCGCATATTCACCTATGCTCGTTGATATTGTAGTTGTCTTCTAGATTCTAATCCAGTTTGAAGTAGTTCTGTTCTTTTGCTTTGCTTTGCACGGTATTAGTCCTGTGGTTTGGTTGTGTCATAGTCTTCTTCTGCTTCTTCTTGTCACTTGTCAGTTGAATTGGATGCTCCTCTAGACCATCTTTGATAATTTGATATGTTTTATTTATATTCGTTTTGATTGCTTTGGATTATTGTTTGAAGTATTGCGCAACATCTCTCGAACTTCCAATATTTCAAGCTATTGCTGAGGGAATGATTGTTGATGTTATCTGCAACACTCAAACGAAATATTTGGGCTTGTAAGATTAAATAAATATCCTCCTCTTCTTTTTTTGAAGTCATTCATTCATTATCAGCCCATCGGGCAATACAAATTTCAGAAAAGAAACAGGAAAGAACCAAAGCTACCTAAATTTCGATCTCAGGGCACCTACTGCCGAAGCAGGCCCAGTGATATCACCTGTACTTAAGAACCAATCTAGGTCTAGATAACAGAGAATCTACAAGATTCACAGCTCAAACCCTAAAAATTAAAGCACCGCTGAAGACTAAAGGCAAGCAACAGCAATATCAACTACAAGCTAACTGCTCTCATGGACAAATCCACAAGGGTCGCCAGCCAAAAGTTCCGGCTGAACTGTTGCGCAGCCAAACCAACCCCACCGAACCACCGCAACCCCTGTTACACCACCGAACTACCGTCAGCCCCAAACAAACCACCATCAACAGACCATTCCTCAATAGGCGCTGGATTATTCGCTCACCACCCGCCGGATCTGGGGGAGACCTAGACCGGAAATCCACCGGATCTAGGGGAAACCCAGACCGGTAACACAACCGGACAAGTCGGGAGACCCCGAAAAATCAGAAAAAAAACATAAAAAGAGAGAAAAAACTACTCTGCCCACGTACCTCTATTATTAAGCCTTATAATTGAGAAAACAGAATCACATCACAGCATAGCATATAGGAAAAACAACTGACCACTAAATGCTATCTCGCACTAGGTATTAGGGGTGTCAAATTGAATCCAAATTCATTAATCAACCCAAATCTATCAACTAAAAAGTAGACCCAACTCAGCCAATTTAATAGTTGGATTAGAATGGGTCCAATCCATCTAATTCATTTATTAATTGGGTCTCAATTGGGTCACCCAATAAGTCATTATCCCAACCCACCAAAAAAAAGGGGTAAAATACGGGCCGGTCCAGTTTTGATTGCCGTCTCCTCCCCCAAGTCCAGCCCAAAAACGAAAATGTATACATAACGATTGAGACTGACTTTCTTCCGAGATTACCCCGCGCAACGGTATCGTCTTCTTCGTGTCTCTCTCTCTCTCTCTCTCTCTCTCTCTCTCTCTCGATTTCACTACCGCTCCCATCTGAGTTTTGCCGCCAATCTCAAGAACCAGACATCAGTCGCTACATTGAGGTCGGCGTCATCCCCTCCGTCGTCTCCATCCTCTCCTCCGCCTCCGTTGATGACGCGGAGGCTGAGATCCCCTCGAACTCCCTCCTTGTGCCATATGTCGCCACCATCGGAAGCTTCTCGTGCAGCTTCAATGCCGGCGTCCTCGCTGGAGATTCGCTGACTTCCGGGGAGCATTGTTTTTGGTCCGATCTGCTTTGGTTTGCACCATGGAGCTCCGATTATCTTTGGTTCATACGGAGGCAAGAGAGTACGAATGTTAATTTTTGGAAATTTTTGTTTTCTAATTAATGTATCATGTTACTCTGCATAGAGGTCAGGTACTGCATTAAACTATTGAACTTCAAAGTATACGTAGTTTTGAGATGGAAAGTAAACTTAGTTACGCACGTGAATTGTTCGATGAAACGTGTGAGTGGAACTTTAGGTGTTCAAAGCTAGTGAATATCAGTAGTCGTTCATGGTTATTTTTTAAAGAGCTATTTTGTTGTGTTTTGAAATCTAAGTAAATTTCATGAGTTTAAAGCTAATGAAATTTACGAGCTCAAAGCTAATGTTATTCACTAGGTAGTGGTTGTGTTTTAAAATCTAGTGAAATTCATGAGCTCAAACTAATGAAATTTACGAACTCGAAACTAACGAAATTCACTTGACAGTTGTTGTGTTTTAAAATTCAGCAAAATTCACGAGCTCCAAGCTAATGAAATTCACGAGTTCAAAGCTAATGAAATTCACTTGGTAGGTGGTTGTGTTTTAAAAATTCGTGAATTTCACGAAATTCATGGTACTTATTTTTTGAAATAGCTATTGAGCTGGTGAAATTTTGAATTAGTGAAAAATTCACGAGTTTGAAAAACTAGTGAAATTCACAAGTTTGAAAGCCAGTGAAATTCACTAGGTAAAATCTACACCCAGTGAAATTTAAAATCTAGCAAAAATGTGTGAAATTTGAAAACTAGTGAAATTTGAGAAGTAGTGAACCTCACTAATTTTTTGAAGTAGTGAGATTTCGCCGGAAAAAGTCACTGACTGGAGTGGTCGCTGAAATTAGTGAAATTTGAGAAGTAATGAATTTCACCAATATTTTGAAATAGTGAAAGTTTGCTGGAAAAAGTTACTGGCCAAAGTGGTCGCTGGTCGGAAGTGGTTGTGGGGTGGAGGTGGGAGGGAGTGATGAAAACTTTGAAAAGATAATAAAGTGTGAAATTATATTTAGCTAAGGGTAAAAGGGTAATCTTCATATGAGGTTGTTCTTAGAGGTAAATAAAAATTGAATTCATCCTTAAGGGGAATTAAGTCTTGATTTTCTAGACCCAGGTAGTTTGCTGCCAAAAAAAAATAGTTTGCTGCCCAAAAAAAATAGTGGAACGAAGGAGCCGGACATAGGTTTGAGCCATACATTATCCGCCACTAAAATAAAAGGGAACAGTTATCATACAACAAATTAACGAAATAAAAAGGCAAAATCACGAGCTAAATTTCCAGCAGCAGCAGCTCCTCCGTAAGTTTTGTACTTTCGTTTTCTTCATCCAGTTTCTCAGTGACCAAATTACAAAAACAATAAAAGGAAGGGAAGAAAGTTGGTAGAGTTGAGGTAGTCTAGTAAGAAAAGGCGATGGGAGGATAATCTGAACAATTCAGTGCGAGTTCTTGAGAGCTCTCGAGGATTGTTTTTGGGGTGGGGGGAGGAAGATGCAAGCACTCTCTGACGGTTGAAGTGTACATAGGTATTTTAGTCATTTAGATATATAAGGGTAATATGGTCATTTTAATGTACATAAGAATTTTAGTGTAATTTAGATGTATAGAGGTAAGATGATCATTTCAATGTACATGGGTATTTTATTCATTTTAAAATTTTAATATATCTATGTAATTGGGTTAACGAGTGAGTCAGGTTTGATTTTAAATAAATGAATCTGGTTGGATATGAATAATTGGTCTCATAATTAATGTGTTCTAAATAGGTAGGTCAATGACCTATTAAAAACCCAATCCACTTATAACTTATCCAATTTAGTCCAAACCCACACTTTTTTTTTTTTGATCATCAAAAAATGCCTGCAGGCTTACAAAATTGCATCAAAAGCAAAGATGGGCAAAAGAGATAAAGGGGGACAAGTCACCCAATTACAAGGCAGATTCCCAGATTTTGCTAAAGCCGCTACAGTGTGGGCTGCTTTGTTTGCAACTCGGCGCGCCCAGCTGAAAACAATGGCACTAGCCCTTGCAAGATCCCGATATCTAGCACTATTGCCGCAACATCCCATGGCGAAACCCGTTCTGAAACACTGAGGAGAATAGCTTGCTTACAGTCAGATTCCACCGCGACCCTTAGCCAATTCAAGGTTGAGACAATGAGACAAGCTTCTTGGATCGCCACCAATTCTCCATGTAAAGCAGATGAAATTTTGGAAGTCTCGACTCTACCATCCACGAGTTCCCCTGCATGATCATGCATCACCACTGCAATTGTATTGTTTGTATCCCCTTTTTTAATTGTAAAGGATGGAGAGTATGGAACCGTTTACCTCACAATCTGTTAATGGAAGTGCCAAATACCAGAAATTGTGTTAGTTGCTCTTTGGGTTGAGTCGCGGACTAGGTCGCTATCTTTTAGACGTTTCGCGGCTCCGCCTTCTCTGTGCAAGCAGTAACAGCCACGCCGCCTCCAGGATAAAACAGCCCAGAATACAACCTCTGTCTCGATCTTCCTAGCACGGGAGAAGACCGGAAAATACAGAACACAATCAACCTTTCTTGCTCTCTAGAACTCAGTATATGAAAATGATTTTTTTCGGCGTGTATGAAAGATTAGAGAAGAGCCCCTTTTATAGGTGAGGAGAGAAAACAATTAGGAAAGTAGAATCAATCAATTAACGCAAATTAAGGCTTTAATCAAATCAATCATAATCAATTAGCAAGCTAAAAACACATGTTTTTTTTTTCTTTTGGTAAGCAGGTAAAATCTTCCTGTATTGGAAATGATTTGGTTGATTTCAAAAAAAATTGATTCTCTTGTATTTAGTGAAACTTCACTAAAATTTATGTTTTTGAAATACAAATCTCCAACAATCCCCCACTTGGATTTTAAAAACAAGTTAAATGAGAAAGAAGGTATAGAGAAATGCGTAAGTAAAGGTGTCTATCGACTTGAACCATTACATAGCAAAAGTGCTTCAGTAAAGTAAACTAGAGTGACTTGTGGTCTTGAACTCTAAGGCTGAATGCACCTCACACACAACTCCACTTTGTGTAATGTTATTAAGCCAGCACTTTACGGCCATGTGCTTATATCCCGGTTTCATGAATGACCTAGAGAATTTGCCCAAATTCTCCCGAGAAGTGGCCACACTTCAACATTCATATAGGTGAGTCTATCAAGAGTACTCCTGTAGTCTAGGTACTCCACTCCACATAGAGCTATAGAACTCATTAAGTGTTAAAATAGCACAACCTCTTTTGCTACAGGATGTCATGCTTCTTAGGGATGGACTTGGAGTGTAACTCCTTACTGCATGATTCTCACCATATCACCATGTGACTCGTTTTTCCCTTTGAACCTATTTCTTGGGATCTCCAGTCTATAAGACAAATACCAAGAACGCAATATATATACTACGAAAAGTGATTTTATTCATAATTTGTGAAACTCAAGAGGGCGTTATTCGTACCCCTTGCAACTAAAATAATACAATAAAAAACTGGAACAAGGGAATTATATTCGTAATTCCCACACAATCACGTAGTGCAATCTAAAACAGAACTCAATGCTTCTAAACAAAGAATTTTCGCAGATTATGGACATTCCAAGGTCTCGGAATTGGATTATCATCCAGATCAGCCAATCTATAGGCTCCTATGCCTACAATCTCGGTTACTCGATACGGACCTTCCTAGTTGGCCCCCAACTTGCCTTCGTTGACCACCTTGGTGTTGCCGAGCACCTTCCGTAGTACGAGGTCCCCAACACCAAATTCTCGAGGGTGAACGTGCTTATTATAGCTCTTCATTAGCTGTTCCTGGTAAGAAGCCAGATGGACCAGGGCCCCTTCCCTCCTCTCCTCGACGAGATCAAGCTCAATTTCAAGGGCCCTATTATTGCCCCCACTTTCAACCAGTGCGGTCCTATTGGTTGGAAGACCAACTTTCAGAGGTATGACAGCCTCTGTTTCATATGCCAAAAAATAGGGGGTCTCTCCCGTAGACCTCCTAGGCGTTGTTCGGTGGGCCCACAGCACTAGTGGTAACTCGTCAGGCCACTTCCCTTTGGCTTTTTCCAGCCTCTTCTTGATCTCGTCAAGGATAGTCTTATTAGACGCCTTTGCCTGCCCATTACTCTGAGGGTAAGCTAGGGTTGAATAATAATTTCATATTCCGTACTGGACACAAAAAGCCTTAAATTTCTTCTGAAATTGGGATCCATTGTCTATAATCAATGAATAAAGGACCCCAAAGCGAGTGATGATGCTCTTCCACACGAACCTTTCTATCATAGGCTCAGTGATTTTGGTCACTGGTTCTGCCTCAATCCACTTAGTAAAATAGTCTGTTGCAACTAGCAGGAATTTTCGATTCCCAGTTGCTTTGTGTAGTGGACCCACAATGTCCATTCTCCATTGAGCAAACGGCCAAGGACTTGTCAAAGGCACCAGATCCTCGACTGGTGTTCGAATCAATGGTGAGAATTTTTGACATTTCTCACAAATTTTCACATACACCTTTGCATCTTCGTGCATGTGTGGCCACCAGTAGCCTTGGGTAATTGCTCGGTGGACGATGGATCCGCCTTCAGCATGACTCCCACATGTTCCCTCGTGGATTTTATGAAGGAATCTCTACACCATCTCGGAATGTACACATAGCAAATACGGGCCCGTGAAGGATTTTCTGTATAACTTACCTTCTAGGGACAGCCAAAACCTAGCAGATTTGATCATTATCTTATGAGCCTCCTTTTTGTCAGAAGGGAGTATCTCGTCTTGTAAAAACTCCACGATCGGGTCCATCCAACTTGGTCCTTGGTTCACGTCCAAGACCAAGTCCACACTTCTCCCAATGCTCGGCTCACTCAGATACTCTACTGCCACCTTCCTTTTAAACTTAGTTGGTACAGCTGCAGCCAACCATGCTAATGAATCTGCATGAGCATTCTGTCTAGAACTTATCTGTTCAATATATACCCTTTCGAAGGTATCAAGCAGGTCTTTGGCTACCTGTACGTAGGCTGCCATCTTTTCACTCCGGGTTTCGTATTCCCCGGACAGTTGATTGACCACAAGCTGTGAATCACAATACACCCTAACCCGTTCTACTTTTAGGATTTTTGCACTTCTCAAACCAGCTAAGAGTGCCTCGTACTCTACCACATTGTTTGACGCACTGAAACCAAGCCGAACGATAGTTCAATCATTACTTCTTCAGGAGGAAAAAGGACAACCCCGATTCCTGATCCAGTATTAGATGTTGATCCGTCAACAAATAGCTTTCAATACGTGGGGTCCCGTACGGCTGAGACTTGTTTTTTCGTGGGTGATGCCTTAGTCTCATGTTCCTTTCTCGTAGGAGGCATGGGAGCTACTGCAAGAGAAAACTCTGCCACAAAATCAGCCAACACTTGGCCTTTAATTGCCGTACGCGGCTGATAATCGATATCGTACTTGTTTAACTCGACGGACCATGTCGAGATCCTTCCCGAGAAGTCTGCTTTTCGTAGCAGTGATTTCAATGGAAATTCAGTATAAATCACAACGTTGTGGCTTTGGAAGTAGTGTGGCAATTTCCTTGTGGCTGTCCTAAGTGCCAGGACAAGTTTCTCTAAGGGCAGATATCTCGTCTCTGCATCCAACAGTGTCTTGCTAACATAATAAATAGGGATTTATTCGATTCCCAAATCTCTTAGCAGGACTGCATTAACTGCATGCTTAGAAACAGCTAAGTACAAAACTAAAGACTCACCTGGCTGTGGAGTCGACAAAAGTGGGGGCTCAGCCAGATACTTCTTCAGGTCCTAGAAGGCCTGTTCGCACTCTGCTATCCATTCGAATCCCTCCCTCTTTTTCAATAATTGAAAAAAAGGTCTGCACTTGTCACTTGACCTGCTGATAAATCTATTAAGTGCTGCAGCCATTCCAGTCAACCTCTAAACTTCCTTAGTGGTTTTGGGATTTTGTAGCCTTTGTAGGGCTGTGATTTGATCAGGATTAGCCTCAATCCCTCTCATGGTCACCAAATGGCCTAGGAACTTTCCTGAACCGACTCCAAACGCACATTTTGAGACGTTGAGTTTCAGTTTGTACTCCCCTCAGGATTTCAAAAGCTTCTTTTAAATCAGATATGTCCCTATTTATCTTGACTTTTCACCACCATATCATCTGTGTAAATCTTCATAGTCTTGCCAATGAGCTTTTTTGAACATGATGGTTGCAAGTCTTTGGTACGTTGCCCCAGCATTTCTTAGCCCAAACGGCATGACGCTATAGCAGTACAACCTTTGTGGTGTAATAAAAGAAGTCTTCTCTTGATTAGGCCTAAACATAGCAATCTGATGATATCCTTGATATGCGTCGAGGAAACTCAGTCGCTCGTAACCAGCGGTTGCGTCAACCAACTGGTCTATCCTTGGAAGAGGAAAACTGTCTTTTGGACACGCCTTGTTTAGGTCTGTGAAGTCTACGCAGACACGCCACTTCCCATTTTTTTTCTTTACCACCACGGTGTTGGATAACCACTCTGGGTAGTAAACTTCACGTATTGCTTTGGCCTCCAGTAAACAATCGACCTCTTCAATTACTGCGTCCACATGCTGCACGGCTGCCCTCCGTTTTTTCTGAATGATCGGTTTGTGTTGAGGATCAACATTTAAATGGTGACAGATCACACTTGCATCTACTCCGGGCATTTTCTCTAGCACCCAAGCAAATACATCGACATGTTCCTTCAGAATTCTTATCAGTTCAGCCTTTTGGTCTGCTGGCAATGATTCTCCAATTAAGAAATATCTTTCAGGATCAGTCTTGTTGATCTGAATTTTCTCCAAGCCTTCAACCACCTTTTCTGCCGAACTTCTTCCAACATCCTCGATAGTTGGTTGATCTGGTACTTCTAATGTATGAACGTGGTGGGCCTTTGGAGCTCTTTAAATGATGGAGATTAGATACTGTTGGGTCATTTTCTGATTGCCTCTAATTACTTCAACCCTATTCGATCCTGGGAATTTCACCATCTGGTGGTAAGTCGAGGAGACAGCTCTCATTTTGTGCAGCCATGTCCTCCCTATAATCGCGTTATAGGAAGAAGGAACATCAACAATTAAGAAATCTGTCATCAACACCACTGATCCAGCCCGAACAGGTAGTGTTACCTTTCCAAGAGGCCAAACTGCTCCTACACCGAACCCAATCAGGGGTGTTGTAGATTGCTCTAAGTTTGTTTAGGCCAGCCCCAGCTTCTTGAACGCATTGTAATACATCACCTCTGTACAACTCCCTGAGTCCACTAGAATCCTCTCAATGTCGTATTCCCCAACTCGTAGAGTTATGACCAAAGCATAGTTGTGGGGTATTTGGACTTCTCCCAGATCATTATCTGTGAATGCTATGCTTTCATTGTACACATCACTCTCTCGCCCTCTGTTGTTACCCAATCGCATCACGTGCTGATTGTGCCTGACTTACCTTTGTAATAGCCTGACCTCATTTCTCGTATAAGGTGTGGCCAACCCATGTATCATCTAGATTACCCCTTTAGGATTCTGCTCGTATTCCAGCGCCATGGCTTTCCTTTTGTCCTTGGGATCTTCTTGGATAAATTCCTTGAGAAAGCCCCGAGAGACCAAATCGTTAAGGTGTCTTTTGTACATATTGTAACGCCCCTGAATTTTGGTCAATAAAAATTTCGTTAAATATTTGAATTTTATTTGAATTACTTATTTTCTCTTGAGTGACTATATGATTTCTCATTTATTTCGTCGAAGTTAGATTTTGGTTTTGACTAAAAACCCGACGTGACCAATTTGGTTAGTTTCCAACCGACTAGTTGGAGGAACCAAGTAACCAACTCACCTAGTTACTAGATGAACCTTTTGGACCTTTTGAAACTTTTGAACCTTTGCTTTTATCCATTGGTCCATAATGGTTAGGGTAATTTTTACCCATTGGACAATAGTCTTTCCTTTATTATATTTTGGTAAGTACAAGGATATAATATTTTAATGGGTTTATAAATACATGTGCTAGTACTTTTAATCTTGTTTATTGGGTATTCTTCCACCCCTCCATTATCCATTGGTTAATAACTACAAGGGTAATTTTTGTCCATTGGATAATAAACTTTTTATTATAAAAGTACATGTAGTCTTTTTAAAATATTATTTTAATGAAAAGGTGCTTGTACTCTTTTTGTCCATTGGTTATTAAAGGCAAGAAGACTTATTATCCATTGGGTAATAACCATTAGGGAAGTTAGTAACCCTTGGGTAATAACTCTTTTGACCAAATAAAGTACCGATGTGACTAGGGAACCTTTCAAATAAAGTTGATTTGACTTGTACTTTATTATTATTTTAATGGGGACAATCCTAGTCTTTTTATTTAATTGGGGTACTTGGTACCACACCTATATTTAATATAGGGCTTTTGTCACATGCTTTAAAAAAAAGTACTCCTTGATTATTTTACTATAAAAATACCCTAGTAACTATTGTCCATTGGACAAAGATTGTTAGGGTAATCTTTACCCATTGGTCAATAGTCCTTCCTTTATTATATTTGATTAAGTACATGTATATATATACACATGTGTAAATTTCAAAAGGACATGTAGTCTTTTAAAAGACTTAGTTTAGTATTTAAAGTACTCGTACCTTATTATCCTTTGGTTATTAACCGTTAGGGATTTTATTACCCATTGGGTAATAGCCTTATTCTTTCAACCAAGTACATGGGCTTATTAATCTAGTCTTTTTCAAAAACCCCATGGGATGAGGTACCCATATTTTATTTGGTAAGTACTTATTAGCCTTAGTAGCCTTTAAGGCCTAATATTCTCCTAAGTACTTTGTTATTATTTTATATTGGGGTTTTGTACCCAATTGGATTAATTTATTGGGGAGTTGATCTTCCTAGATTACAAAGTACCCTAGTTTATTTATTCAAAGGAGCATGTGCCTAATTGTATTTCTTTATTGGGTATTTGATTTTGTAAATCTTGTACTTGGTACTTCTATTTATTCTTCCTTGTTTATATATATATGTGTGTGTGTGTAGTGTACTTTAGAGAGAGAGAGAGAGAGAGAGAGAGAGAATGCCGAGAGAGAGAGAGAGAGAGAGAGAGAGAGAGAGGAGGAAGGAAGAAAGAAGTAGACTTGTACCTACCTTGATCTTCCATGATCTTTCTTCATCTTTCAAGTCCATGGGAGAATCTTTCTCCTAACCAAATATAACTCCTCCATTGTACTCTAGGATTTGTTCAAACCAAATCTTGTACCCTTGTCTCCAAATTTTCCAACCAAATCTTCCATAATCCCATCCAAGGACAATCTAGTCATGCATGCCTAGGGTTTTAGACTTTGATCTTCCATGAGTGCTTGCCATTTGTCAAAATTTGAGGAAGAGAGAGAGAGAGGGGGCCGGCCTTGAGGGGAGAGGGAGCCAAGATTTTTCCTATAAATAGGACCCCATACTTCTCATTGAACTCACACCTTCTCATTTGCTCTTCCTTCTCTCTAGAATTCTTGTTCTTTCTTTTGTTCTTACTTTGTTCTTGAGTTCTTCTTGTGTTCTTCAAGAAACTCAACCTAGGCCGCCACTAGACCGCCACTCGACCACCCTCTGGATCCAAAAATAGTAGTAGTAATAGTCAAGAAGGAGTTTCGAGAGAAACCTTTCTCTTTCGAAGCTACCGGAGGCATACCGTAGGACGTTACTCCGTCCGACCACCGACGTACTTTCCGACCGCCGACGTACCTTCCGTAGCCGACTACCGCCAAGAAGGATTGTAAGGAAACCCTTACTTACTTCGTATTTACTTACTTCCTATGTACGTACGTATTCAAGTATACCGTAAGGAATACCTTACTCACTACGTATTTACTTATGTATTTAAGTTTAACGTTGTTATTTTGAATTGCTAAGATAGATCTTATAGTTTGTTTAGAAGTAATTGTATTTTGATATTTAAGATGGTTATGAGTTGAATTTATGAATTGCTTGCATTACTTGTGGTGTGATAAAGCATAAGTGATTTCACTCCAAAGACGTCCGTACATGTGGCGTTGTGCTTGAATAAAGCATAAGTGATACACTCCAAAGGCGTCCGTACATGTGGCGTTATGCTATACGTGATGATTTAACATGATAAGTAGTATAGAATTGGATGATCTTGTTAGTGTGTTTCATGCCTACCGCGGAGTCTTTGTATGATAACGAGACACGAGAATCGAGAAAGTAGAAACATGACACCTAGGGTGTGGTTAATGAAAGGAAATATTTTCGAGGAAGAAAATATTTTTGAAACTACATAATGACCGGTTTTGGGTGGCATTATGTGAGTCGTGTGTGTGCGTATTTGAAAAAGGTGAAAAGATTTGGAAAACCGCAATGTGGCCGGACTTGCCCATTGTGTGGTGTGTGTTTTGTGTGTGTGCCAATGGGAACCCGGCGCGGCGGAACCATTGTGAGGATACTTGGGAACCCGGCGCGGCGGAACCAAGGTTGGGTGTGTGCTTGGTTATCCGCGGTACGGAGCCAATGCAGTTGTGTGCCAATGGGAACCCGGCGCGGCGGAACCATTGTGAGGATACTCGGGAACCCGGCGCGGCGGAACCGAGGTAGGGTGTGTGCTTGGTTATCCGCGGTACGGAGCCAATGTAATTGTGTGCCAATGGGAACCCGGCGCGGCGGAACCATTGTGAGGATACTCAGGAACCCGGCGCGGCGGAACTGAGGTTGGGTGTGTGCTTGGTTATCCGTGGTACGGAGCCAATGCAAAACGATTTTGAAAGTTGGGTGTGTGCTTGGTTATCCGCGGTACGGAGCCAATGCAATTGTGTGCCAATGGGAACCCGGCGCGGCGGAACCATTGTGAGGATACTCGGGAACCCGGCGCGGCGGAACCGAGGTTGGGTGTGTAGCTTGGTTATCCGCGGTACGGAGCCAATGCAAAACGATTTTGAAAATGTGTGGCTTGGTTATCCGCGGTACGGAGCTAATGCAAATGATTTTGAAAGTGTGTAGCTTGGTTATCCGCGGTACGGAGCCAATGCAAACGATTTTTGAAAAGGTTGATTTGTAAGTGAAATTGTTGACACGGTCTACGATGAGTCGCGTAGGAGAAACCCGGAAATCTTGGACACCAACGATAGATCGAATGTGGATGTGTCATTGTTAAACTGTGTATATACCTATCGTGTGGAAATTGATGTTTATTATAACTGTGGTTTGTAAGTTATGGGTTAGAGGGTAAGGATTTCCCTATTGAGCATTGTAGCTCACGGTGTTGCCTTTTGGTGACCCTGACATGTTATATTGGTGGTGACGCCGGTATAATGTGTCAGACCTTGTAGTTATTCAAGACGAACAGTTCACCGTGGAAGCCTCTGGAGCTGAAGAGCTGGCTAGGATGAAGGAGCAAGAGGAGCTGTAGTTGGGAAAACTTAGAACCCCCCTTCATTTGTGTAATATTGAACTCCTGTTGAGAGTTTGTTGTAATAAGAGCCATACTCTATTTTGAGATTTTCAATGAAATTGTCCTTTTAACGTACCCAAAATTCGGGGCGTTACACATATCACAATCTTCAGTCATATGGCCCCAATCTTTATAGTAACTGCAATGCTGATTCGTAGCACGTTTTGCGTCTTTATCCCCGCCTAGACTTAGGGGCCATTTGAAATATGGCTGATTCTTTATTCGATAAAGAATCTTATAAATGGGTTCTTTCCAAACCGTAGTGATAGAAAAGAAAGATTTAGGGTCAAGAGCTTGCTTATCTTTATACGGCTCTTTTTTAGCCTGCCCGTACTCCTTTCTCTCTTTGTAAGTCTTAGGCTCTGGCTTATCCATTTTCTTAACACGTGCCTTTGTCTGTTCGGCAACAACCCTGCCATCCTCCCGGAGTATGTCATCCTCCATTCTGGCGTGTTGTTCAATTCGCTCCATTAGTTTGGCCAACATTGCTACTGGATGCATATTCAAAGACCGGCACAACTCTCCCTGAATAGGCAAGCCAGTCTTGAAGGTTGCTATCGCATACTCTTCACTGCAGCTCTCAATCTTGTTGAAAGTCTCCCAGTACTTTTTAGCGTAATCCCTGATCGGTTCGCTTTCCGTTTGTTTCATTGTGGAAAGGCTTTCGAACGTCTTCGGGGCTCTTCTGCTTGTCAAGAACCGGGCAGTGAATTTCTCGGCCAATTGCCTCCATCCTCATATGGATCGTGGAGCCAGTTTTTGAAACCAAGACAAAGCCACCTTGCCTAGACTTGAAGGGAACATCTTACACAAGATGGCATCATCCCCGTCATGCATGAACATAGCTTGCTGATAGTGCTGTACGTGATCCACGGGGTCCGTATTTGTCTCGTAAAGTACGAATGTACCGTGCTTCACTCTGCTCGGCAACTTAGCCTCTTGTAGCCTCCTTGAAAAGGGGGAGGCTGCAATATTACTTAGGGCCTTCCGTGCTGCTTCTCGTGCAGTTACTGTCCCATCCTCGAGCCCCTTTGACTTATGAGTTGTAGCCTTGACCCAATCAGCATCAGGCCTCTCGTACCTATCCCGGTGATGCTTCCTTGTTTCCTCCTCTTCTGAGGTGGAACTTCGGTCTCTGCTCCTCTTTTTTCGTGAAGAAGCCCTTCGTCTTTCCGGTGTTCGACTTTTACTTCTGCTTCTCTTTTTTCGTGGAGAAGCTTCGTATCGCCCTATGATAGGACTCCTGCTCCTTCTCCCTCGTGAATGAGCCTGCTTATGGACTACCAGGGTCCGTCTGTCTTTCTGGGAATTCCTTCGAGAAAGTCCGGAATCTTCTGAGTGCTCTCGTACCCGTTGTAATTCTTGTATCTCGTACTATCGTTTTCTAATCAAACGAGCGTACTCCTCGATTTCCCTTCTCTTTTTATTAAGAACATCGTTGTCATTGTGTATACTTCTTGAATGGGTGACTGAATCCTCTCTTCGATGAGATTTACTCCTTCTCGTGGAGCCAGTGGTAGTTTTGTCTTCTTTTTCTTTGGAGTTATCTCTATTATGTCTACCAGTGGGCTTTCTTGGAGCACATAGTGGGGATTTATCTCTTCCTCCACTCAACTGGTCCTTTGGATTAAAAGGCATAACTGAATCTTCTTCCATGATGATTAATTTTCAGAAAAATTGGCAAATTTCCCACAGACGGTGCCAATTGTAGGGGGATGAAAACAATTGATATTTCGGATCACCTTGGATTGCAACGGCTTATTCGTGCCTTTTCACCGAAACCCTAATTCGTTGTCGATACCCTAATCTGCAAAACAGACAAGGGATGAGTGCACCTTTGCCTCTCGCGGCAAAGGCCCTCCGATGCCAAAGTTAGTATCACGTACTAGAGAAACCCTAATTATCAATAGGAACAAGATTAGATCGTAATAAACTGCGTACCTTTTCCCCCTCGGTTTACTTCGTATTTATAGACATACGTATGCTTACTGCCCAAGCATCCCTATTGCCCTAGGATTCCTAACTCGTATAGGTACCCAGGATCTTTTGGATTCTCGTTCCTTTATTAGTTTATTCTTAAAAGAGTCCTTTTAAGATTCTTTTCAATTACTGGGTGAACATCCCATTCTCATTGGGTATCGTTCCCAGATCCTATATTCTCGAGATCGTATCCCTTACGGGACATGACTGCTCTTGGAATCTTTCAGAGTATTCCCTCTGCTTCTACTATTGATTGGAGCTTTTTCCTTGTTCAGCTGTATTGTAGCCGAATAGACTGCCTGGACCAGCTACTTTACATGTAACTTGGTCCTCTATGGTCTATTTTATAATGGTTTGTCTTTATTTGCCGAACAGTCATCTTCAACCAATGACATCTCATGCCATTTGTCCATGTCGCCGATCACCGCTCATGGTGGTTTATTTTATCGTGTCTAACCCGTGATCTCTCATATCACGTGCTTGGTTATTACTTTATCTGTTCGGGAATACCTCCCTACAATGGAATTGGGCTACCACGAATTTTTCATCGACCATCTGAAATTTCAGATATCGACTCACAACATATTTTTTAGATCCAGCTTCCTCAGTGTCATATTTTTGCTGGAGGGCATCCCAAACCTCCTTAGCAGTATCGAAAGACGAGTAGTAATCATATAGGTCATCGGTCAGAGCATTGAGGATATGATTTTTGCAGAGAAAATCTTTATCAATCCAGTTTTGAATCTCTTTTATATTTTCTTCAGTAGATGCAGTAACAGCAACGGGTTTAACAGAAGCACAATATGAGGCGAGTTGCTGAGTAGTAAGGTAAAAGAACATCTTCTGTTTCCACCGTTTGAAGTGCAAACCCTCAAACCTATACGGCTTGTTGATGTCGGTGGGAGCAGATGATTTGTTCTCGAATTCCATTGCGGATTAAAACGTCTTAAAATTGTTGTCTATTGTAAAGGATGGAGAGTATGGAACCGTTTACCTCACAATCTGTTAATGGAAGTGCCAAATACTAGAAATCGAGTTAGTTGCTGTTTGGGTTGAGTCGCGGATGAGGTCGTTATCTTTAAGACGTTTCGCGGCTCCGCCCTCTCTGTGCAAGCAGTAACAGCCACGCCGCCTCCAGGATAAAACAGCCCAGAATACAACCTCTGTCTCGATCTTCCTAGCACGGAAGAAGACCGGAAAATACAGAACACAATCAACCTTTCTTGCTCTCTAGAACTCAGTATATGAAAATGGTTTTTTTCAGTGTGTATGAAAGATTAGAGAAGAGCCCCTTTTATAGGTGAGGAGAGAAAACAATTAGGAAAGTAGAATCAATCAATTAACGTAAATTAAGGCTCTAATCAAATCAATCATAATCAATTAGCAAGCTAAAAACACATTTTTTTTCCTTTTGGTAAGCAGGTAAAATCTCCCCGTATCGGAAATGATTTGGTTGATTTCAAAAAAAATTGACTCTCTTGTATTTAGTGAAACTTCACTAAAATTTATGTTTTTGAAATACAAATCTCCAATAAAAGCCACATCATAATTTACCTTGATCTTCAAAACGTTCGGAGCCACCCAACTAGATGCGACATCTGCTATGGGTTGGTTATCCATTGGGACAGAACGAATCCCACTAGTACTAGAAAATTCAAGTTGAGCGAAATTTGCCCTGGCCATCACTACAATTGGGTTCACCCGTTCATTACGGAAAACAAAATCATTTCTTCCCTTCCAAATGTTCCATGCGATGAAAGTAACCTTACTGAGGAAATCCATAGCTTCTGAATTTGGCATAGACTCAAGAATATTGGCCGTCCAATTGATTGTATTTGGCCTTCCAATAGTCTGATCGAGCACGTTACTTCAAAACCACAGAGCTCGCGTTCAAGGGCAGTAAAATAGGAGATGTTCGATAGACTCCACCCCGGAGATGCATATCGACCAGATATTAGACTGAGCACATCTTCGATACCAGCCCATTCCTACAAACCCGCCACCAGAAATTCCTGAATTTGTTTGGCACTTTAAGCTTCCAAATAGCCTTCCAAAGTTTGACACCTGGTTGAAAGGAGGTACCAAGTTTACTAGGGATACCAGAGGCTTGCATTTTAGAAGCTAGATGATACCGAGACTTCACAGAGTAAACTCCATTTCTGCTGTGATGTCATACTACTCTATCCCCGCTTTTGAGAATTGGAAGAGGGATATCTTGTATCGCTTTAAGCTCCGAAGGACTTGTTACAACAGCTAGTGTAACGATCCTAATTTTTGCCCTAATTTTTCTCAAATAAAAATTTATATTTTGAATTTTATTAAATAATTAAACTAACTAGTATCTGTCAATAATTTTTTTAACCCATTTGTTATAATGATCCAAAAATTTTAATAAGTTAAATTATAATTTTACACAAAAATTATTTCTTTATAAAGTTAGTTAATTAATCATAAATTATACTCTCCGTTAGTTTAAATCTAAATGCCTTGGTGTTCCACATGCACCTTAATTTTTTTTCACCACTCCAACCAACTCTCTCTCTCTCTCTCTCTCTCTCTCTCTCTCTCCACACCAAGCCAAACCATCCCCCTTATCCTCCTCCTTGCACTCCACACCGTCCTATAAATACCACTCTCTCACCACGAATTTCAGAACAAAAACACACCCAGCCACCCCTGGAAATCAGTAGAGTAAAGTAAGAGAGAAAACGTTCAAAACTCTCATAAAAGCTTAGAGAGAGAAACAAGGTGGGTTTTCGGTTCGCATTTACCCGAACCCGAATTCGGTTCACACCTCTCCCACCAAGTTCCCAAGCACCTTAGCTACGCCACCCGCTCGTTCGAAGCCAGCCCCGACGTCTCGTGCTCCGTTGTCTCTCCAATTTTTTTTCAAAACCGTTCGAAATCATCCGGACCCATTACTCATTTTTTTTCAGTCGGAGTCAAGGTATTATAATCCTCTCCTACCTTCTCTTAAATATAAAGAGTGTTTATGTGTTGATAATTAACGTTTCGGAGCAAAAGAAAATGATTCCGGCATAGCACCGTCGAAACCCGTGGTATTCCGGAAGTTCGCTGTACTGTGAAAGGTTTTTTTTTTTTTTTTTTTAAGGATGACCCTATATTGTAGTTACACCCCTGAGGATGTTTAGTATAGAAATTTGGCCCAATTGAGTTATTGACTTAAAACAATTAGGCCCTTAGGTTACTTAAGTGTACAGTTTCGACCCCATTGTTATATTATCACTAATACGTTAATCTAATTTCATAAAATAAACTAATACAAGCCTAGACTTACTAATAATTGATCAAAATTAATTTTCTATATTAATAAAGATTTCCGTTATTAATATTAACTTCTTGGTCATACAAGATTAAGGGCAATAACCCATTCATTAAAAAGTTACGTGATTTCTACGCTTATTATTTATTTCAATTATCATTGTAATTATTTGTATATTGCTCTGACTCTTGATTTATATCCTAGATTGGACCCTAGAGACATGGGTTAGTATGCGAATAGAATTCACCTATACGGTGCTAAGTAATGGATAAATTGGATATGATTGCTTGCAGGCGGATTTTTGAGATATGAATTGAGATGAGTGATAACGGAGGCCCAGTCTCCAAACTAGCGAGAGTCTAGTGGTGATTGTGAAGTGGTGATTAAGATAGGCGAACCCTAATTATAATTCGGGCATGATAAGCTTTCCCTTTGTTTGTACTAAGAGGGATGCATCCTGGGTACATAACTTAGGTGCATTCTGCGATAGCAAAGAAGTGATCTCATGGGACAGGACATGGCTAGCAGTTGGGGAGGAAGGATCTCGTAAATGAGATATTAGATCACACGTCAGGCTAATGAATAGTAATAAAATAGTTTATGTGTGAAATCTCTGCTTTACTCTTTTGCATCAATATTATATTGTTTACTTGCTAGCTGTAATGTAAGAGAGGTGGTTTGATTGAATTATTCTATTGGGTGAATTATCACTCATGGATATGTTTATATCTTGATAAATTGGTTGCTTTGACGATCAATTTGTCAGAGGGTGCATATTCAATGGTGGAGCAGTTTGACACAGGAGGAATATCAGGGGCAGAGATCGAATATGCTTGGGATCTGTATCAAGACTAGAGTCGCTCTGGAATTATTTCAAAAAAAAAATATTATTATTTAATACCTCCGAAATTCCTTGGAAAATTGGGAAATTATAGCTAGCTTTGGGATATTCTAGCCCTTACCAATTTCAATCACATCTGTAACCCATTGAATGTCAGAATTATGGGGCCCAACTGATTGCACTTTGAAACCCTCCAGCGTTGGAATCCAGCCATCTTCCCAAAAGTTAATAGAGGCCCTATCCTGGGCCTGCCATCTCAGCCTTTTCTCCAGAAGAACCCTTCCATGGAGTAGGCTAAGCCACACCCACGAAGCTTGACATCCTCTAGCAACTTGTATGAAAGATGCGTTTGGGAAGTAGATACCCTTTAGCAATTTTGCCCAATAAGATTATGGATTCATAATCAGCCGCCATCCTTGTTTAGCTAGTATTGCTTCATTAAAAGCTCTGAAATTGTGAAAGTCCATTCCTCCTTCCTCCTTTGAACAAGTCAGACTTTCCCATGCAATCCAACAATTGTCTTTTTCCTCAGGATTTCCTTTCCACCAGAAATTTCTAACAAGACTATCCAGCTTATCACAGAGTTTCTTAGGCAACAGAAAACGGGCCATAGCATAGGTTGGAATGGCTTGGACCATAGATTTCTACATAGTTTCCTTGCCAGCTTGATTTAACCGTTTGGAAATCCACCCTTGCATTTTCTTGAGAGCTTTTTCCATTAGAAAAGCATAGGCCTCCAATTTTGATTTGCTCTAGAAAGACGGTAAGCCAAGATATTTTGCATCACCCCGCATAGGTACAATCCCCATAAAATCACAGATGAGTTGTTTGTCCATCGCACCCATATTTGATGAGAAAACAATACTGGATTTATCGAAAATGATGGATTGACCAGAGGCAGCTCCATATAAAGCCAGAGTAGCCTTCAATCTGTCACATTCTCCAAGTTTAGCCTTTGTAAATTAGGGCATCATTTGCAAAGAAAATATGGGATAAGATGGGCAGTGACGGTTGATACGAAGACCTGAAAGGTTTCCTTGATCCATCTCCTTTTGAATAAGCCCAAACAACACGTCTTTCACTAGAAGAAATAGATAGGGTGATAGAGGATCTCCTTGCCTTAGGCCCCTTTGAGGTGAGACTCTAGCCCTTGATTCACCATTGGCACATATATCAAACTGTACAGTAGAGACACATTGCATCACCCACTTTACCCATATCTTATTGAAGCCCATTTTTAGTATAACCGCTTCCAGAAAGTCCCATTCCACCCAATCGTACGCTTTGTTAAAATCCAATTTGATTGCCATAAATTCCTCTAAACCCTTCTTTTTACTATTCAGAAAGTGAAAGGCCTCATGAGCTACAATGACACTGTCTTGTATCATTCTCCCTGGGACAAAAGCTGACTGATTCACAGAGATGAAGCCATTCAAAAAACATTTGAGACAATTAGCCATGACCTGGATGATAACCTTGAGGTTATAGTTGCACAAGCTAATAGGTCGAAATTATGCTAGGGATTCAGGGGCCAGAACTTTTGGAATGGTAACTAGGTTGGTTCGGTTTAGTTCTTTAAGGAGAAAGCCTTCCTCGAAAAATCTTCTCACCGCACTGCAAAGATCGGCCCCCACCACTTCCCAATACATTTGGTAAAAGATTCCAGGTAAACCATCTAGCCCTGGGGATTTAAGAGACCTCATTTGGAATACAACTTCTTTAATCTCCTCATTGGAAACACTTCGAATCAAACAGCTGTCCATTTTTTTGGGGGTAAATTAGCTTGAAATTAAAAAAGATTAACCGAATATACAGCCTGTAAGGGGCATACCTCAGGAGGAAAAGAAAAGGAAAAAAAAAGAGATTGAAAAAAGTGCAACAACCATGCACAACCCGCATAGAGAGTACGGTAGAGTAAGGGGGTGTTCCGGTTTCTTGGAAAAAGAACTTTTAGAAAAAGAAGATAATTTCAAGCTCAAAAATCATGTGTTTACGCAAATAATTTTCCTATCAATATGGATCTTATTTGATAGATTTCATTAAGATCTTTTAAACAGTGCAAAAAAAATTGAAAAAATATTTTTCATTTTCATTATATTTAAGTTTGAAATTACCTTCGTTTGAAAAAAATGTACTTTTTTTAAAAGTGGAATACCACCTAAATAAAATAACAAGAGTGACGTGTGTAGAGATCATACCCCCATTGCACTATCCATATAAGCGAAAGGATAGTACAACGGGGTATGATAAGAAGTGATACGAGTAGAAATAACATGAAATTGAACTATTACCTGGCACATCCCGCCAGGCTAGAAAATAAAATAAATAGTCACGGTCAGAGTTGACCAAAAGACAACCAATACTGAGGACTATCAGCACCATAGCAATACAACATCAAGGGAGGTTGAATAGCTACTACAGAGGAACAAGGTACCAAAAAGAGGCTCGAACCAAAGATGTCGGCATCCGACAGGGGGCCCCACCCTGCGCACCACGCCCACTCCATCCGGCCTAATATTTCCTCATCCAAGCCTAAGGCTGGCCAGAAAATAACTCGCTCTCAGTCAACAACCAATCACCACAGGCTCCAGAGATGAGATTAACAAACCAAGAAACTAATACTCCAACTAAACCTAAAGAACAAGCATTGTACCACTTCTAAAGAACAGCTACTACAGAGGGACAAGGAACCGAAAAGAGGCTCGAACTGGAGATGTCGGCATCCGACAAGGCTACCCTCCCAAGTACCCTACACACCACGCCCATTCCATCCAGACTACTACACCCTCAACCTAATCCCCTAAGCTCACTATAATCTAAAAGAGGTACAGAAAGAGGAGCCACAAATGTGGCCACTCGAACTGTAGGTGAACCAAGCTGCCTCTTTCGATTAGTGCACTACCACCAATACAAACAATGACAGCCCATGAAGCTATCCCTTTCAATCAGTGCACGACCACCAATCTAATCAAAGACAATCCCGGAAGCTACCCTTTTCAATCAGAGCCCAACCACCAAACTAGTCAAAAGCAGCCGTGAAGCTACCCCATTCAATCAGCGCAAGACCCCAATCTAATCAAAGATAGCCCCGATCACAACCATACTACGCACGACCACCGGGCTAATGAAGCATAGAAACTAGGAATTTAAAGAAGCTCAACAAAGAGCTTGATATTAACCCGAACTCAGTCCTAATAGACGACTGCCAATCGAGTCGGTCTCACCCTTTACCGAACTGATCCAGGCAAGCAGCACAAGGTTTTGCAACTACGGGAATAGAAACCCGATTCTTGGAATCGTAAGTTTAACCAATTGTAACACTACTCCGGCAATAATATACCAAAGTTAGCTAATTATGGAACAAATTTAAAGTACTCCAATCGAAATCTGGAGGTCTCACCATGCTTGTAGACAGATCTCAGTTCGGCCAGCACCATTCCGACGAGCGGAACTTAGCAGCACCAAGAACTCCTTAACCGTGTAAGTAGACCAACGTGCAATAGGCTCTGGATCAATCTGCATTCGCTGACCATCAATTGCTGAACCACACCAGCAATCCCCACGGCTCTATAAATCCAGAATCCATCTAGGATTGACCCTACCGCCATGCCAAAGTGAGCACGAAGCAGGTATGAAGCTCTGAAATGGTGACCACTGAGGCATGGTTCGTTAATCAAAGACGAAATCCTACCTTAAGGTCACCGCTGAACCACCGGAGAAACGCCGGAGGGTTTTGACCTGTTTTCTGTAAGGTCCTTCAGATCCATGAAAGACCCACGAGCTAGAAGCTCTGCGTCTTCTCCGTGAATTTGAGATGGAACCCAGCAGCTCTGGGTCATCCCTGTGAGGTTGAATAAGACCCATGGTTGGTTTTGTGAATGCTGATATAGCTGTGAACAGTACGCCACCATACCTTCAATCAAAGCTGTTACGGAAGTCGGTCCACGGGGTGGACTGAAGAGGTTTCAGTTGATTCTTGAGAGAATCATTTTTTACCACAAGACATGATCGGTGGGGTGGATACAAAAATCTGATTTTTGGTGCGTATGGTGGGTTTGATCCTAGGAAACCCCTTTCTCTCTCCATAGTTTCTAGAGAGAAGTTAGAGCCCCCTCGATGGGTTGCCCTAACGGCTGTTCATTGCTTAGCCAATAACCTTACTTTCAAGGTTGAAAATTCCAAACGAAGGGTTAGATCGTCGGTAGCATAATAACCGGAAAGATCGGGATTGTACCACAGAGAATCGGAAATAGCTTAATCGGATTGTAGGTTTTATAAGGTGCATTTCGGCGTTTAAGACGGCCAACTTGGTTTTACTTTGAAAGTGGAAACACTACGGAAAAAGACTAGAAATGAGCTTAATGAACTAAAAGAGGCAAGTCTAGGGATTGTCTTTCCCTTGACAAAGGCCGTTACCGGCTCTCGATTATAACTCAAACGAGAGTCACGGCCACGTGCTTACGCTTCGTAGATTTAGCTTTAAAGACTATGTTTATCAAAAGATGTGAATAATCAGAACTAAATCAACTTATTTTTGCTAATGAATCTAACATGTAGGAGGCCACGAGTTCCTGGTATGTCGCTTGCCAAGACCGCTTGACTAAACAACATATCAAGGAGTTAACACCCCTCGTTTAGATCAAAATGGCTAGGTTAATTTAATTTTGAGAACCATAATTTTAAGCCCGAAAGTTCGAGAATCAAATAACCACCTAAGTCCTTGGGAAAAAGTAACCCAAGACTTAGCCAAATAACTACTCACACATACCTAAGAGACTAGAAAGCATGCTAGAAATGATAAACATGTTTAACCGACGAAAATGGAAATAAACTTGATATTAGTAAGGATCTCAACCGTAGCTACAACATTAATGAATGAGAAAACAATAAACGACTAATACCATAAGTAGTTCTTGAAGAAATTAGCTCAAAAGCTTGAGAGCATTAATGGAGTTCTAGGAAATTAAAAAGACTTAAAGTGATAAAGACTAGATAGATACATATTGTGAGGGGGAGCCCTATATATACACATGAGCTTTCTCTCTCTACAATAGTCAAAATATCCTAAAAAACTAACCTATTAAAAGAAAGTTTCCATAAATGAAAAGTCTGAAAAAGCAACAAAAATATCTGTCGAAGGCAACATGTATCGATACCATGCAACAAAGGTATCGATACCCACTAGTTAGTGATTCCCGGTAGATGACTGGTATTGATACCATTTGGAAAATGTATCGATACCTTTAGGGCTGGACAACTTCTGGACCAAAATGGATCAAATGGTATCCATACCCTTATGGGAGTTATCGATAACAATGGCTAGAATTGTAGATTTCCAAATGTTTGCTTCCTTCCTTGCCTTGACACCTCCCGAGCATCCTCCGAGGCATCATCACTTGACTCTTGGGACTTGGTGGCATAGCACCACATGGCCTCGGGTGCTTAGTTACCCTCGGGACTATCCTTGGTATCAAAATACGCCTTATTTGCACGTTTCACCTATAAAACTCAACAAAATACCTCACGTGCAATATCAAATAGCAACGATAAATTAAACGTAAATACACTACAAACTAGAGGAGTAAAGCACCAAGATTGCACAATATTGGGTGCTCATCACACCCCCCAACTTGAGCGTTGCTAGCCCCTAGCAACAACACAACAAAAAGTAAAAGCAAACTAAACAATCCTTCTGGCAAAGTAACTAAGGCACATGTTATAACCGTATCCAACTAGCAAGAGTTCAAAAACCAACTTGTTTATTCCAAAACAACTAGCATCTAAAAAGTAGATGATCAACTAAGCTCTAAGTAGTGGGAGGCATTTTGTGATGGAGAGGCGAAGGAGTTGAGACTTGCCCTATTGCTTTTAGTTTGATTGGTGTATTACGATTCGAGGGAGGAGTAGAGCGAGCAGATAATGGCAATGGGCTCTCTAGTTCCTTGACTTAATTGATTTGGATTGTGAAGATCCTTTGGATTTCGTTATTTAGCTCTTGTTTTTAGTCCTGTTGTGACTTTTGCTGATGCTTTCTACTCATTTTGGGTTGCTATTTTCTGCTGCAACTTTGGTATCTTCTGTTTACTACTACTACGACAGCTACACTTTGTTTGGCTGCAGTAAGGGCCTTTTGCTTGTTGCTTATTGCTACTGCTGTTTGCTGTTAGCTATTTCCTGTCTCTGCTGCTGTAATGGTAGCAGCTAGCTGCTGTTGCTATGGTTTTATATTGATTCTGATGTTGTGCCACAGATTCTTGTTAATGTTGGTTCCTACGGCAGCTACTGTTGTGATATTCTTATGCAGTCGTTGCTACTTGTTCTGAATTTGCTTAGGTCCAGCCCCTATTGGATGCCGTGGGAAGTTGTCCCTGGATTTAAGTGGTGTGGTAATGGGTGGTTTGGAACTTTTGTACCTATTCTAGGGGGGTTGTCCTTAGGGATGTTTAAACCTTTCTAGGGGGCTTGTCCCTAGCTCTTTTCCTACTCCTCTTTTGGTCTGTTTTAGTCCTATTTTGTACATGTCTGTATATATCATGCTGCTACTGTGTAGGAGGCCTATTGTAATATGCTTTTATGCCTTGCTGTGTTTCCAAATAGTTGCTGCTCAATTTATAGGACTCAAGCTCAGCTCTACCTGCACAAATGGCACCCCTTTGCTCTTGTGCTGTTCATCGTTGATGCTGCATAGTGTGTCTTCGTTTTGTTTCGTTTCCTCTTTTTAGATGAAATGGAAACGATTGGTATCTTTTGCTTTATTTCTCTATAGCCAATAGGCCTAAGAGTCTCTTTTCGTTTGTTTTCCCTCCCTCTTGGAAGATGGTTTGAAAACAACGTGTCTTATTTACCTTATGAAGCCATTTGGCTTAGGCAAATTTTTTGTTCTTTTCTTTTCGTTTTTCTTTTCTTTTCCTCCTGGGATATGCCTCTTGTAGGCTGTATATTCGGTTAGCCTCCTTTTTATTTCAAGCTGATTTACCCAAAAAAACTAAGCTCTATGTAAGTGTCAAACAAGCATAAAACAAACGTATCCTTGATCAAAAGAAGGATACGAGGCTTGATACTATGTACACAAAAGTTGCCATATCCCACAAAAGAGGTGCTCGAATTAAGGCATGGTGAACAAAAATACCAAGCCATTATATATGGAGAGCACCAATAAATAGAATTCATAGCCAAACAACTATTAACTATATTACCGAAAGGAAGCATGCCACAAACTAAGTATGCTAATGATCAAACATTGAATCACAACGGAATCAAAACGTACTAGAGATCAACTAATGACTTCATAGCATATAATGACCTTGGTTTAACCAAAGAACGGTTAGCAAAAGGGGGTGGCGGCCATATACTAGCATGGTTCAACTACCCTTAACCGCCACCAACACCGACTACCAAGTCATAGGCCACATGCCGGCCACAATAAAAACTTGCTAAACTACCAGTTAAGAGTTCAACTACTAATGACAATAAAAAGATAGAAAGGTGGGCTGTCAACCACCAAGCACCCCGACCAAGTTAAGGGATTTTATACTACTACTACCACCAACTCTAGTCGTCCTCCTCACTGCCCTTCGGGAGCAGCACCCGGTCTAAACAAAGTCTCCTCCTCACTCTCTACTTCTTCAACTCTCGGCAGTGCCTCGTACCTCTCATCCAAAGTACTCTCAATGTATTGTGTATGCCAATGCAACTCATGCTTAAGCTCCCCGACTTCCCTTGCTAACTTCTTCCTTTCTTTTTTCTCCTCTTTAGGCAATTCCAAATGGCTATGTTCTGGCAACAAAGCTTCCTTTATATACTCTCCTAAGACGCCTTAGAGTTGGGTATTGTCCATAAAGATGGCTTGGGTGGAAGCGGGCCCGTTGATGTGCTTGCCATGTGAGCCTTGGATTGGGACTTGCTCTATACAAGTACAGCCTTGGTGATGACCCCAGGAGATGATGTCTCAAGCTTAGCATATTGCCCCTTCGATATTCCTTTTTGCCTCAGAAAAGCAGTGATCATGCACGAGAAAGGCAACCGGGCTGTGCCAAAAGTATCCCCCTTAAAATCCATAAGCTGCTTGAAAATGTACCTTGACCAATCCGCTTTATAATTATCATCATTCATGAACACATACATCACCTCCGCACTCTTCTTTGAGGGCTTATTCTCTGCTCCACAGGGAAAGAGATTGTAATGCACAACTTGATTCAAAATTCGATATGTCTAAACTTCCCTGGTTTGTGCGGAGAGACCACAAAGTGGGGACCGGTGGGGTAAAGGTCATGGATCACAACATCTAAATCAATTGGCTTGGGTCGAGGGTAATTGATAGTGCCTTCTTCATGCGTTCATGGTCTAAATACTTAGCAATCAACTTGACATTCACCACAATCGCCTTGTGAAGTAATTTTTCCAGAGGTTAGCACATTACTAATATCCATATTCTGGTAAAATTCAATGACGTCTTTTTCATTATACCCATCTAGAAATTTAGTCCAGAAAAGCAAACCTTGATTTTTGATTTGGATGATGATGTTGCTATCGTTGTTGAAACTCCTCCTGCTGATTTACCTCACACTTTTGAAACCCCTGTTTGGTATCAAATTCACCCAATCGACCCTTGCATTCGCCTCCATCTCTTCTGGCATCGTTCTCTTACGATGTTTCTCACGTCGGCCCGTATGACTCTCCAATGGAACGGAGTCCTCATCATAGCTCTCTGCCAAGAACTCATATCCTCACTGGTAGACTCTATCTCTTAATGAGATGAGGAACCCACGCTCTTGCCCGTATCTTTCTTACGAACCATTGTGGTGGTGGGTTAAAGAACAATTTCGGAATTTTAGGGTTAGGGTAAGAAAATTTTGGATTTTGGCTAGTGGAGATGAAATTGGTGTGGGAAACGGTTCAAGGAAGGTTTATGTGGAGGATTTATGGAGTTTATAGAGAAGAGAAGGGGTAAAAACATGAGAGATAGAGAAAATTTCGTGTTACCTTGTTCTTGAAGATCTAGGGCTTGAATCCCTTGGAAAAACCTGAAAACCCTTGAAATTTACGAAGAACCATGGTGATTGATGGTAGAGATGGAGGATTTGGGTGTGTTTTTGAAGAATTTGGTGGAGACTGTAGAAGATTTGGAGGGTGGGGTTTCGAAGTTCATGGTGTCAATGGAGGAGTAGAGAGAAAAAATTTGGGTTATGAAACGATTAGACCTACCTTGGCCTCTTGGCAGGAGGTTCGCTGTCTCTTTAAAACCGCTCGTAAGACACATGTATCTATACCTTTACAATGAGGTATCGATACCCTTAGGCTTGGAATCCTCAGGACAACATCGTTATCGATAACTTCAGGCTAAAGGTATCGATACTCATCAGATTTTCCTGGAAATTTGCATCACTTCACCCGTTTCACTCCAAAACACTTGTAACACATACTCAATCCCTCCAAAACATCTCACAACATTGAAACACACTTCCCACCAACCCTCCGAGCATCCGGTTCCCTAGGTTATTGAAAAACAATAGGAGGACACAGACTAGGATACGAGATGGGACAAGGGGACACATTTGTGGTAAATTCAAACAAAGAATGCCTTGTATCACTTCTTAAGTACGCCATAGATTCCATAATGATTCAAAATAGACATCAAACACACTTAGGCATGAACATGAGAATCAACCTAAACTAAGAACATAATGTTAGAAATGACGGGATATGGGTCAAACTTGTTCAAATCACACTCATCACCAAGATTTAATCCTCAACCATGCATACGAGTTGAAATGCATAAAAGCACTTACGATTAAACACCAAACTCTTGCCAATTAGAAACTAATGAGCATGTGCCAAGTCATTTAATTCCAATAACTTTGTACAAACGGAAGGAATGTATTAATAAAATGAAAAATTTGCACTAAAAAACATAAAACTATATATATATAGTATATATATATATATACAGTCCACTTCTTATAAGGGCGGGCTTCCCCTTTTCTCCCATTTTCTGACCAAATTTCGATGACCCGAGCCACTCAATGTGTTCAGAACGTGATTTTAAGGGTACCCGCGAGAAATCAACAAAAAAAAAAGACTAGGAAGGGCTTGATTTGAGCAGTTTTTATTTGAACCGTTCGATAAAATACAAACAAAAACTGCTCGGATCAAGCCCTTTCCGGTCTTTTTTTTTTGCTGATTTCTCGCGGGTACCCTTAAAATCACGTTGTGAACACATTGAGCGGCTCAGATCATCTCAAATTGGTCGGGAAAGGGACGTCCTTACTGTAATACGGTAAGGGCGCCCTTATAAGAAGTTTTGTGTGTATGTATATATATATCCCTTCCCACAACTTGAAATATGCTATGCCCTCATAACATGGAAAACAACAGTATTGAGAGGGAAAGAACAAAAGATTGTACCTCTGGGGGAATGTCAAGCTCGTATACCTCGACCAAGTTAGAGGCTTTGGCGGCACCGTGTCCTTTCGTCATTCGAATGACTTCCAAGGTCAACTCCTTTGACTATTCCAATGAAACCACAGCTAGTCATACAGGGTCATGGTCAAAGCTTTATTGGTCTAACAACCACGACACTTAATCGCACACATGCTTAGGGCTCCTGAATGCCTTACTTGCTCTGACTTTAGACCCAATCCACCAAGGCTGGTGTGGTAGCACGTACACCCTGCAAAAAACTTAAGCTCGAACTACCTACTAAAAGACAAATGACATTAGAACCGTCCAGCTCATGTTATTCGGGCGCCAAACAACATATATACAAAGGAAAACATCAAAGACACCACCAGATCTTCACGCAATCATACGAGTCATACTTTTCTTCCCATGTCTCACCGGAGAGGTAAGACATAGGCGGCTATACTAGACTATCGGAAAGTGTTACATCAACGCCCGAAGTAAAATTTACCGCTTGACATCGCGTCCCTTATGATCGAAACAAAGTGAGACAAGACAGAGCCTAGCGCCAAAGCACAGGAATACCAAGTCTCACCCAAAGACTTAAACTACCCTCGATAGGGGCATATCTGGAAAGCATGGATCATTAACGGCAAACAACTACAAAGAGAACTAATTAAAGTCCTAAACATAGATGCATTGGTGAAATCTTATCATGTGAATATCCCAAGACATAGTAAACATGCATAAAACACAAAAACAATATTTACAAATGTACAAGAATAATAAGATTCAATATCAAAGCTTGGAGTGTCCAAGTCATAGCTAGACTCCGCCAAACTATTAAGTCCAGCGTCCCCTAAGATCGTAACCAGGCAGGCAACAAGATAGAGCCAAGTGCGGTAGTGGAGCACGAGAATATTAAGGCCTAATCTAAGATCTGTACCGCCCCTGTTGGGACTACTCTGGAAGACATGAGTGGTGAACTGTGAATTACTCCTATCAGAAAAACTAATGAAAGTTTTATGTCACTGATATTAAAATTTGCCCTTACTAACCGGAGCTAGGCACACAATCCTTTTTTAATAGCGGCGTGCAGAGCTATATGTAAGTGGAAAAATCAGATGAGTGCTTATGATAGCACAAAGAACACAACGAATATTTTGGGCCTCCTGCCCGGAGTCCTAACTTCTTGTCAAAACCCCAATCTGCAAAGCAGATTAGGGGTGAGTACACCTTTGCCTCTCGTGGCAAAGCCCTCCGATGCCTAAATTAGTATCTCGTACTGGTGGAAACCCTAATTATCAGTACGAAAGTAGAATGAATGCGACTTATTGCGTACCTCTTTGCTCTAGGTTTACCTCGTTTATATAGGGCATGCGTTTGCTTGCTGCCCAAGCATCCTCGTTGCCCTAGGTTTCCTACCTCATATAGAAAATTTAGGATGCTCTGGATTTTCATTCCCTTATCAAATTACTTCATTAGTCCTTTTAGAACTCTTTTCCATAGTTAGCGGAACATCATACTCTCATTAGAAGATTCATGCGGATCCTTTGGTCGTGGGATCCAATTCCTTTGTGGAGTACAACTGTTCTGGAACCTTCTTGAATATTCTTATTGCCTTAGTATTTAAGGCTGCTTTCCAATGAGTTCTTCCCCTGTTCTCATTGCCGAACATGTTGCACCCTTTAGTGACCTCTCTTGTTAATTGTCCTTATTGTTGCCCATACTGCTTGATTCAATGACTCTTCATTGCATCGGACCTAACCGCCGACCACGACGATTTATTTTATCTTATTTACTCTGTGGCCCCACGTATTACTTGTTCGGGCTCTTTTTTTGCCTATTCGGGAATAACTCCCTACAATTGCTCCCCAGCTTTGCTCGCTGCCACTGTTCGGGAACTGTGGGCAAAGCTTTGAATGAACTTTGATTCGAGCTTCTTGACCCCCGTGCAATCAAGACATCCATACTTCATACATCTCGCATTTAATTTGAACTGACGTTCTAGCCAAACGTCGTTAGAACGGCATCCTTTCACGTTCCTTTTCTGTTACCTTTTCTCGTAACGGTTTAAGGGGCGTCGTTTCGACTTCGTCTCCTTCCTTTATATCCCCTTCCAAGGGTCCATTTAGGGTTTTCACCCTTTTTCAAATCTTCTCATTCTCTCTCATCAAAAACCAGACGAAGCTCTTCTCGCCATTCACCTCCATCTGCAACTCAATTGCTCCACCAGCTACCGCTGCAATCACCTTGTAAGCATCTCATTCTTACTATAATTTTCAGTTCATTTGAGATTTCGATCTTAAGTTTTACCCATTTAGGGTCTCGACCATTATCCCTTTTGATTCTTACCTCCTATTGTTCTTCCATTACCCATGGCTAATGAGGATTAAGAACCCCTTAAACCCAGTAAGTTTAGGAAGCTTTACGAAACCCCCGTAGCCATGGCGACTTTTAGATCTGATTATGGGGTTCTTGAGAACGTAGGGCTCGAACTCGCCCCTTTTTAGGTGCTTATAGGGACTCGAGTTCTTGGGACAGAATGCTTATCCCTATTGTAGCCATAGTAAAGGGCGGAGTTCATTTCCCCTTTCATCCATTGCTCTAGCACATCCTAAATTGGTATCGGCTTACACCCATGCAAGTTTCTACTAATGTATTTAGGTTGGTAATGGGGGTAGTAGCTTTGAATAGAATTCTGGGAACCTAGTTAGGTATTTGGGATATTCAGTGGTGGTATAGCATCATGCTAAACCCCAAATACAACACCTATTATTTCAAGGTTAGGAAAGCAGATAAGCTTTTGTGCTAAACCTGCTGGATTCCTTTCGTGATCACGAAATTGATTTCATGTACGTCACCGGAGGCTTCGAGCCATTAGGGGAAGACGGTCAAGTGGTGGGCTTTCATTGCCCTCACATATGGGGTCACCGATGTATGCTTCTAATTTGCTCATGTTTTTGTCATTTCTGTTTGCCGTATCTTATTTGCTTTGCTTCTAATTCTTGTTGTGCTTTCATTTGCAGCAACCAACGCTAACAAGAGGCCAAGAAATGAACCCAGCTTCGTCTGAACATCAGACATCAATAGGGTCCTTGCTTACATAGGAGAGCCTGGTACGTCGACGGCTGGTCAGGGTCATAATGCAGATGTTCTATTGCGTTACACCCTACCTATAGAGGCTTTATGGACAAAAGACTGAGTAATCCTAGCACCAGTGCTGCTTCAACCTCTTCTGTTCCTCAAAGAAGTCTGAGGTTCGGAGCTGGGGTAACAACAGGCGGGAAACAAGGCAAAATTCCTGTCTCCGAAGGCATTCCCCTTCCTCGTGTGATTGTTAGAAGGGCTCCCCAACGTCAAGCCGAACAACCAATTTTTGAACGTGACACCAGCCAGTCATCTTCATCAGGGTATAGTCATTCACCACCAAACTTAGGTACTATGTCTTGCCAACCAATGAACCTCAGTTCCCTTCTTACCGTCTCTGCTCGGGGGCACGGTACTGGCCGAGAGGCATCAACTAGGCATGCCCCCAGCCACCTCGTCATAACAAGGGGAGTTCTACCCGGCCCACCTCATCTCCCCGAGGGTCTGACATCGTTCTTGAAGCCAGTGATGCACATCGTGACAAACGTAATAGAACCGAAGACTCTGGGGATGCTGCTGCACATGCCGTAGCTTTGATTTAGTAACCTCCTTTGCCAAGCACCCAAGTATTACCTCAAACCTGAGCCCCCCAAACTCATCAGGGGTGATCAGCTCGTTAATGTTGTGGATAGTGTGAGTTCCTCATAAACCACACTGGCACTTGCTCAGGGCCTACTACTGCCTGTGGATATGCAAAAGGAATCAGTGTCTACTCCTGATCGGCTGGTGTCCACTGGTCTCGTCACTGGTATCAAGATAATGTGACTGCCCCCTTGTGTCAATTTCCATTCCTTGCATATATATCAATTTCCATTCCTTGCATATATATCTTGATCTTAACTATTAAAATATTTGGCTCTCACCAATTTATCCAAAAAATGATGGTGCTAGGACAAAAGCTGCAAGAGATAGAGCCCAAGTGTAACAGACTCCTAAGGGACAATACCAGACAACTACAAACAATCACCAGGCTTGAGAGAGAGAGAGAGAGAGAGAGAGAGAGAGAGAGAGAGAGAGAGAGAGAGAGAGAGAGAGAGGGCAAAGTTAGATGTGGATGTAATGAAGGTGAAGCTTGAGACCGTCGAAGACCAGACAACTATAAGCAATCACCAGGCTTAAGAGAGAGAGAGAGAGAGAGAGAGAGAGAGAGAGAAGGCAAAGTTAGATGTGGATGCAACGAAGGTGAAGCTTGAGACCGTCGAAGATAATCTCAGCCAAGCACTGTCAAGGATTGATGATGCCAAGAAGGCTGCTTACGGTGATGGGTTTCAGAAAGGAATTGATGCTGCAACGGCTAGTTACGTGGAGCAGATGCCAGCTATTCAAGATCAAATTTGGGCTGCTTACTGGGAAGCATGCCTAACTAAGGCTGGGATTGCTAGATGACTTTCTTGCAACGCCCCTAATTTTAGGTACGTTAAAAGGATAATTTATTACAAAACTTAAAGAGTCACTGCTCATTATTACAACATAACTCTCGTAAGAGTATTTTAAGCACAAAATGGAAACTAGGGTTCCTAACTACTGCTCCGCTTGGTCCTCCATCCTAGAGAGTTCTTCGGCTCCGAACACCTTCAAAGTGAAGAGTTCGCCCTGTTCATCTATCAGATCTAACATATTATATCGGCGTCGCCACCCATATAATATGTCAGGGTCACTAAAAGGTAACACCATGAGCTAGAGAGGCTCAATAGTATAATCCTACTTACTAACCCTTAACTTATGAACAAGAGATCATAATAACAATGATTCTACATAAATCAATCATATTGACCAACAATTAATCAAATCCACATTCCTTATTCAAGCTAACGTTAGTGTTGACTTTTCTGACTCATCGTAGACCGTGTCAACATTTTCACATTTCTTTTTCCAAAACACCCTTCTAACTCATATACCGTTCAACATTTCCAAAATCATTTTTGAACACACCCGACCTCGGTTCTGCCTTTCCGGGTTCCCGAGTATCCTCACAATGGTTCCGCCGCACCGGGTTCCCATTGGCACACAATTGCATTGGCTCCTCTCCACGGATAACCAAGCCACACACCCAACCTCGGTTCCGCAGCGCCGGGTTCTCATTGGCACACATATACACGCAACTCACATAATGCCACCAAAAACCGGTCATTATGTAGTTTCAAAATATTTCCTTGGAAAACACATTTTCTTCCTCGTTCACCTCACCCTAAGTGTCATGTCTCTAACTTTCTTGGTTTAGGTGTCTCGTTTTCATGCATAGACTTCCGCGGTAGAACTTTCCACAAGCATTCAACAAGTCTTGAAACTAATTTAACAAGATCATCCAATTCTAGGTTATTTTAGCATGCTTATACATCCATTAGGGAAATAAGTTTACAAATCATCATGCGTCTCAAACATCAAAAGATAACCTTAACTACTTTCGAAAGAAGGATCAAAGTTACTTTTTATTGACGTTCTATTCTCCAACATACGATTTTATACAATACATAGAGTTGGTGGACTAGGATTCCTACCTTACTTCTTGGCGGTGGTCGGCTACGAGGAATTGGTTGTCTGTTTTGCGATTCGGCGGTGTAATGTCTCCGGATTGCTTCGAAAGGAAGAGAGATGAACTTTTCTCTTCCTAGAAACAACTTGCTAACTAAACTAAACTACTTTAGAGATCTAGTGGTGGTTTTGGAAGTGGTTTGGTGGTTTTTCTCAAGAACTCTCAAGAACACAAGAAAACAAGAACTTTAGAACTAAGAACACTTGGAATTTCTAGAGAGAAGGAAGAGCAAAGCTTGAAGGTGTGAGTTTGAAGCTTGGAATGGCTTCTATTTATAGGCCAAGACTCCGCTCTCTCTCTCTCTCTCTAGCCGAATCTCTCTCTCTCTCTCTCTCTCTCTCTCTCTCTATATCTCACTTTTCTTTCACTTGTCATAGTTGATTGATAGGTTGATAGGTGAAGTTAACGCTTGCTTGCACACTAAGCACCTAGTTTTAGGCTTGCTTGGCTAGTTTAGTACTTTGGAGGAGACTATGGAAGATACAGAGGTAGAGTTGTACAAGATTTGGTGTTTAAATAACAATTCAAGGACAAAAGGTGATGGATTTGGAAGATATTCATCCCAAAAGTTGAAAGGATGAAAGAATAACAAGGTACAGGTGCCATCTTCCTTCTTCTTCCTTCGTCCTTCCCTCTCTCTTTCCCTCTTCCTCCCTCTCTCTCTCTCGGCCTCTCTCCTCTCTCTCACCCATATATATATGTGTGTGTATATATATATATATAAGTACATAAGTACAAGATTCAAGGGTGGGAAAGTCAAGATTCTCCCAGTACTAGTACTTAATTTATATAATAGTGTACCTTGTACTTTCGGGAATCTTAATAAAAGATTAGTTTAATAGGCATAGTACTTATTTGGCAAGACTAACCTATTGACCAATGGGTAATAAATCCCCTAATGGTTAATAACCAAGGAATAATAAAGGACAAGGTACTTATATAATAAACTAAGCTCTTAGAAAAGACTACATGTCCTTTTTGCATGTGGCAAATACACATATGCATATATACATGTACTTAACAAGATACAATAATGGAAAAGCTATTGTCCAATGGGTAAAGATTACCCTAACAATTACTGTCCAATGGTTAATGGTTGAAAGGTAACTAAATGGTTAACTAGTTTGGTTATACCAATTAGTTGGTTGAAAAATTGACTAGGCATGGCAATTAGGGTTTCTAGTCGAGGAATATGGTGATAAGGCGTTCAATTGCTTGAAGACAAACTGCTAGAATTAATAAGAAAAACATCAAGCACTCAAGAGAAATTAGGAAATTTCGAATAACAACGAGATTTTTAATGAATGAAAAATCGGAGTTGTTACAACCTATCCCCCTTAAACAATTTCATCCTCGAAATTAGGTGGATGCTAGGATTCGAACAAATGAGGGTATTTTGCCTTCATGGTTTCTTCTCTTTCCCATGTGGTTTCTCTAGAACCGCGGTGCTTTCACAAAACACTTACCAACTTAATCATCTTGTTCCGGATAGTCTTCTCACTTCGGTCTTGAATCTCTATTGGTTCCTCTTCGTATGTCGCGTCTTCTTCGATAGTGATGTCTTCCCAATTAAGAACATGGGTGGGTAAGGCTAGATACTTGCGAAGCATGGAAACGTGAAACACGTTATGCACTTGGTCCAGCTGGGGTGGCAGTGCCAGGCGGTATGTAACCTTCCCGATCTTCTCCACGATGTCAAATGGTCTGATGTAGCGCGAAGACAATTTCCCCTTCTTCCCAAATCTGATAACTCCCTTCTTTGGTCTGATCTTCAGGAATACATGATCTCCTACCGCAAAAGACAAAGGTCGGCTCTTTTTATCCGCATAACTCCTCTGTCGGCTTTGAGTGGTCTGGATCCTCTGTCTAATAGTCTTGACCTTCTCCGTGGTATCCCGTACTATGTCAGGCCCGATCAATCCTGTTTCCCCAGCATCAGTCCAACAGACTGGAGATCGGCAGGGTCGACCGTATAGAGCTTCGTACGGTGCCATCCCGATGCTTGCTTGATAACTGTTGTTGTAGGCGAACTCCACCAACGGTAAATGCTGCTCCCAGTTTCCAGAGAAATCCAAGGCGCAGGCTCTCAGCATATCTTCCAGGGTTTGAATAGTCCTCTCCGTTTGTCCGTCTGTTTGTGGGTGAAAGGCCGTGCTGAGCCTTACGTCCGTTCCCAATGCTTTCTGCAGTCCTTTCCAAAAGTGTGATACAAAACGTGGGTCTCTGTCCGATACTATCGAGATCGGTACGCCATGGAGGCGTACAATTTCTCGAATGTACAACAGGCTTAGTTGCTCCACGTTTTCTGTCATCTTGACAAGCAGAAAATGTGCAGACTTGGTGAGTCGATCTACGATCACCCAGATGGCTGTGTTGGACTTGGCAGATCTTGGTAGTCCTATCACGAAATCCATTGAGATGTGCTCCCACTTCCAGGTCGGTATTGGTAAAGGTTGAAGATCTCCTCCAAGTTTCTGATGCTCGGCCTTGACTTGTTGACACACCAAACAGGTGAATACGAACCGTGCTACATCCTTCTTCATTCCTTCTCACCAGTACGTTCTTCGCAAGTTGTGATACATCTTTGGACCGCCAGGGTGAACTGTAAAGTTCGAATGGTGAGCTACTCAGAGTACGTCTTCTCGAAGGGTTCCAACATTAGGCACGAATACTTTCCCTTTGAATCTCAAGCTGTTATTCTCCTCGATAGTCCATCCTGGCACCGCCTTTCCTTCTCAGATTCGATGCCGGACGAACTCACAATTCTGCTTGAAGGTTTGGGCTAGTAAGATTTCCTGATGAAGTGCTGGCTCTGCAACTAGAGCGTACAGTCGAGCGTTTCCGCTCTCTGATGATGATCGCAGGTTGAACTCGTTAAGGGTGTCCACCATCTCCCATTCTTTAATGGCAGTCTTGACCTTCTGTGCTCTGTCCTTTTGACTCAAAGCGTCAGCTACCACGTTGGCCTTTCCAGGGTGATACTGGAGCGTAAACTTGTAGTCCTCCAAGTATTCCATCCATCGGCTCTGCCTCAGGTTTAACTCCTTCTAAGTAAACAGGTATTTGAGGCTCTTATGGTCGGTGAAAACTTCGAATTGTTCTCCCCATAGATAGTATCGCCAGGATTTGCGGGCGAACACTACTGCGGCCAATTCTAGGTCATGGGTAGGATAATTCTTCTGGTGCGGTCGAAGTTGTCGAGATCCGTAGGCTATGACCTTCCCATTCTGCATCAGCACGCATCCCAAACCATCTCTTGAAGCATCGCAATAAACAGTATAATCTACCCCTCGTTCAGGGATGATAAGTACCAGTGCGTTGGTCAGTCTCTTCTTCAATTCTTGGAAGGATTTCTCATAGGCTTCATTCGAATCCAGCTTCACTCCTTTCTGAGTCAACTTGGTCATTGGCTTGGCCAAGATTGAGAAGTCCGGGATGAATCTTCGGTAATACCCAGCCAATCCTAGGAAACTCCTGATTTCGAACACCGAGGTCAGCTGTTTCTAGTTCAGCACTGCTTCGACCTTACTTTTGTCCACTGCAATCCCTTCCTTGGATACTACATGCCCTAAGAACTTAACCACTTCTAGCCAAAACTCGCATTTACTTGCCCTGGCATAGAGTTGGTTATCTCGAAGTACTTGTAGCGCTATCCGAAGGTGCTCTTCATGCTCCTCCTTGTTGGCAGAGTATATCAATATATCATCAATGAACACTACTACAAACTTGTCTAAGTAGGGTTGAAAGATCTTGTTCATGAGACACATGAATACTGCCGGAGCATTGGTCAGCCCGAATGGCATCACTACAAACTCGTAGTGGCCGTATCTGGTACGAAAAGCTGTCTTGGCAATATCCTTGTCTTGAATTCGTAATTGATGATAGCCTGATCGGAGATCGATTTTAGAGAAGCAGGTTGCTCCCCTTAATTGATCAAAAAGGTCATCGATCCTAGGTAACGGATATCAATTCTTGACTGTGACTTGATTCAACTTCCTATAGTTGATACATAATCGCAGCGTCCCTTCCTTCTTTTTCACGAACAGAGCAGGCGCTCCGCATGGTGAAGTACTCGGCCTGATAAATCCCTTGTTCAACAGCTCCTGTAACTGGATCTTGAGTTCTTTTAGTTCGACAGGGGCCATTCGGTACGGGGCTATGGAAATTGGGGCGGTCCCTGGTTGAAGTACTATGGAGAAATCTATCTCCCTTTGAGGTGGTAAGCCAGGAAATTCTTTTGGAAAAACATCGGCGTACTCACAAACGATATGTGGCAATCCCAGTTCCATCCTGTCGGCTTCTTCCATTTGGAGACTAGGTAGCCATTCAAATAGTTGATTCTGCCACCTAATCTTCTCGTCGTCGAACTTGTCGTTTCTCTATCCCCCTTAAAAGGGAAACGAGTTCCCTCCGAAGTGCAGGCCGTCACCGTCTTCTGATGACAGTCTATGACTGCTTGGTGAGCCGATAGCCAGTCCATGCCCAAAATTACGTCGAAATCCACCATGTCAATTACTCTAAGATCTCAAGTCAGGCGTAGGTTGGCTACTTCTAACTCACACCCTCTACATACTAGATTAACAGCTATGCTCCCTCCCATTGGTGATACTACTCTCGTACTTTTGCTCAGGGGTTCCGTTTCTAGTGCTAGGGCAGATACGCATGTAGTAGATATGAATGAATGCGATGCACCAGAGTCAAACAAGGCTTGTACCCAGGTGTTATATAATAGTAGCGTACCTTGGATCACAGAGGGATCCGGCTCTTGCTCCTTGATTTGCAGTGCAAAGATTCGCCTTCCAATGCCTTACTGTGCTCCCATGGGCTGCTTTTCTTTACTCTGTCCATTCTGTTGTTGTGCTGGACCTCCAGGGTTTTGCTTCACAAAGCTGGCCTGCCCGGGCTGTTGAGTCTTCTGGTTCTCAAAGCTCCCATTCCTCTCTTTCTGGGGCTGGGGACAATCACGTTTGTAGTGTCCCAAAGCTTGGCAGTTGAAGCGCTGGACTGATGCTCTGTTTTGGTCATTCCTCTGCGGTTCGCCACGCCCTGGCATTGCAGTCTTCCAAGGTTGGTTGTTCTGTAGCAAGTTAGATGGTTTGGAGGGATAGGGTCCACGGTTGTTGTTGGAAGTCTGGGTTCGGATCGGTCTGCCAGTATTGCTTATCGCCTTTCTCCATCGGGTCTTGAAATCAGTCTCCTCACTTTCCAGCCTGAGAGCACACTTCACCACTTCAGCATATGTGGTACAGGCTTGAGCTACCACGGCCCTCCGTGCGGTGGTCAATCCCCACTCGAACCTCCTCGCCTTCTTGTCCTCAATTGGTATGGAGGTTAAGGCGTAACGAGACAGTTCCTCAAATTTAGCAGCGTACTGAGTGACGGTCATTGTTCCTTGTTTCAGGTTCAGGAACTCCTATTCTTTGGCTAAGCGGAGAGGTGTGGGAAAATACTTGTTGAGAAACAAGGTCTCGAACTCGGCGAGGGTCATGGTGTCAACATCATGGGTTGCTAGCGGGCTTTTCCCTTCAGTTGGTAAGTGGTCAGAGCCACTCGATCTCCATCCTGGGTGATTCCTAAGGTTTGGAGGATCATCTTGATCTCATTCAGCCATGTCTTGGCCACGACAGGGTTGGTGTCTCAGAGGAAAGTTGGAGGTCGGCATTTTCAGAACTCATTCATTGCTTGAGTTCGATTCATGGGTCCGTTGTTATGGGGTTGGTTCTGACGGTTAGCGTTCAGGGCAGCAACGAACGCTTGCATGATTTGGGCTAAGTCGGGGTTTGCTCCAGAGTTTTCTCCGTGTTCGTACCCTATTCCACTGCGTCGGTTCACCATCTACGAGTAAAACAATTGAAAGGGGGCGGTTTAGTTTTAAACTACTCCTTTTGTAAAAAGTAATCGATCGCGCAGTATATAACAATACTCTAGCTTTTCATAGATAAGCAAGAAATTACAATCATAAGCATAGAGTTCTATTATATAACAAGTAGACTTAAAACAAGATTATACACAATCTCATACCCTATGGTTCCTTACGATTCTAGGGACCTTATTCTACTACTAATATCATGGTAGTTAGGCTTCGTCTTCCTTGTAAGCGCTCCTTTCACCTTTGTCCTTTCCTTCCTTTGTTACTTCCTTGGTATCTTTACCACCGCTGGCTTCTCCTTGCTCACTGTTTGGCATTGGGGGTAGGACACCAAAATACTCATAGAATGCACTTAGGATAGGAAACATCTCAGAAAACCAAGAGTCCTTTTCGACGGGAATGGGGGTGTTCAGCTGTACTCTTTGAAAATCTCATTTTTCTGCAAGTACAGTGGCGATAAAGCTGGGGTCTTCTAATCATTGGGCCGACAAAATTTCTGTGATATTCCGGGGTTGGTAGGCTTCGACTAAGATATCAATTGAACACCTCATCTATAAGGAAAAGCTTTATTAGTTGAGCATAGCGGGGTACACAAATGGCGATTATGAGTCAAAAGCAACACACAACTTTTATTACATAACGGGACGGGTACAATATAGATGGCATATAATAGCCAATTCTACTACTTCTTGATTACAACAAAAAAGGGTCTACTACTTCTTAAGCCTTCTTAACTATTCTACAAAATACTAGGAAACTCAACCCGATATGCGCCTATGTCGGTCTCGTAGGGTGGTGGTGGTACTTCATTGAAATCACCGGGCATGTCTATGAAGCTTGGCATGACCCAATCTGGCTCCATCTCCCCTATCTCTATTTCCTCATCACTCTCATGGTACATTGGTTCCTCGTCATCCCAATCCTCTAAGTCCTCGTCGTCAGATGACCAATCGGGATTTGGTGCTTGCATCATGTGTTGCCAATCTGCTTCGTTTATTGGGGGGTCATTGAACTCCTCGGGGTCCTCTTTAGGTTCTTCCATAGGTTCTTCCTCGGGATCTTCTTCCGGATCTTCCTCGGGTTCCTCTTCGGGTTCTCCCGCAATCATGTTGATGGGCGGTATCATTGGAATTTGGGCGAGGGTTGCTTCAGCGTCTCCTCCCTCTATTAGGAGTACATCATTGGGGGGGTGCTATTTTGACTAAGACAGGTACTGCTTCAGCTTCATCTACCTCTTCCTCATTCTTGGGAAGTACAAGAGTGCCATGTTCTTGATAGAAGTCGTTGGTGTAGGGAAAAGCATAGGGAAAGTAAGGATCTTCCACTAGTTGGCTTGTCATTGATCTTAGGGTGCTTGCAAGTTGGTGAGCTTTAGCTAGAAGGTTAACTTGATAGGGACTCAAGTGATCCATCTACAATGAAAGAATTCTATTAGTCAAGTTTTGAAAGGAAGTTTTAGTAAAACTTAGAGAAAACTTTTCAGGTTTCTACGTTCCACATTCAATTCTTGATTTAAGTCGTCATACAATTGTTCGGGAATTCTCAGCTCAGCCGTACTGCCAATTTCCATGCCTTGCTTCAATCCGAAGATTGTTTTGACAGAATTCCACCCAATTTGGGACGGTAAACTTAAACTCAATTCATGTTTGTGCAACGGTCAAACTTATCTCGTGGTTCTACCTATTCTACCAATGGCCGAGGTTTTGAACCTAAAGCTTTGATACCAAGTTGTAACGCCCCTAATTTTAGATACGTTAAAAGGATAATCTATATTATAAAACTTAAAAAGAGTCACTGCTCATTATTACAACATAACTCTCATAAGAGCATTTTAAGCACAAAATGGAAACTAGGGTTCCTAACTACTGCTCCGCTTGGTCCTCCATCCTAGAGAGTTCTTCGGCTCCGAACACCTCCAAAGTGAAGAGTTCGCCCTATTCATCTATCAGATCTGACATATTATACCGGCGTCGCCACCCATATAATATGTAGGGCCACCAAAAGGTAACACCATGAGCTACAGAGGCTCAATAGTATAATCCTACTTACTAACCCTTAACTTATGAACAAGAGATCATAATAACAACGATTCTACATAAATCGATCATTTTGACCAACAATTAATCAAATCCACATTCCTTATTCAAGCTAACGTTAGTGTTGACTTTTCTGACTCATCGTAGACCATGTCAATATTTTCACATTTCTTTTTCCAAAACACCCTTCTAACTCATATACCGTTCAACATTTCCAAAATCATTTTTGAACACACCCGACCTCGGTTCTGCCGTTCCGGATTCCCGAGTATCCTCACAATGGTTCCGCCGCATCGGGTTCCTATTGGCACACAATTGCATTGGCTCCTCTCCACGGATAACCAAGCCACACACCCTCAGTTCTGCCGCGCCGGGTTCCTATTGGCACACACACACACGCAACTCACATAATGCCACCAAAAACCGGTCATTATGTAGTTTCAAAATATTTCCTTCCTCGGAAAACACATTTTCTTCCTCGTTCACCTCACCCTAAGCGTCATGTCTCTAACTTTCTTGGTTTAGGTGTCTCGTTTTCATGCATAGACTTCTGCAGTAGAACTTTCCACAAGCATTCAACAAGTCTTGAAACTAATTTAACAAGATCATTCAATTCAAGGTTATTTTAGCATGCTTATACATCCATTAGCGAAATAAGTTTACAAATCATCATGCGTCTCAAACATCAAAAGATAACCTTAACTACTTTCGAAAGAAGGATCAAAGTTACTTGTTATTGACGTTCTATTCTCCAACATACGATTTTATACAATACATAGAGTTGGAGGACTAGGATTCCTACCTTACTTCTTGGCGGTGGTCGGCTACAAGGAATTGGTCATCGGTTTTGCAATTCGGCGGCATAACGTCTCCGGATTGCTTCGAAAGGAAGAGAGATGAACTTTTCTCTTCCTAGAAACAACTTGCTAACTAAACTAAACTACTTTAGAGATCTAGTGGTGGTTTTGGAAGTGGTTTGGTGGTTTTTCTCAAGAACTCTCAAGAACACAAGAAAACAAGAACTTTAGAACTAAGAACACTTGAAATTTCTAGAGAGAAGGAAGAGCAAAGCTTGAAGGTGTGAGTTTGATGCTTCGAATGGCTTCTATTTATAGGCCAAGACTCCCCTCTCTCTCTCTCTAGCTGAATCTCTCTCTCTCTATATCTCACTTTTCTTTCACTTGTCATGGTTGATTGATAGGTTGATGGGTGAAGTTAAGGCTTGCTTGCACACTAACCACCTAGTTTTAGGCTTGCATGGCTAGTTTAGTACTTTGGAGGAGACTATGGAAGATATGGAGGTAGAGTTGTTCAAGATTTGGTGTTTAAATAGCAATTCAAGGACAAAAGAAGATGGATTTGGAAGATATTCATCCCAAAAGTTGAAAGGATGAAAGAAAAACAAGGTACAAGTCCCATCTTCCTTCTTCTTCCTTCATCCTTCCCTCTCTCTCTCTCTCCCTCTTCCTCCCTCTCTCTCTCGGCCTCTCTCCTCTCTCTCTCGGATTTGAAAGATATTCATCCCAATAGGCCTAGTACTTGTTTGGCAAGACTAACCTATTGACCAATGGGTAATAAATCCCCTAATGGTTAATAACCAAGGAATAATAAAGGACATGGTACTTATATAATAAACTAAGCTCTTAGAAAAGACTACATGTCCTTTTTGCATGTGGCAAATACACATATGCATATATACATGTACTTAACAAGATATAATAATGGAAAAGCTATTGTCCAATGGGTAAAGATTACCCTAACAATTACTGTCCAATGGTTAATGGTTGAAAGGTAACTAAATGGTTAACTAGTTTGGTTATACCAACTAGTTGGTTGAAAAATTGACTAGGCATGGCAATTAGGGTTTCTAGTCAAGGAATATGGTGATAAGGCATTCAATTACTTGAAGACAAATCGCTAGAAATTAATAAGAAAAACATCAAGCACTCAAGAGAAATTAGGAAATTTCCAATAACAACGAGATTTTTATTGAATGAAAAATCGGAGTTGTTACATTTCCCCTATGGGTGGAGAACGATTTACCGAGCAACCGGACATTGGATGTACATGAACCTGAGGAGCTCCGAGATGATGACATGGACAAACAGATTGAAGACTTTGCTGATGCTGAAGACAGCACCCCCACTGAGTCTCATGACGCCCCTACCAACCAGTCACCTGTGCTGGAGGAAACAAATGAGACCATTAACCTAGATGAAAATATGACTGGTGGTGGTTTTGGCGCTGATACTGGCAAAAAAGTTCGTGACATGGGACCCCAAAGCGAGTGATGATGCTTTTCCACGTGAACCTTTCTATCATAGGTTCAGTGATTTTGGCCAGTGGTTTTGCTTCAATCCACTTTGTAAAATAATCTGTTGCTACAAGTAGGAATTTTCGATTCCCAGTTGCTTTGTGCAATGGACCCACGATATCCATCCCCCATTGAGCAAAAGGCCAGGGACTTGTCAAAGGCACCAGATCTTCGGCAGGTGTTCGAATCATTGGTGAGAATTTTTGACACTTCTCACAAATCTTCACATACACCTTTGCATCTTCTTGCATGTGTGGCCACCAGTAGCCTTGAGTAATTGCTCGGTGGGCAATGGATCTCCCTCCAGCATGGCTCCCACATGTTCCCTCGTGAATTTCATGAAGGAACTTCTGTACCATTTCAGGATGTACGCATAGCAAATATGGGCCTATAAAGGATTTCCTGTACAACTTACCCTCTGGGGACACCCAAAACCTAGCAGATTTGATCCTTATCTTGTGGGCCTCATTTTTGTCAGAAGGGAGTATCTCGTCTCGTAAGAACTCCATGATTGGGTCCATCCAACTTGGTCCTTGGTTCACGTCCAAGACTAAGTCTACACTCCTCCTAATGCTCGGCTCATTCAGATATTCTACTACCACCTTTCTTTTGAACTCAGTTGCTACAGCTGCAGCCAACCAAGCTAAAGAATCTGTATGAGCATTCTGTCCAGAACTTATTTGCTCAATATATACCCTCTCGAAGGTATCGAGCAAGTCCTTGGCTGCCTACACATAGGCCACCATTTTTTCATTTCGAGTTCCATACTCGCCGGACAGCTGATTCACCACAAGCTGGGAATCACAATATACTCTAACCCGTTCTGCTTTAAGGGTTTTTGCACTCCTCAATCCAGCCAGGAGTGCCTCATATTCAGCTACATTATTCGATGCACTGAATCTAAGCCGAACAGATAGTTCAATCAGAACTCCTTGAGGAGGAAACAGGACTACCCCAATTCCAGAACCAGTATTACATGCTAATCTGTCAACGAATAGCTTTCATTCTGTGGGATCCTGTTCAGCGGAAGGCTGATCCTTCATGGATGATGTGTTAGTCACTTGTTCCTTTCTCGTAGGAGGTAGGGGAGCCACAGTGGGTGAAAATTCTGCCACAAAATCAGCCAACACTTGGCCTTTGATTGTTGTGCGTGGCTGATATTCGAGATCGTACTGGCTTAACTCCACGGACCATGTTGAGATCCTTCCCGAAAAGTCTGCCTTTCGTAGCAACGATTTTAATGGAAACTCGGTATAAACCACAACCTTATGGCTTTGGAAGTAGTGTGGCAATTTCCTTGTGGCTGTCCTAAGTGCCAGGACAAGTTTTTCTAAAGGCAGATATCTCGTCTCTGCATCCAACAATGTCTTGCTAACATAATAAATAGGGATTTGTTCGATCCCCAAATCCCTTAACAGGACTGCACTTATTGCATGCTCGGAAACAGCTAAGTACAGAATTAAAGACTCACCTGGCTGTGGAGTTGACAAAAGTGAGGGTTCTGCCAGGTACTTCTTCAGGTCCTGGAAGGCTTGCTCACATTCTGCTCCCCATTCGAATCCCTCTCTCTTTTTTAGTAACTGAAAAAAGGGTCTGCACTTATCACTTGACCTGCTGATGAATCTGTTAAGTGCTGATGCCATTCTAGTCAGCCTCTGGACTTCTTTGGTAGTTTTGGGACTCTGTAGTCTCTGTAGGGCATCAATCTGATCGGGATTTGCCTCTATCCCTCTCATGGTTACCAAATAGCCCAGGAACTTTCCTGAACCAACTCCAAACGCACACTTTGAGGCGTTGAGTTTTAGTTTATACTTCTTTAAGATTTCGAACACTTCTTTTAAGTCAGTAATATGCCCTCCTTTTTCTCGACTCTTTACCACCATATCATCTATGTAAACTTCCAAAGTTTTTCCAATGAGCTTCTTGAACATAATGGTTGCAAGTCTTTGGTATGTTGCCCCAGCATTCTTCAGCCCAAACGGCATAACACTGTAGCCGTACAACCCTCGAGGTGTGATAAACGAAGTCTTCTCTTGATCAGGTTCAAACATAGCAATCTGATGATATCCTCGATATGCATCGAGAAAACTCATTCGCTCATATCCAGAGGTTGCATCAACCAATTGGTCAATCTCGGGCAAAGGAAAACTATCCTTAGGGCACGCTTTGTTCAGGTCTGTGAAGTCCACACAGACACGCCACTTCCCATTCTTTTTTTTCACCACAATGGTGTTGGATAACCATTCTGGGTAATAGACTTCACGTATTGCTTTGGCCTCCAGTAAACGATCGACCTCCTCAATCACTGCATCTACATGCTGCACGGCTGCCCTTCGTTTTTTCTGAATGATCGGCTTGTGCTGAGGGTCAATGTTTAAATGGTGACAGATCACATCTGCATCCACCCCAGGCATTTCCTCTGGCACCCATGCAAAAACATCAATATATGCTTTTAGAAATCTTATCGATTCAGCCTTTTCTTCTGCTGGTAGGGATTCTCCAATTAAAAAATATCTTTCAGGATCAGTCTCGTTGATCTGAATCTTCTCCAAGCCTTCAGCCACTTTTTCAGTCGGACTTCGTCCAACATCCTCGATGGTTGGTTGATCTGGTACTTCCAATGTATGAACATGGTGGACCTTTGGGGCTGTTTTGATGATGGAAATCAAACATTGTTGTGCCACCTTCTGGTTGCCTTTAAGTACTTCAATCCCATTTGATCCTGGGAATTTCACCATCTGGTGATAAGTCGAGGAGACTGCTCTCATCTTGTGCAATCATGTCCTCCCTATAATTGCGTTATTGGAAGAAGGGACATCGACCACTAGGAAATCTGTTCTCAACACCACTGATCCAGCCCGAACAGGTAACGTTACCTTTCCAAGGGGCTAGACTGCTCCTGCACCGAACCCAATGAGAGGTGTTATAGACTATTCTAAGTCTGATTGGGCCAGCCCCAGCTTCTTGAATGCATCATAGTACAATACCTCTGTACAACTCCCCGAGTCCACTAGAATTCTCTCGATGTCATATTTCCCAACTTGTAGGGTTACGACCAATGCATCGTTGTGGGGTATTTGGACCTCCCCAAAGTCATCATCAGTGAATGCTATGCTCTCATTGCACACATCATTCTCTCGTCCTCTCTTATTTCCCAAACGCATCACATGCTGATCGTGTTTGACTTGCCTTTGCAACAGCCTCATCTCATTCCTTGTGTAAGGTGTAGCCAACCCATGTATCATATGGATCACGCCTTTAGGGTTTTGTTCGTAACCCAGCTCCATAGCTTTCCCTTTCTCCTTTGGGTCCTCCTGGATAAACTCATTGAGATAGCCCCGAGAGACCAAATCATCAAGGTGCCTCTTGTACATCTCACAATCCTCGGTCATATGGCCCCAATCTTTATGATAACTGCAGTGCTGATTCATAGCACGTTTTGCATCTTTGTCTCCGCCTAGACTCGGGGGCCATTTAAAATATGGCTGATTCTTTATTCGATAAAGAATTTTGTAAATTGGCTCCTTCCAAACTGTATTGATAGAAAAGAAGGATTTAGGGTCAGGAGCTTGCTTGTCCTTGTACGGCTCTTTCTTAGCCTGCCCGTATTCCCTTCTCTCTCTATAAGTCTTGGGGTCTGGCTTATCCACTTTTTTGGCAGGTGCCTTCGGCTGTTCGGCAACCGTCCTGCCATCCTCACGGAGTATGTCATCCTCCATTCTAGCATGTTGCTCTATCCGTTCCATCAATTTAGCCAAGGTGGCTACCGGATGTTTATTCAATGAGCGGTGTAGCTCTCCCCGAACAGGCAAACCAGTCTTGAAGGTTGCAATTGCGTACTCTTCACTGCAACTTTCAATCTCGTTGAAGGTTTCCCAGTACTTCTTTGCGTAATCTCTGATCTGCTCGTTCTCCTCTTGTTTCATGGTGGAAAGACTTTCAAAGGTCTTTGGGGCTTTTCTGCTTGTCAAGAACCGAGCAGTGAATTCCTCGGCCAACTGCCTCCATCCTCGTATGGATCGTGGGGCCAGTTTATGAAACCAGGATAAAGCCACCTTGCCAAGACTGGAGGGGAACATCTTGCATAAGATGGAATCATCCCCTTCATGCATAAACATAGCCTATTGATAATGCTCTATGTGAGCCACGGGATCCATATTTGTCTCGTAAAGTACGAACGCACCGTGCTTCACTCTGCTCGGCAACCTCGCTTCTTGTAGCCTCTTTGTAAAGGGGGACGCTGCAATATTACTCAGGGCCTTGCGTGCTGCTTCTCGTGCAGTCACTGTCCCGTCCTCTTGCTCCTTTGACTTGTGGCCCAAAGCCTTGACCCAATCAGCATCAGGTCTCTCGTACCTATCTCGATGATGTTTTCTTGTTTCCTCTTCCTGGGGGGTAGAATTTCGGTCTCTGCTTCTCCTTTTTCGTGAAGAAGCCCTTCTCTCGGGTGTTCGGCTTCTACTTCTTCTTCCCCTTTTTCGTGGAGAAGCCTCATGATGCCCTATAACAGGACTTCTGCTCCCTCTTCTGCATGAATGAGTCTGCTTATGAACCACCAGAACCCGTCTGTCTCTCTGGGAATTCCTTCGAGAGAGTCCAGAATCTTCTGGGTGCTCTCGTACCCGCTGCAGCTCCCGTATCTCATCCTCTCGTTTTCTAATTAAACGAGCATACTCCTCGATTTCTCTTCTCTTTTTATCAAGGACATCATCATCATTGTGTATACTCTTTGAATGAGTAACTGACTCCTCTCTTCGATGAGACCTACTCCTTCTCGTGGAGCCAGTAGCAGTTTTGTCTCCTTTTTCTTTGGAATTATCTCTGTCATCCCCACCAGTGAACTGAACTGTTCGGCAGATAGAGACATTCTCATTACGTTTGGACCAAGTTACATGTGAAGTCATTGGTCCAGGCAGTCTGTTCGGCAACGAGATGGCCGAACAAGGAAAGAACTCCAATCAAATTGTTGGAGCATGGGGAACATTCTGGAAGAATCCAGAAACAATGGTATTCCGTTAAGGAATAAGATTCCGAGAATATAGGATCTGAGAAAGATACCCAATGAGAATGGGATGTTCGGCCAGTAAAGGAAAAGAATCCTAAAAGGACTCTTTTTCATTAAACTGATAAAGGAAACGAGAATCCTTGATATCCTGGGTTTCCTATACGAGTTGGGAGTCCTATGGAAACAGGAATGCTTGGGCAACAAGCATACACAAATCTATAAATATGAGGTAAACCTAGAGGGAAAAGGTATGCAATACATTGCATTCTTATTGCTTTCCTACTGATAATTAGGGTTTAGTTCTTAGTACGTGATACTAACAAAGGCATCGGAGGGCCTTTGCCATGAGAGGCAAAGGTGCACTCACCCCCTGTCTATTTTGCAGATTAGGGTTCAGACGACGAATTAGGGTTCCGGTGAAGAGGCACGAATAAGCCGTTGCAATCCAGTTGAACCGAAGCATCAATTGTTTTCTTCCCCCCACAATCTTAACATCCAATAGCTTAAGAACCTCCGCTCGCATGACATTTTTCATTATCATATTCAACCGCCGTTGAGGTTGGCGGGATGGTTTGACATCATCCTCCATACAAATGCGATGGGAAGAAAGAGATGCGTTGATGCCTTTGATGTTGGCTATGGACCACCTAATTGCCTTGGAATGCTTCCATAACAAGGCAAGCAATTCCCACTCTTGAAGCTTCCCAAGGGAGGAGGAGATCACTACCGGGTATGTTTGGCCATCGCCAAGATAAGTATACTTTAGTGTGTCTGGTAGTACCTTTAACTTGAGCTTTGGGTGGGGTGGGGGGGGGGGGGGGGGGGGGGGGGGGGGGGGGGGGGCACTAGATGGCATGGCCCATTTCTTAATTGGGGGCAATTCCTTAAACTTGGGGACCCATGGAGTCATGCCACACACCTCCTCCACATCAAGCAAGGAGTGCAAATATTCCACTTCGGCCGACTCTAGATAATCAAGCTCATCAACAGTGAGAGCCACCTCCAACGCATCCTTATAAAGAAACTCATCAACGTGCTCTTGAACTAGTGAATCAATCATGTGAACTTCGCATACATTGTCATCATCCCTCATTTGGCTCCCTATGTGAAACATGTTGACTTGCATATTCATATTCCCAAAACTCATATTAAGCAACCCATCTCGACAATGAATCACGGCATCAATTATTACTAAAAATAGGCACCCAAGAATGATTAGAATGGATGCTTGAGCCGCTGGCACTGGACAAGTGTCTAGAACCACAAAATCAACCGGATACACAAACTGGTCGACCTGAACAAGAATGTCCTCCACCATACCATTACGAGCATGAATACTCCTATCCGCCAATTGCAAAGTCACCCGTGTTGCCTTTATTTCTCCCAAACCAAGTTGTTTATATAACGAGAACGGTAAGAGATTCACTCTCGCCCCTAAATCAAGAAGAGCTTTCTCCACGACCTTGCTTTCCAATAGTGATGGATATTGATAAGCACCCAATATTGTAGATATTTGGTGCTCTAATCCTCTAGTTTGTAGTTTATTTACGTTTAAATCTATCGTTTGTACTTGATATTGCATGTGAGGTATTATGCTGAGCTTTGTAGGTGAAATGTGCAAATAAGGCGCATTTTGATGCCAAGGTTAGTTCCGAGGGTAACCAAGCACCCGAGGCCATGTGGTGCTATGCTGTTAAGTCCCAAGAGTAGAGTGACGATGCCTTGGAGGATGCCCAGGAAGTGCCAAGGCAAGGAAGGCCCAGTCAGCACCTCAAATCTGTAGTTTTACATATATGTTATCGATAACTTATCAATGGTATCGATGCCATTGACCCTTCTTTGGTCCAGAAGTTGTCCAGATGTGAGGGTATCGATACCTCTTCTAAATGGTATCGATACCTTTGGCTTTCGACAGATATTTTTTCTGCTTTTTTAGACTTTCTATTAGTAGAAAGTTTCTACTTTTAGGGATATTTCGAGGATATTTTTGCAGGGGATGAATTGCTTTGTATAAATAGCATTCTATCTCTCTCTCATTTGTACTTAGCTCAATATATTTTAAGTCTTTTACCCCATTAAAGCTCTTTCAAGCTTTCCTTGCAATTTTCTTCAAGAACACTTGTAAGCTTAAGTTGTTTGTTAATTTTTCAAGTATTAATGTTGTAGCTACTCTTTAGATCTTCATTAATATCAAGTTTATTTTCGTTTTTATCGGTTAATCATGTTCTCATTTCCTAGCATAACTTATATTCTTTTCAATATGTGTGAGTAGTTTTTCGGTTTAAGTCTTGCAATATTCTTTCCCAAGAACATAGGTGGTTATTTAGTTCTCAAACTTTCGGGCTTGAAATCATGGTTTTCGGAATTAAATTAACCTAGTCATTTTGGTCTAAGCGAGGGGTGTTAACTCTTTGATATGTCGATTAGTCAAGCGGTCTTGGCAATTGGCATATTGAGGGCTCATGGCCTCCTACGTGTTAGATACATTAGCGAAAATAGGTTGGTTTAGTTTCGTTTAATCACATCTTTCGATAAACGTAGTCGTTAAAGTTAAATCTTTCGGGCGTGAGCACGCGGTCGTGTCTCTCGCTTGAGTTATAATTGAGAACCAGTAACGGCCTTTGTCAAGGGATAGATGATCCCTAGACTTGCCTCTTTTAAGTTCATTAAGAACATTTCCAGTCTTTTTCTTTAGCATTCCCACCGTTTAAAGCAAAACCAAGTTGGCTGTCTTAAACACCGAAATCCACCTTACAATACCTACAATTTGATTAAGATTTCTCTGATCCCCTGTGGTACGATCCCGATCTTACCGGTTTATTATGCTACCAACGATCTAGCCCTACGCTTGGGGTTTTCCAACCTTATATTTGAAGGCGAGGTTGTGGCAATAAGCATTTTTGGCGTTGTTGCTGGGGACTTCTTATTATAGCTTATATGGAGGATCGACAAACCATTGTTAGTACACCATTTATTTTTCTTTGTGTAATTTGAACTCAACTTAGCGGATACCTCTAACTGAGCCGCCAATTCGACTTGAGGTATAACAAAGCTAACTTAAGCATCAATTGCCTTTTTATTGTTTTTATTGCTTATATAGCCGTGGCGAAGGCATTACCCCAAAAGACTGTTGTGAGAACGAGGCGGCGGCATAGCCCCTCTAGTCTGTTAACTAGATTTGTGCAAGACGCATGCTCAACGTTTATCGTAGCCCTTTTTCAAATCGGCTGCATAGGACTGCTTCTCCTCCGAGCATATGTAGTATTATCCAGGCATATTCTCCACTGCGCAAGTTATCTCCTCTTTTGAGGCCAATGGCAAATCCATCGGCTCAGACTTTGAGGGATTATCTAACTCCAGAAAGGGCTCTGCACATTTCACCGATAGTAGTTCCAAACACCACAACCGCCAATGCATTTGCTTTTAAGCCATAATATCACTAGGTTATACTTGAGTTTCGAGGGCGTGAACTTGAGGATCCTTATGCTCATATTCGGGAATTTGAGACTACTGTTGGCACATTTGTTACTAGCTCGGGGCAGCTAGATCAAGCACGGCTAAAGTTGTTCCCTTTCTCGCTCAAAGATAAGGCCAAGAACGCTACAAGGATTTACGTGCAGCTATTCCACATCATAATTTCCCCATGTACCTTTTGATTAACTATTTCTATTTGGGTTACACTCGGGATAGCAAGCTTCTCCTTGACACGATGGGAAGTGGCAATTTTATGGGAAAGAATCCTAATGATGCTTGGGAGTTCTTGGATGCTTTGGTAGAGAGAGCCCAAACTTGGCAAGACATAGATCCAAGGGAGTAAGCAATGAGAAATCAAGGCCCGAGTGGCTCCAGCAAGTTCTCGGTAAGCTAACACAATGTTTTTGAAATGAAGTTGGAAGAGCTGTCGACTAAGTTGGATAAGATGAAGTAGGATGCGATCCAAGTGAAAGAGGGAAAGGAAGTTCGCCAAGGAGAGGAGATGTGTGTGATTTGTGGGATGGTGGGACATTCAACTGACAATTGTCATACTATTCCCGCCTTCTGGCACCACTTTAGTTAACTTCCCACAGAAGAGGTGTGTGCATTGAACCAACGTTGGGATCCGTATTCTAATACTTTCAATCCAGGGTTGCGTTCCAATTCGACATTCTGTTGGAATAATCAAAATGAGGCAGGAGGCTCATCGACTTCACAAGCTCCTCCCATTCAGAATCAAACTTGGCAGCAACCTCAGCTTCAAGGCCAACCACGATTCCCTGCAATTCAAGGACCGCCGGGATTTATACCATCCGGCCAATTTCAAGGGCAAAATCAGTTTCCACAACAATAAGCTCCACCTCCATGGCGATCTTTGGAGGACACTATGAATACGTTTTGTCAAATGCAAATCACTACCAATGAGCAGACTGCTCAGGCTATGAACGACATTCGAAATCAAGTGGGCAAATTGGCTACCGCGATTGGTGTTGTACAACAAGAGAAAGGGAAGTTCCCGTTTCAACCTCATCTGAACCCCCAAGGTCAACATTTGATTGGTAGCAATTCGGTGACTATCCCTGAGCAAGCCAAGGCAATCATTTCTTTAAGAAGCGGGAAGACAGTTGACAATGCTCAAGTGGAGCTGCCGATTATGCCAATCTTGCTACCTTTTCCGGCACCATCAAAGCCATCTATGCCAAATGGGGAATCTCTCAAACATGCTCCTACAATAGAGGAGAAAAGAAAGACAAATGAAGGTGATGCTCCGTAAGTTTCCCCCGTTCCAGCACCATATCCCAACTGACTAAGGATGCCAGCCAAACCAAATTTGAACACCGACATCTATGAAGTGCTCAAGCAAGTGATAGTTAATCTCCCCTTGCTCGATGCTATTAAACAGATTCCGTCCTATGCCAAATTTTTGAAGGACTTGTCCACGTATAAACGCAAGCTCCAAGTTCAAAAGAAGGTGTTTTTGGCCGAGCAAGTGAGCTCTCTTTTTCAGTCGGCCCTTCCGCCCAAGTATAATGATCCGGGGTGTCCTACGATATCCATCACTATTGGAGGCAAGGTTGTAGAAAAAGCTCTTCTTGATTTGGGGCAAGCGTGAATCTATTACCGTTCTCGGTATACAAGCAACTTGGTTTCGGGGAAATGAAGCCGACTTGGCTGACTCTACAATTGGTAGATAGGAGTATTCGAGTTCCATAGGGCATGGTGGAAGATGTTCTGGTTCAGGTCGACCAATTTGTGTATTCGGTTGACTTCGTGGTTCTAGACACTTGTCTAGTATTGGCGGCCCAAGCATCCATTCCAATCATTCTAGGGCTCCCGTTCTTAGCAACAGCCGATGCCGCGATTCATTATCGGGATGGGTTGCTTAATATGAGTTTTGGGAATATAAAGATGCAAGTCAACATGTTCCACATTGGCAGCCAAATGAGTGTTGATGACGGTGTATGCGGCGTTAACATGATTGATTCGCTCATTCAAGACCATGTGGATGAGTTCCTTTGCAAGGATGAGTTGGAGATAGCGCTTACTTCCGAGGAAGCCGATTTCCTTGATTCCTCCGAGCTTGTGTATTTGTGCTTCTTGCTAGATGAGTAGGAAGCGTGTGGCATTAATCCGTGGATTTCAAAATTTGAGGAGTTGCCTCTGATTGAGAAGCGAGTCATTCCGTTTAGTGTGAAGCCCCCGAAGATCAAGTTAAAGGCCCTACCGGACACACTAAAGTATGTTTATCTTGGCGATAGCCAAACATACCCGGTAGTGATCTCCTCCTCCCTTGGGGAACTTCAAGAGTTGGAAATGCTTGCCTTGTTACGGACGCATTCCAAGCAATCGGGTGGACCATAGCCGATATCAAAGGAATCGACGCATCTCTTTGTTCCCATCACATATACTTGGAGGATGACGTCAAACCATTGCGCCGACCTCAACGGCACTTGAATCCGATAATGAAAGATGTCGTACGAGCGGAGGTTCTTAAGTTGTTGGATGTTGGGATTATCTACCCCATTGTCGAATCAAAGTGGGTGAGCCCAATTTAAGTGGTACCAAAGAAGTCGAGCGTCACAGTGGTGCGGAATGACAAGTATGAACTTATTCCAATGCATGTTCAAATCAGTTGGAGGGTTTGTATTGACTACTGCAAGCTAAATGCAAGCACGAGAAAAGACCACTTTCCTCTTCCCTTTATAGATCAAATCTTGGATAGGGTAGAAGTCGAGCGTCACAGTGGTGTGGAATGACAAGTATGAACTTATTCCAATGCATGTTCAAATCAGTTGGAGGGTTTGTATTGACTACTGCAAGCTAAATGCAAGCACGAGAAAAGACCACTTTCCTCTTCCCTTTATAGATCAAATCTTGGATAGGGTAGCCGGCCATAAGTTCTATTGCTTTCTTGACAGGTACTCCGGCTACAACCAAATCGAAGTGGCCTTAAAAGACCAAGAGAAGACTACTTTCACATGCCCATTCGGGACCTTTGCATATCAACGCATGCCGTTCGAGCTTTGCAACACCCCCAGCACCTTCTCTCAGTGTATTATGGGAATCTTCAGTGACATGGTGGAAAATATCGTGGAAGTTTTTATGGACGATTTTTTCATGTTTGGTGATTCTTTTGAGGTATGTCTCACCAACTTGGGGCTAGTGCTAGCCCGATGCAAGGAAAAGAACTTAGTTTTGAATTGGGAAAAATGTCACTTTATGGTGACCGAAGGCATCGTTCTTGGCCACATAGTGTCATCCAAGGGAATCGAAGTGGATCGAACGAAAATTGATTTAATTGGGAACCTTCCTACTTTGAAGTGTTTGAAGGACATCCGTTCTTTCTTCGGGCATGCCGGTTTTTATCGGCGGTTCATGAAGGATTTTTTTTTTGGGGTAAATCAACTTGAAATTAAAAAGAGGATAACCGAATATACAGCCTACAAAGGGGATACCCCAGGAGGAAAAGAAAGAAAAAAAAACATAAAAACAGTGAACGCCTACGCCAATTGGCTACATCGGACTAGTGGAAATAAGGAACATTTGTTTCCATCCATCTAATAGAGGGAAACGAAACAGATGGCAAAATAGCCAACATTGCATGATGAGTATGCATTTAACATATAACTGAAATACAACAAAGTATGCATCTAATTTTGAAATTCTCTAACCGAACATCCGAATTCCTATGGGCAAACATGTAACGCCCCCAACTTCCGGGTACGTTAAGTAAACAATTTTATTGAATATCTAAATAAAGAGAATCTAGCTCATTATTACATCATAATTCTCACAAGAGTACATTTATTCAACAAGGGAGGGAACTAGGGTTCCTAACTACTGCTCCGCCTGCTCTTCCATCCTAGAAAGGTCCTCAGCTCCAAAAGCCTCCAAAATGTAAAGATCACCCTGTTCATCTACGAAGTCTGACACATTATACCAGCGTCACCACCAATATAATATGTCAGGGTCACCAAAAAGGTAACACCATGTAACAACCCTGATTTTTGGTCAGTAAAAATTTCGTTAAATATTTGAATTTTATTTGAATTATTTATTTTCTCTTGAGTGGCTATATGATTTATTGTTAATTTTCGTCGTAGTTAGATTTTTGGTCATTGGTTAAACTCTCGACTAGAAACCCTACTTGACCGATCGAATTAGATTCCAACCGACTACTTAGAGGAACCGAGCAACCAAACTCACCTAGTTACTAGATGAACCTTTTGGACCTTTTGCCTTTACCCATTGGTCAATAGATGCTAGGGTAATCTTTGTCCATTGGACAATAGGCCTCCCATTTAAATATTTTGGTAAGTACAAAGATATAGTAGTTTAATGGGGTATATTCACATGTGCAAGTACATTTATTCTTTGTTTATTGGGTATTCTCCCACCCCCCCCCCCCTATTGTCCATTGGTTATTAACCGCTAAGAAAACTATTATCCATTGGGTAATAGCTCCAATATTCCTACCAAGTACAAGGTTTTATTTTAATAATCAAGATTTGGATTCTCATGTACTTTTATGCATTAAACTATTGGGGTATATCTAAACCCTAGATTTCTAAAGTGCTTTATTGATTAAACTAGTACTTGTACTCTATTATAATCTAATGGGGAGAATCCTAACCTTTTTATTTAATTGGAGTACTTGGTACCACACCTATATTTAAATATAGGGCTTTTGTCACATGCTTTAAAGGACAACTTTGATTATTTTAATATAAAAGTTTCCTTTTAACTTTTGTCCATTGGACAATAAAAGTTAGGAGATTTATTATCCATTGGGTAATAGAGTTATTCTTTCAACTAGTACTAGGGTTTATTAAACTAGTCTTTTTCTTAATTGCCCATGTGATGTTGTACCTATATTTTATATTATGTATGTACTTATTGGATTTAAAACCTAATATTTCCTAAGTACACTAATATTATTTTATATTGGGATTTTGTACCCAATTGGTTTAAATTAATGGGAGGTGTGATCTACCTAGATTCATAAGTACCTATGTATATATTATATATGTACTTGGTTGACCAATAAATTGACTTAGTACACATGTGCTTATTGACTAATTTAATAGGAATCTTGTACCTTGTTTCCTAGAAGCCAACCTTGTCACTTCAAACTTTCTTACTTGATTCTTTATCCATTGGTCCATAATGTTAGGATAACTTTTGTCCATTGGTTAATGACCTTTTCATTATTATATTTTGTTTAAAGTACATATAGGACATGTAGTCTTTTAAGAAATCTTATTTTAAGTATAAAAGTACTTGTACTTCTTTTACCCATTGGACAATAATTGTTAGGGAAAAGTTTACCCACTGGGTAATAGCCAAGGCTTTGGCTATAAATAGAGCCATTTCCATGCCATTCAACTCACACCTTTCCAATCTTCAACTTCTCTCTCTAGAAAAAAATTGTGTTCTTTCTTGTTCTTCTTTGTTCTTCATGTTCTTGAGTTGTTCTTGAGTTCTTCAAGAAACTCAACCTAAGTCGCCACGAAAACCGCCACTCGACCACCCTCCGATCCAAAAAGCTTAAGTAGTTTAGTCAAGATTAGGTTTCGAGAGAGACCCTTTTCTTTCGAAGCTACCAGGAGCATTCCGTAGGAGGTTACTCCGTCCGATAGCCGACTTACCTTTCGTAGTCGTCACTACCGCCTAGAAGTAAGGTAGAACCCCTTGTCCTTAACTCTACGTATAGAACCATATGTTAGAAAGTAGAATACCTCTACTCATGTATCCTAAGTATAAGTAGATTATCCTTAACGGATTTCGAAAGATAGAACTTATCGTTTGTTTAGAAGTATTTGTATTTTGATCTTTAAAATGATTATGAGTATGCATATATGAATTTCTTGTATTACTTGTGGTGTGATAAAACATAAGTGATTTCACTCCAAGGGCATCTGTACATGTGGCGTTGTGCTTTGAATAAGCATAAGTGATACACTCCAAGGGCGTCCGTACATGTGGCGTTATGCTATAAAGTGGTGATTGAGCACGATAAGTAATATTGAGTTGAATGATCTTGTTAGAATGTTTCATGCTTACTTTTGTCCTACCGCGGAGTCTTTGCATGTAATGAGACACGAGAACCGAGAAAATAGAAACATGACACCTAGGGTGTGGTTAATGAAAGGGAATGTATTCCGAGGATGAAAATATTTTGAAACGACATAATGACCGGTTTTGGGTGGTATTATGTGAGTTGTGTGCGTGTGTAAAAGTAAGATTTGTGAAAAACCCAATGAGAACCCGGAGCGGCGGAACCGAGGGTTTAGTTTTTCGAAAACCCCAAATGGGAACCCGGAGCGGTGGAACCATTGTGGGATACTCGGGAACCCAGAGCGGCGGAACCGAGGGTTTTGAATTGTGGCTTGGTTATCCACGGTACGAAGCCAATGCAATTGTGTGCCAATGGGAACCCAGAACGGCGGAACCATTGTGAGGATACTCGGGAACCCGGAACGGTGGAACCGAGGTTGGGTGTGTTAAATAAATGGTTTTTGAAAGGTTGATTTGTAAATGATAAGGTTGACACGGTCTACGACGAGTCGCGTAGGAAAAACACATAAAATCTTGGACACCAACGATAGTTGATTAACGAATATGGATGTGTCATTGTTAGCTATGTATACATGTTTCATGTGGAAATCGATGATTTTATAACCTGTTGTTTGTAAGATATGGGTTAGCGGGTATGGGATTTTTTTCCGCTGAGCTTTTGTAGCTTACGGTGTTGCCTTTTTGGTGACCCTGACATATTATATCGGTGGCGACGCTGGTATAATGTGTCAGACCTTGTAGATTATCAAGATGAACAGTACACCTTGGAGGCTTTTGGAGCTGAGGAGCTGGCTAGGATGGAGAAGCAGGTGGAGTTGTAGTTAGGAACCCTAGAACCCCCTTCATTTGTGTAAATATTGAACTCTTGAGGGAGTTTTGTTGTAATAACGAGCCAGACTCCATTTGTTTTTATCAATAAAATGCTTATTTAACGTACCCAAAATTCGGGGCGTCACACACCATGAGCTACGAAGGCTCAATAGGATAATCCTTACCCACTAACCCTTAACTTGCGAACAATAGATCATAAAACTGACGATTTTCACATAGATCATGCATACATAACAAAACGGTTAACAATGACACATTCACAATCAATATTCAACTACCGTTGACGTCCAAGATTTTCTGAGTTTCTCGTACGCGACTCGTCGTGGACCGTGTCTCCATTTTCATAACGATATCAACATTTCTAAAATCGTTTTTACACACCCAACCTCGGTTCCGCCGTTCCGGTCTCCCGAGTATCCTTACAATGGTTCTGCCGCACCGGGTTTCCATTGGCACACAATTGCATTGGCTGCTCTCCGCGGATAACCAAGCCATTCCTCGCCATGGTTCCGCCGCTCCGGGTTCCCATGGGAATGCACATAACCTCACAATGGTTCCATTGATCCGGATTCCCATTGGAACACACACAAACCTCACAATGGTTCCGCTTTTTCGGATTCCCATTGAAACATACACACACATTCCCACAATGGGCAAGTTCGGCCACATTGGGGTTTTAAAACTTTTCTCCTTTTTTAAAACACGCCTTGTCATTATCACACCATAGGTATCATGTTTCTAACTTTCTGGATTTCTGTGTCTCGTTTTCATGCGACGACTCCGCGGTAGGACTTTTCATATACGTAATCATAAATCATTCATTGTAATCTTGAAACTAAACTAGCAAGATCATCCAACTCTATGTTATTTAGCATGCTCAAATCACAACTTAAAGCATAACGCCACATGTACGGACACCTTTGGAGTGAAAATCATTTATGATTTATCGCACCACAAGTACTACAAGCAATTCATATATGCATGCTCATAACCATGTTAAAGATCAAATACGAATACTTCTATCAACGATAAGTCTTATCTTTCGAAAGCCGTTCTTTCTTCCTTTTTGGCAAGTTCTAAACAACATATGTTTATTGAAGTTAAAGTCCACAATTAGAAAAATGAGTTTACTAACTATCATTCATTCCAAACATTACAAACAATAGATAACCTTATATACTTAGAGAAAATGGTTAAGAATATTCTACTTATACTTAGAGAAAGGGGATAAGATGATTCTAGTTTCTAACATACGGTTTTATACGTAGAATTGGTGAACAAGGAATCCTACCTTACTTCTTGGCGGTTGGTCGGTTTTGAGAGTTGGTTGTTGATTTTGCGAATCGGCGGCGTAACGGCTCCGAAGTGCTTCGAAAGGAAGAGATATGGGTTTTCTCTTCCTAGAAACAACTTTGCTAACTAAACTAGGTTACTTTAAAGATCTAGGGGTGGTTTTGGGAGGTGGTTTGGAGGTAGCTCTCAAGAACTTTTAGAAAACTCAAGAAACTAGAACTTTGAAACTTGGAAAGCTTAGAAATTCTAGAGAGAATTTGGAGCAAGGAGTGAAGATATGAGTTTAAGCTTGAATGAGCTTGCTATTTATAGGCCAAGGCTCCCTCTCTCTCCCTCTCACCCAAAATCTCTCGCTCTCTCTCTCCATATCTCATTTTTTTTTATTCAACTTGTCATGCTTTCCTTGAAAGATCAAGATCTAGTTCTAGGCTTGCATGGCTAGATTCGGTACTTTGGATTTGATTTTGAAAAGATTGGTGGAGGAAAGGAAGGGTTGTACAAGATTTGGTGATTAAAAGAACATAAAAGGACATTGGAAGATAGATTTTGCTTGGAGATGTATATAACCATAGATTGAAAGAATGTAAGAAGATCATGAAAGATCAAGGTACAATCCAATCTCTCTCTCTCTCTCTCTCTCTCTCTCTCTCTCTCTCTTCCTTTCTCTTTCTCTCTCTTTCTCCCTCTCTCTCGGCAATCTCTCTCTCTCTCTCCCTCTCCTTCTCTCGACCCTCCTCTCTCTCTCTCTCTCTCTCTCTCTCTCTCTCTCTCTCTCTCTCTCTCTCTCTCTCTCTCTCTTACATATATATGTACTTCCATATCCAAGTATTATATATATAAGAATATACTTAAGGTACAATATAATCTTTAAGATTTCTTAGGTCAAGATTTTCCTAATAAACAAATATATTAAACACATGTTCTTATTATACGATTATATATATATATATATATACATATATATATTGTCACACCCCACCCCGGGCCAGCACTCAAATGAGCCCAAACCGACGTGAGGGTGCAACATCAACCACCAACCCATTTCTATAACTCAAGTTCTAGCAATTAAATTAACCAACAATCATTTTATTGATAACGCAAAACTTAAACGTTCTTACAAACACAACGGAAGTCTTAAGAAGCGTTAAACTATACAATGAACCAAATATAAACATAAGCTGCAACTACATCCCTATCTACAAAATTTCGCCAAAACTAGTTCAGCCTTCTCGACATGCTATCCTAAGCGAGGGTACAACCCCACGACGATCAGCAGCGGATATCTATAACGCCTGCAAAACTGGATTCCAAAATGAAATCCAGGAGTGTTTATGAGACATGGATGCAATTCTATATTCAAAAGTACAGCTAAAAGATATTCTCAACTTGTAACAGTTTATCGAGAAATAAAAAGTAACACCGACAAGCAGCCAATAATTTAAGGCATAAGCCTTTTGGCATTAAACCAATCACCGGGCACACAGCCAATAGTTTAAGGCATAAAGCCATATGGCATAAAGCCAATCACCGGGCACACAGCCAATAATTTAAGGCATTAAAGCCTTTTGGCATAAAGCCAATCACCGGGCACTAAGCCAACAATCAAGTTTAATTCAATATAGAACAACATCTATGAATTAAACACTCACCTCGTACTCCAAAAGAAAGTACTCCTATGGTTTCGGTGCTTCTTGATTCACCGACTCGTCACCTATCCACAAGCCAAACATTTTAGTATAGAAATACTTAAAAGGCCTTAACAATTGCATTAACAATATTCTGCATCAATTCAACTATACAATACAACGTTTACAGCACCTATACTTCATATATTTCAACTTCCAAAACAGTTCCAACATGTTCCAAAAATAGTTTCAGTATGTAGCACATGGTTCCTGCACTTTCAGCAATTCTATGTTGAAAATACCAAAATTCAGCCAGACAATCTATTGTATTTTGGCCATAATTTTCTATAGGTTCAAAAGAGTACCACAAGACCACCACCACTAGCAAGAAGACTTTTATTACATCAATCTAGACATATAATTTGCCCAAATTGGACTCCGAATGACTAAGATATGCTCAATTGAAATTACAAATCCAAAACAAAAATCACAGTTCGAGCAGAACAGTCTGCGATCGAATGCTCATTAAAAATCACATACTCAATCTTTTCCAATAATTCCAACACCAAAATATCACCAATTGATCAATGTTTGAGACTCATCAGCATCCATAGGCAGTAAGTACATGTAACCATGACAAAATTGATGAAGAATGTTGCTCTAAAACCTGCCCAGATTTCCAGAATTGACAAACCATCAACTTTGGGACAAAAACTGATTTTGCTCAGACCAAACTAAGGCACAATATTTACAGATTCAGAAAGATATACAAGTCTAGTTTCAGGATCAGGAAACGGTGTGTAAAACCGATACCCGAGCTAGAAGTTATACCCGTTTTTCCAACATGTGTCTGGGCTGTCAGCACAGACGCGAATCTGACAGCAGCCTAGTTCATGATTTTTATCTTTTTCCACGTTTATCAGAAAATTCTGAAATTTTTACAGCATAAACTAAACTTATAGAGGCATCTCCAGTAAAATTACCAGAAAATAACATGATCAGAACGTTGATGAGAAAAATTCGTCAAACAGGACAGATTATTAACTTGGTTCAAACACAGTTTTGCACAACCATTAGATGCACGATTTTCTTGGAATAAAAACTCAACTACAGCCCCAAAAACCCTCATCCATGGATTCAATTCAGCTCTAACTAGATGCAGAACAAAAACCTAGCATGAGAAATAGGAAATTCCAGCATTTAAGAAGATGAAAATTACCTAACAATAACCCTTATTTCCCTTTCTTCCTTCTTCCTTCTTATGGCTGATCTCTCTCTCTCTCTCACGTTAGAACAACCCTTCTGATGGGTTTTCTTTTTTTTTTTTTCTTTTGTTTTAAAAGAAAACACACACACACACACACACCACCTCAGCTCACACACGTCACACATGCACAGTTTTAAAAAAAATTGCACTTTAGTCCTTTAGGTTATTAAATATAACTTTAAAGCACCTAAAAAAAATAAAGAGTGCTACACCCTCCCCCTCTTAGGAAATTTCGTCCTCGAAATTACTTACCAAGTTGAAACAAATGCGGATAGCTCTTTCGCATAGACTCCTCCATCTCCCACGTAGCTTCCCGCTCCGAATGATTACGCCATTGAACTTTCACCAACGGTATTACTTTTGAACGAAGGACATGTTCCCCTCGCTCCAAAATCCGAATCGGTTCCTCCACATAGGTCAAGTTCTCCTTTAGTTCCATTGGTTCCATTTCATTCAACACGTGTGTAGAATCTGGCACATACTTCCTTAACATCGAAACATGGAATACATCATGCAACCGTGCCAATTCCGTCGGCAAAGCCAATCGATAAGCCGTTGCCCCTACCCTTCCGGTAATCTCATACGGCCCAATATACCTCGACGCCAATTTCTTCTTTCCTTTAAATCGAACCACCCCTTTCCAAGGCGATACACGAATGAATACACGGTCACCCACCTCAAATTCCAAATCTCTTCTTCGTTTGTCAGCATAGCTCTTTTGACGATCTTGAGCAATTTTTAAACGCTCCCTTATAATTTGAACTCCATCAACGGTTTGTTTAACCATTTCAGGACCTAGCCTCCGATCCTCGCCTAATTGCTTCATTTGCTGAGCCAACATCTGTCTCTCACCAACATCATTCCAACAAATTGGTGTCCTGCACCTCCTGCCGTATAAAGCCTCATACGGTGGCATGCCAATACTGCTGTGATAGCTATTATTGTAGGCAAACTCAATCAATGGCAAATATTCATCCCAACTGCCCTTAAAATCAAGAACACACGCCCTCAGCATATCCTCCAAAGTCTGAATGGTCCGTTCAGATTGCCCATCGGTTTGAGGATGAAAAGCTGTACTAAATTTCAGTGAAGTACCCATAGCTCGTTGCAAACTCACCCAAAATCTAGAAGTAAACTTCGGATCTCTGTCACTAACAATAGACACAGGAGCTCCATGCAATCTAACAATCCCACTGACATAAATTTGAGCGTACTTATCTGTAGAGTATGTAGTCTTGATAGGTAAGAAATGAGCTGTCTTTGTCAATCGATCCACAATAACCCAAATTGAATCATAACCTCCCTTAGAACGCGGTAGTCCTGTCACAAAATCCATTGTTATATGTTCCCATTTCCACTCCGGTATAAGAAGATTCTGCAACAGACCCGCCGGTCTTTGATGCTCAACTTTTATTCGCTAACATGTCAAGCAACTAGCCACAAATTCTGCAATCTCTCTTTTCATGCCAACCCACCAATAAAACTCTATCAAGTCACGATACAACTTCGTACTTCCTGGATGCATAGCATAAGCCGAACTGTGCGCCTCCTCCAAGATTTCTCTTTTTAGAGCTGCATCATCTGGAACACACATTCTATGTCCATACAAGAGCATACCATCCTCTCGAATATTGAACCCAAAACTCTTACCTTTAACTACCTTCTTCCTGATTTCTTCCATATGTGGATCATCACGTTGTCCATCCCGAATACGGTCCACAAATAAGGGCCGAACACTGAATTGTGCCAACAAAACATCATTGCTATTGAAAGAGAACTCCATGCCCATCTGTTTCAGCTCAGTAAAATTTACAACCCTCGAACATTGGATACAGGCCATTCTCGCTGCTGTTTTCCGACTCAAAGCATCAGCAACCACATTTGCTTTCCCTGGATGGTAGTGAATAGAGCAATCATAATCTTTAATTAGTTCCATCCACCTTCTTTGCCTCAAATTCAACTCTTTCTGTGTAAACAAATACTTAAGACTTTGATGATCAGAATAGATTTCACAAGTCACGCCATACAAGTAATGCCTCCACAACTTAAGTGCAAAAACGACAGCCGCTAGCTCCAAATCGTGCGTAGGGTAGTTATGTTCATGATTTTTCAACTGCCTTGAAGCAAAAGCAATAACCTTACCTCGTTGCATAAGAACACAACCCAAACCTTGACGAGAAGCATCAGTGTAAATCACCATGTCCTCGGTACCCATCGGAATAGTCAATACTGGCGCAGACACCAACCGATTCTTTAATTCCTGAAAACTGTCTTCACATTCATCAGACCACACAAACTTCACATCTTTTCTAGTCAATTTGGTCATAGGCAAGGCAATAGAAGAAAACCCCTGAATAAATCTCCGATAATATCCTGCTAAACCAAGGAAATTTCGGATTTCAGAAACATTAGTTGGCCTTTCCCAATTCACTACTGCCTCCACCTTCCTTGGATCCACACAAATGCCATCTCTAAAGATCATATGTCCCAAAAATGCAACACTTTCAAGCCAAAATTCGCATTTGCTCAATTTACCATACAATTGCTTATCTCGTAAAGTCTGCAATATAATTCTCAGATGTTGCTCATGATCCTCCTTAGTTCAGGAATAGATCAAAATATCGTCAATAAACACAATGACAAACAAATCCAAATACGGCTCAAACACCCTGTTCATGAGATCCATAAATACCGCTGGAGCATTAGTCACTCCAAAAGGCATTACAGGAAACTCATAATGGCCATACCTCGTTCGAAAAGCTGTTTTGGAGACATCACTGTCCTTCACCTTAACCTGATGGTATCCCGATCTCAAATCAATTTTTGAAAAGACGGTCGCTCCTTGCAACTGATCAAACAAATCATCAATTCTCGGCAACGGATACTTATTCCGTATCGTCACCTTATTCAACTGCCTGTAATCAATGCACATACGCATAGCACCATCTTTCTTCTTCATAAATAAAACTGGTGCACCCCATGGTGAGATACTTGATCGAATAAACCCTTTGTCAAGTAAATCTTTCAATTGAATTTTTAATTCTAGCAACTCAGCTGGTGCCATTCGATACGGTGGAATAGAAATAGGATTTGTTCCTGGTATCACATCAATAGTAAATTCCACCTCCCTATCAAGCACAATTCCCGGTAATTCATCTGGAAAGACATCCGAAAACTCCTTCACAATCGGTATATCCGATAATTCTAACGGTTTCTTCTCCGTGTCAACAACATAGGCCAAATACCCCTGGCATCCCTTCCTTAACATACTCACAGCTTTAAGAGCAGATAACATAGTGGTTACAGAAGTTTGTCTATCACCACAGAATTTAATTTCCGACTCACCCGGTATTTTAAAGACAACTTCTTTATTAAAGCAATCTAAAGATGCATGATGTGTAGATAAGAAATCCATTCCTAGAATAACATCAAAATCAGACATTACTAGAGGAATCAAATCAACTTCTAGATTTCTATTACACATATTCACCACACACTTGGGAAAAGATACCCCAACTATCACCACTTCTCCAACGGGAGTAGATATCGCCAAAGCAGTGTCTAATAACACATAATGCTTATTCAAATGCACACTAAACAAGTTCGACACAAAAGAATGCGTAGAACCAGGATCAATTAAAATTTGTGCATTAACACCACAAACCATTAAAGTACCTGTCACCACATTTGGAGTTGCCTGAACATTTTGTCGTGTCATGGCAAATACTCTCCCCGGTGTTGTAGATCCACCTATTCCACCACCCCGACCAACAGGCCTACCAACATTCATTCCACGGCCAGCCGGAACACTGCCACTAGAAGATGCACCTGAAGCTTGCGGTTTCGTGCAATGAGTTGCAATATGCCCCATTTCCCCACATCTAAAACATTTAAACCCTTTCCCCGATTCCGGACAATCTCTCATGCGATGATCGGGCGACCCACATCGATAACACTGAAAAGGAGTCCCACGTCCACTTGAACTACTCCCTCTGCCAAAACTTGGCTTACTTGCCTCATAGCTTTGACTACCTTGTTGTTTAACCTCACTCTGACCTTTCAAATGTTGAAATCCTCCTCCACCTCTATGAAAACCACTTGATTTTCCCCCCTGGCTAGCCTGCCTCGCCTCGAATTTACTCTTCTTTGATTGTTCTCATTTGCTAAACATCTCTTCAACATCCTTGCCAATCTTCTTTGTTGTTTCAATCAAATCCGCATAGTCTTTTTCTTTATAAATCGTCATTCTGGTTCGAACATTATCCTCCAACCCACCTCTGAACCGTCTACTCTTCTTTTCTTCAGTATCCACCATATCCGTAGCATAGGCTGAAAGAGCATTAAACTTGGCTTCATATTCGGCCACCGACATACTCTCTTGTTTAAGATTAATAAAATCTGCTTCCTGCTGGAAACGATACGTCTCAGGACAGTAACGATCATTAAAGGCCTTCACAAACCTCGCCCATGTAATGACTTGTGGCACTGGTGGCTGAATACCTGGTAATGGGGCTGACAACAACCTCTGACTTCCTTCCCACCATATTAAAGCTTGCCCTTTCAAGGTGAAGGTCGCTAAAGTCACCTTCTGTTCATCAGTTACTCCCATAGCTGTTAGAACCCTCTCAACCATTTTCAACCAATCCTCCGCCTCTTGAGGTTTAAAAGTACCGTCAAACTCCGTTGGATACAGCTTCTTGAATTTCTCTAGTAATCCAACATTCTGATTAACCGGAGGATTAACCGGAGGTGCAGCTTGTCGTTCAGCATACTGTGCTAAAGCCGCCAATAGCCTATCTATATCCCTAGCCCCTATCTGAACTCCTGCCGGTGCAGCCCTACCAGTCGGATCTGCTTGCTCAGGATGGGAAGAGGCTTCTTCTTCCATTTTACTTACCTGTTGCAATTCAATTTGACAACAACAACAACATATACTATTTTATCATGTTAGATAAACCAACAATAAACTACTCGACAAAATATGATCGACTCCTAAATCCACTGCTAGATCGCCACTCGCTTAACGACTCTCAGAATCTAGATAAGCCTAGGCTCTGATACCAAGTTGTCACACCCCACCCCGGGCCAGCACTCAAATGAGCCCAAACCGACGTGAGGGTGCAACATCAACCACCAACCCATTTCTATAACTCAAGTTCTAGCAATTAAATTAACCAACAATCATTTTATTGATAACGCAAAACTTAAACGTTCTTACAAACACAGCGGAAGTCTTAAGAAGCGTTAAACTATACAATGAACCAAATATAAACATAGGCTGCAACTACATCCCTATCTACAAAATTTCGCCAAAACTAGTCCAGCCTTCTCGACATGCTACCCTAAGCGAGGGTACAACCCCACGACGATCAGCAGTGGATATCTACAACGCCTGCAAAACTGGATTCCAAAATGAAATCTAGGAGTGTTTATGAGACATGGATGCAATTCTATATTCAAAAGTACAGCTAAAAGATATTCTCAACTTGTAACAGTTTATCGAGAAATAAAAAGTAACACCGACAAGCAGCCAATAATTTAAGGCATAAGCCTTTTGGCATTAAGCCAATCACCGGGCACACAGCCAATAGTTTAAGGCATAAAGCCATATGGCATAAAGCCAATCACCGGGCACACAGCCAATAATTTAAGGCATTAAAGCCTTTTGGCATAAAGCCAATCACCGGGCACTAAGCCAACAATCAAGTTTAATTCAATATAGAACAACATCTATGAATTAAACACTCACCTCGTACTCCAAAAGAAAGTACTACTATGGTTTCGGTGCTTCTTGATTCACCGACTCGTCACCTATCCACAAGCCAAACATTTTAGTATAGAAATACTTAAAAGGCCTTAACAATTGCATTAACAATATTCTGCATCAATTCAACTATACAATACAACGTTTACAGCACCTATACTTCATATATTTCAACTTCCAAAACAGTTCCAACATGTTCCAAAAACAGTTTCAGCATGTAGCACATGGTTCCTGCACTTTCAGCAATTCTATGTTGAAAATACCAAAATTCAGCCAGACAATCTATTGTATTTTGGCCATAATTTTCTATAGGTTCAAAAGAGTACGACAAGACCACCACCACTAGCAAGAAGACTTTTATTACATCAATCTAGACATATAATTTGCCCAAATTGGACTCCGAATGACTAAGATATGCTCAATTGAAATTACAAATCCAAAACAAAAATCACAGTTCCAGCATAACAGTCTATGATCGAATGCTCATTAAAAATCACATACTCAATCTTTTCCAATAATTCCAACACCAAAATATCACCAATTGATCAATGTTTGAGACTCATCAGCATCCATAGGCAGTAAGTACATTTAACCATGACAAAATTGATGAAGAATGTTGCTCTAAAACCTGCCCAGATTTCCAGAATTGACAAACCATCAACTTTGGGACAAAAACTGATTTTGCTCAGACCAAACTAAGGCACAATATTTACAGATTCAGAAAGATATACAAGTCTAGTTTCAGGATCAGGAAACGGTGTGTAAAACCGATACCCGAGCTAGAAGTTATACCCGTTTTTCCAACATGTGTCTGGGCTGTCAGCACAGACGCGAATCTGACAGCAGCCTAGTTCATGATTTTTATCTTTTTCCACGTTTATCAGAAACTTCTGAAATTTTTACAGCATAAACTAAACTCACAGAGGCATGTCCAGTAAAATTACCAGAAAATAACATGATCAGAACGTTGATGAGAAAAATTCGTCAAACAGGACAGATTATTAACTTGGTTCAAACACAGTTTTGCACAACCATTAGATGCACGATTTTCTTGGAATAAAAACTCAACTACAGCCCCAAAAACCCTCATCCATGGATTCAATTCAGCTCTAACTAGATGCAGAACAAAAACCTAGCATGAGAAATAGGAAATTCCAGCATTTAAGAAGATGAAAATTACCTAACAATAACCCTTATTTCCCTTTCTTCCTTCTTCCTTCTTACGGCTGATCTCTCTCTCTCTCTCACGTTGGAACAACCCTTCTGATGGGTTTTTTTTTTTCTTTTGTTTTAAAAGAAAACACACACACACACCACCTCAGCTCCCACACGGCACACATGCACAGTTTTAAAAAAAATTGCACTTTAGTCCTTTAGGTTATTAAATATAACTTTAAAGCACCTAAAAAAAATAAAGAGTGTTACATATGTAGACACACACACACACACGTCCAAGTATATATATAATAGTACTATGAAATCTAGTAAGATTTTCAAGTATCCAATAAAAAATTATAAGATCAAAGTCATTTATTAAAATAGTCCAAATTGGCACATGTTTCATTATAATACTAGATTATGTACTTAGGAAATCTAGTGTATTAAATCTACTAGGTACACACACACACACACACACACACACACATATATATATATATCATCACATGGGAAATCTAGAAAATGATTTATTTAATAAACCCTAGTACTTATTGGTAAGACTAACTCTATTATCCAATGAGTAATAATTTTCCTAGTAGTTATTGACCAATAGTTAATGGGGTGAAGTAATATCTACTTAAAAAATGCTTAAATGTCCTTTTAGACATGTGTATATATACCTATATATAACTATATCTTTATACTTAACAATCTAGCATTGATATCTTTTTAATGGAAAGTCTATTGTCCAATGGATAAAAGTTTCCCTAACTTCTATCGTCCAATGGGTAAAGATCCAACATGACAAGTATGACTTGATTGACTAGTCATATATATGTGTCTGTATATGTATATGTATATAATAACCTAGGTCCAAAAGGTTTTATTAGGGTTTGAAAGGTTCAAAAGGTTCAAGGAGGTTCAAAAGGCTCATCTAGGGTTAGGAGAAAGCAACTAGATGAACTGGTAGTTAGGTTCTTCTAACTAATTGGTTAGAATCTAACTATACTTACCAAGTAGAATCTCTAGCCAAAAAATATAATTTTATAAGTCTCAAATCTAGTTATGGCGGATTATTAAAGTTAAAAAGGAATTTTTGGAAGCAAATCCAAGTATTAAAATAAAATTTAAATTTTTAACGAAATTTTTACTTACTAAAAATCAGGGTTGTTAGAACCGTATCTTCAAGAATAAGGTAGAATCTAACTATACTTGCCGACCTTTATCCTTTGCAAAACCGACCAACCGCCAAGAAGTAAGGTAGAGTCCCATATATGCTATCTCTAAGTATATATAGGATCCCTTGTCCCCTAACTCAACATATAGCGTAGAACCGTATCTTGAAAAATAGGATGTCTTTACTCTTTAGTTCAAAGTATAACATAAAATATTTTTAAGGTTATCTATCGTTTAGAATGCATGATGGTTAACAAACTCGTTTTGCTAATGGTGGTATGATAAGTGTTGAAAAATGAACTTTTACTTCAATAAACATGTGTTGTTTTGAACTTTCCACAAATGAAGAAAGAATGGATTTTTGAAAGATAGAAACTTATCGCTTGCTTAGAAGTATTCGTATTTTGATCTATAGGATGGTTATGAGCATGCATATATGAATTGCTTGTATTACTTGTGGTATAATATTGAGTTGGATGATCTTGCTAGTTTAGTTTCAAGATTTTAATGAATGCTTTATGATCCCGTATGTGAAAAGTCCTACCGCAGAGTCGATGCATGAAAGGCGTTCTCGGGTTGGTAACGAACAGAACATCTCAAAATCCTCCATCCACAAGAGTAGTGTTGACGGTCCATACCTCGTTTCCCATGTCCAAATCAACAACTTTGTTTACATCCCAAAGATTGACAGGCGGTGGAGTTTTGCCAAGATCAACAATCTCATTCACATCCCAAAGATCATCGGGCGGTGCATTCAAGACCATGATAGACCAATCATCGCTAGGAGCCACAAACGGACGCGGTTCTTCCATTGAGACTATATTGAGGGTGGGATTGCACTCGGGGGCGCATTCATGTATAGCGTTTGAAATTAAGTCTATGAGAAGTAGAAAAGCCCTAAGCTGGTGACTCTCATCGGGAATAAGTTCTCCCCAAACATAAAAGTTCAAGTACCGTTCGTCTATGTCATTATCGGAGTCAACTCGACTCATGTTGAAATTGTGACCCCATGCTACCTGTGCTGCATCGGGCTTTGGGTCCCAAACGTACTCTTCAACTTCCTCCTTGGGAATGATTGGTTCAGGCTGATGGAAGAGCATGAGCAGAGATAGGCCATCCAAAGGATTTGCCTGTGCCGCATTCCATTCACCTTCCCAATGGTCCAACCACTTTTGATCGACTTGTGGAGCTTCAGGGAAACCCAAGTGGTAGCGTTCATTCCAATCCTTATAAAGTTTCTTCCACTCCTCAGCCTTGTCTTCCATGTTCCAACCAACTGTTGGTATGTTGACACCGAGATCAGTCGGGATGGCTACAAACCGGTTTAGGGTGATTTTCTAGGATGATATGGCTGGTGGGGTTGAATATTATGGAGCTAGGGTTGATTATAGTGGAGCTGAGGGTTATCTGGTTAATTTGTGGGTTAGAATTGTGGTTAGGCAAGGAGTTGGAGATGACATTGGGTTTAGTAGGTGGAGTTGGAAAGGTGCCATTGTCCACCAAATCTTGTATCGCATGTCGGAGATGCTAACAAGAATCTGTATGATGGCCGGGCATCTGATGGTAGGCGCAGAAGACATTTTGGGTTATGGCTAGGAGGTGGATTTTGAGGAAGTGGGGTTGGAGTCAAGGGCCTGAGTTGACCAGTCTTGACTAATTTCTCCAACACCGAGGAAAGTGGTGCCTCGAAGTTGGCAAAATTCCAGGGTTGATTTCTATTTCAGGGTTTTTGAGGGGTTTGCACTTGGTTGACATCTGCAATGTGGTTGGAGCTTTGAGTAGTGGCACTGTTGCTAGCAGAAGTTGCATTGGCATAGTTTTTACTGCCAAATAGACCAGTACTACTCCCGGTGTAAGCACGGGGCTTAGATTTTGAAGCTGAAGAGGAAGTGTCACTCCTCGGCAGAACACCTGTTTAGAGAGCTTCTTCAATGGCAAGACCAGATTCAAAGAAAGTCTCGAAGTTGGCTACTTGGACTTGCACAAGGTTCTTAGCAAAGTCGAGCTACAGGTTACGAGAGATGATGCGGATTTGGTCTTTCACGCTCGAGCGATTGGTCATTAGAGCTGCCTTACCCCTCCACCTCTTGATAAAATCCACAAAAGACTCTTTTGCGGGTATTTTGGTTGATTCCAACTCTCGAGTGGTCATTTTGAGTTGAGAATTGTAACTGTACTGGACATTGATTGCTGCGCCGATATCCTTCCACGTCCTTCTTTTGGAGACGTCAAGAATAGGAACCATTGGAAGGCCAGGCCAGAGAAAGTTTATGGGAACAATTGAGCCATTGCATCTTCCTCGACTCCATGCTGTTTCATCGCACCATGATAAGCCAAAAGATGAGTTTTCGGATCACTAGTTCTGTCGAACTTCTCAAAATCCAGCATTTTGAACCTTTCGGGTAGCCTTGCATTAGGAAATGGGCAAAGTTGGTCCATGTCCAACCCACCAGCACCAATCTTTTTGGACTTGGAGACAGTCTCTTCAAGCTTTGCCATTTTTGCAATTAGTGTAGCCATGTCGGGGTTTGGGCTGGGGTTTTTGATTTGAGGAATTTCTTCGGCAGCGAGCTCGCACTCGCTCCTTTCATCGCCTCTTCCTCCTGTCGGCAGTTGTTCTTCGATCAAGGCACGCATAGTGGCCATGGAAGCATCGGCCTGGTCGGCCCTTTGCTACATGATAGCCAAGTTGTGCTGGAGATCCGCCAAGACAATAGTAATATTCTGACGTGGGACATCAGCCATGACTAGAACTTCTATTTTGATAAGCTTCGGCGATGAAGGTGGATATGGAGTAGACAGAGGAGATTCATGCGGAGTAGATGGCGGTGAATCCCCCCTTGACAAAGTACAGGCCAAAGCTTCTGTTGTGACTAACTGAGAAGCAAACCCCTACCAAATCTTCTTACAGACAGACTCGACGAACGTTCTCAAGGAAGTTTGGTTCTTGATTTCGGAAATTTTCCCTGGCGGTGCATGGCTAGACAGTAAAGTACAAGAGGTCAATGACAGCCTGCAGCAATTTATTTGAACGAAATGAAAAAATGGAAAATGCACATATCAACGTCGTCTGTGTCCTCCTAGACTCTACAACTAGGAAACAAACCCGTCTCATGACATTCAGACCCTGCCAAAAAACCTCAGATTTCCTTTCGACGGTGTATCCTTGATTGGATCGACTATCACTAAGAGATGCCAAAACAACCTACAGACTTTGACTATTCCTTTCTCAAAGTTTCAATGCTAGAATCGAAACAACTCCGGGTAAATGACGTGATACCACAACCGAGTTGGCATAAGCAGCATTGTGCCAGAGCCTGGGCGGTGTAAGTGATTAGCACTTTGAACCTGGGTGGTGTAAGTATCATGGCATTCTCTCAGTTGTTCCTCGTGTTCTGTTTGAAACCTCGATCGAGTGTTAGGCAAGGACTTAGGAAGTCTTGATTTCCCAAAGTCTCGTTGATCCAAGGACTTTGAAATTTTGATAACATGTACCATCAAGATGCACGACTCTTTATCAAGCCAGGCAACGTCCAAATTAGCATAAGATGGACTTGAGAGCAGTAACCAACCAGACCTATCTATAAAGTGCAAAGACAAGAAGTGCACTTGTCGTCCTTCATATCGAAAGTCCAAACACTTTCAGAAATGGAAGTTCCAGTCTCCTGACAAGTTTTCAAAGTTTTCAAAATCTGGCAAGTTCTCACGCCGGAAATGGAAATTCTTCAAGAAGAAAAAGTTCAGAGGGTAGCGAAAGTCTGATCGCTGTTACATATGCAGAAAGAAGGGGCACTATGCCAAACAGTGTCCAAATAAAGCAGCAATGGACAAGATGGTGAGCTCCTTGGCTCTCATTGATGATAATCTTGAAGATGCCAATGTTGAATCATTATTTTCAATTGATGATGAAGCAACGGCTGAAGCAGTCCTTGCATTTACTTTTGATGACTCTTCATCAGAATCAGATGATTCTTCTGATGATTCTGACTCATTCCCCTATGAAATCCAAACATTTGAGTTCTTAAACATCATGCTGGCTCAACCCTTAGCCAAGGTGAAAATCTTGCTTGGAAAATATGAGAAACCTATACCAGTTATCGCCTTCTTTGATACTGGTGCAGCAGCCTCCATTCTCAACCCAGCAATTCTCACCAGGTCCTATTGGCAATCGTGTTTTAGACCCTTCACAACAGCCAGTGGAGAAACTTTTGTCATCACTCTGATCAGTAAGCCTATTACCATCCAAGTTTTCCCAGGATACACCATAAAACACCAAGTCTATGGTTCTGATCTTCCGGGAAAAGATTTATTGTTAGGCTTTGATATCCTCCAAAATCTCAGCAAAGTCTCCTGGCTCAAAAAAGTTTTGAAATACAAAAACTACCTGTTACCCTGGACCATCCAACCAAATCTCTTTTCCATCGAAAATTTCTCCCCCATCAAAGAAGCCATAATCCAAACTTCTTGTGCTGAATCCCATTCTTAGTTCCTCACCAAATGCTCCAATCCACTCTGGAAAAACCCAGATTTTTTCATTTCTCTTCCCTTTAAGAAAAATGAAGACATCAATCCCACCAAAGCCACCCATCATGGAATGAACCCAAAACATTACCAGCTTGCTCTTCAAGAGCTCTAGCAACTCCAGTCAGAAGGTTTGATTGAGCCCATAACCTCTCAGTGGGCATGTGAAGCATTTTATGTGAACAAAAGGACCGAGCAAATAAGAGAAAAGCTTCGCCTGGTTATCAACTACCAGCCTCTTAATCATTTTTTGCAGGATAACAAATTCCCTCTTCCTCGGAGAAGTGTTCTTTTCGCAAACTTGCCTAAAGCTCAAATTTTCTCAAAATTTGACTTGAAAGCAAGTTTCTGGCAGCTGGGCATCCATCCAGATGATCACCCCAAAACTGGTTTTTGCATTCCAGATCACCACTTCCAGTGGTCGGTCATGCCTTTTGGATTAAAAATAGCCCCATCTTTGTTTCAAAAGGCCATGATTTGGATATTTGCTCCCATTCTATCCTCAGCCCTTGTCTACATTGATGACATCTTACTCTTTTCCCCAGATATTGAGTCTCATGTTGTTCTACTACAAATTTTTCATTCCATGGTCCAAACCCATGGTATCATGCTCTCAGAGAAAAAAATGTTTCTTACTCAACCAGAAATTGATTTTTTAGGGATGCATAGCTCTAAAGGTCAATATGCCCTCCAACCTCATATAGCCTCCCAACTTGACCAGTTTCTAGATGAAAATCTCACAGTCAAACAAGTTCAACAGTTCCTTGGAATTGTTAACTATATGGCTGATTTCATTCCCAACCTTGCCCAATACCGTACTCCTCTATCAGCGCTACTAAAGAAAATGCCTCCTCCTTAATCAGTTCATTGTACCAAAGCTGTGAAAGACCTCAAAGCCATAGCTAAAACTCTTCCTCCATTAACCATACCTTCAGATGGGAAGAGAGTCCTTCAGACAGATGCCTTTGATCTATATTGGGGAGCAGTTCTTTTGGAAGAAAATTCTAAATAAAAGCGCAGAATTTGTGGATACAAGAGTGGTGCTTTCTCTCCAGCAGAACTTCATTACCACTCTACTTACAAACAAATTCTGGCAATCAAAAGGAGCATTGAGAAGTTTGAATTTCATCTAATCGGACATCATTTTCTAATTGAGACTGATATGATGAGTTTTCTCAGCATGCTCAAGTTCAAACAGAAGCACCTTCCAAAGGCACAGTTACTCAGATGGACAAATTGGTTTTCCAATTAGAGTTTTGATACTGTTCACGTAAAAGGAAAAACAAATGTCCTCCCTGATTTTCTGTCAAGGCTCGAAAAAGAAATCAACCAATTTTCAAAAACAAAACCACATTCCTTTGTTCCTGGTTGTTTCCCAATGATTTCCTGTTTCCACCCAGTTAATCTTCCTTTCCACCTTCAGTGTCAAATTTTAGAGTTAACCCTTCTTTCCAGGTGTGTCCAAATGTGTCAAAACCTTCAACATTTCTGTATTTTCAAGTATGGTCTTGATGAAGGTCCCATAAAAGGTTTACCTTTTCATCCTGTCTATCCCTTTCTCAGCCAGTTTGTAGGGCCTTACCACAATGTCCTTATTTCAAAAAAGAAGCCTATCTCCTCTTATGGTATTTAGTTGATGTGTATACTATAAGTGTCTATTTTAATAAATCAGCAGTATTGGTGTATCTGGCTCATGCGGCATTCAATCAGGTTCATCCTCCAGAGGATTTCTTTTTGAAATTTCTCTTGCTCTTCGGAAGCATATCTTACTGGCAACAGAATATCAAACAAATCCCCAACAGTGCATGCGAAGATCTCCAATTTGCTTTTTGGACAAGTCTCAACAACAGGAGTCATCCCAATCCAGATGGTTCTATTACATGGAGAAAGGAGTATCACACCATATTCCTCTCTGCATATCCAGAGTCTCAGAGCATCTAGAGCGACAGTGGAAATTATCTTGTCATGACTCAAACACTATGTTCACTCAATGGATTGACACCTACAGAAGTTCCCTCATCTCTCCTCCATTATGAATCTGCAAATTGGAAATTCAATGATACTTATCCGGAAGAATGGCGCCAAAATATCCACTATCTTTTGGAACAGTATTACTTGACTGATAGAACTGAAGACTATTCTGGAAGCAGTGGTACAGATAATCCAGAATAACAAACATGTGCTCTTGTCAGTTGTCTCGTTTCTGTGGTGTAAATTATTGGTCTGTACTGTTGAAAGTGGTATTATTGGGTTGTACTGTTAATAGATGTGATGTAAAAAAGTAGTCAATGTTATGATCACGTCGTTCCTTTAGCAAGGGGTGAATTGTTTGTGTTTGTTTGTATTCAGGTGTCATAATAATTGGTGTAATAGTTAGTTACAGTAATTGGTGTCTTGTAATGTCGTCAGTAGGTTTGCAGATGGACGTAGATTGGAAGACTAAGAACAGTGATGTTCAATTATGGGTACCATTTGTATTGTTTGTACTCCCCTCTTTATGTCTATAAAAGGAGGGCTTCCCCGTTGCAAGAAAGTAAGCTTGTAATCAAATCAGTGTTTCCCTAATATATCATGTGTCTTGTATTCACTCTCTTTGATCATAACCTACTTTGTGTTTGTACCCACTAACAGTATATGGGGTTAGATGCAAGTAGTCCTACCCTGCAGGTTCCTGTCCTAGGTTGGAAGGTTTTAATGGATTGTACACATGTAGAGGCCAGTTTTGGTTTAAAGGGGTTCCTTTGACTAGAGCAGCGATATACCTCCCATTGCAACGCGTATAGCAAAGCAATGGTCGAACGGTAGTACAACTCATCATCATCCAAGGTTGTTGGGCGTTCGAGGACCCTGGGCTCCAATAAATTGTGCCGGTTACCCAAAACCTCATCGGGGCTTACCAACATCGATGCAAATGAAGAATGCCAAAGAATGATTGAATAAGAGAGAAACGCAGTGTTTTGAAAAATGCCTTTTTAAGCTTGGCTCACTTTTATTAATCAACACTTGGAGAAAACTACACAAGTGAACAATAGTAAAAGCCCCAATTCGGATTGGTCAGATATGAGATTTTGTTACATTACCATTTCGTTCTTCAGCAGCACGGAGCGTACCATTTTGATAGACTTTTGAAAAGATTGTTCATTTATATATTAATTTCTAAATATCAATCAATGCAATGAGTCCCCAGCAGAGTCGCCACTGTGGGCACACGCCCCTGAAAAATTTTATTTGTGTATAAAATCGAGTGTGCCCTTTTTGGAAAGCGCGGTGAAATGCTACAATTCAGAGTCGCCACTTGGGTTTTGCGGTATGCACCCAAGGAACCGAACTTGAAATGCTTGCTATGTTTTGATTGGAAAAAGGCTTTGTAGACTGGACCATCATCATCCTCGATATCTAAGGTTCGAGAGCCAGGTTATGAGAAAGGAAGGGTTTTAAGGCAACCCTCTCACCCAATCTGGAGATCGGTCTCTACTCGGGCATTTTATAAAACATTTGCATTTTTCTCTCATTGATCATTTTTTTAACCAGTTAGGGTAGGGGAACAGTTAAGGGGGATTAAAATTGTAACAAATTGCATTATGTGACAAAATGTGATGGATGACTTATTGAAATAGTCAATAAAGATTGAGAACGAGCACTTGTGAGCGCCTTAAACAGACTGAAACACACTGGTTCGAAGTGTCGTATGCAGGGAGAAACCTGCATGCACTGGCCGAACCACAGCATGTAGAAATAACCTACGTATACCGCACCAGAACTGGCATGTGCCGGTATGCCTAAACTCACAGCTCTTGTTTTCAACCCTCTGGGCTCTGGAAAGGACCAGTGCACACCTAGGACAAACCACGTAGTTTATAGAGCAGAATATATACAGTTACAAACAGATGAAATGCCTTTAGAGAAATAAAATGAACATAGTACCCTATAAACAGTGTGGGGAAATAAACAGAGGCCAAGGCCTAGCTACCATGCAAGGGCCAACCACTGGGGTGGACATGATTGTCGTATGCCAATGGTAAGAAACCATACACCAGTTATATCATTTCAGCCAGTGCTTAGCTCTGCACCTTCGGGACTCTGGAACATGACCAGAAAGAACCCAAAGGCATTCCAAAGCAAATATAAGTAAATATTGAACTCTACAGCTACACAGTTCTAAAATACAGCAAAACAGTCGATTGGTTTTTATCATGCAATAAGGTGATTAAAATAGAAAGAAAAACATAATACAGCCAACCACTAATCCCACGCCAGTACTGCACGTACAGCCATGACTGGCGTACGGCTTAACTCTACCGGCGTGCGCCACTGATTGCTATGCACGATCTTTGAAACCTTGCCAGCTTTAACGCCAGGACTGGTATTGATTACCAGCCTTGACCCTACCAGCCCCCCTCAGGGGTCAGAACAGAAAGTTACAAAAGTTGGTACACCTTTAGTTTAGAGGTTGATGGAATGTTTGAGCTTTGAACTTGAAGTTTGAGGGATGGATGATGAGTAAAAGGGTATAGATGGTGTGTGAGAGAGTGTCCTTTGGTTACTCTTTCAATGAATGAACGAAAAAAGAGGAAGCAAAGACCAAAAAAAAAGAGAGAAAGAGCTTAGGAGCTATATATGAGTGTAACCCCTTACATATAAATACAAGGGGGGTATATATTGGCCAAAGGGCTGAGCAGGGGGGGGGGGGGGGGGGGGGGGGGGGGGGGTTGGTAACCAGCTGAAATGGCTGGTTGAGTTAGAGAGGAAGTCTCCATGCATTAAATGCATGGGACTTGTTTGAAAGGAGTTATAGAAGAGAGGGGGGGACCATCCCTGCACGTTTGCAATCATCAGAGGACTGTTCAGTGTACTGGGGTGGCTGTAAGGGGATGAAAACTATTGATGCTCAGAACAACACCAATATGCAATGGCTACTTGTGCCTTCTCTCCCAAGCCCTAGTTTGTCTTCGAAACTCTAATCTACAAAATAGACAAGGGGTGAGCGCACCTTTGCCTCTCGTGGCACATGCCCTCCGATGCCTAAGTTAGTACACGTACTCCAGAAAACTCTAATTATTAGTAGGTGAATAATATGAATGTAGCGTATTGCATACCTTCTGCCTCTAGGTTTACCTCGTATTTATAGATGCATAGGTGCTTGCTTCCCAAGCATCCTTGTTACCCTAGGATTCCAATCTCGTATGGGAAACCCAAGATATCTTGGATTCTCGTTCCCTTATCAGTTTATTACCTTAATCCTTTTAGGACTCTTTTCCATAAAAGGCCGAACATCTCATTCCCGTCGGGTATCTTTCTCAGACCCTACATTCTCAGAATCTCACTCCTTAACTGAATACTTCTGTTCTGGAACCTTCCAAAGACTTCCTTGCACCTGAGGCTGCTTTCCTCAGAATTCTCCTCGTGTTCGGCCCTCTCGTCGCCGAACAGACTATTTGGACGAGTAACTCCGCGTGTTACTGCTCCTCTCTCTATTTCTTGGTCCAATAACTTCTCATGTCTATTGGACCTTCACCCTGTACAGTCTTCTTGGACCAATGGCTTCTCATGTCACTGGCCCATGTCCGACCACCGTCTTGCACAATGACTACCCCAATCGTACTTATCGCATGGTCCCTCTCATCACGTGTTTTGGCCCTTCCTATACCTGTTCTGGAATACCTTCTTACAATTGCTCCCCAGCTTTACTTGTTATTTTTGCCTAAATAGAGAGCAAAGCTTCCTTGACCCGAGCAAATTCATTCCACAAAAATTGGTGCAAGTTCCATCATTAATCCAGTTCAAACACCTTGTTGTTTGCGCTGGACAGGCTTTTCCTACCGTTAGCTTTATACGTGGCAAAGTTCGTACTGCCCATATTAAATGTGAATAGACATCCTTCAGGGGACGGAACGCCCAAAACGGCGTCTGGAGTGACGTTCCACATACGCCACCCCACTTATTAGGGCATAGTTGGGTTTTCATCCCATTTTCAAAACCCCATTCTCTCTCTAGACTCCCTCTGCAGAAAGAAAGTTCATGCATACCCGCCATTGGAGCTCTGTTCATCATCTTGAGGCCTCTTCTTTTCTGCTTTAGGGATTCCATCCACTGATTCGTAAGTCATCATTCCTCTCTTTTCTCCATTTCCTTTGTTGATTTAGGGTTTCTAAGGTACAGTCGTTTTAGGGTTTCTTCGTTCCCTTTCTCATTTGAAAAACCCAAACTTTCGGTCAGGGGGAGGTTTCGTAGGCATTGTAACACTCCTCAGGCCATGGCCAATTTCAGATGTCGTTACGAGATTCCTAATAATGTGGCCACTGCTTTGGCCCCTGAGGATGTTATCCGGGAAAGTTTTGACTTTGACACCCTTCATGAAACTGTTGTTGTCGTTGTCGAGGGTGGAGTTAGGTTTCCTTTGGCTCCCCTGCTTCGTCAGGTTTTGGCCTACTATAGGCTTTCCCCAATGCAGGTTTCAGCCAATTTTTTTTTGCATGGTTATGGGTATTAATGCCTTAAATCAAATGTTAGGCACGTCTTTAGGTTTACACGACATCCACCATTTATATAGCATCTCCAAAACAGGGGTTGCCCTCACATATTACTTAAAGAGTAGGGATTCTAGAAAGAAACTCGTCCTTGAACTCCTTGATTCCGCTCGAGAGGATGACGATGATTTTCTGATTGTTACGGGCAACTTCGAACCCAGAGATGAGGATGGCCAAGTGATTGGTTTTCATGCTCCTCACATATTCGGGAGCCCACGTTAGTGCTTTCCTCCTAATCCATGTGTTTTTCTTTCAGTCAAAGCCTTTTTATGCTTTTACTTAATGTTGTGTATTGCATATGTTACAGCTACGAACATCAATCAGGGTCACAACATCATAACCCGACAGGTCAATGTAGCGGATATCAGGCGTGCGCTTGCTTTCAACGGTGAAGGAACATACCTCTTGGGCCGAGCAAGAGCAGCACAAGTGCTCCTTAGCTATAGAGCTTCGTATGGTGGTTTTATTGATCGGTGTACCCGTGCAGCCGACAATCCTGTATTAGCTGGTCCATCTAGTTCGATCTTTGAACAAGAAGAAACGCGTTCTCAAACACCACCAATCCCTAACGAGCCAATTCCTCTTGCCAAGGAAGCTTCTAGTTCTACATCTAGCGGCTACACCTCTTCTCCTCCACCTCCAGAGATGAACAGACCAATCGACCTGGGGAGCCTTCTCACTATTCTCGGCGCTGGTCGGGGTCGGAATGTTGCTCAGAGCCAAAGTGGTTCTCAAGGTCACGGTCATCGTGCCCATATCCAAATTGACTCTCCTCCAGAGTTCTCCCCAGAAGAAATTGAAGCTAGCCACCGGGACAAACGTTAGCGGGTGGAATCATCACAGGAAAGGCCCCTTCAATCCTTATCATCTCCAGCTCCTATATGGGCTCCCCCATTTGCCCATGGAAATCAGCCTGTCTCTGCTCGAGACAGTGTAAAATCTGAGGGGACAGCCCTTGCTCTGTCCCAGGCCTTTCTTCTGCTAGGAGACATCCAAAAAGACGTGGCATGCTCTCCTGATAACCTCCTCAGCTCATTCATGTCCCATAGTGCCAAGGTAAACTTCCTCGTTTTTACTTAAATCATATCGCTTTGTGTTTGTGTTGACTGTTTGGGTTTCCAGGCAATGCAAAAGATGGTGGCAATGGCCCAGAAGCTCGGCCAATCCGAACCCCAACGTGCCAAGCTTGCAAGTGACAACACCAAACTCTAGCATACCATTATTAGGCTTGAAAGGGAGAGGAACCAAACCCGGGGATGGCGGACGAGCTGAAAAGCAAGCTTAAGGGGGCTGAGGACAGCTTGAACAAATCCCTTACGGAACTGGAGGCAAGCAAAAATGAAGCCAAAGCTGCATTCGAGCTGGGGTATACTGAAGGGATTAAAGTAGCTACTGAGAGCTACAAGAATCAAATGCCTGGGATCCAAGATCAGATATGGGTTGCCTCATGGACAGCGTGTCTTACAAAAGTTGGGGTACCTAAATCCTCTCCTCTCTGGACCAACATCGACCTACCAAGCTCTGCTATTGTGCCTGAGGAAGACATTGCTGAGGAAGAAGACAGTTTTGACAGGGAGCTAGATGCTCGTGCTTTTGAACAGCATTCTGACTCCAAACAAAGTGATAACGTGACCAACCCTAACCAGAAGGAAGGAAATGGTGGCCCTAATGATGACAACACGGTTGTGGAAGACACACCTGCGCAGGCTTCTGTACAAGATCTTACCGTAGGAGAGTAAGTATGATTTCTGCCCTTTGACAAACAATTTCAATTACCTGAAAGCAAGCTGCTGGCCCTGCTTGGCCGTAAATCTAGCCCTCCGTGGCACAGATACAATTTGTCTAACACAGGCATTTGGTCCTTTGTGGTATTTGTTTTTGTAGCCTTGTATGGCCTAGATATTGGTTTGCTCGGCCCTTCGTGGCCTTTTTATTTGCAATCGTGCATGTTTAAGTTATATCATCAAAGTATTTCGTATTTGTCTATCTAGTATGTTTGTATCTAAGTATCTCGTACTTTATGTATGCCATTGCATTTCTTCTTCGTGCATACATCTCAAGTTTATTCATGCTTGGGTCAATCCCTAAGTTTACTCGTACTTAGCGATTTGTACATGTATTCGTATGCACTTCCAAGTTTGTTCATGTGCTTAAATATTCGTACCTAAAAGTTTTGCATGTATTCGTATTCAACCCAAATTTGTCATATTTGGACAAATGCCTAAGTTTACTCATACTCAGATATTTGCTGCTCTCATGCCTAAGTTTCACATACTTAGACAACCAATGCATGTTTGCGTATGCAACATAAATGTTTTTGTACTTGGTAAATTTTGTAACCTATAAATTCGCATGGACCCGCACTCTCTGCTCCCCAATATGAAGGGAGGTTGAAGAGGGAGTGCCTGACATCATATTTAAGTACCCAAAAATAAAGATTTTGGAAAAACAGAATGTCCTATCAAAAGAATTTTCCTCATAATTTATAATCTGAATTTTATTCATAATTCAAGAACTTAAGGGGGCGTTACTCGTACCCCTTGCAACTTAATAAAGACAAAACACAAGAGAATTTTACTCGTAATTCTCACACAATCACGATGTGTTATCCTAAAATAGAATAAAAATTGAACTAAAGTCTTTTAAACAAAAAATTTCCTCAAATTATGGACATTCCAAGGCCTTGGTACCGGGTTTCCATCCAGGTCTGCCAATCTGTAAGCCCCAATGCCCATAATTTCAGTGACTCTGTAATAACTCTGAATTTTAATAAATAAAAAGTTATTTATTATTCAAGTTATTATTTAAATTGCTTGGATTACTTTGATTTTATTTTATTTTTCGGTAGTTGGTCATAATTACACTTTAGCCCCTCAAGAATCGTTTCTTGACTTTTAAGCCCTACTTAGCAAGTCTAGTTAGCTTTTAACCGGCTTGTTGGAGAAACCAAACTAGGAAGTCACCTAGTTACTTTTCCCTAACCATAGATGGATCATTTTACCCATCTTGAACCTTTTTCAAACCTAGACTAGAAATTGTTTAATTATTTTCTTTTATTGTTTTGGTTTTATTCTTTATCCTTTAGACAATAAATGTTAGGAGAACTATTAATGGATAATAGAAACCTAATTCTTTATATTAAAAGGATTCAATAAAAGATTTGGGCTAAGTACTTGAAATAGACTTTTATAATTACTTTGAAAGTACTTTTTGATTATTTTACTATAAAAGTCTCCTAGTAACTATTGTCCATTGGACAATGATTGTTTGGGTAATCTTTACCCTTTGGACAATAGTTTTCTATTATTTTATTCATGTGTATTTGCCACATGCAAAAGGACATGTAGTTTTTTCTAAAAACTTAGTTTATTATATAAGTACCTTGTCCTTTATTATCCATTGGTTATTAACCATTAGGAGATTTATTACCTATTGGTTAATAGGTTAGTCTTGCCAACTAAGTAGTAGGCCTATTAAATTAATCTTTGGTTACGACTTCCGAGAGTACAAAGTACACTATTATATTAATTAAGTACTAGTACCTTTTGTATTAGTTTAATGAGAGAACCTTGACCTTTCAACCCTAGAATCTTGTACTTAGGTACTTAATTATATATTATTAGAGTTAGTCTTCCATAGTACATAGATATATGCATATATATATGAGAGAGAGAGAGAGAGAGAGAGAGAGAGAGAGAGAGAGAGAGAGAGAGAGAGAGAGAGGAGGAGAGAGAGAGGCCGAGAAAGAGAGAGGAGAGAGAAAGGCCGAGAAAGAGAGGGAGGAAGAGGGAGAGAGAGAGAGCGAGGGAAGGGAGAAGGAAGAAGAAGAAGAAGATGGGACTTGTACTTGTTGTTCTTTCACCTTTTCAAACTTATGGGATGAATATCTTCCAAATCCATCACCTTTCGTCCTTCAATTATTCTTTAAACACCAAAATCTTGAACAACACTATCTCCATATCTTCCATAGTCCCATCCAAGTACTAAAACTAGCCATGCAAGCCTAAAACTAGGTGCTTAGTGTGCAAGCAAGCCTTAACTTCACCCATCAACCTATCAATCCACCATGACAAGTGAAAGAAAAGTGAGAGAGAGAGAGAGAGAATCGGCTAGAGGAGAGAGAAGGGAGCCTTGGCCTATAAATAGAAGCCATTCCAAGCTTCAAACTCACACCTCCAAGCCTTGCTCTTCCTTCTCTCTAGAAATTCTAAGTGTTCTTGCTTCCAAAGTTCTAGTTTTCTTGAGTTTTCTTGAAGATCTTGAGAGAAACCACCAAACCACTTCCAAAACCACCTTTAGATCTTTTAAAGAAGCTTAGTTAAGTTAGAAAGTTGTTTCTAGGAAGAGAAAAGTTCATCTCTCTTCCTTTCGAAGCAAACTGACGCCGTTACGCTGCCGAACTTTAAAACTGACGACCAAATCTTCGTAGCCGACCACCGCCAAGAAGAACGGTAGTTATCCTTATCTACTATCCCAAGTATAAAGTAGTTTTGTACCCTAACTCTAAATATAAGTTCAGTAGGAAGTAACTTTGATCATTTTATTTAAAGTAGATAATGTTATCTTTTGTTGGGAACGTATGAAATGCATGATGTTCGTTATTGGTGATTCAAGCATGTTAAGTAGTCTAGAATTGGATGATCTTGTTGGATTCATTTTTGAGTTTCGATAAACACTTGTTTATGTGGAAAGTCCTACACCACGGAGTCTATGCATGATAACGTAACACGAGAATCAAGAAAGTAGAGACATGGCACCTAGGGTGTTAACGAAGATGAAAATATGTTCATCCGAGGGAGGAAATATTTTGAAACTACATAATGACCGGTTTCGGGTGGCATTATGTGAGTTGTGTGTGTATATGCCAATGGGAACCCGGGACGGCGAAACCATTGTGAGGACACTCGGGAGATCGGAACGGCGGAACCGAGGTTGGATGTGTGCTTGGTTATCCGCGGAGAGGAGCCAATGCAATGTGTGCCAATGGGAACCTAGGACGGCGGAACCATTGTGAGGATACTCAGGAACCCGGAACGGCGGAACCGAGGTTGGGTGTGTTAAAAATGATTTTTGAAAAGGTGATACGTTTATGAAATGTGGAAAATGTTGACACGGTCTACAAGGAGTCACGTAGGAGAAACTCACAAATCTTGGACACCAACGTTGATTGATCTTTGAATACAGATGTGTCATTGTTAGTTAATTTGGCTAGATAAGCATGCACTATGTGGAAATTATTGATTGTATGATGTATTGTTGTAAGTTAAGGGTTAGAGGGTTTGGATTATTCTATTGAGCGTTGTAGCTCACGGTGTTGCCTTTTTGGTGACCCTGACCTATTATATTGGTGGTGACGCCGGTATAATATGTCAGACCTCATAGATGAACAGGGTGAACTTTACACCTTGGGGGCCTTTGGAGCCGAAGAGCTAGCCCGGATGGAGGAACAAGCAGAGCAGTAGGTAGGAACCTTAGTTCCCTTCCGTTTGTAATAAAAGTACTTCTTTTAAGCTTTGTTGTAATAAAGAGCTCGACTTAGTTTATTTTTCAATAAAATTACTTATTTAACGTACCCAAAATTCGGGGCGTTACAGACTCGATATGGTCCTTCCCAATTGGCTCCCAACTTGCCCTTGTTGGCTATCTTGGTGTTGCTGAGCACCTTTCGAAGCACAAGGTCTCCAACACAAAACTCTCGTGAGTGGACATTCTTGTTGTAGCTTTTCATCAGCTGCTCCTGATATGAGGCTAAGTGTACCAAAGCCCTCTCTCTCCGTTCCTCAGCGAGATCCAATTCCATCTCTAGGGCTCTGTCATTGCCTCCACTTTCAACCAAAGTGGTCCTGTTGGTCGGCAAACCCATCTCCAATGGAATCACAGCTTTTGTTCCATATGCTAATGAATAAGGGGTCTCTCCCGTAGACCTCCTAGGCGTTGTTCGGTGCGCCCACAAAACCAATTGTAGGGGGATGAAAACAATTGTTGCTCAGAATAACACCAGTATGCAACGGATATTTGTGCCTCTTCACCGGAACCTTAATCTGTTGTTGGAAGCCTAATCTGCAAAATAGACAAGGGGTGAGCGCACCTTTGCCGCTTGTGGCAAAGGCCCTTCGATGCCTAAGTTAGTATCACATACTAGCAGAAAAACCCTAATTATCAATAAGAGAATAATATGAGTGCAATGTATTGCGTACCTTTTACCTCTAGGTTTACCTCTTATTTATAGATTTGCGCATGCTTACTGCTTAAGCATATCCCTGTTGCCCTAGGATTCCTATATCATATAGGAAACCTAGAATATCTTGGACTCTCGTTCTTTTCCATAACTGGCTGAACGTCTCATCCTCATTGGGTTTCTTTCCAGATCCTATACTCTCGGGATCTTATAGCCTCTGAAACTTTCAAGAGTATTCCTTCTGCACCTACTCTTGATTAGAGTTTTTCCTTTGTTCGACTCCCTCGTCACCAAACAAGTTGCCTGGACCAGCTACTTCACATGTAACTGGTCCTGTATTAACTATTTGGACCAATGCCATTGTATGTCTTTATCTGTCGAATAGATAGCTTGGACCAATGACTTCTCATGCCACTTGTCCATATCGTTAATCACCGCTCATGGTGGTTCATTTCATCGTATTTATTCCGCGATCCCACGTACCACGTGTTTGGCCGTTTAGTTGTACCTGTTCGGGAATACCTCTCTACACCAATGGCAATTCATCGGGCCATTTCCCCTTTGCTTTGTCCAACCTCTTCTTGATCTCGTCAAGTATGGTTTTGTTGAATGCTTCCGCCTGTCCGTTACTCTGAGGGTAGGCTGGGGTCGAGTAATAATTCATTATCCCATACTAGGCACAAAAAGCCTTAAACTTTTTCTAGAACTGGGACCCGTTATCCATAATCAGTGAATAAGGGACCCCAAATCGTGTAATGATACTCTTCCATACGAACCTTTCTACGATAAGTTCAGTGATCTTAGCCAATGGTTCTGCATCAATCCATTTTGTAAAATAATCTGTCGCCACCAACATGAATTTTCTATTTCCAGTTGCCTTGTGAAGCGGACCCATGATATCCATTCCCCATTATGCGAATGGCCAAGGAGTTGTCAATGGTACCAGGTCTTCGGCTGGTGTTCGGATCATTGGTGAGAATTTTTGACATTTCTCACAAATTTTCACGTATACCTTTGCATCTTCTTGCATGTGCGGCCACCAGTAACCCTAGGTGATTGCTCGGTGGGCAATGGACTTGCCTCCAGCGTGGCTTCCACATGTTCCCTCGTGGATCTCATGAAGAAACTTCTGCACCATCTCAAGGTGTATACAAAGTAAATACGGCCCTGTGAAGGATATCCTATATAACTTCCCTTCATGTGATAGCCAAAATCGTGCAGACTTTGTTTTTATCTTGTGAGCCTCCTTTCTATCAGTGGGGAGTGTCCCATCTCGTAAGAACTCCACAACTGGATCCATCCAACTTGGTCTTTTGTTCACGTCCAAGACCAATTCCACACTTCTTCCAATGCTTGGCTCAGCATGATAATCCACTGCCACTTTTCTCTTGAACTCGGTTGGCACAGCTGCGGCCAACCAAGCCAATGAATTAGTGTGGGCATTTTGCCCAGAACTTATTTGTTCAATGTACACTTTCTCAAAAGTGTCAAGCAGATCCTTGGTGGCTTCCACGTAAGCCGCCATTTTCTCATTCCGTGCCTCATAATCTCCAGACAACTGGTTCACCACAAGCTGTGAGTCACAGTACACTCGTATTCTTTTTACCTTCAAGGTTTTTGCACTTCTCAAGCCAGCCAGGAGTTCCTCGTACTCTGCCACATTGTTCGATGCACTGAAACCCAGTCGAATGAATAATTCAAACACTACTCCATTAGGAGGAAATAGCACAACCCCAACCCCTAATCTGGAATTACATGCGGAACCATCAACGAATAGTTTCCATTCTATGGGATTTTGTTTGGCATATACCTTACCTTTCCTGGTGGATGGTCTGACTGGCTGCTCCTTTCTCGTAGGAGGCAGTGGAGCCACTGTAGGAGAAAATTCTGCTACAAAATCTGCCAGTATCTGCCCCTTTATTGCAGTGCGTGGCTGATAATCAATGTCGTACTGACTTAATTCTACCGACCAAGTTGAAATACGCCCCGAGAAGTCTGCCTTTCGTAGCAAAGATTTCAATGGAAACTCTGTGTAAACCACAATTTTATGACTTTGGAAGTAATGGGGCAGTTTTCTTGCTGCTATCCTCAGTGCCAAGACTAATTTTTCAAGGGGAAGATATCTTGTTTTTGCATCTAGTAATGTTTTGCTCACATAATATACGGGGATTTGCTCGGACCCCTTATTCCTTAATAATACTGCACTTACGGCCTGCTCAGAAACTGCTAAATACAAAATCAAAGACTCACTCGGATCAGGAGTGGACAAGAGTGGGGCTTCTGCCAAGTACTTCTTTAGGTCTTGGAATGCCCGTTCGCATTCTGCCCCCCATTCGAATCCTTCGCTCTTTTTCAGCAATTGAAAGAAGGGCCTGCACTTGTCACTGGATCGACTGATAAATCTGTTAAGGGTCGCAGCCATTCTAGTCAGTCTTTGGACCTCTTTCGTGGTCTTTGGACTTTGGAGCTTTTGCAAAGCTGCTATTTGATCAGGATTTGCCTCTATCCCTCTAATGGTCACAAGATGACCCAAGAATTTCCCTGAGCTTACTCCAAACGCACACTTTGAGGCATTTAGCTTCAGCTTGTATTCCCTCAGTATCTCAAAGGCTTCCTTCAAATCAGCTATGTGGTCTCACTTTTCCTTGCTCTTGACCACCATGTCGTCTATGTACACCTCCATAGTCTTGCCGAGCAACTTCTTTAGCATAATCGTTGCCAACCTCTGACATGTTGCTCCGGCATTCCTTAAACCAAAAGGCATGACACTATAACAGTACAGCCTCCTTGGTGTGATAAAGAAAGTCTTCTCTTGATCGGCCCGTACATGGCGATCTGGTGATATCCTTGATAAGCGTTGAGGAAGCTCATCTGCCCATACCCAGCTGTTGCATCCACCAATTGATCTATCCTGGGGAGGGAAAAACTGTCCTTTGGGTATGCCTTATTTAAATTCGTAAAGTCTACACAGACTCGCCACTTTCCATTTTTCTTTTTTACCACCACAGTGTTTGATAACCATTCAGGGTAGTAGATTTCTCGTATAGCTTTTGCTTCTAGCAAACGGTCAACCTCCTCGATGATAGCATCTACGTGCTATACGGCTGATCATATTTTCTTTTGCATCACAGGCTTATGTCGTGGATCTACATTTAGGTGGTGACAAATTACGTTCGCATCAACCCCAGGCATTTCTTCAAGTACCCAAGCAAACACATCAACATGCTTCTTGAGGAACCCTGTCAACTCTTCCTCCTCTTTTTTGCTCAGATTTTCCCCAATTAGAAAATATCTTTTTGGATCAATCTTATTGATCTGAATTTTCTTTAGCCCCTCCTCCACAGCTTTCTCGGCTGGGTTTCCTCCGACGTCCTCGATGGTCGGCTGTTCTGGAACCTTGACGGCTTGGACCATCTTGGCTTTTGGTGCTTTTTTGATTATGGAAATCAAGCACTGTTGGGTGACCCTTTAGTTTCCCCTAATCCTCTCAAGGCCATTAGATCCAGGAAACCTTACCATCTGCTAGTAAGTGGAGGAAATTGCTCTCATCTTATGCAACCACGTTCTTCCTATAATCGCGTTATAGGAAGATGGTACATCCACCACTAGGAAATCGGTTCGTAGTACCACTGTCCCTGCCCGAACAGGCAGCGTTACTTTGCCTAGTGGCCAGACTGCTCCTACACCGAACCCGACCAAGGGAGTCATTGACTGCTCTAAGTCTGACTGCGTCAATCCTAAATTCTTGAAAGCATCGTAGTACAGCACCTCCGTGCAACTTCCTGAATCCACCAGGATTCTTTCCATGTCATATTCCCCAATTCGTAGGGTTATGACCAAAGCATCATTATGGGGCACCTGGACTCCTTCCAGGTCCTCATTTGTGAAAACTATGCCTTCATTGCAGAGCTCTTTGTCATGCCCTCTTTTCTTCCCCAAACTGCATTACATGTTGGTCGTGCCTTAATCGCCTTTGGAGTAATCTCACCTCATTCTTCGTATAAGGTTCAGTTAATCCATGTATCATATAGATTATACCCCTTGGATTTTGTTTGTAATCCAACTCCATTGCTTTCTCTTTATCTTTAGGATCTTCCTGTATAAACTCTTTGAGGTAACCCCGGGAAACCAAATCGTCAAGGTGCTTCTTGAACATCTCACAGTCTTTGGTCGGTCATGTGACCCCAATCCTTATGGTAACTACAGCGCTGATTTGTAGCCTGCTTTGCTTCCTTGTTTCCTCCCAGGGTTGGGGGCCATTTAAAGTAAGGCTGATTCTTTATTCAATAAAAAATCCTATAAATGGGTTCCTTCTAAACCGTATTTATCGAAAAGAAAGATTTGAGATTCGGAGCTTATTTATCCTTGTACGGCTCTTTCTTAGCTTGCCCATAGTCTTTCCTTTCTCGATAAGTTTTGGGCTCTGGCTTATCTGCTTTCTTCGCAGGCCCCTTGATTTGCTCGACAACCATCTTGCCATCCTCCCGAAGTATGTCATCCTCGTTCCTGGCGTGCTACTCTATTCGTTCCATTAACTTTGCCAGCATTCCTACTGGACTCATATTCAAGGATTTACGCAGCTCTCCCTGAACAGGTTACTCGATTTTGAACGTAGCTATCGCATACTCCTCACTGCAACCTTCAATCTCATTGAAAGTTTCCTAGTACTTCTTTGCACAGTTCCTGATTGGTTCATCTTCTCTTTGCTTCATAAAGGAGAGGCTCTCAAAAGTTTTTGGAGCTCTTTTGCTCGTTAAGAGCCAGCAGTGAATTCTTCGGCCAACTGCACCCATGTTCGGATGGAGCATGGGCCTAACTTATGGAACCAGGTCAAAGCCACTTTTCCCAAACTTGATGGGAACATCTTGCACATGATTGCATTGTCTCCTTCATGCATAAACATCGCCTATTGGTAATGCTGTATGTGTGCCATAGGATCAGCATCTATCTCGTAGAGGATGAACGTTCCATGCTTTACCCTGCTCGGCAACCTAGCCTCCTGTAACTTTTTTGCAAAAGGGGAGGATGCAATATTCCTGAGTGCTTTCCATGCTGCTTCTCGTGCAGTCATGGTTCCATCTTCTAATCCTTTCTCGTTGTTGGGTCCAGTCCTTTCCCAATCGGAATCAGGTCTTTCGTACCTGTCCCTATGATGTTTTCTAGTCCCCTCATCCTCAAGAGTAAAACTTCAGCCCCCGCTCCTCCTGTTCCTCTCTTTTCGTGGAGAAGCTTTGTGTCGCCTTCGGATGGGACTTCTACTTTTGCTCCTTCTTCCTTGCAAAAGAGCCTTTCTGTATTTCACCATAGTATACCTATCTCCCCTAGAATTTCTTGGTGAGAGTCCGGAGTCCTCCGGTTGTTCTCGGATCCTCTCTAACTCCCGGATCTCATGCTCTCATTTTTTGATCAAACGAGCATACTCCTCGATTTTTTGCCTCTTTTTATCGAGGACATCCTCGCTGTTTTTTGAGCGTGCAATCGATTCATCCCTTTGGTGGGATTTACTCCTCCTCGTGGATCTTGAGGCTATCCTTTCCTCTTTGCTCTTAGAGTTGTCATGGACAGTAAGGGGGCGGCCCTTACTTGTGGTCCTCTTGTGTCCGCCTTCTGACTTTTTCGGAGCCCCGGGTGGCGATCCATCTCCGCCTCCATCCAACAGATTCTTTGGATCACGTGGTGTTGCTAGATCTATTTCCACCATGGTCGTATTTCAAAGGGAATTCTTTCGTTTCCCACAGACGGCGACAATTGTAAGGGGATGAAAACTATTGATGCTTAGAACAACACCAATATGCAACGGCTACTCGTGCCTTCTCTCCCAAATCCTAGTTCGTCTTTAGAACCCTAATCTGCAAAACAGACAAGGGGTGAGCGCACCTTTGCCTCTCATGGCAATGGCCCTCCGGTGTCTAAGTTAGTATCATGTACTCCAAAAAACCCTAATTATCAATAGTCAAATAATATGAATGCAGCGTATTACGTACCTTTTGCCTCTAGGTTTACCTCGTATTTATAGATGCATAGGTGCTTACTTCCCAAGCATCCTTGTTACCCTAGGATTCCAATCTCGTATGGGAAACCAAGGATATCTTGGATTCTCGTTCCCTTATCAGTTTATTACCTTAATCCTTTTAAGACTCTTTTCCATAAAAGGTCAAACATCCCATTCCCGTTGGGTATCTTTCTCAGACCCTACATTCTCAGAATCTCACTCCTTAACAAAATACTTTTGTTCTGGAACGTTCCAAAGTGTTCCTTGCACCTGAGGCTGCTTTCCTCAGAATTCTCCTCGTGTTCGACCCTCTCGTCGCCGAACAGACTATTTGGACCAGTAACTCTGCGTGTTACTGCTCCTCTCTCTATTTCTTGGTCCAATAACTTCTCATGCCTATTGGACCTTGACCCTGCACAGTCTTCCTGGACCAATGGCTTCTCATGTCACTGGCCCATGTTTGACCACCGTCTTGCACAGTGACTACCCCAATTGTACTTATCTCATGGTCCCTCTCATCAAGTGTTCGGGCCCTACTTGTACCTGTTCGAGAATACCTCCCTATATAAAAAAGAGAAGAGGAAGCAAAGACCAAAAAAAAAAGAGAGAAAGAGCTTAGGAGCTATATATGAGTGTAACCCCTTGCATATAAATGCAAGGGGGGTATATATAGGTCTAAGTGGTGAGAGGGGGGGTGGTATCCAGCTGAAATGGTTGGTTGAGTTAGAAAGGAAGTCTCCATGCATTAAATACACGGGACTTGTTTGAAAGAAGTTGTAGGAGAGAGGGGGGACCATCCCTGCACGTTTGCAATCATCAGAGGACTGTTCAGTGTACTGGGGTCGCCCAGAAGTCTCGTGCACGTGGTTGAATAAAGGTGATTTGATTGGCTTTGACCGGCGTACGCGGTCCTGTACCTACGTGTGCCAGTGGAAACTGGGTCAACGATCGATGACTGACACGTGACAATTTACCAACGCCCGCCAGCACAGTACCAGTGTCTGCAAGTAGGGTTTTATTGAGGCCAATCAATTCTGGCTTGAAGGATTTGAAAAGGGGTTTAAAAGGGTTTGAATAAGGTTCAAGATGCTCCAAACACAAACACACTAACAATCTCGGGATGTTATTGACTGTATTCATCATTGGGGAATCAAAGACTGTAAGTAAACTAATCTAGACAGTCCAGAATAGGGTGTCTACACAACTTGTTTGTCGTTGTGTTTCCGATTCCGAGCAACAAAGCGTGATCAAAATTTTCCATACAGAGGCTTGTGGTGGCCATTTCTCGTTCAAAAAGACGGCCGCTAAGATCTTGCAATGTGGGTTTTATTGGCCAAATTTGTACAAGGACACTTTTGTCTTTTGCTGGGGTTATACTCTGTAGAGACCCGTGTCTAATTTTAAATTTATTTTATTGATGTTGGTGTGTGGAATTATAATTAAATAATTTTATGAGTAATGGATTTCTTTATGTATGCGTATGTTTCGTCGTGTGGCCTGAGTTTGTGAGCCTTAGGGCAAGAGTGTTGAGGGACCCACTTTGGGAATCTTTTAGATTAGTTGCTAATTATATTTATTTAGTACTTTGGGGTTATGCTTTGACTACTTATTAAATAGTGGAACCTTAGAGAGTGCCTAAGTAAGTAAAGGATGCATAGTGTAATTTTTTACATAAAACTCTAAATTGGGATCAGAGAGGGTGCCGACCCCCATTTTCTTTCTTTTTCCTGCGTCTGCTTCATGTTTCTTTTTCTCTCTCATCAACAACACAAACCCTCATGGTTCAATTGCAAAATCGAAGGTCAAGACTCGAGAATCTCGCAACAAGGCAAGAAGAAAACGTGATCTACGGACAGAGGGCTACGCATCTATCCGAACAAAATCTTGATCGGCCAACTTTGGAGTTCATAGCAAATTCGGAGGTTTTCATTTTTGAGGTAGGATTCTTGCTAAATGCTTAGATATGGGAAAGTATAGAGAGATACACCTAAAAAACTGTGATTATATTGTTTTTCTTTTCAATTTTAAGTTAACCCTAATATGTTCCAAGTATAGGTGATTTAAATATATGTGGACTATGTATAGCATGTGTTATTCATGAGTTTTGAATTTTCACGATTGATTAAAGACCTTGATGATTATTTACTAGATTATGTAAATTTTAGTATGTTGGACTGGTTTGAGGATCATGTGGTTTGAGTAAAGGATTATCTAATATGTGATGATTTGATTCATGCCTATAAGGTGTTTGATAAAATGACAGAGAGAATAGTTAAACCAATTTTTGTAATTAGACACCACAGTTGATAATGACTTTACTTATACATTGATTTGATGATAATTTTACTACCGTAAATCGGGATTCTAGATTATGACTTTGTTGAGACTATGACTAGATTGTATGATCTTTCTCGTAATTTGGTTGATTTGGATTTGGTACTTGTTATTTGGGCTAGTGAGCCACATATTGGAGGTTGACTTGACCATTTTGTACTTGTTGTGTAGCCGGAAGCATATGGATAATGAGTTTATCCGTCGGTGTATAGTCCGTAAACCCGCGCGGGATAAGGTGTTCCATAGGCTTTTGGGTTAGTAGCCCATAAATTTGGATGATTAGGGACCTGATCAGTCGCCTAGAATTGGTACACAATTTGTTAATTTGGACTATTGGTCTTATGTGCTCTTATTTTCTCCTATTGACTTATAATTTGATGTGTTTTTATGTTTGAAGGATTTTGGATATATGAGATGAGATGAGCTTACGTGGTTTGGTTATAACTTGGTATTTGGAGATTTGGATTATTATCTGAATGGATTATTTTTATCATTATTTCTGTTGGTTACTTGAGAAGTAAAAGTTATTATGTATTCATTTGTTCTAAGATACGATATATCCAATGGTTATCTTTTGAGGCTTAATAAAATGCAAGTTTTCTTACAATATTGCATATACTCACGAATTGATGTATGCAAAAAGTAGGCAAGAACAAATTATTTTGTGTATCGTGCATCTTGCTTGCGTTCTCTTATCTTCGCCTTTAGCACGTTTCCTATTGAGTGTCGACTCACGTTGTATAATCCACCCTTTTTCAGGTAAGGCGGTGGTTCCGGAGCCATGATAGTGTTTGATTTGTTATTTATTTTTTTTGAGCTCGCGTGGTCGGGTCGTGCAAGATCGGGGCGTGACATACTCGGTGCCAACTTTTTCGGTGTGTTACTCAACGGAATGAGATGCCGCTTATGCCTATCTTGATCATTAAAGTTTTTGATTGCTGAGGCATTGACTTCCTGGGCCCTTTTTCGTTGTCCTTTGGGTACCTCTACATTTTGTTGGCGGTGATTACATCTCCAAATGGGTAGAGGCGAATCCTACACGCACTAATGATCATACAGTTGTGGTCGAATTTCTGAGGGACAACATTTTATCAAGATTTGGGACGCCAAGGGCTATAATTAGTGACCAAGGATCTCACTTTTGCAACCGGTCCATTGCCGCTTTGATGAAGAAGTACTCCATTATTCACAAGGTTTCAATGGCTTACCATATCCTCAAACAAATGGTCAAGCGGAGTTAGCGAATCGGGAAATTAAGAATATCTTGGAGAAGACGGTTAACCCTACCCGTAATGATTGGTCAACTCGCTTGGTCGACGCCTTGTGGGCTTACCGTACTGCGAACAAGACAATTTTGGGTATGTCTCCCTACCGACTCGTCTATTGGAAAGCTTGCCACTTGCCGATGGAGCTCGAGCACAAGGCGTATTGGGCAATCAAGAAGCTCAATTTCAATATGCCTCTTGCCAGTGCCAAGCTCCAATTGACGAAACTCGAGGAGATGAGGTATGATGCTTACGACCATTCAAGCACTTATAAGTCTAAAATCAAAGCGAGGCATGATAAGAATATTGTGGTTAAAAACTTTGAACCTGGTCGGAAAGTGCTATTGTATAACTCTCGTTTGCATCTTCACCCCGGTGAATTGCGCTCACGTTGGGCCGGTCCATATGGTGTCAAAACTATTTTCCCACATGGGGCAATCGAAGTAGAGAGCATGACTAATGGTTCTTCTTTTAAGGTGAATGGTCAAAGGCTTCCTTTCCATGGTGGCTTTGAAATTGGAGAGCTCAATGAGGATTTGGTAAATCCTGTTTACACGGATGACCCTGTCGGATAGTTTGTGTTACTTTAATTTACACGGGGAGCAAAAGCGTAACCACTAAACTTAACTGTTTGTTGGGCCCAGCCCCCGGGTAATGGGTACCCACCATTGACTTGGGTATATATAGCTCTGCACGCCGCTATTAAAAAAAGGATCGTGTGCCCAACTCCGGTTAGTAAGAGCAAATTTTAATATTAGTCACATAGGGCTTTCATTAGCTTTTCTGATAGGAGTAATTCACAGTGCACCACTCACGTCTTCCAAATTAGCCCCAATGGGGGCAGTATAGATCTTAGGTTTGGCCTTGGTATTCCTGTGCTCCACTACCACACTTGGCTCTATCTTGTTACCTGCCTGGTTACGATATTAAGGGATGCTGGACTTAATTGTTTGGCGGAGTCCAGCTGTGACTTGGACGCTCCGAGCTCTGATATTAAATCTTTTTATGTTTGTACATTTGTAAATATTATTTTTTTATGTTTTATGCATGTTTCCTATGTTTTGGGATTTTCAATTGATAAAATTTCACCAATGCATCTTTGTCAAGGGCTTTAATTAGTTCTCCTTGTAGGAGTTTGCCGTTAATGATCCATGCTTTCCAAATATGCCCTTATCGAGAGCAATTTAGGTCTTTGGGTGAGACTTGGTATTCCAATGCTTTGGCGCTAGGCTCTGTCTTGTCTCACTTTGTTTCGATCATAGGGGATGCTGGGCTTAATTGCTTGGCGAGGTCAAGACGTGAATTTTACTTCAAGCATTGATGTAATAAGTTTTGACGATCTAGTATAGCCACCGTGTCTTACCTCGCCGGTGAGACTCGGGAAGAAAAGTATGACTCATGAGATTGCGTGAAAATCAGGTGGTGTCTTTGTTTTTCATTTGTATATGTGTTTGTTGGCGCTCAAATAACATGAGCCAGGCAGTTGTAATGTCATTTGCCTCTTAGTATGTAGTTCAAGCTTAAGTCTTTTGTAGGGTGTATGTGCTACCACACCAGCCTTGGTGGTTTGGGTCTAAAGTCGGAGTGAATGCGGCATTCAGGAGCCCTAAGCATGGGTGCGATTATGTGTCGCAGTTGTTAGTCTAATAAAGCTTTGACCATGACCTTGTGTGACTAGCTGTGGTTCCGTTGGAAGAGCCAAAAGAGTCGACCTTGAAAGCTATTCGAATGACGAAAGGAGCCGGTGACTTGGCACATGCTCATTAGTTTCTAATTTACAAGAGTTCGGTGTGTGATTTTGTGCATTTCAACTTGTATTCATGGTTGGAAGATGAAAATCTAGGTGATGAGTGTATTTTGAGCAAGTTTGACCCATATCCCGTCATTTTTAACATTATGTTCTTAGTTTAGGTTTAATCTCATGTTTATGCCTAAGTGTGTTTGATGTCTATATTGAATCATTATGGAATCTATGGCGTACTTAGGAAGTGATACAAGTCATTCTTTGTATGAGTATACCACAAATGTGTCCCCTCGTCCCATTTCGTATCCTAGTCCGGGTCCTTCTTTGTTTTTCAATAAGTTAGGGAACCATATGCTCGGAGGGTTGTTGGGAAGTGTGTTTTAATGTTGTGAGGTGTTTTGGAGGGATTGAGGTTGTTTTACAAGTGTTCGGGAGGGAAACAGGTGATGTGGTATCAAAATTTCCAATAAAAGCTAATGGTTATCGATACCCTTGCTGAAGTTATCGATAACGATTGTGTCTAGTTGGCTCCAGCCTTAAGGGTATCGATAACTCTTGGTAAAGTTATCGATACCTTTGCCTTACAGACAGTTTTAAAGACAGCTTTTGGCCCAATTATTTCATAACCCAAACTTCTTTCTCTCTCTAATCTTCCATAACCTCCCAAAACCTTCGAAACCTAACCTCCATACCCCTCCAAATTTGTCCAAATCTACCATAAAACCACCCAAATCCTCCATTTCCATAATCATTCACCATGATTCTTCAACAAATTCAAGGATTTTGAAGGGTTCTCTTGGGATTCAAGTCCTAATTCATCCTAAACAAGGTAAATTCGAATTTTCTCTTCTTTCTCAATATATTTCGAAATCCTCCATATAAATTCCATATTTCCTTCTCGTAAACCATTCCACACACTAATTTCATCTCCACTAGCCAAAATTCAAAAAATTTCTTACCCCTACCCCAAAATTCTGAAATTTCTGGCGAGCCTTGCGAATTGGGTCGAGGGAGTAATAGATTGGTTAGATTGGGCGTGGTGTGCAGGGTTGGGCCCCTTGTCAGATGCCATCGTCCTCAAATCAAGCCTTTTATCTGTACCTAGTTTCTCTATAGTAGCTGTTCAGCCTCCCCTCAATGCCGAGTTGGTATGTTGTCGCAATTCCTCAGTGATGGTTCATCAGATGGTCGTTATTCGATCGTGACTACTTTATCTTATAGCCTAGCCTGGCGGGTTGTGCCAAGCAGTAGTTAGCTTTCATGTCATCATTACTTCTTCTTGTATCACTTTGGTATCATTCCCCGTTGTGCTTTCTTTCTAATGGATAGTACAACGAAGTATAATAACAAATCACGTTGCACTTTGTTATTTACTTTAATCTACCTTACTCTCCATGCGGGTTGTGCATGGTTTATCGCACTTTCTGCACTTTTCTTTTCTTTTTTTTTCCTTTTATTTTCCTCCTGGGGTATGCCTCTTGTAGGCTGTACATTCGGTTAACCTCTTTTAATTTCAAGCTACTTTACCCAAAAATAATAATTTCAAAATTTCCCTAACCCACCACCAAAATGGTTCATAAGAAAGGATTGGGCAAGAACAATGCTTTCTCATCTCGTCAAGAGAATGTCGAAGAGAGTGAGGATGATTTCATGGTGGATGATAGTGATGAGGACTCTATTCCATTGGAGAGTCGTACGAGTCAACGTGAGAAAAGTCGTTAGCGTAGGATGCCAAAGGAGATGGAGGCGGATGCTAAACTAGATTGGGTGGAGTCGATACTAAACAGGGGTTTCAAAAGTGAGAGGCAAATCAGCCAGAGAAGCTTTGGCAATGACAGCAACATCATTATTCAACTTGAAAACCAAGGTTTGCTTTTCTGGACTAAGGCGCTAAATGGTTATAATGAAAAGGGTGTCATTGAATTCTATCAAAAACTAGACACTAGTGATGTGCTGACCTTTGGAAAAATTAAGTCGAAAGTAAATGGTAAAACTATTGTGGTGGATGTTGCTGCAATTGCTAATTATTTGCATTACAAGAGTCCTGAAGGTGATATGATTAATTACCCTGGTGTCGAATCGATTGAATCAGATGTTATTATCAGTGACCTTTACCCCACCATTCCTAATTTCGGGGCCCCTCCACCTAAACCAGGGAGGTTTAGAGATACCTATTGAGTTTTGAATCAAGTTGTGCATTACAATCTCTATCCCCATGGGGCAAAGAATAAGCCCTCAAGAAAGATTGCGGAGGTGATGTATGTGTTCATGAATGATGCAAATTATAGGGTGGATTGGGTGAGGTTCATCTTTGAGCAGTTGGTTGATTTCAAGGGGGATACTTTTGGCACGGCCCGTTTGCCTTTCTGCAAGATCACCGCTTTTCTTAGGCAGAAAGGCATTTCAAAGGGGGTGTATAAAAGCTTGAAGAACCATCTCCTGAAATCATCACCAAGGCTGTGCTTGTAAAAAGAAAGTCCTAATCCAAGGTTTCCACAGCAGGTACATCGACGGGCCTATCAGCTTCCGTTCCACCCAAGCCATCTCTATGGACGATACCCGATCCTAAGGCATCTCAGGAGAGTGTGTGGAGGAAGCTTTGTTGCCAAAACATAGCAATTTGGAATTGCCTCAAGAAGGAGAAAAAAGAGAGGAAGAAGATACCAAGGGAAGTTAGGGACCTTAAGCATGAGTTGCATTGGCATACATAGTACATTGAGAGTACTGTAGATGAAAAGTACGAGGCAACCCCAAGAGTTTAGGAAGCTGAGAGTGAGGAGGAGATCTTGTTTGGACTGGGCACTACTCCCGGTGGGCAATGCGGAGGATGACTAGTGTCGGTGGTAGTAGTAGTTTAAAATCCCTTTACTTGGTCGGGGTGCTTGGTGGTTGACAGCCCACCTTTCAATCTTTTTATTGTCTTTAGTCGTTGAACTCTTAACTGGTAGTTTAACAAGTTTTTGTTGTGACCGACATGTGGCCTTTGACTTGGTAGTTTCAGTTGATGGTGTCCAAGGGTAGTTAATTAAACCAAGCTAGTATATGGCCGCCATCCCTTTTTGCTAACCATTCTTTGTTAAACCAAGGTCAATATAAGCTTTGAAGTCCTTAATTGATCCTTAGTATGCCTTAATTCCTTTTCGATTCAATGTTTGATCGTGGGCATACTTAGTTTGTGGCTTGTTTCTTTTCAGTAAAATAGTTGATATTTGTTCGATAATGAATTTCGTTTATTGGTGCTTTCCACATATAAAGGCATGGCATATTTTGTTCACCATGCCTTATTTCGAGCACCTTTTTTTATGGGATATGGCTATTTTTGTGTACAGGGTATCAAACCTCATATCCTTCTTTTGATAAAGGATACACTTGTTGTATGCTTGCTTAGAGCTTAGTTGATCATCTAATTTTCGGCTGCGAGTTGTTTTGGGAATAAATGAGTTGGTTTTTGAACTCTTGCTAGTTGGATACAGTTATAGCATGTGCCTTAGTTATTTTGCAGGAAGGATTGTTTAGTTTACTTTTACTTTTTGTTGTATTGTTGCTGGGGACTAGCAACGCTCAAGTTGGGGGAAGCACCCAATATTGTAGATATTTGGTGCTTTAGTCCTCTAGTTTGTAATTTATTTACGTTTAAATCTATCATTTGTACTCGATATTACACATGAGGTATTATGTTGAGCTTTGCAGGTGAAACGTGCAAATAAGGCGCATTTTGATGCCAAGGATAGTTCCGAGGGTAACCAAGCAGCCGAGGCCATGTGGTGCTATGCCGTTAAGTCCCAAAAGTCAAGTGACGATGCCTTGAAGGATGTCCAGGAGGTGCCAAGGCAAAGAAGGCCCAGTCAGCACCTCAAATCTGCAGTTTTGCAGATATGTTATCAATAACTTATCAATGGTATCGATACCATTGACCCTTCTTTGGTCCAGAAGTTGTCCAGACGTGAGGGTATCGATACCTCTTCCAAATGGTATCGATACCTATGGCTTTCGACATATATTTTTTCTGCTTTTTCAGACTTTCTATTAGTAGAAAGTTTCTACTTTTAGGGATATTTTGGCAGGGTATGAGTGGCTTTGTATAAATAGCACTCTATCTCTCTCTCATTTGTACTTAGCTCATTATATTTTAAGTCTTTTACCCCATTAAAGCTCTTTCAAGTTTTCCTTGCAATTTTCTTCAAGAACACTTGTAAGCTTAAGTTGTTTGTTAAATTTTTCAAGTATTAATGTTGTAGCTACTCTTTAGATCTTCATTAATATCAAGTTTATTTCCATTTTTATTGGTTAATCATGTTCTCATTTTCTAGCATAACTTCTAGTCTTTTCAATATGTGTGAATAGTTTTTCGGTTAAGTCTTGGGATATTCTTTCCCAAGGACTTAGGTGGTTATTTAGTTCTCAAACCTACGGGTTTAAAATCATGGTTTTCAGAATTAAATTATCCTAGTTATTTTGGTCTAAGTGAGGGGTGTTAACTCCTTGATATGTCAGTTAGTCAAGCGGTCTTGGCAAGCGACATATTGAAGGCTCATGGCCTTCTACATGTTAGATACATTAGTGAAAATAGGTTGGTTTAGTTTCGTTTAATCACATCTTTCGATAAACGTAGTTGTTAAAGTTAAATCTTCTGGGCGTGAGCATGCGGTCGTGTCGCTCGCTTGAGTTGTAATTGAGAACCGGTAACGGCCTTTGTCAAGGGAAGGTTGATCGTCACTTGCTTGAGCACCTCATAAATGTCGGTGTTCAAATTTGGTTTAGCTGGTGTCCTTAGTCGGTTAGGGTACGGTGCGGGAGCAGGAGAAACTTGCGGAGAATCACTTTCCTTCATCTTTCCTTTCTCCTCTACCGTTGGAGCTTGCTTGGGAGATTCCCCATTTGGTGAAGTTGATTTTTATGGTGCTGGAAAAAGTAGTAGGATAGGCGTCACCGACGGCTCCACTTGAGCATTGTCAATGGTCTTCCCACTTCTCAAAGAAATAATTGCCTTGGCTTGCTTGGGGATAGTCACCGAAGAGCTACCAATCAAATGTTGACCTTGGGGGATCGGTTGTGACTGAGCAGGAAACTTTCCTCTCTTTTGTTGCAACAGGCCCACGGCATTCATTAGCTTTCCCATATAGTTCTACATCTCCCCCAAAAGTTGGGTATTTTGATCATTGAGGTTCGATTGGGTATGCATGAAAGCTTGTAAGGTCTCCTCAAATGATCACCTTGGCGGTTGTTGCTAAAACTTATTTGAACCGTGAAGAGATCCCGAAGGCACAAATCCTGGAGGACCTTGGATTGCTGGGAATCGTGGTGGGCCTTGAAATTGAGGCTGCTGCCATTCTTGAGATTGAAACTGTGGCGGTCCCTAAGAAGATCCAGCTTTATTTGGTTGGCTCCAACGCGGTCTTGATGTTTGCTTCCTCCCTGAATTAAAAGTTGGCGGATAAGGATCATAATGTTGATTCAATGCGTTCACCTCTTCCGGTGCATAAGCACTTATCACATTTTTTAGAGCTAGAATGCTTTGACAGTTATCGGTGGAATGCCCCGTAGTTTCACAAATCACACACACCTCCTCCCCATGGTTAATAGCCTTAACTTCCTTCTCTCCTCTTAGTTCTATCTTTTCTAACTTTCAAGCTAACTCTTCCAAATGAGAGTCATACTATGTATGCTCGGCCATAGAAAACTTGCCGGAGCCACTCAACCTTGGTTCCTCATTGCTTGCTCACCCGAATCTGCATATTGCCAAGTCTATGCCCAATCTACTAGAGCGTCTATTAAATCCCAAGCATCATCGGGATTCTTGCCCATGAAGTCACCACTTCCCATTGTATTAAGGAGTTGCTTGCTATCTCGAGTGCAACCTCGGTAAAAGTAGTTAATCAATAGGTACTTGGGGAAATTATGATGGGGAATAGCCATAAGCAAATCCTTAAAACGTTCCCAATACTTGTGGAAAGCTTCCTCGTCCCATTGCTTAAAATTCTAAATTTGGTCCATAAGTAGCTTGGTTCGACTAGCCGGGAAGAACTTCATTGTAAAAACATATTGGACATCACCCCAAGTTTCCAACAATTGGGGCTTCGGAGAGTTGAACCACTACTTAGCTTTGTCTTTCAAAGAGAAAGGAAATAGCCTCAGGCGAGCTTGATCAAGCTATCTTGGAACACTCCCAAATGTGTAGACAATAGTTTCAAACTCGCGAATATGGGCATATGGGTCCTCAAGCTCGCGGCCACAGAACTCAGGTCACACAGAGGTACTCCGGCTTAAATGCAAAAGTATTGGCCGCAGTAGGAATTGGAACCACAATAGGAGATAGATGGAGAGCCCTTTCTGGATTCAGAAAGTCTCGCAACGATTGAACTGGTGGATTTGCCATTGGGCTTTAAGGAATCCGACTAGTATTATGTACCCTAAAAAGAGAAGCAGACCGATGAAGTCGATTTGCTATAGGACTACGATAGACGTAGGCATGCAACCTACACAAACTAGTTAACCAGACTAGAGGGGCTATGCCGCTGCCTCATTCTCAAAATAGTCTCGAGGGGTTAAACCACCGGCTTGGCTATATACACAAAATGCAGTAAAATGGCAATTAATGCTCAAACTAGCTTTGTTACACCTCAAGTCGAATTGGTGGCTCAGTTAGAGGTATCCGCTAAGTTGAGTTCAAATTACAAAAAGGAAAAATAAATGGAGTATTTACAATGGTTTGTCGATCCTCCAAATAAGCTATATAAAGAATCCCCAGCAACGGCACAAAAAATGCTTAGCCAATAACCTTGCCTTCAAATAAGGTTGAAAACCCCAAGTGTAGGGCTAGATCGTCGGTAGCATAATAACCGAGAAGACCGGGATCGTAACACAGGGAATTGAAAATAGCTTAATCGGATTGTAGGTTTTATAAGATAGATTTCAGCGTTTAAGACGGCCAACTTGGTTTACTTTTGAAAGTGGAAATACTACAGAAAAAGACTAAAAATGAGCTTAATGAACTAAAACAGGCAAGTCTAGGGATCAGCTTTCCTTTGACAACGGCCGTTACCAGTTCTCAATTATAACTCAAAAGAGAATCACGACCACGTGCTCACGCTCAGTAGATTTAGCTTTAAAGACTACGTTTATCAAAAGATGTGAATAATCAGAACTAATCAACTTATTTTTGCTAATGAATCTAACACGTAGGAGGCCACAAGTCCTCGGGATCTCACTTGCCAAAACCGCTTGACTAAACAACATATCTAGGAGTTAACACCCCTCGTTTAGACTAAGATGGCTAGGTTAATTTAATTCTGAAAACCATGTTTATAAGTCCGAAGGTTCCAGAACCAAATAACCACCTAAGTCCTTGGGAAATAGTAGCCCAAAACTTAGCCAAATAACTACTCACACATAGCTAAGAGACTAGAAAGCATGCTAGAAATGATAAACATGTTTAACCGATGAAAATGGAAATAAACTTGATATTAGTAAGGATCTCAACCGTAGCTACAACATTAATGAACGAGAAAATAATAAACAACTAATACCTTAAGTAGTTCTTGAAGAAATTAGCTCAAAAGCTTGAGAGCATTAATGGAGTTCTAGGAAATTAAAAAGACTTAAAGTGATAAAGACTAAATAGATACATATTGTGAGGGGGAGCCCTATATATATACACATGATCTTTCTCTCTCTACAATAGTCAAAATATTGCAAAAAACTAACCTATTAAAAGAAAGTTTCCATAGATGGAAAGCCTAAAAATGCAACAAAAATATATGTCGAAGGCAACAGGTATCGATACCATGCAACAAAGGTATCGATACCCACTAGTTAGTGATTCCCCGTAGATGACTAGTATCGATACCATTTGGAAAAGGTATCGATACCCTTAGGGCTGGACAGCTTCTAGACCAAAATGGAACAAATGGTATCGATACCCTTATGGGAGTTAACGATAACAATGGCTAGAACTATAAATTTCCAGATGTTTGCTTCCTTCCTTGCCTTGACACCTCTCAGGCATCGTCACTTGACTCTTGGGACTTTGTGGCGTAGCACCACATGGCCTCGGGTGCTCGGTTACCCTCTGGTGCTTGGTTACCCTTGGGACTATCCTTGGCATCAAAATACGCCTTATTTGCACGTTTCACCTATAAAACTCAACAAAACATTTCACGTGCAATATCAAATAGCAACGATAAATCAAACATAAATACACTACAAACTAGAGGACTAAAGCACCAAGATTGCACAACATTGGGTGCTCATCATTCATCTCAGGAGAGATACATCTCTTAATGTTATTCATCACCTCATTGAAATCTCTGTCTCTTGAGGATTGAAATAGATTTGAAAAGAAACCTTTAAGCTGGTCGTTAATTTCTACTTCCTCCGTGAACCACTGACTAGTATCATCCCTGATTTTTTACAATTGATTTCATTGCCTCCTTTGAATGACCTTAGCGTGGAAAAAGGTGGTGGTTTTATCTCCAAAATTTAACCAGTTGATACGGGATCTTTGGCATAAGTACATCTCTTCTCTCAAAAGAGTCAACTCCAATTCATCATTCTATAAATTTTCTCTGTCAAAATCTTCATTTGAGAAAGGTTGGAGCTACATTAGGGCTAGGCTTGCTTTGAGGGCTTTAATTTTCTCCACATTATTACCAAACTCCATTTTACTCCACTTTCTAAGGGCTTATTTACAACTTTTTAGCTTCTGAACTAGTTTGTACATAGAAGAACCCCTGGGCTTAGTTGACCAAACTCTAGATATAACTTCATGGCATTTCTCACTTGTGCACCACATGGATTCGAATTTGAAGACATAAGGGACTCGTTTTGGAAGGATACAACAATGAACAATGATAGGACAGTGATCAGAGCTAATTAAAAGTTCATGGAAAACTTGGGCATAAAGGAACAACTCTCTCCATTCCACCATAGCCAGGGCTTTGTCCAATCTTTCCCTAATATTGGATTCTTCACCTTGATTGTTTGACCAAGTGTAGGTAGAGCCTTTAAACTTGAGGTCCATAATTGCACAATTCGAGATAAAAGATTGGAAGCGCTCAATACGAGGTTTAGAGCACTCCCCTCCCCCTTGCTTCTCCTAAATGGAACCAATTTCATTAGAATCACCCACACACAGCCATGGATACTCATTCTCACTAGCTAGAATTTTAAGATAATCCTAGAAAACTACTCTTTCTTGCCTTTTAGGGGGGACATAGAAAAAAGTACTCAGCCATTTCTCTTGAACATCAGGCTAGGAAATAATGCATTTAATAATGTTTTTAGACTTCATACGCACCTCAATGTCCACTTCATCTTTCCACCATAGAGCAAGACCCCCAGAGAGTCCAACGGGATCCACGTAGCAGCAATTCAGAAACTGAATTGCCTTCTAATTTGTTCTAGGGTATTCCTATTATTCTTGGTTTCCATAAGAAATACCACTAGGGGACAATGGGTTGTACACAACCCTCATAAGATCTGGACTGTCAGAGGACGCCCCTACCCCTGAACATTCCAGCTGAGGATCACCATTGAGATTGTGGCTGTTCGAGGCCAGTCACCAGTGCCTTTTTTGATGGGACAAGGGTTCAGAGATCCCCTGAGGTTTACTTCCTTCCCTGGATAGATTGACCCCATTGCTGGATTGAAAGATAACAACCTCAACCAAATTTTGGTCCCCGACAACAATCTCCTTTCTTCCCCTGGGGTTACGTTTCCTAGAGCGACTTGGGTTGGAACGAAGGACTCTGGTTGAGGGGGGGTTTTTGATTGTGTTGAGTGGAGGTGGGGAGGGCTAAAGGTTGCTCGATTTTTGGTTGCTTGGATTTAGGATTGTTTTCTAGGGCAGAAAGAGCTTTCCTCTTTAGAGAGATAGAGATATCCATAAGGGTGGGATTAGAAGGTTTAGGTGGGCTAAGGGAGTGGGCTGTGGCATCAATGCATGCCAAGGTTGGGCTAGATGGCATGAGGGAGAAAATCTGATTGAGGCTAGGGGCTTTTGGACTGTCAGGTGGCTCAGTAACAAAATAGGTTTGGTTAGGACCCATATGGTTGGCAAAGATTGGATTGGGTTTTGGAATAGAGTAGGTATTTAAACTGGGTTCAGGTATGCCTTTGTATAGCTCCGAGGATGGGGGTAGGATGGTAATAATATCTTTTGGCAATGTATGGTTTATATGAGGGGATAAGGTCAAAAGGGAACCAAGGAAGGTACGAGATTGATTACTTGGTGACGGGGAGCTGGTACCATCTGTCCCATTCAGGGATCCAAGAATGGATTGAGGCGCACTCATTCTCGTCCCATCCGTACGAACTTGTTGAGTAATAGGAGGCTCAACTCGCCCAATGGGGTTGTTTGCACACGCCCCATAATCACCATGGTATTCCAGCCACTACCTAAGGAGATTCTCCACCCTAATCGCCGCCTTATCCACCTGTGATAGGTGCTGAAAAGCACCCATTTACTCCTTCTAATTTGCGCATTGTTTATCCGTTTACTTTGTTACTTGATGCGTTTTAGTGTTTTATGGTGTTTGCAGGCCTCAAAGATTGATGGGTGCGAAAATGTGCAAATTGGGTTGATTAATAAGAAGATTAGAAGAAGCTTGGGGTCATAGTGCAGATTGTCTAAAAGTGTAGACACCCCAATCTGACTTCCCGATCGTTTTACTTTGTTCTTCGGTTTCTTGTTTCTCCGATGATGAGTCAGGTCGAAAACAGTCGAGAGAACTTGGGATGGCTTGAGTTTGGTGTACGCGGAACCCATCTTTAGCCCTAAAACCCTTGAATCAGAACCTGGACCTCGGGATTGATAGTCGCGCGACACATTGGGATCCTCGCGCGATGGTCCATTTGCCAGGTGGTGGTCAAAGTCAAAGCTTAGACTGTTGACCCTCACGGGGTTGCTTTGACCCTCGCGCGATGGTCTCACTATCTCGCGCGATGGTCAACACCTATCGTTTTCACCCGGATTGCGTGGTGGTCAGGGGGCTACAGGCCTATGTGACCCCGTTTTCGTCGGCTGAACAGCGTTCTGGGGGGCTCCCCTTGCACCACCTCACCCCCCATTCTCCCATCACCTTTGCCACCCCACTTCTCCACCAAGCAATTGTGGCCAGCCTTGTTGGCTGGTTACATGGCCTTGGCTAGCCACCAACCAACCCATTCTCCTATAAAAACCACCCCCATGCTTCATTGCAAAGGGTTACAAAAATTCTATCCAAGAAAGAAGAAGGCAAAGCTCAAGCACAAACATTCCATACCACACCCACTCCCACACAATCACCTTCCAAGCCTCACCACCTCATTCAAGCCACCTCCAAGACACTCAAGCAAAGGTATAATACCTTTCTGTTCACTGTTCGAACCCCTGAGGGGGGCTGGCAGGGCCAAGACTGGTAATCAATACCAGTTCTGGCCCTAAAGCTAGCAAGGTTTCAAGGGTCGTAGCCAGGAGGACCCTCGCGCGATGGTCCCATGTACTCGCGCGACCGTTTGGTCTGTGTGAGATTGGACCACGTGGGGAAGAGATACTGGTCTTTAAGTTTATTGTTATGTTCATAGTCACTTTTAAGTCTTTTAAAAGGTATTAGTTCACTGTTTTGCATGTTAAAAATCGTTGTTTAGCTTAGTTTATAACTCCTCTTCATTTGGAATGCTCTTGGGATGCTCTTGAATATGTCTCAGAGCCCTAAGTGTGCAAAGCAATTCCTGGAAGTCCAGTCTGAACAATCGCGCGCCTGTACCATAGTGTCGCGCGATGGTTTTGTGTTTTACCAGGGATTGCCCTTGCATGAGCTGCTTGGCCTTGGCCTCGTTTTAGACACCCCCACTGTTTAGGGGTCGTGTTTTCTCAATATTTCCATCTGCTGTAATATTGTTTATTTTCAAGTACCTATAAACTGTTTGGTTTGCACCTGGGTGAGCACTGGTCCCTCCAGAGCCCAGAAGGGGATAAAATTCAAAACATTGGTAGAGCATCAACACTCGCGCGATGGTATGGTTGTGTCGCGCGATGGTTTGCTTGTATGCAGATGAACTCATGCATGCAAGCTGGCTGTTTGTTCGTGCCAAAATCATATACAGCACTGTGTTGATGCATGATCGATGTTTTGAACTTTATTCTATCTATTGTTTATCATCTCATCAATCCATGCCATATTTTATCACATCCTGCAAATTGTTACAGTTTTAAATCCCCGATTAACTGTTCCCCCGCCCTAACTGGCTAAAATTGATTAATCAAACAGAATCGCAAACAAACATTTTCATAAATGCCTAAGTAGAGACCGATCTCCGGATTGGGCGAGAGGGGTGCCATAAAACCCTTCCCCTCTCGTAACCTGGCTCCCGAACCCAGATATGGTTATGACGGACTGGTTCCTTAAACTTTTTCAAATCGAACAGCGCGGCAAGTGCTTCAAAATACGGTTCCTTGGGTGTCAGACCTTCAAAACCCGAGTGGCGACTCTGTATTTTGCGAGCGCTTGCTTTCCCCGCTCGCGCTCCCTCGATCTGGGCCCTTTGCATTTTGGAATCCGGAAATTCCAAGGGCATGTGGCCCACAGTGGCAACTCTGATGGGGATCGAACCAATATTGGTCTATGTTTAGATTTCAATACATTTGAAGAACGATCTCACAAAAGTTTGTCAAAACGGTGAGCTTCGCGCTGCCGTAGGTCAGAAGGGTGATTTAACGGGACCTCGTGTCCGGCCAATCCAATCTGGGACTTTTCCAATCATTCTCTCCTGTAGTTTCTTCTAAGCATTGACTAAATAAAGTGAGCCAAATTTGAAAAGGCATTTGCAAAATTGTGATTCTGTTCCATTAAATCAATCTTTAGCAGTCTCATTTGCCTCGATGTGGGATAAGCCCCGTTGGATCGTTTTGGCAATCCGGCACGATTTACCAGAGCTCGGGGACCCCGAATGACCAACAACCTCCGACGATGATAGGTCATTCTACCGTTCGACCGTTGCTCTGCGATTACGCGGGCAACGGGAGGTATATCTTTGGCCTTAGTCCGGGGAACCCGTTACAAGCCAAAACCGGCCTTCGCATGTACAAAGCATTAGAACTCTTCAAACTAGGACAGGTGCCTACAGGGTAAGATTACTTGCATCTAACCCCATATACTGTCTACGTGTTACTGCTTTCCCTATCGCATGCACTGTACATACATACCGTTCTGCGTAGGGGCATGTTGAGGGCAGCTTCTAGGTTGTCTCTCTTTCGAGTCTGTCTTATGCTTAATAGGACACTGCTAAGCCCGATGAAGAGTCATGCATCTTTGCGGTGCGTGTTATCAGATTTTCAAAAGTCCTAGGATCAGCAAGACTTTGGGAAATCAGAATTTTCTAAGTCCTTGTCTATACCCCAATTGCAGTTTCAAACAGAAAACAAGGAACGACGGAGAAGATGCCATGATGCTCATGCCACCCTGGTTATCGTGCGCAGCACGTACACCGCTCAGGCTATGGCACCATGTCGCCTACGCCGCCCCGGTTGAGGTATCGCGTCATCCATCCCGAGTTATTCCAAGTTCAAAATTGAAACTTCAAGAACGGAAAAATCAAAGGCTTAGACTATTTTGACATCTCTTAGTGTTATTCGATTCAAAACAAGGATACACTCTCGAAAAGAAATCCGAGGACTTTGGCAATGTCCGAACGTCATGAGACAGACTCGTCTGTAGTCTTATAGTCTAAGGGCGACACTGACGACGATGGCTGCATTATCGCTTTTAGTCTTGTGTTTAGAGTAAGGTTGCTGCAAGGCCCTTATCGAACCTTTTCTTACAGCAAAGCAAAGCAAAGCAGAATTCTGAACCATTGCGCCACCAAGGAAAGTATCGAGGCAGAAAGCCAAACCCACTTGGGAACGTCTGCATCAAAATTCGGTTCAAAGGCTAGTCAGGTTGCAAGCTCAGTCAGTCACAACGGAAGACTCTCCGTATTCCCTGTTGGCCACCTTACAGTCAGGATCATCGTCGGTTATCCAGGAAATTGAATCTCCGGCATCACCTACCTCTTCGTTCTCGTCAAGTTCATCCGGAACCTCCGTCATGGCCGATCAGCCGCAGCCATTAAGTATTGAAACCATACTCATGAACATCCAGAACAGCATCGCCACCATGCAACAAAGGGGTGCTCAGACTGATGCAAATCTCGCTAGGCTCAATGACCTTGTCAACATTCGTCTTCCGCCAGCTGTAGAAACGGGAGGCGAGGTCGATGAGGATGTCCATGCGGAGCCAATCTTTGTTGAAGACCCCAACCATGCGGGGCGGATCATAATTCAGCCCAACCCAAGAGAAGCTCACTCAGAGGCAGCAAATCTAAATCTCGCTGTGGTAAGACCCGTTCCGGACCCTAACATGACTGCTCTCATGGAAAAGATCGTCAAGCTGGAGGAATCTGTGTCCAAGTCCGAGAAGATCAGCGCCGGGGGAATTGACCTAGATCGCCTCTGCTTGTATCCCAATGCTAAACTTCCCGACAAGTTCAAGATGCTTGACCTCGCCAAGTTTGATGGGAGTGGTGACCCCAAGACTCATCTCTATGGCTATCATGCCGCCATGAAACTCTTGGCTGTTGAACTCGAGGCTATGTCCTAGCTGTTCCCTCAGACTCTCTCGGGACCCGCTTTTCACTGGTTTTTGTCGCTTGACATCGCTAAAAGGAGGACATGGGAAGACATCGGTGCTGCGTTTATTTCGCAGTACAGTTACAACTCCCAGCTCAAAATGACAACCCGAGAGCTTGAGTCCACGAAAATGGAAGCTAAGGAATCCTTCGCGGATTTTGTCAAAAGATGGAGGACGAAGGCTGCTCAGATGACCGATCGCCCAAGTGAGAGAGATCAGCTCCGAATCATCTCCCGCAATCTCCAGCCTGACTATGCTAGGCATTTGGTTCTTGTTCAGGCCTCCTCGAACTTTGATACTTTCTTCGAATCTGGGATGGCTATCGAGGATCTTTACAAAGTGGGATACTGTCAAGAGGGGAGTCCTCTAACCCTTCATAACCAAAGTCCCGGGTCTACTCAGGGAACACCAATGCGTTGTTTGGCAGTGAGGGATCTTCCAATACAGCAGCCAGTGGCACTAACGCCTCCTCTTCCAATACAACCAATCGCACCGCTGAGATTAATCAGGTGCAAACCCCTCAAAATAACCGGCCCCGTAGTCAGCCCCGCAGTTTCTCTGCATTCGAAGCTCCACTGTCATCTGTCATGGAGAAGTTAATCCAGTCAGGGCATCTGAAACCCCTTGACCCAACCCCACTGCCTAAGAACCCTTCACCCAACTTCAAAGCCAATCTTTATTGTGCCTACCACCAAGGGGCTGGACATCTTACGGACTCCTATTTCCGTCTCCGACATGCAATCCAGGATCTCATAGATGAAGGGACTCTCCACGCTCCACCTCCACCTACTCAAAAGCCAAACATCCTTTCCAACTCTCTGCCAAAGCACAATGCTGTTCCCCGCATCAACCAAATATCCCTCAGCTCCACTTATATCGATCCTAACTCCACCATATTCAACCCAACTGAGCATATAACCTCAACAGACCAACTCAAGCCAGTCGTACCCATGCCTTCTCAGCCCGAAGCCGAAATCTTCCACATCCATCTTGAAGAAGGACAGTCGTCCAATCCCAATGTGCCTCTCGCACGCTTACAAAATGGAGCTTTTCTGTTCAACGCCTCCATCAGCGACCTGTTTCACCAGTCCATCCCTTCCGTGCAGCTCAACTCTGCTTCTTCCTTAGACAGCCCGTATTTTGATGTCACGGATCCGAACTCCTCTCCGAATTTGATAAGCCGATTTTGGTCTGCTGCCCCTCTTCTACCGGAACGGCGGATTGATATGCAAGCAGTAGGGTGGGCTATTGCCGATAATGATGACTATGCAGCCCCCATAATCAATGAATGGACAGAGCTAGAATTAGACGGCTTCCCCCAGAATCCCGAGTATGTCCCATTTAACCATGCTTGGTATGACGCTTGGATGGCTAATTATGAGGCAGACATGCTTGGCCCTTTGGATGGATTCTCCTTGAACATGCTATTTCAACAGCCTGAACCCGTTCTGCCTGAGGAGGAGTACTATTGGGATCCCGAGCTTGTGTGGCAGTTTCCATTAGAGTTTGACCTCAATCCTTTGCAAGGTTACGCTCTGCCCAATCATGAGATTCAGTTCATAGAGGAGGGTCTTGTTCAGGAGGAAACTCGTGTCTTGGGGGAATGCTTTCTCCCTTCCACTCTTGACAGGCTGGTTGACTCTGTAACTAACACTGAGTACGACCCTACATTTTACATTGTGAGCGAGGGACTCTCGCGCCCAGCACCGCCTTATCCGACCGAGGAAGATTGCAGCATTATGGTTACAGACCTAGTTCCGCCGGCGGACCTCTGGGACGTTGATGGTGTGGTTAATCTCCAAGTTGGGTCCGAGGTTTGGACTGTCAACCGCTCTCTTGCCGATGGGGGGCTCTGGGATGTCCCATTCATTGCTAACACGGAGCCCATTGGGGAGGCTGTAGCTGTTAAGGATCCAGACTTCTGGGAGTCGCTGCTGTGGGACGATTTGACTGAAGACCTAGGTTTGGGCATGGAAGTACCTATAGCCACACCGCCTTTTGACAAAGGAAAGCGCAAATTGGGGGAGGTCCCTGCTGATCTTTGGGATGACAGTCAAGCCTTTCAAGTGATACCCTCTTTAGAGAACGTTCTCAATGTTACGAGGAGTGGACGAATTTTTCAGCCTACCAATCTGCAGGCCGGGAGCTCGTCTAATTCTTCTAACCAAAGGAACGAACCTTCTGCATTCTCAAGGTCTGCACCATTTGAGGTACCTCCTAGCTCCCCGAATGAGGACATGATTCAGAGGCAGCTGGAGCGAATCCCTGCCACTATATCACTCTGGGGACTAATCTGTTCCTCTCGCGAGCATCGTCAGAAGTTCTGCCATACTCTCTCTCGCCTTGAGATCCAACCGGATGTCACGCCTGAAGCGATGGTATCCATAATTCTCCCGCCTACTTCTAAGCACACCGTAGTCTTCACCGACAAGGATCTACTGATCGAAGGGGTTGATCACAATCGCCCTTTGCACATCACTGTTAAGTGTAAAGGACTCTGGATTCCAACTGTTCTGATCGACAACGGATCGGCAATCAATGTCTGCCCGTTGAGAGTGGTTTACCGCTTGGGACTAGCCAAGAAAGACTTTGCACCTTCCAATCTGGCTGTTAAGGCATACGACACCACTCGTCGCATGGTTGAAGGCACGCTTCTGCTCAAGCTTGACGCTGAGGTTTTGAGATGGACGTCGAGTTCCATGTGGTTGATATCCCGGCCACCTTTAATCTCCTACTAGGAAGGCCATGGCTCTACCGATCTGACATCATGGCTGTACCGTCTACTCTTCACCAAAAGGTTATGTTGGGACTCCCTACCGGAACTCTGACAATCTGCGGGGACTCGGGCATTCGCTCGCTTAAGGAAGATGGCACACCTATTTTGGGGATTGCGCATGGCGATGAAGATGTTGATCTCGGGGGTTTCTCTTTCGACACTTCTGGTTCGGTTTTGGCTATCAACGTGGATGGGGACTTCATCATAAACTCTGTTGCGTTAGATATCATGAGGAGGATGTCCTATCTACCTGGTCTTGGTCTTGGGATTCACCAATAAGGGATCTCAGAGTTCCCTGCCTTTCCTTCCTACGAGGGCCGCTTTGGTTTGGGGTACTCCTCCTCTACCAAGGATGCCAAAAGAAGGAAATGCACGGGAAAACCTCGATCTCTCTATGGTAAGCCCGAAAGCTACTTTGTGCGTGAAGTGAGGAATGACATCTACACCGGACAACCTGAGCCTTTCGTCGATTCAGTTACTGGGGAGTTGCTGCCTGGGTTTGAAGTTTTCGCTGATGACACTTGGTCCTCTAGTGATGAAGAACCGGCAAGGGCAGAATTCAAGAGGAGGCTTAGCCAGCCCAAGCTAAAGGCTGATTGGCTGATGTCTTTTGATCAAGGGAGCTTGGAGCAGCTGTTTTATGAGTTCTCCCAAGTGGGTTTGGCCAAGGAAGCTGAAGAAGCTGAGGTGTTCATGCTCGGTTCCGACGACCTCAAGGATCCCCTCTCCCTCATCACAGAAGCAAAGGGTAGCCTTAAAAATTGCATTTTCAAACCATGCCTTACTTGCATTGATGATGTATCGGAGTCTGACACTGAGTCCGTTGAGTCGTCTGAGTCTAAGTCTAGCTCTGAGTCGAAGCTTGTGCCTCTCGGCCCTCCACGTCATGGCTTTTACTTTGAGTTTGATTCCCTTGTACTTGGCGACCCTACAGGGTCTTATGAAATGAAGGAATCCTCTTCTGACTACTTGAATGATCTTTATATAAACTGTGTCGACCCCGACGATGAAGGGATAGATTTCGATGGGGACATTCCCAAGGAAATCCGTGCCCTCATCGAAAGGGAAGATGAAAGGCATGCTCAGCCGTTAAAAGAAGAAATAGTCTTAATAAACTTGAAAGGCGAGAATGATCCCCGAATGGTTCAGGTGGGCTCCACTTTATCCTCAGAGGAACATCATGATTTCAAAGAACTGCTCTCGGAATTCAGTGACATTTTTGCGTGGTCCCATCAAGATATGCCTGGCATCGACCCAGAAATAGTTGAGCATCGAATCCCCTTACTACCAAATGCCAAGCCCATGAAGCAGAAATTGAGGTGAATGAGGCCGGATTGGGTACAGAGGATCAAGGAAGAGGTCACTAAGCAGATCGACGCCGATTTTCTCATGGTTTCTCAATACCCCACATGGGTTGCCAACATTGTTCCAGTTCCTAAAAAGAATGGGCAAATTCGAGTGTGCGTGGACTTTAGGGATTTGAACAAGGCAAGCCCCAAGGACGATTTTCCCCTGCCACATATCGATGTACTGGTGGACAATACGGCGGGCCATGCCCTGCTTTCATTCATGGATGGTTTCTCCGGATATAACCAGATTCTTATGGCACCAAAAGACCGTGAGAAGACGACTTTCATCACTGAATGGGGGACTTATTGTTACTTGGTCATGCCGTTTGGTTTGAAAAATACTGGTCCTACCTACCAGAGAGCCGCTACGACCATTCTGCACGACATGATGCACAAAGAGGTTGAGGTCTACGTAGACGACATGATTGCTAAGTCAAAAACTCGGGAAGGGCATGTTCCTGTATTGAGGAAGTTTTTCGAGAGGCTCCGAAAGTTCCGCATGCGTCTCAATCCACAGAAATGCACCTTTGGGGTCACGGCAGGCAAGATGCTTGGTTTCATGATTACTTCGCGTGGGATTGAGGTCGATCCATCAAAGATCAAAGCGGTGCTTGAAATGAAGCCACCGGAAACTGAAAAGGGAGTGCGAAGCTTTTTGGGGAAGGTTCAGTTCATCAGCAGATTCATCGCCAAGTTAACCTTAACTTACGAGCCGATGTTTCGTCTACTCAAGAAGGACACCCCGTTCGTATGGTCGGACAGATGTCAGGCGGCCTTCATGTCCATTCAGAGTTATCTCCAAAACTCGCCTGTCTTGATGCCACCAGTGCCTGGAAAGCCCTTGATTCTATACTTGTCTGTGAGTTCTACATCCATGGGATGCTTGCTAGCTCAAGAGGGGGACCAGGGAGTTGAGAAGGCTGTTTACTACTTAAGTAAGAAAATGGTTGGGTCCGAAGAGCGCTACACCGCCTTGGAAAAAACGTGCTGGGCTTTGGTTTGGGCCTCTAAGAAGTTGAGACACTACATGCTGGCTTACCCAATGAAGTTGATTTCTCGAATGGATCCACTCAAGTATCTGTTTGAGAAACCAGCCCTCACTGGTAAGTTAGCACGTTGGTTGCTTCGCTTGGCAGAATTCGATCTCGAATACGTCACGAGAAAGTCGGTAAAGGGGGAGCCATTGCTGAGTTTTTGGCTGATCACCCTGTGGACGGACCGGAAGATGCAGATTTTGTGTTCCCAGACGAGGAAGTGCTAACAGTTGTCGAACATGTTTGGACTCTTTACTTCGATGGGGCGGCCAATCAGAAAGGATTTGGGATCGGGGTTTTGTTAGTCGCCCCCGATGGTTCTCATATTCCGCTTGCATTCAAACTAAACTTCGATGTTACAAACAACCAAGCTGAATATGAGGCCTGTATTGTGGGCATGGAGGCTGCCCTCACGCTTGGCGTTGAACGGCTCGAAGTTATCGGAGACTCCAATCTCGTTGTATCTCAAGCCAATGGGGACTGGAAGGTGCGTGAAGAGGGGTTGAAACCGTATCATCAGGATTTGGAGGGGCTAATTCCTTGCTTTAACAAAGTGACTTTCACCCACATCACCCGTTTGAAGAACCGGTTCGCCGATGCACTCGCGACCTTAGCATCCATGGTCGAACTGCCGTTGGGAGTCAAACTGCGCCCAGTTTTGATTGAACAGCGGGACTGCCCCGCTTATCAATACATCAACGCCATCGATGATGTCGATGATGGCCTACCCTGGTACCATGACATATGGAACTTCGTCGAGAATGGCACGTATCCGGCTGAGGCCTCTAAAAAAGGATCAGACTGCATTGCGGAGGATAGCTGCTCAGTTCATCATTTGTGGGGGAAAGTTATACAAGAGGTCTCATTGCAGAATGCACAAGCTCTGTGTCAACGGAACCGAGGCCGTCACAATCATGGAAGAGATCCACGAGGGGGTCTGTGGCCCTCACATGAGCGGCGTCATGCTGGCTCGGAAAATCTTGCGCCAAGGCTATTTCTGGTCTACTATGGAATCTCAGTGTGTGGATTATGTGCGGCGATGTCACAAATGCCAAATTCATGCTAATCTAATGCATGTTCCACCCTCCAGCCTATTTGGCATGGCTTCGCCTTGGCCTTTCTCTGTATGGGGCATCGACGTCATCGGCATGGTTAGATCGTCTGCATCAAATGGTCATAGATTTATCCTCGTGGCGATAGATTATTTTACCAAATGGGTGGAGGCCGAATCTTATAAAACCTTAACGGCGGTTCAAGTTGCTCACTTCATCAGGAAAAACATCATCTACAGATATGGGGTTCCGCAAGCGTTCGTATCGGACAATGGGAGTCATTTCAAAGGCAGGGTCCTGGAACTCTTCGAAGAATTCAAGATCCAAATCCATCACTCAACGGTCTACCATCCCCAAACAAATGGAGCAGTTGAAGCGGCCAACAAAAATGTCGAGACAATCATCAAGAAGTCTGCAGAGTCCGCCAGGGACTGGCACGAGCAACTGCCTTTAGCTTTTTGGGGTTATCGAACGTCGATTCGAACATCAACGGGGGCAACCCCCTATTCCTTGGTCTACTGGGATGGAAGTAGTTCTCCCTATAGAGCTTGAGGTGCCATCTTTGAGAATCATGGTGGAATCGAAACTCTCGGAATCTGAATGGCTCAATGGGAGATTTGTTGAACTTATGCTTTTTGATGAGAGGAGGCTCCGGGCTTTGTATCATGTTCAGGGGTATCAGCGGAGAATTGCCCGGGCATTCAACAAAAAAGTGAAGTCTAGAGACTTGGTCGAAGGAGACATGGTCACAAAAGAGATTCGGGCACCAGTTTTTGACCCCTCGTGGCAAGTTTCGACCCAAGCGTTCCGGACCTTACATCATCAAGACCATCCTTTCTGGAGGAGCGGCCCAGCTCATCAATCTCGATGGCAACGAATTTAGCTCTCTGGTTAACTTGGATCAACTCAAACGATACTATCCCTGAGGGAAGCTCGTTGAGCCGAAAACCACAAGGGTGGGCGGTTCCAAGCAAAAATTAGAGCAAGCTTGCTAGACTGAAAACCTGAAAAGGCGGTTTAGGCAAAAATAAATAGGCATCAATCAAAGCTCGCTAGGCTGAAAACCCGAAGTGGCAGCGCTAGGCAAAATTTAGAGCGTAAAAGGAGAGCTAAAATACTCTAGTGAACCTTAGCCTGAACTACGTGCTGACTTGATTCCCCGAAAGGGGATACGTAGGCAATCTCTCTGTGAGATTCGGTCACAATCCATCAACTTGATCCACGGTTCCTTATTACCAGAAGTTAACTCGATACTTGAACGACACGGCGGTTCAACACTTGTATCAGAAGGGGAAAACTCTCAAACTTTCATTTTTATTTAAATTATAACTTCTATTACACAGGCTGAGCAGTCTTAAAAAGAGTTAAGCATGAAAACAGAATAAAGTGCTCGAGGCCTTAACAGGCTCACGGTTTATTCTAGATCATCAGGGTTCGACAGAAGTCAGTTGTTGTTTTGCCTGCTTGTGATTTCCCTTCTTAGCCATGTTTGATATCGGTGCGTAAGTTCCGTGCTAAAGTTAGGGTCAGCTCCTCCGAGTTGCCTCAGGCCCCAATTGTGCTCATATCCTCTCAAATTCCGAGCAGTGAAGGTAGGGATTTGGAAGTCTTCAATCCCAGCTCGGTGAAGCCCTTGGCTCATTCCTAAGTGACGAAGGATACGTCCGGGGATGTAGAATGTGAAAGCGGTCAGCCCAGCGATCACTACTCTCTTGAAACCTGCAGAACTCAAGGCCATGTCTGGAATGTTTAGGGCATCGTGCCGCCACGTGATTTCATTCAGCAGCATTTCTCTCATGAATGTGTACCATTGATGCACAGACATTTCCGGGTAGATCATACCCCGCTGATGCATTCGGCTGGGCAAGTGGGGCCAGTTTGCTTCCGGTGCTGTAAGCAATCCCAATTTGTCGGATAACCAGAGCTGCATGAGTGGAAAAACAAGTGAGAAGTCATATAAAGCTTGAGAGGAAAAGACAAGTGAGAAGCCTCTATATAGCCTTAGCTGAGAGACGAGGTAAAAGCAGAACGTGCGAAAGCCGAAAAAAGGTGAGCTGAGTGAGAACCAAGCTAACCTGTAGTAGTAGTGGACTACCGCCGAACACGTCTGTTTGGCCAGAAGAAACCAAATCCAAACCTATGAGTGTCTCCGCCAGAACCAGAGGTACCACGTTTCTTCGGGCACCCAGTTGAGCTGCGACGCTCACCAGCATGGGGTTGACTTGCCCATTTGGAGATACCAGTAGATAAGCAGCCAGCACGCCGATTGCCAGGGCAAATCGACGTCGAGCCTGCACGGCTATATTCTCTACGTCCCCTTATGGCCCATACCATTCCATTAGGCGCATGACGTTGAATCTGCCCTCCGGTTAGCAAACTTTCGACCGCTCCTCGGGTGATGTCAAGACTTGACTGTAGGAGCTTTGGCATGCTTTTCCTGTAAGGTGGCACGACAATCACGCTTGAGGCGACTCCTCGGAGGTATGCTTGGAATTCCTCCACGGTTGGGCACAGCTCGTTAACCCCAAACCTGAACACGTGAACCTCTGGGTCCCAGAATTGCAGGGCTGCCCTCAGAAACTCAGGACGGACCCTCACATTGCGGAGGAAACGGAATGTGGCCAGCCCGTGAAACCGTAATGACAGCCAATCTCCAGCAACAAAGGCCGTGAGCCATGGGCTAATCAAGGCCGAAAGATTATTTGCCATTCTGCTTCTCGTGGGATTCTCAAACTGTGGGAGGAATGCCTTTCATCAGCAAAGCTTTGGTCTCTTTATAAACAGAGTACATGAAGTGTTCTCCTTTCCCAGTGCAAATATCATACAACGTGGCATTCTCTTCTCCAAAGTGAAGGCATCTCTGCACTGCCCCCACCTGAAGTACTCTGAGCAGTTAAAGGGTGATGACAAGGCTTGGTCGTCCTAAAAATCCGAAATGGTCAAATAAAGGTGGCCTGGCACGGTCCAACCATCCCGCGATGATCTCATTCCATCGCGCGAGTGTGAAATTTTCACTCCATCGCGCGACAGTATCACACCCTCGCGCGACGATTCAGCCTGCATTTTGACAGATTCCACCAGCTACTGTCCAATTTTGGTCACTTCCTATCCCAAGGGTACTTTTGCAACTTTTATGGTTCCGGCAAGTCACTATGAGCATATGCAACCATATCCAAGCATCGGATTCAAGATATTGCGTTTAACGAGGTTTTTGAACCCTCGATGGCTTGTTTCAATGCCAAATGAGCGTTTCGGGAGTTCGAAACTCGGTCCAAAGGCTCGTGTCCATTTCTCTCAGGCCGTACAAGTCATGGTGACCTAATGTGACTGTACGGAGGTGTCGGTTTCAGTCCGGGACGTAATAGAGTCATGTTTTTCCATCTCGTGTCCCTTTTGTGTCCTTTGTAAGGTTTTTGGGCAATTTTGCGTCTCGGGATGTGTTTCTCGATTTTGTCAGCTCTCGTAGGTCATTTTGTATATATGTGACCTCCTGGAAGTGTCCTTATTATCCAAGTTAGAACATTTTGAGTTTTGGCTTATAAACGTCCAATATTTCATTTCCTCATATCCTAGCTGTATCCTAGGGGTATATTCTTGTTTTTCTCTGAGTTAATTCTCTCTGTGCGTATGCACGCGTTTGTGAGCAGTCTCAGTACATTATCAATGCAAGCATGGTATTAGTGGCAAATGTTTATTTACTCTAAGTTCATTACAAGAGTAAAATAAACTGAAAACGCAAATTTTATAGCTAAAACCATAATCTATCCATGTCAAAGTAAAGAAGACTACTGTGCATGCGGCGCTTCGGCCAGTCAAAAGTCATCATGTCTAGTCGGGCACACTCGCCCATCAAGTCAAAAGGGCACACAGGCCTCAAAAACGTGTATCAAGTATCAGCTAAGGCGCTCCGGCCTTCCATCTATCTACGCGGGCGCGCAGGCCCAAAAGCAAAAAAATCAAAGATGTGGAAAATGAAATGAGGCTTCTTAGTAGCCCTCAATCCTCCCCAAACCAGTCTCCATCTTCGTCGTCGTCGTCGTCGTCGTCCCTCTCTCTAGGATCCTGTCTAAAACCAGGATCGTCAGCCGAGTCGTCTGAGCCGCTGCTGTCAGGCGCCTCTTCTTCTTCTTCTCCTTCTTCTTCTCCTTCCTCTTCCTCCTCTTCCTCGGAGTCCTCGGGTAGGATCAGCCGCTTCTTGCGGACCGGCTCGTCTTGCGAGGGCCTTTGGCGCATCTTCAATTGATACCTCTCCTCGGCGCGCGCGACGGCCTCTCGGGCCGCCTCCTCACTCGCAATAGGTGGCCGCATGCCCCGTGTCTGTGGCCTAGTAGTAGGTGGAGGAGCAGGAGTCCTGCTTGCTAGCTTCTTTTGTGGAGGCTCTCTCGCGCTTTTCCTCCTAGGAGCCGCCCGTCCCTGTGTCTACATTGTAAATTTTTACGCATTTAGTATATATTCTATGAATTGTATGTTTGCAGACAGGTACAATCAATTTCAAAGTCAACGGCAATTAAAGTATACTATGTATCGAGCAAAGCATGCATATATCAAGTATCGAATGCAGGAATGTATCGTTTCTTTGAAGGATATACCTGAGATCTCTGAGCTGCTGGTGGTGGGTATCGCAAGTCCAAGGGTAGGCCACTCGCCGCCCACCTTATCACGTTCTCCATTGCAAGCATGCGCCGAACAGCCTCGTTCACCCATTCATTGGGCACTTGCAAGAATGATTTGAACATAAGCAATAGAGCAATGTTTCAAGATTTTTATGGAAGTACAATAATGAAGGATACAATGTCTTACCGGCACAGTGACAGGCGCTGGCTCAACTCTGGCAGGAACTAAGTGTAGCTCGGCAGGATTGCCCTGAGAGTCCACCACTGCTATATGCCATGTCAACTCCGGTGGCCCACCTCTCACAGGTCCACTCGGACCCCGCCTCGCGCGACTCTCACCAGTGCTCTGCCTCACTGTGATGGCTCTCCTCTCCTCAGCAGCTCCACGGGCCGGACTCCGGACCTCCCTGAACTCCCGCTCTCTTAGCGGCCCCACCAAGCGCTCTTTCTGGTAAACTGCATAGTCCATGCCGGGACGCAGGTAGCGTGTCAAGTCGATGTCAGGTCGCGTGAAGATCTCTAGCTCGGCCAACGTGTACTCCCCTGTGTGCGAGGCCCGTGGTAGAAGCGGTTCGGGTACTTGGAACTCCGCATAGCCAAGTGATTGGAGTGTCACTCGGTCACCCAAGTACCACTGCCAACCAAAGGCCGACTCCAGCAGCACTCTGCTCGCTGTCACAACCCTGCTCCTGGCCAAGTATTCAGGCTCTGGCTCTGTCACTCTCCAAGGGTCCCACTCTACCTGCACAAGCAAGCAATGCAAGCGTCGGTCAGCGACAGCATTAAAGCAATAAAAAGGGATGCATACCTCTATTTAATGAAGTCATGTCATACCTGCGAGGGTCGGAACTCGTCTAGGTATATCCTGAAGCCATTCAGGTCGCCTCTCCCTCTTTTCTCTCCCATGTTCTTCTTGCTCCAAATGTGAGCACGTGGGAGGATCCCCAAGTCAAGGCTCTTCGTCACTGGACGGCACATGTTCAAAACCTCATAGGCCCAAAGCTGCGCAGTTATCAAAGTTCAAATCGTTAGTGCAATGCAGGAATATTTTTGAGCAGTTTATGTATTCAAACAGATAAGTATACAATGGAAATGTACTTTACTATATTATGATCATACCTCCCAAATCCGCCAGTAGCCAGCAGTGCTCATCTCAGTCCTCGACGAGTCCCCCATGAAGCCATAAGCTGCACCAAGCGCAGCTCCTCCCCAGTCAAAGCGTGAGGCCGTTCTCAGATCCCTCAGTGCAAGCAAGTACGATAGATGGACCTTGCTACGCCTGTTCGGGTACAGGGTAGCACCAAAAAGGTACAACAGGTACGCCCGGGCCATCTGCTCCGCCTCCTGCTCGGTCGCCACCTCCTTTGCAAGGTACCGGGTGAACTGTCCATATCTCGCCATCCCCTCCTCAACCTTGGGCACCTCTCCCAAGCACCACTCCAGGGCCGCCTCGTCCTCCTGAATGCCCGAGTCAAACGGGATAGGGTCGCCTCCAACCCTCAAACCAGTGATTGCTGCAAAGTCAGTAGGCGTCACCGTCATCTCCCCAAGCGGCAGGTGGAAGGTGTTGGTGGTATCCTTCCACCTCTTTGCAAGTGCAACCAAGACCGCATGGTCATTCCTGGTCGGAGTAAGGGTCTGTATGAACTCCCCGAAGCCTGCCTCGTCCGCCAACTGCCTCACCCTCTCAGGCAAACCCTGGTACAACGCCAAGGAGCTGCAGGCACCCCCGAAGCCCCGGATGTCTCTCTGTCTCGCTCTCTCTTGCATTAGACACGAAAACAAGCAACAGGGGATATATCAGCATGTGAAGCTTTCATTCTCAAGTTCTAGGTAATCAATATAGCTTGGCAGTAGATGGTTGGTTCAAGTTATTATGTCTCATGCATGGCATTTAACGTGAAACTATAGTGTCACTATTCGAATCTACTTCAAAGGATTATTCTACATTTTTCGGTATGTAAGCAACATGCATCGTATTGAATTTGCAATCACAAAAGGAAATGAAGGACTTTCAGAAATTTACCTCAGACCAGCTGCTCGAAATATGGGTATCGGGGTCTCTCAGAACAAGCTCGGGGTCATACTCCGCTTGCCGTGGCTTGTACGCCGCAAGACCTGATGGTACAAACAAGTGTGGAACCGGTGGCCTGTATCCCTCTGCTGAAAACGGAACTCGAGTCAAGCTCTTCGCCTCAGATACCGCAGTCACCCTAGGCCCGTGTATCCTGGCTCCAATCCGCTCCTTGGTCTCTGCGTCCCTCAGTATCTCCTCCTCAGCGGCCCTCGCTCTCTCGGCCCTCGCCGTAGCCTCTGAAGCGGCTATCTCCCGCTCTCGCTCCTCTCGAGCCTCCAAAATAGCAGCCCCAATCATGGGATCCTCCTCGAGGAGCCGGGCTAGTCTCTCCTCACTCAGAAACTCCGCAAGATCCTGCCTCGTGATCGGTCTGTGGCCCGACGATGTTGCTGCTGGTCGAAACAGCACCTCCTCTTCAGGAACCCCCGTGGCACCCTCCTCCTCGGTCGCTACACCCTTGCCCTTTGCCGGATCCCTCAACGGAGTCTCGCTTGACCCGGCACCGTCGCCCTCGGCACCTCCACTGCCTGCGCCCTCGGAACCTCTACCAACCACCACTGAACTACTCACGGTCTCAATCGGGTCCAGTTGCACGATTCCAGTCCTTGCGGCCCCGATCTCCACTGTCGCGCGACGGTCTGACTGCGTCGCGCGACGATCGCCTTCGCCACCCTCCTCCTGCTCCCGTTCGCCATCACCACCACCCGTTACCTCTGCACTGGCATCTGCGACAGCCCCCGCTAGCGGCTGAGCCTCCGTTTCGACCACCATTGGTCTTCCCTCGTCCTCCGGACAATTAACTACTTCCCCACTACCCCGAGTAACGCCGTGATCAGCCATGGATGATGGTACGCGTGTGGGTTTACTTGCTTTTGGATCGAATTCGAGGGCTTGGAAGGGAAAACTTGAGAGAGAATAGAGTTAGGGGGAGTTCGAAACTGCTGTGAGCGGTTTCGGAACGTCCCCATTGATTAAAAGAAAGAGGGACGCCATGGGCTGGGTCTGGGCTGGTTGCAAACCCAGACCCTGACGAAAAACCATCACGCGATGGTCTGACATCCTCGCGCGACAGTCCACTGGGCCGATCGATAAGCTTAGCCTCTGGTTCAGGCCCAATCATGTATATCGTTTTAATGATGGTCCAGGAATCTTATTCGAGCCTTGCAATTGGTTTTTGGATCCCTTCAAGATGTCCGATTATCAATCAGCGACGATCTATCCGTCCGATTGTCAATCAGTGATGATCCATCCGTCCAATTTCAATCAGCGACGATCCATCCGTCCAATTTCAATCAGCGACGATCCATCCGTCCGATTATCAATCAGCGACGATCCATCCGTCCAATTTCAACCAGCGACGATCCATCCATCCGATTATCAATCAGCGGCGATCCATCTGTCCGATTATCAATCAGCGACGATCCATCGGTCCGATTATCAATCAGCGGCGATCCATCGGTCCGATTATCAATCAGCGATGATCCATCCGTCCAATTTCAATCAGCGACGATCCATCCGTCCAAATTCGGATCAGCAATCAATCTGCTCATCAATCCGTTGGTGCACGGTATTTGGATATACTCGCTTGCACTTTTTTTTTTTTGTTTAGTCGGCTTTTGGGTTAATTGGATGGGTGTCTAGAAATCTTTGACGTTACCCGTACCAGCCAATGGTGCCCCGCGTGCCGTCAAAGAGGGACTACTGTAGACACCCCAATCTGACTTCCCGATCGTTTTACTTTGTTCTTCAGTTTCTTGTTTCTCCGATGATGAGTCAGGTCGAAAACAGTCGAGAGAACTTGGGATGGCTTGAGTTTGGTGTACGCGGAACCCATCTTTAGCCCTAAAACCCTTGAATCAGAACCTGGACCGCGGGATTGATAGTCGCGCGACACATTGGGATCCTCGCGCGATGGTCCATTTGCCAGGTGGTGGTCAAAGTCAAAGCTTAGACTGTTGATCCTCACGGGGTTGCTTTGACCCTCACACGATGGTCTTACTATCTCGCGCGATGGTCAACACCTGTCGTTTTCACCCGGATTGCGTGGTGGTCAGGGGGCTACAGGCCTATGTGACCCCGTTTTCGTCGGCTGAACAGTGTTCTGGGGGGCTCCCCTTGCACCACCTCACCCCCCATTCTCCCATCACCTTTGCCACCCCACTTCTCCACCAAGCAATTGTGGCCAGCCTTGTTGGCTAGTTACATGGCCTTGGCTAGCCACCAACCAACCCATTCTCCTATAAAAACCACCCCCATGCTTCATTGCAAAGGGTTACAAAAATTCTATCTAAGAAAGAAGAAGGCAAAGCTCAAGCACAAACATTCCATACCACACCCACACCCACACAATCACCTTCCAAGCCTCACCACCTCATTCAAGCCACCTCCAAGACATTCAAGCAAAGGTATAATACCTTTCTGTTCACTGTTCGAACCCCTGAGGGGGGCTGGCAGGGCCAAGGCTGGTAATCAATACCAGTTCTGGCCCTAAAGCTAGCAAGGTTTCAAGGGCCGTAGCCAGGAGGACCCTCGCGCGATGGTCCCATGTACTCGCGCGACCGTTTGGTCTGTGTGAGATTAGACCACGTGGGGAAGGGATACTGGTCTTTTAAGTTTATTGTTATGTTCATAGTCACTTTTAAGTCTTTTAAAAGGTATTAGTTCACTGTTTTGCATGTTAAAAATCGTTGTTTAGCTTAGTTTATAACTCCTCTTCATTTGGAATGCTCTTGGGATGCTCTTGAATATGTCTCAAAGCCCTAAGCGTGCAAAGCAATTCCTGGAAGTCCAATCTGAACAATCGCGCGCCTGTACCATAGTGTCACGCGATGGTTTTGTGTTTTACCAAGGATTGCCCTTGCATGAGCAGCTTGGCCTTGGCCTCTTTTTAGACACCCCCACTGTTTAGGGGTCGTGTTTTCTCAATATTTCCATCTGCTGTAATATTGATTATTTTCAAGTACCTATAAACTGCTTGGTTTGCACCTGGGTGAGCACTGGTCCCTCCAGAGCCCAGAAGGGGATAAAATTCAAAACATTGGTAGAGCATCAACACTCGCGCGATGGTATGGTTGTGTCGCGCGATGGTTTGCTTGTATGCAGATGAACTCATGCATGCAAGCTGGCTGTTTGTTCGTGCCAAAATCATATACAGCACTGTGTTGATGTATGATCGATGTTTTGAACTTTATTCTATCTATTGTTTGTCATCTCATCAATCCATGCCATATTTTATCACATCCTGCAAATTGTTACAGTTTTAAATCCCCGATTAACTGTTCCCCCGCCCTAACTGGCTAAAATTGATTAATCAAACAGAATCGCAAACAAACATTTTCATAAATGCCTAAGTAGAGACCGATCTCCTGATTGGGCGAGAGGGGTGCCATGAAACCCTTCCCCTCTCGTAACCTGGCTCTCGAACCCAGATATGGTTATGACGGACTGGTTCCTTAAACTTTTTCAAATCGAACAGCGCGGCAAGTGCTTCAAAATACGGTTCCTTGGGTGTCAGACCTTCAAAACCCAAGTGGCGACTCTGTATTTTGCGAGCGCTTGCTTTCCCCGCTCGCGCTCCCTCGATCTGGGCCCTTTGCATTTTGGAATCCGAAAATTCCAAGGGCACGCTGCCCACAAAAAGTCGCATGATTAATTTATTATTACCCAGAGTCCAAAGGGGCTTAATGTAATTCATGGCTTAAAAGTTAATAAAACCCTACACTATAAAAGATAATGCTACTGACATGGGGCGGAGAAATTCCCTGGACGACGTCAGGCGGACTTTTTGACGATCAGGCGTGACGACTTCTTGCACGGGGCTGCGGCAGTTCTTGAACGCAGGGTTCTCGATCGGATCAGTGGATTTTCTAGCATTCCGACCATGATTTCATCAATTCATACATCTACGGTTCTCATTCCCATGGCCGGCTAAACCCCTTGTCTAGGGAGAAGATGAAACTTCGCGCCAAGTAACCTCTTTTATGCATGGGTTTTGGTTTATTTTTCGGATCGATTGTAAAACTCAGAATCCTTTTCGTCTCAATTGAATGAATTGATTTTAATTCGTTCTATCGATTGAGTATTTGTATTCTAGATTTCAAATACCTAGTTTTGCAATGGTTTTCATTAATTGTGGTTGGAGTTCTGAGATAGATTATGCTCGTAAGACGGATCGTGCCGTTAGGTGGCCAAACCGTGCTACTGAGAGACGGTCCGTGCTATGGGATAGTCTATGCCTTTTAATAACCCAATTATTTTCTTGACGATTATTGTTAGGATTTGCAAGTCCTAGCGATAATCCCTTTTGATTCGAATAAATAAACTTAACCTATGCATATTGTTGTTACGCGGTTGGGGTGGATTCTAAACCCTAGATATTTTCCTCCATCGTTTCTAAATCTTTTAATTAAATTATTCTTTAGTTTAATTAGCTCTTCAAAACAAATCAACCAATCAATCTTTACTTTTCCAAATTAATCTAAAAATCAATCGAATTTGTCGTAAATTAGCCATTCAGTCCCCGTTGGAACGATACTCGGTCTTGACCACTATTCTACGGAGTAGTAGTTAATTCTCGATTTTATAAATTTATTTTTGACACGGAACGACGCGGTCAAATTTTGGCGCCGTTACCGGGGACAGTTTGCACGGTTGCGTTAATTTAATTAGTTTTTAGTTTAGTTCATTGTAATTTATTTTTATTTTGTTTGTTAGTTTTGGTATTCTTAGCTACAGGTTACTAGGCGACAAACGAGCAAAGATCATTGTGGAGAAGCAGTGCCGTGATATAAAGCGATTTCGTTGACCCACTGTGAGTTTGTTCTTATTTTTGGCAAATTAGTGTCTGTGTCTGGAGTACCCCATTTTTACAATCAAGGGGTATTGAACTTGCATGCTTGGTCGTCGGTCACAGGAACCTGAACTCATACCTCTTAATTTTGACTTGGAAAAGAGACGTAGAGGTAATAGAAAGACCAACTTATTCACAATGGCAGATGATGATCCTAATGGAGAGAGAAGGGTTGTGATACCTAACCCCCTCCCTCTCAACTCACACTTCGCCCCCACGGCTTACACTACACCATCATGTGTACGATTACCCGCAATCACGGCTAACAACTATGAGATTAAGCCTGGTACACTCCAAATGCTCCCTAAGTTTCAAGGGCAATCTCAAAAGGATCCATATCAACACATCACTGAATTTGAAGCCCTTAGTTCCACGCTTTTAATTCATAATTTTTCGATGGATGCATTGAGATTGATTTTGTTTCAATTCACTTTAATAGGGAACGCCAAACATTGGCTTAGTACTTTGCCAGCTAATTCTATAACATCTTGGGCGCAAATGAGTGCGGCATTCCTTAAGAAATTCTTTCCCATAGGAAAAACACTCAGACTTCGGTAGGAGATTACCACTTTCCAACAAGCTGAGAATGAACAGTTCTATGAGGCTTGGGAGAGATATGGGGATCTCATTCGTAAGTGTCCGCACCATGACATACCTAAGTGGCAACTAGTACAGAGTTTTTATTCCGGGCTGCATCCGCAGCATCGTGTGATGGTTGATGCCTCATGTGGAGGCTCTGTGATGATTAAGAATGAAGAGGATGCCTGGCAGTTATTTGAAACTATGAGCGAAGGGTCCCTGCAAAATGTTTCTTTTGAGAAGAGAACTAAGTCAGTCATTACTGATTCTGATAAGCCACGAGGTATGTATGAGATTAAACCATCTCATGACCTCCAATCTAAAGTAGATGCACTGACTGAGAAAGTTGAACAGCTTCTCACCAAGGAATTGGCCACCTCACAGCCTCCACCATATCAGGAGGCATGTTCTTTATGTGCTAGTCCGGCCCATTATATTGTTGACTGTCCTGCAGCACCACAATTCCCTTTGTTTGTGCAAGAACAGGTTAATGCTGCACAAGGGTATGCCAATGCGCAGGGTTTCTCCAAACCGGGTAATGATCCTTTTTCCACTACTTATAACCAGGGATGGAGCAAACATCCCAATTTCTCATGGAAGACGGAACACCAGGGTAATAGTTTCGCCTAGCAACCTAGGCCATTCAACACGCAATTTAACCCTGCGGCCTATCTCTCACAGAATCAGCAACAAGCACATCCCCAGTCCTCACGGGATCCATCCTTTGAGGAAAAGGTGCTACAACTACCAGTATGCAAATCAACCCTGTAGCAAGCAGTTTTCCCTACCTCTCGAGGAACGAATCTATAACCCTTCTTTTCGTGACCAACTCATCGACAGGCATAGCAAAAATCCGATAACTTCTCAAATTTGGAAGAAATCCAAAGATAAGAGTTCTATGGGTTCTTCTTTCAAAGCCAAAATCCTTTTGGTAGAGGGAGAGACATGTTTGTTTCCACCCTTACCCGAAGAAAGCTGCGATGAAGAAGCAAACCATCTGGAGCTCTTTCAATGGCCAGAAGCTTGTCAAAATGTTTACCAATGATATCAGCATTAACCCTAGACATTTTATCCATTGGAAGCCCGTGTATTTGAACCTAGAATGGGCACGATGAGAAATCTAGGTCTGAAATCACCTCCCCGTTTGCCAAAGGTTTAAGGACCAGAAGGTTATTCATAATCGACTTGGCCACACCACAAGAAAATTCACATATAATAGCGTGCAAAAAACACTGTGAAAAGTTAAAGACAACGTTTTTAGGAATGCTGTATTAGCCCCTGTTATTAAAAGGTTCAAACTTTTTACAGTGTTCTTTGATTGCTGTCTTTGAGATACTTCTAATAGCGTTCAAAGAACGCTGTCTTTGACAATCTTTTAATAGCATTCATAGAACGTTGTCTTTGACAATCTTTTAATAGCGTTCAAAGAACGCTGTCTTTGGTATGCTTTTAATAACGTTTTGTGCATGCTGTATATGTTTGAGATTGTTTTAAATAACATTTTTGTGATTGCACCTGCCTTTAATATTGTTATTAATCACATTCAACATGGATAGTAAAACAATTTTTTTGAAAAAAATTCCAAATACTAATCTAAAACACTTCAATGCCGCCAAAGTAATTAAACAAATTCATTTAATGGGGTAAATATTCATTACATGAAAGGGTTGCAAAAATTACAATGACCTAATTCATACAGTACTACCAAGATCTCCAATGGCATAAATGGTAGCCGTGAACAAGATGAGTTATTGAAAATTTCTTATATTGCAAACTTGTTTGTCGTTCAAGTTTTGTCTCTTTTCCCTCCCAAAGCCAAGCACTTCGAATTGCTCTAATCTTCTTGATTCCCTGTGGTACAAAATTTTGGATCAAAAGGTGTAGAATAAGCTGATGATTCATGAAGGTATACTCATAGTATGAAAGCGCAAGCATAACTGAATAAATGGATCACTATAGAAGGGCATCATGATGCAAAATATAACTTACAATAGCAGGGGTGGATTTGTGCCATGGCCATTGTTTGCCATCTTGGGGTTGTGGTGGTGTCTTTGTTATGATTGCCGAACCACCAGAAGTGTGGCGAAGTTGCCTCTCCATTTTTTCCTTTGACCTTCGACATATCCAAAAGGGGGAAGAGGAGAGCAATCAAAAAAGCATATAAGTAGTGAACTAACGAAAAAAGCCTCAATAGAACAAGAAGGCACAAATCTTCATCTACCTATATATATAACTTCTGTGACTCTCACTAGAAACAAGCAGCCTCAATAGAACTACAAAGCACATAAGTTTTGAAGATAGAGTAATTGTCCTTTGACCTACAATTCATGAACTACGAAGGTCATCAGAATCTAAAGGTAAGCATATAACCAACACCCCATACATTGATGTTGTTTTTGTTTGCTAGGGTGGGAATGGAGGAGTGGAGCAAAAAAGCTGACAGTTACAAGGAGTGAAAGAGCATCAATGGAGCATAGTTTTTTTTTTTTTTTTTCCATTCGAGTGAAAGCATGCATGCCACATAAATTGCAGTAAAATTACACAAAAAACTGCACTAAAACAGCCAACAATCTCCACCAAAATTGCAGTTTAATTTGGACACACACACACACAAAACAATTGTTGCACTTCCCTAGCAATGTGCACTAAAACTGCATTCAAACTCTACTAAAAAGTGCATTCAAATTGCTCTACAAACTGCATTCAAACTGCACTTAAAATTGCACCATAACAGGTTTTTAATGCTTGAATAGAAACTGCATTCAAACTACACTTAAAACTGCATTTAGGTTTCTAATGCTTGAATAGTCCATAATTCTCAATAAACTAAACAGTGACACCGGCCATAACAAAAATAAACATAGCATTGCAAACATGACAAGCAGAGCAGACCTGACCTTAGTAAAGGAAATACACTCAATACTCTATCCTTGCTTGAACACATGCACATATATATCCATGCACAGTAGCCCAAAACCAGACGCAGAATGGGAAACCCAAAAGGATACCGAGTGTGAGTAAATAGTGAATGTAATGCATCAAAATTTTTTAATACTACAAACAGATAATGTTTAATAGGTCCCTTTTGTGACCAACATGATGAGATCCAAGCAGCTACTGAATTAGAGCTTTAATGATATTTTTGAAAGTCCTTACAAATGCTACAAACAAACAGTAAGTAAGTCAGTGAGTACAATTGGGCTAAATCAGACAAGGGGAGTTCATCAACCTTAGTTTATCTGAAGAAGTCAATAAGTAGAAGGACAACAAATACGAAATACCAAAAAAGGAAACAAAAAAACAAAAAACATAGGGCAGCAATAGAATTACCAATCGCTTGTTAATGGATGTCGACTCATGGATCGAACATAGTGGGTGGGAGCCAGATCACAGCCCTTATAATTCTTTAGGTCCTCATCTGTACGATTGAAAAGCCTCGTGATATTCCCAAGTTGGCCACTCACATGGAAGCTGTGAATGAGTCCCATAGTTTGCCAATCAAAGTAAGGAGTACACTCTGTGGAAAAAATGGTAGGTCAGCAAAAGTTTTGCTCCTTAAGAGGCTCAAGTATTTTGACCACTTTGGCTTTGGGCAGCCACGTGTGGCATGTTGTAACAAAAGACCCTCATTCAAAGTGTTAATACATTCTATATTCAAGAAAAGTGCTCTCCGTCTATTTGGATCAGTTTCCATTGCTTTATTTGGATAGAAAATGTGCAAGTTTCCAGATCACAACCAAAGCAGAAAAAAAATTGAACATAAATAAGGAATTGGAATGCAGTCCATGGCTAAGACTACCTATTAGTCTCAACCCCTTAATGATTAATAATAACCAAGTGATCGACACACTTTATAAGTTGATTGAGCTACCATGCACTGAGCCTTCAACACTCAACCCCAAAAGACAAACACTCCTGCTTGTTTCTTAGGCCGGTTGTCCTCTATGAATAATCTTCACTTTATTATTTGAATATCAATCACAGAACAAGATGGAATTGACAACTCTTCAAGAATGTTGTGAGCCGTGAGACTCGTGACAAATGCAAATAATCAAACCTGTAATGGGAAATCTCACCAATGCAGTATCTCTTCCAATCAGTATTAGGAACTAGATCAAGTTACCATCAATAGTGTTTGAAACGAAGGTAAATCACTGAGTGACTTTAGCAGTATGGTTTCATATTCAGGTGATTACTCAAGCATCAAATAAAAATTAATGTGCTAGCATCCATTAAGCATGCCACAAAGATGGGAAAAGGTTCCACAAGAGGATTGCCACCAATTTTCTCGTCAGGTTCAAAGTTTTAGTATACAAGAAAGCAGTATGGACTACAGAGCTTACAATCATTAAATCAGTTGGTTGAGGTCCGCTAAAGGCCGCCTTACACATTTTCATGCAGTTACTTCACAAGATTAACAAGAGTAGTAAACAGACAAGATAGAATTAGAAGACATCCTTTAAGACACAAATCCCATAATTTTACAAATGCCAACACAGGCATTGTACCATGCATATAACTTACTAACAGTAAGATTGATATGGCCATAATCAACACTATGGGGCAACCAAATAATTAGGCATAAATATGATATGCATAAAAGGGAGTCAACAAATACAGTCATATTCAGAGTAGCATCAATGCAGCACTAATCGCAAATAACAACAAACAGAAGCAGCCAATATGTACAAAATAGAAGCATAAGAGCAATAAGGTTATCTATCATCACATAACTCAACCACATGTACACAACAGAAAGAAAGTTTTCATTTCAATTTTTCAACGGTTGTACACCCCTCGGGAGTGGTAGAAGTGATTTCCAAAGATGTCTTATAAAACAGCTATGTCACAGAAATGGAGTTGGCCCCAAGCATTCTTCATATCATTTTCTACCATGGTTTTCTCAAAGTCTACAGAGTTCAGTTGCACCCACTAGAATGCATGTTACCTTTCAAGGATAAACATGAAGTAGTATTAAACACCCAATAATAAACACCCATTGCTCATATAGCTAACAAAATGAGTATTAAACTTTAAAACCTATTAAAGTAACAAAAAGGAAGCAAACCTTACACATATAGTATCAACTCTGTTTTTAGATAAAACAAATCCCAAAACGGCAAAATTTGAAGTCATCCAGTTGCCTATAGGCCCTATACCCTAACAAAAAACTTGATCAAGAGGAACCCAACATATGATGTTTGACATTCTATTGAATGGAACTAGAGTAGAACACTCTCAACGAGTCAAGGTATCAATTCTTCTCCGTGAACTCATAAATTACTCTTAAGCACATAATGAAATCCAAGCCATATATAAAATTTATACAAACCAGGAGTTTATGTAGGGCTAGATAAGAGAACTAGGGTTTACACTTTGGGTTTAATTTCTGGATACAACTGAGGGTTTTTGAATCTAATTTTTCTCTAGAAAAAATTTAGGGTTTTCTGAAATTGGTAGTTATAGATTTCCCCATATATGTATAGCAAGAGAGGGAGGGACCGAGAGAGAGAAAGAGAGAGGAAAACAACCAGGTTGCCGTATATGTGGCATGCTGTTGCTACTTGTGGATTCTCTAAAATTGGGCTTGATTTCTAGAAACTTCTCTCGCTCGCAAATGGCGGAGACTGATGGTGCTTAATCCTCGTATTCCTGTGTCACGACACACCTACAGATCGACTAAAAGGGGAGAAGGAGGAAAGTGGGAGGAAGGGGGAAAGGGGGAAACAAAGGTTTTCAGAGAGAGAGAAAGAGAGACCTTGTTTGTGTCAACACCTTTCTTGATGGTGTCGAAATCTGAAGATCTCCTCACCCAATTTGGCGTTGCCAGCTTGATCGAAACTCTTCATTTCTGATACAATGAAAGAACTGAGCCGATTTCTGTGTTTCAACGCCAACAAAGAAGAAGATTTGCGCCTCTGATTTTAGAGGAAAGAATGAAATTTTAAGAAGGGGGTGTGCGATTTAGGGCTTTTAAGTAAAGTAACTTTTGTGGAACGCTATTATTCACTATGAATGCTATACTAATTTCGGCGAGAGTTTTTCCGGCGCTCCTTTAACACTGAACGCTGTAATTGGTTCTCTTTCATAGCATTCTTAAAAGAACGCTGTGAGATAGTGCTATAAAAAGCCATCTTTGTTGTAGTGTGGGGCCTTCCTTAGCAACCTCGTCGCGATCTGCAAAATCCTCAATGCAAAAAAGGAAAACATTGGTACTCCACTGAGTTTTAGTGAACTCAGCATGGGTTTTCCATGTCACGCCCTCGATTTTTAACATAATTAAATAATACATTTTAATAAAAGAGTCTCGCATATCTTACATATTACCCAAAAGAGTTCCCACATGTCTTAAATTACAAATCAAGTCCCCAAGATTGAAGTCTTACAACTTAGGCACTCCGGCCCCAAATATACAGACATACAAGTATGAACCTGTTTAGAATATTACAAACGTTTAGTCAAAAGGATTGAAATGATAAGTTACAAATACATCTCAGTCAAAATAATGTTAATACAAAGATGCTAAGTAATTACATGAGATTAGCTTCCAAAAAGTCTTTCATTCCCAAACATACGTTGCATGCAAGCTATTATCCAGCATTTTGTCCTGAAAAGAAAGATTAGGTTGAGCTACACTAGCCCAGTAGGAAAATCTTTACCAATTCTATGCATAAATATGAAGCCAAGTGTAAAATGAGATGACAAGGAGATATAGTTCAATCAAGAGATAACAATGAACTCATAGGTGTATCAACATTCATTATGATCATTCAAGGATATGCCATTATCACAAATGGCCACACAATTCACAAGACTAATGCACTCTACTGTCTCAACACGACTCGCTATCCCAAATTCCCACCATTGGTATTTTCACCCCTTGTGTTACCGTATAACACCACAAGGATTACCGTGTTACCACCCCTTACATCACAGTGATCCCTAACGACTCGAGTCAACGTATTACCACCCCTTACGTTACGAGATCCATCTGAGTCTCCGTATTACCACCCCTTGCGTTACGAGACTCCCTAAACCAACTTCCGACTCAAACAACTACTTTCTCACACAATATGCAAGTTAAGACTCCCCCATGTCCACATTCATAGATGAGACTTCATACAACATGCCAACATTATCACAATATGCAACAAACATTCACAAGTGCCAACAATCAATAGAAAGTATTTAAACGAAGTTTTAACTAAGTAATTCCTTATTCGTTCCTCACTAACGGAAGGGCAACGGATCAAGAATAACATCCACTAATCATAGGAAGTCAAAACGATAGAACAAGGATCTTAGGAGTAGCCAACGGATGTTGGCAGACTGACACACCCTCACTCTAATGGTCATAACTTTCTGTGTAGTTAGAGTCTTAAGGCGATTTTGGTGGCAATGGAAATCTAACTTCAAGACCTTCGAATCGATATAAAGTTTGCATTAATCGAATATCGGACGAGAAAGTTATGGCCGTTTGAAGTTGGGCTGAAACCCAAAAGACGAGCAGAATTTCCAGAGATGGTAGGGATCAATCCCTCCTCTCTTGGGGATCGATCCCCAAGGTGAAAATGTTCAGATTTGAAAGAGGGATCGATCCCTCATGCTTGGGGATCAGCGATTTCGGGCGATTTCTGCAATTTTCTGACAACTTTCAAATGAATGAAGGGAGACGATCAAAGCTCGATTCTCACACCGCAACAACATATAAACACATAAAAGAGGTAAAGAAGTCCCCACCTCGTGATGATAATCAAGATCCAAGCGCTTTAAACGAGCCCTAGCCTCTTTGACCTTCAAAACTTCGATTCAAGCTTGACTCAAGGAATTTTGAGCTTGAGGATGCGATTTGAAGGTCGAAGGGAGCTAGGTTTTGAGTGAGAGGAGGAGAGAGAGACATGGCCGGCTAGAGAGAGAGAGAGAGAGAGTTGAGGAGATGAAAATGATTCTCTACACCACACACACACACCCCTTATAGACTCTTATAGTTTTAAACTACACATCCACTCCCTCAATCTTCTATTCTTTCAGTTAAATCCTCAAATCAAATAATCACCAATTAAACCATATTCTTCCAATTAGTCATTTAATTAACATTTCAATAATTAAAGAAAATACAGGTCTCCACATTCTAGGTGTAACGATCCTTATTTTGGCCCTAATTTTTTTTTAAAAATTCGCAATGTTTTATTAAGACTCACTAATTAAATTAGACTAATCGATTTAATTATTGTAACCAGGTATTTAATTCATATAGTTACTTTGAATTTCCTATATAACATTTTAAATTTTAATATACGTGTGTGTATATATATAACCCCCTTCGAGATAAATAGGGTTATAAGAGATAAACTTCAAATTGATCTAGGATGATAAGGATACAAAGATTAAAAACATAACCAAAAAAAAAAAAAACAAACCCACCCAATCCCCCCATTTATTCGGCTGAGAGAGAGGAGAGAGAAAATAACTCCCCCACTTTCCTCCACCTCCTCTACAAAACTAAATCCTCCCCACTCTCTCTTTTTTTTTTTTTCGGGAGAGAGAGAGAGAAATGTGGACTTCATCATCTATCCAAAATAAATAAATTTCAACCCCATTATTCATTTCCCACTCTCGGCAGGGAGAGAAGAGACAGCAGAGAATAGGATACAAAGTCTTTATTCCATAATTTGTTCTTCCCATCTTTGTTTTATTTTGTTTGATCAAGAGAGGAACAAATCCCTTCCCCAAAATTCACTTCCACTTTGCCGAGAGAAAAAGAAGGAAAAAAAAGGAAGAAGAAGAAGAAAAAAAAAGAAAAAGGGGAGAGGAAAAGACGATCACAGAGTTCCTCCATTGCCGCTCCATTGCCGCCGCTGCTCACCTCTTTTTTTTAAAATCCTCGCTAAAACTCCAAGGACCACGGTAGATTTTTCTTTACCCCTTAACTCTAGTATATCAAAAATGAAAACCGTGGCTTGAATCGAGCCCGTGCAAAGAGAAACCAAAACTACCAAAAACTGTTCGAACAAGTCGGTACCTCGAGTCCGCGAGTCACGGCCTTACGGCTGCCACCTTATTAACAATCTGTTTGGCTATTCGGATAAGGGAAGTGCTACAATACACACCCCTTATTTGGGTGTGTATCATATGCACTCTTATTAAAATACACCAAAATGTTATGAATCTCAAAATGTTATGAATCTATTGCTAAAAAGTTACGAATCATATTGTTAAAAAGTTACGAATTTTTAATATAAAAGTTACGATACGAAATAAAATGTTATGAATGACCGGTCCTACAAGTAATTTTTTATGAGGTGACACAATATGAACCACACAATAGGTGCATATGGTACACACCTTAAAAGGATGTGTATTGAAGACTTTTCCTTCGGATAATACTAGTTCTGTTGTTAGTAACCTAATCAAGGATATACATTTAGCTTGGGCCTTATAATGGTAATGATATGTTGGTAGTGCGCTTGAAATGTATAAGTTTTCTACTGATCTATATGAGTATGGAATAAAACCAGTATTTATTAATTAGTAAGGCACGAAATAGTTAGTATGTTTAGGAGTGTAAAGAAGTTAAAACAAATAAAAGATTTTTGGAGCTACATGATTAAGAAGTTATACGGATGTACTAGATAATTAATTTTACTTGTTTAACTAGCACAGTTTATATTTCACTAAACAAAACTATATGGGTATATTATCAGATTTTAGTATAAAAAAAAAAGTGAGGTTAAATAATTATAATTTATCATTGTAGTTAATAAAAATGTATGCCTTTTAGTGGAACTTGATTGACTACTTCAGTAATTTAGTTTGATAAAACTAGATGGTGTTTAGGTGAATAGTTTAATGTGACACTGTAGAATATTAAAACAATCAGAAGATCTCGCCTGGTAAGATTTTAACTAAGTGAAACTATAAATTTCACCATAAGGTTAAATACCACAAGATAATCGCTAAGATTAGTTAAGTTACTAATTAAACTGACCCTATGGTTTACGAAAGGCTCGTTAACCCTCAAAGTGCTAGAAATTACTAAAATGAACCTGCGTACTAAATCATTAAGAAACACAAAAGTCACAAGGACAAAATCAAATACTTTATTCAAAATTTTTTTGTCTTTTGAACTATTGATAATGTTATGTTTTATTGACTTTTTATGAATTGTTGTTATTATTTATCCACTTGCAATTACTCTGGTATTGAAATATATCGAAATTGCTGTGAGGTTAGTTTGGACTTAAGCTCACTGGAGGTGACCTACGGTGGTTCAATTATCCTGTGTATGTGGTGATAGTATGATATGTTTACTCGTCATTTAAAATAATTGCTTTGTTGATTGAACCGAGAACGTAGAAAGGACATTATGGACATTGGAGGAGTTGTGGACTTAGAGAACTTATGCAGACGTTGTTCTGGTTAGTGGGAAAAGGAAACAGATGAAAGGTGGTGGGCTTAGTAGGACCTCGGGGGTAGCTTTACAGGACCTCATGTGATCAGGGGTAGCCTGGTAGGACCTTAAGGGCAGCTTGAAAGATCTGGTGTCGCTAGGGTGGTCAAGCAGGACCTTAGGGGTAGCCTGACAGGACCTCAGGTATTGAGGATAGCCTAGCAGGACCTTGAGGGTAGCCTGATGGACCTAGAATTGTGAGGGTGGCAAAGTAGGACCTCAGGGGTAGCCTGGCAGGACCTTAGATATTGAGGGTAGCCTAGCAGGACCTTGAGGGTAGCCTAATGGATCTAGAATTGTGAGAGTAGCCTACTAGGACCTGTAAAGTATATCCAGTGAAATTCTGAGTTTGGAACGTGGTGAATACTACGGTGTTAGAATGATTATAGATTCTGGAATTTACTTAAGTTGATAGTTATATAATGATATAAGTTTTGTGTTATTCGACTACCTCCTTTTATTATAAATGTGATTGTTTGTAGAGTAAGGATTAATGAGTAAGATTTATCTACTGAGTTTCAAAACTCATTATTGTGCCGTTGGGCTGGCATTTCATGCCAGGTAATCAGGAGACCGAAGAACAGAATCCTCTACAAGATGATCAGTACCAAGGTGAGGACCTCCCAGCTAAAGAAGGGGAGTTTGTCGAGCCTTGGATGCCTTACCCTTAGAAACTCTGTAATTTGGAATAATATTATTTAAATTTCTAAAAGTATTATCACATTTGTCAAACCCTGTTTTATTCTTGTTGAGTTATAAGACAATTAAGTAGTTTTGAATTTAGTATTTGAGATTTCCGCTACTAAACCCTGTTTTATAAAATTTTACTTCTTTAATCAGTTTTATGAATTATTAAATCAATTAAAAATAATTTAATTAACGTGTCCGAAAATCGGGGCGTTACACTAGGCCCCTTTGAGAATATTAGTGACTCCTTGAATGTTTAGTGCTTTTTGGGCTAAGATTTTTCCCACAAGACAATGGTTGCTGATTTCTCCTGTTTCTCCAGAACCCTCCTCAAGGTCCAAAAGACAACGGTTGCTGATTTCACTTGTTTCTCCAAAACCCTCCTCAAGGTTCGCCATGGATGAAGAGAAAGAAGAAAAGAGAGAGAGAGAGAGAGAGAGAGAGAGAGAGAGAGAGAAGAAAAGGGGGGAAAGAGGGAAGAGAGATAAGGAGAAAGGGGGGAGTAAGGAAAAGAACGAGGAGAAAGAAGAAAGAGTGGAGGGGGAAGAAAAATGAAAGAAGGTGAGCGAAGGAGGAAAACAGAGAGGGTGAAAGGCGGTGGTAGATGGCGATGGACACAACAAGACAAAACCACTAAGGGAAGCCTCTCATTCTAGAGAGAAAAGCCCACCCCTAATTACCCCTACGTCGTGATTGCAAGGTCAGCTTCCTGCGCAAGTTCAAGTTTGACTTGTACTTGAGAAACGGCTAGGAGTGTATTCCATCCAAGAAAAAAAGGTCTACAATTATTGAATGAGAAAAACTTCTTTACGGGCATTCCGTAAAGAAGATATACAACGCTCAATCGCGCACGTCAATATTTGGGTCTAGATTGAAAACCAATTTTTACTAGTATTTTTACCGATTAAAATTGAAAATACATCTCAGCCAGACGGATGAGATTGAGCGTAGCCATGAATAAATTTCTCTCTTATTGAATATTCGACATTGGGTGCGTGTAATGAATAGATAATGTGGTGGCCTCGGTTGTTGTGTCGGTAACAGGCCGAGGCTTTATTGAGTCAATGCCTTGTGAGTTTCAGTTGGTAAGTTGGTGAATGGCAACGGATTTGACCTTGTGCCCGGTGTAACGCTCGGTGCATTGCTTGGAAGCGTGCTTCGGCTTCAGAACTCTCGGGAGTGCTCTGGATGTGGTGGTTATACCAGCTTGGTCCCCCTTTAACCACGTGTCAACAACAATCATTTAGATCAGGCCATGTGCTCCGTAGCTGTTTTCCTCCCGCGTCATGTACAACGTCATCCGAGGCTGTTACCCGAGCGTACGCCCCACGCGTTGGCTTAAAGGCCAAGGAACCCTAGGTCTATAAATACGAAGGGATGCTCATTGTGAGAGGTATGCTTTTTGCCCTAGCTTTAGACCTAATTTCCACCCCTGAGATCTGACTTAATCATTGGAGGGTCACTAGGCTAACTCAGCCCTAGTGACTTGCTACAGGTTACATCGCAGGAGCAGAGGAGCTGAGGAAGAAGAAACCCAACCTGGATCTCGGCCTAGGTCCCATAAAACCTAAACCCCTACAATTGGTGACTCTGCTGGGGACCTAGCCACCCTTTCAGTATCCACTTCCCCCTTTCTGCTCCGTTCAGCGTTCCTAAATCGAACATGGTTGAGATCGACGACGCGCATCACGGTGGTACTGCCCACGGGCTCGGTTCCCTCGTGGACCACAGCTTGGCTTCCGGCGGAGCAACCGCCCTAGGAAAGACCCATGTATCTGTCGGAGTTGGTGTCGGAGCGTCAGTTCCAGACGCAGGCCCATCCTTCGAACTCCACTCCTACATCCGCCATCTTGAGTGGAAAATCGACAATCTCACGACGGTGATGGAGCGCGACAGACACGTCCGAGACGAGTTGGCAAAGATCAAACACCTCCTCCAAATTTCCCCATCTCATTCCTCCGGGAGTCGCGGCGGAAGGAAGGGCCGTCACACCCCCCTTCGCAGTCCCGAAGTCGGTCACCTGCTAGAGCACAGATCCCGCCCCTCAGTCAAGGATCGTCTCGAGCCACCAAGAGCGGCGGACGCTCGAGCCACAAAAGACACATCGCACAGGGACCGTTCCCGCTCCCCCTTGCAGCTTCGAAGGATACCATCGGCCTTCGAGAGGCTCGGTGCTGGAAGCATCTCTGCCTCCTCCACCCACTCTATCTGAGTGGGCAAGACAGGCCGGGAATCTACCCCTAGCCTCATAAGGGCAACCAGGGGAGATGACGGCCTTGTGGAGTTCCAGACCAGGGGATACCGCGAGCGCCTGAAGGGCCCCGGAGCCAGAAGTCCCATCATCTCGCACCCCGACGGCGTACACAGCAGGAGCCCGGTCACTGAGCTCCTCGAGCCTTCCGCTCGGGACAGCTACCACCATCACCGCCAAGAACGCTCTCCCAGGAAATCGGTTAGTGTTGCTCCAAAGAGAAAGGAATATGAACGATTGGACAAACTTGTCCCCAAGAAGCGTACAGCGACGGAGAGTCCAGACGGCCTCGACCGTTCGATCCGACCTCATCGCGACGCCCGACTTACATGACTCACGACCTCCCCCTTTACGAGAGAGATCAACTCGGTTACACCACACCCCCCCCCCCCCTCAAGGGATTTACCCAATCCAAGTTTGCCAAATACGATGGCAAGACTGAGGCATACACTCATTTGGTTCAGTGCAAGCTCATCATGTCTTTGTTTCTTCGGAACGAACCCTCGGACGATGCCTTCTTGTGCAAAGTGTTTCCTGCAAGTCTCGGCAACCTGGGCCTCACCTGGTTCAATCAACTCCCGGCTCAGTCAATTTCCTAGTTCGATTCCCTCTGTGATGCCTTCATGGCCCGGTTCGTAACTAGCAATAAGCACGAGAAGGAGATCGACTCCCTCTTGGCCCTCCGCAAGAGAAACGACGAAACAATCCGGTAGTACACCGGACGTTACTGGGAACTATTCAATGAGTTAGAGGGTTGTCATGGCGTCATCTCAGCCCAAGGATTCAAGCTCGGTCTCACCTCTCAGAACGAGCAAGTCTATGACGACCTCGCTTGCCATAAGCCAAACTCTATGAAGGACCTTATGACTCATATTGAGGGTTGGTGTCAGCTCATCGAGTCCAAGGCGGAGAGAGGCATCGGGAAGCCTACGAGTTCGAAGACATTAAATACCTCAGTATCCACACCGGTTCCCGCACCTGTCCCAACACCAAAGAAACAAGTCAACACCATCAAGCAGTCGCAGAGGAGGGGACAAAAGCCAAGTGATTTCAACGCCGAGAAAACCGTTTTCACCATTCCTATCTACCAGATCATCGATCAAGTGAAGGATTAGTCTTTTTTCTCCTTCCCAAATCAAAAGCTAGGAACCAAAAATGGGAAAATCAAGAATCCCATCATCCGATGTAGTTACCACAACGAGCAGGATCACCTCACCACAGCATGCAAGCCCTTCAAGGCCTACTTGGAGCAGCTTGTTGCGGGTGGCCACCTCGGCAACTTCATCGATCACGAGAAGACAACGTCTTGGGCACAACATACCGAAACCAACACCGAGGAAGAGGTCCAGACGATCCACGTCATACACGGTCCTCTAAACTCTGAGGCCACTTGCATCATCCGGGACAAGCTGAACGCGGCCTTCTCCTCCAAGCAGGTCATGTTGGTCAGTCCCAAACCGAAACGCCCCAGAATCGATGACGGTTCCAAATGGATGATAACATTCACCGAGAAGAATCTCGACCGCATCCAGCTTCCCCACAATGACGCCCGCGTAGTCACGCTACGCATCGAAACTTTCAACATCTGTCGCGTCCTCATGGACCAGGGCAGCTCGGCCGAAGTCATGTACTACTCTCTGTTCAAGGATCTGAAGATTCCCGACACCGACCTCCGTCCCTCTGAAGTTCCTCTTATCGGCTTCAACGGAGCACCGGTCTAGCCCATCGGCATGGTCACTCTTCCAGTCCGTGCCGGCTTGGTGACTCTTGAAATGGAATTTGTGGTAGTTGACGTCCCTAGCCCTTACAACGCAATTGTCGGGCGCACCTGGCTGCATAAGCTTAAGGCAATTCCCTCAACCTATCACCAAGTGGTTCGTTTCATCGATACTCATGGGCACCAGGAAGACTTGTACGGAGATCAAACTGCGGCAAAGAAGTGCTACGTCAACGCCATCTGAAATAATAAACAGACCTCCTGGGTTAATCTCATTGAAGTCCCGGAGGCCTCAGTTTTGGAGGACGTCGGTAGACCCACTGACGACAAGACCATAGAAGACGTGGCCACCATCCCAATAACCGAAGACGGTTCCCGCTTCTTCCTTGTCAGTTCCTCACTTAGTGACACTGATCGGAATAGCTTTTCTCAATCGGAACATCGAAGTGTTCGCTTGGACCCCATATGAGATGCCCGGGGTCGACCCCTCCTTTATTTGCCATGAACTCAACATCGGCCGAGCCAAACGCCCAGTTGTACAAAAGGCACGACGGTCCTCTCCTGTTCATTTCGAGGCCGTTATTGAAAAAGTCAACCGACTCCTGAACGCAGAGGCAATTAGAGAAGTCTAGTACCCCAAATGGCTGGCCAACACTATCGTAGTCAAGAAAAAGAATGGCAAATGGCGGGTCTGCGTCGATTACTCAAACCTCAATGACGCCTGCCCAAAGGACTTCTTTCCCCTTCCTCGTATTGACCAGCTCGTCGACGCCACCTCTAGACACGAGCGACTCAGCTTCTTGGATGCCTACCGGGGCTATCACCAGATTGCCATGAGCGAAGGCGATGTCGAGAACAGGGCCTTCATCACGCCCCACGGCATCTTCGGGTACCTTGTTATGCCCTTCGATTTAAAGAATGCCGGGGCCACTTTTCAGCGAATGATTACCAAGATGTTCGAGCGGTTACTAGGTGACACTATGCTAGCTTACATCGACGACATGGTGGTCAAAAGCATACGCGCCAGTGATCATCTAACTCACCTCACCGAAGTCTTTGAGATACTTAAGAAACACAAGCTTCGCCTCAATGCCGAGAAGTGTGTCTTTGGTGTCAGCTAATGCAAATTTCTTGGTCACCTCGTCTCCCGATGCTATATTGAAGCCGATCCTTCCCAGATTCTCGCTATTGATCAACTCTCGGCTCCCCACAACAAGTGCGATGTTCAACATTTGACTGGCATGGCCGCAGCCCTGAATTGGTTTAGAAGCCATTCTTCGGACAAATGCCAGCCATTCTTTGCACTTTCAAAGGGCAGCCGACGGAGCTTCAATTGGACAGAAGACAGTGACCGAGCCCTCCAATGACTAAAGGAGTATCTTTCCAAGGCTCCACTCCTTGTCACCCCTCGGGACCAGGAAGACTTGTTCCCCTACCTAGCTGTCTCTCCACACGCTATAAGCTCGGTGCTCGTCCGCCAGGAAGGTCGGGAGCACCAGCCAATCTATTACTCCAGCGAAACTATGACTCCCGCCGAGACACGTTATCTCCCCCTGGAAAAGCTCGTGCTTGCCCTCATCTCAGCCTCCCAAAAACTTGCCTCGTACTTCCAGTCGCATCGCATCATCGTCTTAACCGAGTATCCTCTTAAATTTCTTCTCCGAAAGGCCGACCTCTCCAACTGAATCTCTCAATGGGCTGTCAAGCTTGCAAACTTTGAGACCCACTTCCAACCTCGGACAGCGATCAAAGCTCAAGTCCTCACCGAGCTCACTCCAACCGACGGTCTCACTTCGATCCCGTCCCTGCGCCTCGAAGCAGCCCTCCAGTCAAATCCAAGCTCTGCTTGGAATCTCTTCCATGGCGATATCTGGAAAATGTACATCGATGGCGCCTCCAACAGCCGAGGCACAGGAGCTGGGATCGTACTCCTCTCCCCCTTCAGCGTCTTGCATGAAAGCTCCCTCTCTATCACTTTCCCAGCCTCCAACAACGAGGCTGAGTATGAAGCATTGATCTCCAGGCTCAAGACCGCCCAAGCACTGGGCATCGAGGAACTTGTGGTCTATAGCGACTCCCAACTTATAGTCAACCAGCTGTCGGAAGAGTACGAAGCCCGGGACGACCGAATGTGGACCTACCTTAATTCTGCCATCCAGCTCATCAAAATTTTTAAGGCTATCCGCGTCGAGCATATCGCCCGAGAGCAGAATGCCCACGCCGACGCACTCGCAGGGCTCGCCTCGGCCTGCTCCTCCTTGGAACATCGATCTATCTCCTTCAGCGCCATTAACAAGCCCAGTTTCGAGCTTGACATATTAAGCCACGAGGTCCTCAACATAGACCTCGGCCCAAGTTGGATGGATGAAATCATTGGATACCTGCGTGATGACACCCGCCTACCGACAAGAAAGACGCTCACCTACTCTGAAACAAAGCTGCTCTCTTCTGGCTCAATCCCAACGGCAAACTTTACCGAAGATCATTTACCGGACCATACTTATTGGTTGCGCACCCACATCAAGTTCCGGGCATCATCGAAGAGCTTCATGCCGGCGACAGCGGTTGTCACTCCGGTGGATGGTCCCTCACCCACCGAGCCATCTCTCAGGGGTATTGGTGGCCTACAATGAAGAAGGATTCTGAAGAGTTCGTCAAGCGTTGCAAGAGGTGTCAGATGTTTGCTCCCATTATCCATCAGCCGGCGTGGGACCTTAGCCCTCTCACCAGCCCTTGGCCCTTTTCCCAGTGGGGCATGGATATCGTTGGTAAGCTCCCAATCGCTCCAGGTGGATTCAAGTTCCTCTTAATTGCAACCGACTATTTCTCAAAATGGGTTGAGGCCGAGCCCCTGGTCACCATTGAAGAAATAGACGTCATCCACTTCGTATGGCGAAACATCATCTCCCGCTTCGATGTACCATTCGCCATAATTACAGACAATGGAAAGTAGTTTACAGGGCAGAAGTATCGGGCCCTGCTTGACGAATATGGTATCAAATGGGACACGTCTACCCCGGCCTATCCCCAGGGCAATGGACAAGCCGAAGCTGCCAACAAGGCGATTTCATCTGGACTCAAGCGTCAACTCGAATCTTGCCGGGGCAAATGGGCCAAAGAGTTACCAGAGTGCTCTAGGGCTATCGCACCACACCTCAGCGATCTACCGATCGCACTCCCTTCTCCTTGGCATTCGGCATGGAAGCCGTCATCCCCATCCAAGTCGGACTTCCTACCATCCGTACTGAAAACTTTGACGAATCGGTCAACAACGACAACATTGCTGCAAACCTCGACCTTGTAACGCCCCGAATTTTGGGAACGTTAAAAGGACAATTTCATTGAAAACCTCAAAATAGAGTCTGGCTCTTATTACAACAAACTCTCAACAGGAGTTCAATATTACACAAATGAAGGGGGGTTCTAAGTTTTCCTAACTACAGCTCCTCTTGCTCCTTCATCCTAGCCAGCTCTTCAGCTCCAGAGGCTTCCACGGTGAACTGTTCGTCTTGAATAACTACAAGGTCTGACACATTATACCGGCGTCACCACCAATATAACATGTCAGGGTCACCAAAAGGCAACACCGTGAGCTACAACGCTCAATAGGGAAATCCTTACCCTCTAACCCATAACTTACAAACCACAGTTATAATAAACATCAATTTCCACACGATAGGTATATACACAGTTTAACAATGACACATCCACATTCGATCTATCGTTGGTGTCCAAGATTTCCGGGTTTCTCCTACGCGACTCATCGTAGACCGTGTCAACAATTTCACTTACAAATCAACCTTTTCAAAAATCGTTTGCATTGGCTCCGTACCGCGGATAACCAAGCTACACACTTTCAAAATCATTTGCATTGGCTCCGTACCGCGGCTCCGTACCGCGGATAACCAAGCCACACATTTTCAAAATCGTTTTGCATTGGCTCCGTACCGCGGATAACCAAGCTACACACCCAACCTCGGTTCCGCCGCGCCGGGTTCCCGAGTATCCTCACAATGGTTCCGCCGCGCCGGGTTCCCATTGGCACACAATTGCATTGGCTCCGTACCGCGGATAACCAAGCACACACCCAACTTTCAAAATTGTTTTGCATTGGCTCCGTACCGCGGATAACCAAGCACACACCCAACCTCAGTTCCGCCGCGCCGGGTTCCTGAGTATCCTCACAATGGTTCCGCCGCGCCGGGTTCCCATTGGCACACAATTGCATTGGCTCCGTACCGCGGATAACCAAGCACACACCCTACCTCGGTTCCGCCGCGCCGGGTTCCCGAGTATCCTCACAATGGTTCCGCCGCGCCGGGTTCCCATTGGCACACAACTGCATTGGCTCCGTACCGCGGATAACCAAGCACACACCCAACCTTGGTTCCGCCGCGCCGGGTTCCCAAGTATCCTCACAATGGTTCCGCCGCGCCGGGTTCCCATTGGCACACACACAAAACACACACCACACAATGGGCAAGTCCGGCCACATTGCGGTTTTCCAAATCTTTTCACCTTTTTCAAATACGCACACACACGACTCACATAATGCCACCCAAAACCGGTCATTATGTAGTTTCAAAAATATTTTCTTCCTCGAAAATATTTCCTTTCATTAACCACACCCTAGGTGTCATGTTTCTACTTTCTCGATTCTCGTGTCTCGTTATCATACAAAGACTCCGCGGTAGGCATGAAACACACTAACAAGATCATCCAATTCTATACTACTTATCATGTTAAATCATCACGTATAGCATAACGCCACATGTACGGACGCCTTTGGAGTGTATCACTTATGCTTTATTCAAGCACAACGCCACATGTACGGACGTCTTTGGAGTGAAATCACTTATGCTTTATCACACCACAAGTAATGCAAGCAATTCATAAATTCAACTCATAACCATCTTAAATATCAAAATACAATTACTTCTAAACAAACTATAAGATCTATCTTAGCAATTCAAAATAACAACGTTAAACTTAAATACATAAGTAAATACGTAGTGAGTAAGGTATTCCTTACGGTATACTTGAATACGTACGTACATAGGAAGTAAGTAAATACGAAGTAAGTAAGGGTTTCCTTACAATCCTTCTTGGCGGTAGTCGGCTACGGAAGGTACGTCGGCGGTCGGAAAGTACGTCGGTGGTCGGACGGAGTAACGTCCTACGGTATGCCTCCGGTAGCTTCGAAAGAGAAAGGTTTCTCTCGAAACTCCTTCTTGACTATTATTACTACTATTTTTGGATCCAGAGGGTGGTCGAGTGGCGGTCTAGTGGCGGCCTAGGTTGAGTTTCTTGAAGAACACAAGAAGAACTCAAGAACAAAGGAAGAACAAAAGAAAGAACAAGAATTCTAGAGAGAAGGAAGAGCAAATGAGAAGGTGTGAGTTCAATGAGAAGTATGGGGTCCTATTTATAGGAAAAATCTTGGCTCCCTCTCCCCTCAAGGCCGGCCCCCTCTCTCTCTCTCTTCCTCAAATTTTGACAAATGGCAAGCACTCATGGAAGATCAAAGTCTAAAACCCTAGGCATGCATGACTAGATTGTCCTTGGATGGGATTATGGAAGATTTGGTTGGAAGATTTGGAGACAAGGGTACAAGATTTGGTTTGAACAAATCCTAGAGTACAATGGAGGAGTTATATTTGGTTAGGAGAAAGATTCTCCCATGGACTTGAAAGATGAAGAAAGATCATGGAAGATCAAGGTAGGTACAAGTCTACTTCTTTCTTCCTTCCTCCTCTCTCTCTCTCTCTCTCTCTCTCTCTCGGGTCCTCTCTCTCTCTCTCTCTCGGCATTCTCTCTCTCTCTCTCTCTCTCTCAAGTACACTACACACACACACACATATATATATATATATATATAAACAAGGAAGACTAAATAGAAGTACCAAGTACAAGATTTACAAAATCAAATACCCAATAAAGAAATACAATTAGGCACATGCTCCTTTGAATAAATAAACTAGGGTACTTTGTAATCTAGGAAGATCAACTCCCCAATAAATTAATCCAATTGGGTACAAAACCCCAATATAAAATAATAACAAAGTACTTAGGAGAATATTAGGCCTTAAAGGCTACTAAGGCTAATAAGTACTTACCAAATAAAATATGGGTACCTCATCCCATGGGGTTTTTGAAAAAGACTAGATTAATAAGCCCATGTACTTGGTTGAAAGAATAAGGCTATTACCCAATGGGTAATAAAATCCCTAACGGTTAATAACCAAAGGATAATAAGGTACGAGTACTTTAAATACTAAACTAAGTCTTTTAAAAGACTACATGTCCTTTTGAAATTTACACATGTGTATATATATACATGTACTTAATCAAATATAATAAAGGAAGGACTATTGACCAATGGGTAAAGATTACCCTAACAATCTTTGTCCAATGGACAATAGTTACTAGGGTATTTTTATAGTAAAATAATCAAGGAGTACTTTTTTTTTAAAGCATGTGACAAAAGCCCTATATTAAATATAGGTGTGGTACCAAGTACCCCAATTAAATAAAAAGACTAGGATTGTCCCCATTAAAATAATAATAAAGTACAAGTCAAATCAACTTTATTTGAAAGGTTTCCTAGTCACATCGGTACTTTATTTGGTCAAAAGAGTTATTACCCAAGGGTTACTAACTTCCCTAATGGTTATTACCCAATGGATAATAAGTCTTCTTGCCTTTAATAACCAATGGACAAAAAGAGTACAAGCACCTTTTCATTAAAATAATATTTTAAAAAGACTACATGTACTTTTATAATAAAAAGTTTATTATCCAATGGACAAAAATTACCCTTGTAGTTATTAACCAATGGATAATGGAGGGGTGGAAGAATACCCAATAAACAAGATTAAAAGTACTAGCACATGTATTTATAAACCCATTAAAATATTATATCCTTGTACTTACCAAAATATAATAAAGGAAAGACTATTGTCCAATGGGTAAAAATTACCCTAACCATTATGGACCAATGGATAAAAGCAAAGGTTCAAAAGTTTCAAAAGGTCCAAAAGGTTCATCTAGTAACTAGGTGAGTTGGTTACTCGGTTCCTCCAACTAGTCGGTTGGAAACTAACCAAATTGGTCACGTCGGGTTTTTAGTCAAAACCAAAATCTAACTTCGACGAAATAAATGAGAAATCATATAGTCACTCAAGAGAAAATAAGTAATTCAAATAAAATTCAAATATTTAACGAAATTTTTATTGACCAAAATTCAGGGGCGTTACAGACCTGGTCGAAGAGGAACTTGAGAATGCAAGGATAAAGTTCGCATCATACCAGCAAGAAGTTGCAAAGGGTTATAACCGAAGCGTCCGTCTTCGGTCATTTAAGCCCGATGACCTTGTCTGGAAGAAGGTTGTGGAGAAATCAAAGAAGCGAAAACTCATGCCCAATTGGGAGGGCCCTTACCGAGTCATCAAGCACCTCGGGTCAGGAAATTACAAGTTGGAGAAGTTAGACGGTTCCCCCATCGCTAAAACATGGAACGCAAACAACCTGAAGAAGTTCTATGGATAGCACTTGGCTACCAAGGCCCATTTCATTCTTTTAATTGTATTTCCTTTCCTTTAAGTTTTAAGGACAACTTGCTTATGTAATGGCAGCACCCCAACAAGTATGAATGAGTATTTTGTTTTTCTTAGCACCGTGTTCTTGTTTTCGCTGTTTAAATTACTTACACTCGACTCGTCCTCACCCGGACCGTTTTACGCCAACTTCAGGGATATTGTTCTCTCATGGGTGACATCCTTGGACAACATTCCCACTAAGTCGCCCAGGTCTTTTCGGTCGCTTGGACTTCTGGTCACTCGCCTTAAGGATACTCGGCTTTCCCCCGAGCCCCTTATAGCGACCCACCAAAGTCTCTCACTACTCGAACTCGCTGTGTCCCGAACCTATGGCCGAAGCCATACCCCTTCGCGACTCTAGCCCAAGTCCCCAAGTAGTACCACCGTCTCCCGAACCTACGCCTCCGATTATTTTCGTTAGCAACGCCGGCAGGACACCTTAGTCCGAAGCAGCGGCATGGAAAGCTTAAAATCGCTCCTCACTTGCTTTGGACTAGATCACCCGTTTCTCCTGGATTTTGCTTTGGATCGTGCTTCAAACTAGTGTTTGGTATAAACTTTTTCCAGAAACACAACCAAAGCAGGGGCATCGATACACCCTAGCAACAATTCAGCAAATATAATGATTCAGAAAAGGAAAACATTCATTCATAGCAAAGTGAATAAAGTCAAAATCCTACCAAGGATCTGGCTTAGGCCAACTGTTCGGTGCCAATCCTACTAAACTATTACAACTTTGGAATGATAAGACTCCAAGTGTCCGGAGCTGTCCACGACAAAAAACAAGGAAAACAAAACTATAGATTTCTTTGTTCTTCTTCCAAACATAAAAAAATAATAATATAGAGGGTGGTGGAGCCATGCCCTTCCCATCATCCTTCAGCTGGAGCCGCGGCGTCGAGACCGGTCCTGTCCTCAGGGGCTTGGAGCTCCTCAGGATTTGGCACGACCTCGTCTTTTTCCTCGGGCAAAAAGAGCTCTTCAGGAGGCGGTCGGGGCACAGCTCGGAGTTCTGAGTCTGCGGGGAGATCGAATTTGCTTAACAAAGTTTCATGGCCGAAGCGCACCCCATCCAAAAAGCGATCCCTGTGTAGCTCGGCCTCGATCTCCCGAACCTGCTTCTTTTATTCCACCCCGGCCGCGTCCCAGCCCTCGTCGTAACCTTTGTTCCTTGCAGCTTCAACCTCGCGAGCTCGGGTGGCACGTAAAGTAGTGGCATTCTCCTCGGCTTTGTCAGCTCAAGCTTCAGCAAGTACCCTCTCCTTGTCACATTTTTGAAAATCCGCAAGGTAAAGGTCACAAGCCTCTCGAGCAATCTTCAGATCCTCCTCCTTTTGCCCGAGGGCTCGCTTCAGTTCCTCAATCTCTCTCTCCTGCACCTGGCACCGGTCGTTGACCACCAGTGCTCGAGAGCCAGCCTGTGAACAAAGACCGGGGTGTCCACCGAGTTCAAATAAATAGATTGAAAGGAACGAGGTATAAGAGGTAATGATGATAGCAACTTACAGTGAAAAGGACCTGTGCTATTTCGATGGTTATGTCCTCGGTCAAGCCCATGACAGCCCGTGCATCCTGGGAAGAATGCTTCCCTTCAACATCCCGAACGCCACCCCGAGGTTCTTAACGCTGTCGGCATGGTGTATCTGCCGACCAGCAACGTGGCAGAACTCCGGAGCCCAGGGAAGCTCCCTCGGGTTGACCCATTCGCCACCCTCTTCCCCAACATTCCTCGGTCCGCCAGCCTGCTCCTCCTCCTCGGGGATCTCAATAGTTTCCTGGCCTTCTCCTCGGCCACCCCTTCCGTCCTCGAACCGTGGCCTCTTCTCCGGGGGCTCATGGGGGCAAGTGGGAGGCGCCCTTGAAGTGCCTGCGCCGGGCGTGCCGGTAACAGAGCCTTGGCTTCACCCCCTCGGCCTTCAGCGTCTCAAGTCCAACACCTCGCGAGTACCTGGGCTCGACATTTCACCGCTCAACCTGGTTCTCTCCGGCGTTTCTCGGTCAATCTCCTCGCGAATGACTCCCTAAGGTGCAGACGTGCTTCCCTCGGCTTCAGGTTCTCCGCCTGCTCTCCTTTCCCCTCTTCCCGCTCTCCCTTCACCTCTATCGGTTCTCCCTCCTCGGCCTCATCTCCGACCTGCCCTTGGAACGCCTTGTTGCCTCGGCTTCTTCTTCAAAAAGCTGGTGTATGAGGCAACGTAACCGAGCAGGTCAGGAGCGTAACAGCTTATTATTGGGATTGCGTAGGCAGCTGTGATTCATGCCTGAATGGCTCTCTCCTGAAGTGCCTGCACGACGCCCTCAACTGCATGAATAAAATGCCAGTCAGTACGTGCAAAATACTGCAAGGTATATGAAAAATGTACCGAAGATAAATTTTCACCGACCAGGGGACCCGTTTTCGAACCGAACCGTGGTGGTTGTGTCCGCTCTCTCCCTAGGACCGAACATGAAGTTCTCGGTCACCGGGATGTATATACTCGCCCACTCCTCTGAGTCGGGTAGATGATCGATCAAGAACGTATCGTACCCTGTTCGGCAGGACAGGTAGTACCGCTCATGCTCGCGGTTGACTCCTAGTTGGTAGACCCCAAAGAGCTCTTCCAACCCGAAGGTCAAATTGTACCACCTTCTCAGCTCTATGATGCTAGTTATGATTCCGTACAAATTTACCATGAGCTGGGATGAGGTAAGGTTGAGGGTCTGGAGGACTCGTCGGACGAATTGGTGGAGGGGAAATCTAACTCCCCCCTCAGTTATTGCCATAACGGGAAAGATCAAAGCCCCTTCTCGATGTGGGAGATCTCTGGGGTCGTTGTTCGGTAGAAGGTGAACCCCAACGTCGGGAGGAACGCTATAGACCTATTTGAACTCCGCGTAGGCGGTCGGTGTGCCATCGAAATACTGGTTCCGGTAGGGACAGGGCCTCATTGGTCTCCTTCGTCCCCGAACCTCTTTTGGGGTGTCGGCAAATGGCCCCGACCCATGGTCCGAAATGCTCGGGGCCTCCGTCATACTCGGGTCAAAGGTGGTTATCCTCTGCGGGACTCTTGAAGGATCGAAGGGCTCGATGAAGTCAATCGGAATTCGGCAAAAGGCTCGGGAGCGGATCTCCTCAAAGATTTCCTAGAGACAAGCGGAAGAAGTCGAGCTATTGGAACTGTCCGAGGAGAGTTCAATGACCATTCGCTCCTACCTAGCAAGGAAAAGAATGTGTAAAAACCCGTTAGCTGTGTGCTCAGGGAAAATTAGGGACAAAGATGGTCATTTCTCTTCGGAACTCGTTCTCTTCGCCTCTCACCAGGACCTTCTTCCTCGATTAGGGCCCTAGAGGTTTGGAGCTATTCCTATAGTCTCGGGTTAAACATAGGCCTCGGGAAGAATATGGACCTCGGGCGAAACAAGAGCAGCGTTGGAGATTCCCCGCGCCGCCGCGGACCAGAGGTTGCGGGAAGTGGTCCGATTGTAATGCACGTTTAAAATGGCGAGAAACTCCTAAAAAATGATCAAGACATGAAGTTTCAGGTGAGAAGATCAACATACCACAATCTCAAGATGAAATCTGTGGCCAAAATGCTTGAAACCTCGATTGAAAGCTAGAAGCAGACGGCGGCGGCGGTTCGTCTCCAGGAGCGGAGGAAAAGTAACCGCCCCACCTCTGTCTCTCCTATTTAGAATGGGGGAGGTGGAGGGCTACGCGGGAAACAAAGCGTCGCGCTTCAAACCGTAAGATCTTCGACGCGTGTCATCATCGGACGGCCAGTATCAGGGGCTCTGCACCAAGGTCAGGCGCCGGATATTCAAACCATTGGCATAACGACGCGTGTCACCGAAGCGACGTTTCGTACCAATCAACTGACATGGCACGTGCCGAGGCAGCTTTCCTCCTCTGAGACCTCGACAGCTATTGACACGTGGTCCTCGTTGTTGGGGCAGGTTGGACGGAATCTACCGAGGCAAAAGTACTCTTCGGTAGACCTTTGGAAAAGAGATCAAGGCATGATGTCTCGTGTAGTGAGGTCAAGACCCTGAAGCAGGGATGCAAGGCTTCAGGGGCTTGAGGGGCTATTGTGGTGGCCTCGGTTGTTGTGTCGGTAACAGGCCGAGGCTTTATTGAGTCTATGCCTTGTGAGTTTCGGTTGGTAAGTTGGTGAATGGCAACGGACTTGACCTTGTGCTTGGTGCATTACTTGGAAGCGTGCTTCGGCTTTAGAACTCTCGGGAGTGCTCTGGATGTGGTGGTTATACTAGCTTGGTCCCCCTTTAACCACGTGTCAACTGTAATCATTTGGATTAGGCCATGTGCTCCGTAGCCGTTTTCCTCCCGCATCATGTATGACGTCATCCGAGGCGGTTACCCGAGCGTACGCCCCACGCGTTGGCTTGAAGGCCAAGGAACCCTAGGTCTATAAATACAAAAGGATGCTCATTGTGAGAGGTATGCTTTTTGCCCTAGCTCTAGACCTAATTTCCACCCCTGATATCTGACTTGATCATCGGAGGGTCACTGGGCTAACTCAGCCCTAGTGACTTCCTGCAGGTTACGTCGCAGGAGCAGCGGAGCTAAGGAAGAAGAACCCCAGCCTGGATCTCGGCCTAAGTCCCATAAAACCTAAACCCCTACAGATAAGATTCTCAGATAGTCCTTTCATGGTATGTGGTGGATTTGATCTCTATTTTCTAGCACAAGAAAAACTTTTTCACGAAGGAGCCGTGAATAAGAAAAATTATAGAACCCAATGATATTTCAACACCTCAGCCAAATAGACGTACTTTAAGTTTCATTCATATATCCTCCTCTCAATTGTAACCATGGTTAAATTCCTTCTACCACAGCACTTGCTAAATAAACCCAAAACAAAGAAGCGCGTAGAAGAAGCGGTCCAGAAAGACGATGCACTGTCTACTATCTTTCTTTTTATTCAACGGTTAAAGGTTGTTAACACTAGCTTACGCGCACTTCGACTAATCTCATATCTTGTCTGACTAAAGACAAGTCATCTATATCGGGATTAGGAAATTCACAACCTGATTCCAAAAATCAAACACTAGTCAATTGTGTGGGAGACAAACCCACCAACTAATCGGACTTACTCTTGGGCCACTGTTCATCCTCTTGTTCTATGCCCAACTGTTAATGGTAATTGTCTATCAAATCAGAGAAAAGGCAGAGCAAATAACATTTGTTACAAATTAAGGGTAAAGCCTGATTGTTTAGGAAAAATCCAATCAAAAGCCCAAAAAGACTGCTTTCTATGCTATGTTTTTAAAGTTTATGTTTTTAAAGTTTTTGAAAAAAATTTGAATTTGAGTCATAATTTTTTATTTTTTCGATTTATGTCGTAGAGACAAATCAACAAAACTATATAAATTTGGTACAAAACTAACAAACAAGAATATTTTTTGAATAAAGACAAAAAGAAAGAACGAAGTGGCCTTTTAAGGGAAATTACCCTCGATTTCATTTTGGGAAAAAAGCTACAACTATGGTAATTGGACAAATATTGTTTCGTTTTGAAGAGAGGAACCTAAATTTTCTTTAAAAAAAAGTCAAAACCTCAAAATATCTACTAAAGACAAAAATAATCCATAATAGGTATATTTATTGGATTAGCTTTGTCTTTTTTCAAAGACCTTGTTCCGATAGGAACTTTTAGGACTTTTTTGGATTTTGTCTTTATTTGAATTTTTTTTGCATTTTTTAGTTTTACGACTCACTTTTTTACTTTTCCGATTCGTCTCGTCATCAGAAAAGTTTAAAAGTGAGTTGCAAAACTAACAAAAAAAAAAAAAATTGAATAAATACAAAACCAAAAAAAAATAGAAAAAGTGTTAATGGAATGGGATTGGTGTATAAAAATTTTACTATTAAAGATTCCTCTCTAGAAATGAACCAACAAAGCAAATTTCTGTTCTTTTAAATATAAGGAAAAAATAATCATCTACTGACCATACTTTTCGAGATAATTAACTAGGGAAAAACCAAAGAAAAGAAAAATTGGATGAGCGTGTAGAGTGCTGAATCTACTGACTGATGCACTACATGGCATTGTTGTAATTCTGGCAAAAATCCAGCCGAAATGTATATATAAAAGACCTCGGCGACCATATTTAAGTTGGAGAAGATTTGATTCGGTGTGCTAAAAGTGATTCACAGTTTTTTCGGTCCGACATACGAAAGGGACTATTTGGCTGAGGTGTTGAAACAGTATTGGGTGCTGCAATTTTCTTATTCACAGTTCCTCCGTGAATAAATTTTTTAGCACAAGACCATTTTTTATGCTCCAATAGTAGTCCCAAGTCAGTTTTTTTTTTTTTTTTTTAAATAGTAGTCCCAATTTCACCTTTTGAGTTGCTATCTTGGAAAGATGCACACAGTTTGTGTGTCCGTATTTCTTGTATGAACTGTTCAAAAAAAATATTTCTTGTATGAATATATGCCACATGTAAAGGTATAGTTACGATGGCTCCAGTACAAAGGGAAATGGAGTCAGCATTTGCAAAAGTGATGGGTGCTTTTGTCATTTGATATTTAAGGCTTTATTTATTCTGTGTAGTATTGGTATTGGTCATCTTCGTTTGATTTGACATTGCCACTAGTTCTTGGTGGGGATTCTGGATGGAGTGGACATTCCCAAAGGGAAAATAGAACGAGGAAAATTTAGGTGACAACTGTTGGATGCTAAAAAGCACTCCAATCTAGTTGGGAACAGATAGTAAATACTAGTTGTATTTCAGGAAGGCCAGTTAATGTATTAATTATTCATTGGTGAGTTGGGTTTTCAGACACCACATGTGGCTTGAATCTTTCTTTCTTTCATAGCCTGTGGACTCAGTAAAGTGGAAAAGTTTATGTTGGTTTCTTTTTGATGGGGTGGAAAGGTTTGACACTGCAGTATCGACAGCAATGGAATCTAGCAATGGGGTGCACTGCACATCTCAATCTCTTCAAACCAAAAACAATGGTATGGCAATAAAATCTCTCACCACCACACCGCATATGGGCTATGGCATGAAAATCAACTAAGAGTTACCCCCTCCATTACCAGAAATATAATCGTACCACCATCAAAGCATTGTGGCTGCAGACATATAACAACATAGTAAGATGCTATCGATAAGGGAAATGATTTTGCAATTTCTTTTTAACATTTTGTCTACTTGTTCTCCTCCCTCCTTATTCACGTGAAATAACAAAATTACCATTTATATATATATATCGGTCCCGATCATTTTTTTTGCTGATTTCTTTCGGATACCCTTAAAATTACGTTCTGCACACATTCAACAGTTCGGATTTTCAAAATTTGATCGGGAAATGAAAGTCCCTTATTTTAACAAAATGAGAGATCATTCACTTGAAAATTTCTCTCTCTCTCTCTCTCTCTCTCTCTCTCTCTCTCTCTCTCTCTCTCTCTCTCTATATATATATATATATATATATGTCGGGCCGGTTTCGGAGACCCTTAAAAAAAATCCTTCAAATCTTAATCTCATAGTTTCCGATCAAATTTTGATGATTCGAGCTACTCAATGTGTTCAGAACGTAATTTTAAGGATGCCCGCGAAAAATTGGCAAAAAAACTAACCGGGAAAGGCTTAATTTGAGCAATTTTATTGAACCGTTCAATAAAGTTCAATAAAAAACTGTTCGGATGAAGCCCTTTCCAGTTTTTTTTTTTTTTTTTGCTGATTTCTCGTGAGCACTCTTAAAATCACGTTTTGATTACATTGAGCAGTTCGAATCATCAAAATTTGATTGAAAACTTGGAGGGGGGGTGTTTAAAGATCTCCGGAACTGCCCCGTATATATCTGTGTGTGTGTGATGAGTGTTAAACTTAAGAGTAATTTGTGTGAATGAGGACAAGAAAGAAGTGTAGGAGATTGAAAAGTGTCTGAAATAGTTTTTGACAATAATTGGATTGAGAGCGATGCTAGTTCGCATACAACTCACACAGAGAGATTCACAAATTCATATATTTTGTGGGGTTCACACACGTCACCAACACATCTATGGGCCGGAATATGCAAGGGCATCACATACTTTTTATTGTCTCGTGGTTACGTGGCGGAAAAGGCTAGAACCCTTCTAAGGCCATACACAGTGGTATAATTAAAAGTCAATTATTTTTAGTGTTAACAATGTTATTGCAAAAGATGGCTCACAATAGTATAATCAAACTTAGCAACATTCTTATAAATAATCAAATTTTGAGTTTTGGATAACCAAAACTAATAACCTTTTTCAATAATCAAAATTTGTGGATCTCATACTACATAAGTTAACTAGTTCCAAAATTTGTATATAAACGTGTTTCAACTGGTATTTTCTTCTTCTCTTTTTCGCCTACTCTATATCTTCTTCACTTTACACAAACTATTTCTCTTTATTTTCCTCAAAAAGTGAAGCTTATATTCTCAATCATTTACAAACCTATCGTCGCCAGATTAAGATATTTCACTCTTTTTTCCTCCCAAAAAAATATTAGTAATAAGAGTGAAGAAAGTCACTGATTTTGCCCAAAATTAAGAGAGGAAATTGATATATGTTTATCTAAAAAAAAAGGTAAATTGAGGGAAGTGAATGGCGGAAAACAGAGGGAGAGAAAGAGAGAGAGTGAACTTGTAATGGACCATTATTTTGGTTATGGACTAGAAGTGATCATTGTGAAGTTCAATATTATTAAGTTTAGCAACCTCTTAAGTGAATAATTAAAAGTTGATATGTCAATTTAAATTTTTTTTTTATTATACCACTGTAAATAGTCTAATCTTGCACAGTGTGCAGTCCGTGTGAATGGTAATGTTATCGTATGAGTTGTGGCTACATAAATGGTAACGTTACTTAGGCATCTAAAGCCAAGACCTGCTCTAGTGTAGTGCGTGTGAATGGTAATGTTATCGTATGAGTTGTTGCTACATAAATGGTAATTACTCATGCATCTAAAGCCAAGACTAGCTTTGAGCATTCTTATTTTCTCAAAGTGACAGAGTGCCACCACTTTCCATGGCTCAAGAACTCGCAATGATTCATCCACGTGTCTTCCTGTCCGTCCATCCAGAGAGGTTAAGCCAAATCAAACGGCCCTGATCTTCCCTCGCCCTCCTTATTAACACCAGCCATTCCTCTTTTCGGGTAGCAAGGGTTCCATTTGTGTTTCGATCATTCATTCGTCTCCGCATCCTTCCCAGACCCGATTCTCTCTCTCTCTCTCTCTCGTCACATCCAGTGTTTCAGAAGAAAGGTAGGAGAATATCTAATCGCATTCATCGCCATTGTGATTGATCCCATTCTGCGTTGGCGCAGTAGATTCAGTTAAAACCGCTGCTTTATCCATTTTCCGTTGTTTATTTTGGATTATGCTTTCCCAGATTCTCAATTTACGATATGATATATAGTACTATAATTGATTTCATCCCCTGTTTGTTCCATTGTAATTCAGTTTGTTCTAGCTGTTATTTGTGCATGCCGCTGATATGTGTTAAAAGTAGCCATTTAATATTTTTCAAAGATTCTCTTTCATATTAGATGCTTTTATTCAGAAAAAATTTAAAAGAAGTGTTTATTTGTAACGATGCGATGGGGGGAAAAGTCTATAAGAAAGATGGGATGTGCAATGGGAAAATGCATCTGAGTTAAGATTAGATCAAGTATTTTGTTGCATTGAATTGGCTTGTTCTGTGTTTTCTGAGAACGGGTTTTGGTGTCGGTGCACTCTAATGATTCGGTGAATTTTTAAACACTTTCATGAGATTTGTAGCATTTTGTTTCCAATTGGTTCATTGAAATTGATTGGTTTCTGTGTTTACTTACTACAGGAATCATAACAAAGTGAAACGTTCGAATAGATGTTTGTTTGATTTAAGGTCAAATGTGACATAAGATCAAATTGTAGAAAAACTAAAAATTGCTGAAACATCTCTCCCCCTCCCCGGTTCTTATTTTCTCGGCTTTCACAAATAATTTTCATATGGAGAATTTTGAATAAGAGAGAACAGACATCAAAATCATTTGTGATATCATACATGGTAGTACATCAAGTATTAGGTTAATTAAATCTGATTAAACAAAATATGTTCATTGTGTTGTACTTGTTCTCACTTAATCTGCATTCTTATCAGGAGATAATATAGGATGGCAGATGCTGAGGATATTCAGCCACTCGTGTGCGATAATGGAACTGGAATGGTTAAGGTATTGGCTGCAATTTCTTCTATTTAAGGTTTCGAATTGATGCTTGATCATACTAAACCTCCCCCTTTGCCGCCCTTAAAAAATCTAGAAATGAAAAACAAACAATATCAAAATATTGCCAACATATCATTCTTTTTGAGTTCATAGTCCGGACTCAGGAGTGTAATAAGTCAATTGGTGATCTCTAGCACCAGTTTTGAATCCAACACTGCTTAAGTCTCAGTTTGTGGTGATATAAATCCCTCTCTACTTCAGAGGAAAGGGGGATCGCTGATTTGATAGAACTAATTGGTTTACCATTTGCTAGGCTGGATTTGCTGGAGATGATGCTCCAAGGGCAGTGTTCCCTAGCATTGTAGGTCGCCCGCGTCATACTGGTGTGATGGTTGGGATGGGGCAGAAAGATGCATATGTGGGAGACGAGGCTCAATCCAAGCGTGGTATTCTAACATTGAAATATCCAATTGAGCACGGTATTGTCAGCAACTGGGATGACATGGAGAAGATATGGCATCACACCTTCTACAATGAGCTCCGTGTTGCCCCAGAAGAGCATCCTGTTCTCCTGACGGAAGCACCTCTGAACCCGAAGGCTAACCGTGAGAAGATGACCCAAATCATGTTTGAGACTTTCAACACTCCTGCTATGTATGTTGCTATTCAGGCTGTTCTTTCCCTCTATGCCAGTGGTCGTACAACTGGTAAGTTGTCAGTTATTATATTGCTAGTAGTAAAGCTTTCAATTGAATTTAGTATGAAACCATCAAATACTGAAATTCAGCATGCTTAATGTGTCAATACATGTCAGCATGACAAAATGATGACAATGGCTGATGATTTCAGCTTAGATTGATGTATATAATTTTTTGATAGCTCCCTCGAGGTGTTTTATGTATTCTCGTGGCCCAGAACTTCAATTCCAGTGTATGGTCTATATGCAGGCATGAGATGCCTATGTATATGGTCTTTGTTAAATTTTCTTGGTTTGATGGTTTTTCATGAAGGTTGAGGACGAATTACTTTACTACCTCCATTCCATATTCATGGTCTTTTCCTGACGTCTTAAAAAAGCCAATATCTTTTATTGTATTCTTTGTTGAATGGTTTGGAAATCTTTCTACAAGTTGTAATTGAGATCTTTTCATTGGTGGAGAAAATGTCTCGAACATATTATTATTTGTTGATCCCATTAAAGTGCACGACTGCCATAAAAATGACCAAGAATATAGGAAGAGAAATGGTTTTGATTGGTCTCAATAGTAGTTCAGTAGACAATGCATTGTACTGGATTCTGGTGTCCACTGTATCCTGTATTTGGATTATGCAGGCATTGTGCTGGATAGTGGAGATGGTGTCAGTCACACGGTCCCCATCTATGAAGGGTATGCCCTCCCACATGCAATCCTCCGTCTCGATTTGGCAGGCCGCGACCTCACTGATGCCTTGATGAAAATTCTCACGGAGCGCGGCTACTCCTTCACCACCACCGCGGAGCGGGAAATTGTGAGGGACATGAAGGAGAAGCTGGCTTACATAGCCCTAGACTACGAGCAGGAGCTAGAGACTTCCAAAACCAGTTCCTCCGTCGAGAAGAGCTACGAGCTGCCTGATGGACAGGTGATCACAATCGGCGCTGAGCGGTTCCGCTGTCCAGAGGTCCTCTTCCAGCCGTCGATGATTGGAATGGAAGCGGCAGGAATCCACGAGACCACTTACAATTCCATCATGAAGTGTGATGTCGATATCAGGAAAGATTTGTATGGGAATATCGTGCTTAGCGGTGGGTCCACCATGTTCCCTGGCATTGCAGATAGGATGAGCAAGGAAATCACCGCGCTTGCCCCTAGTAGCATGAAGATCAAGGTGGTGGCGCCGCCGGAGAGGAAGTATAGTGTTTGGATTGGAGGATCCATCTTGGCATCTCTCAGCACCTTCCAGCAGGTTTGTACTTTTGTCATTTTAAGCAGACACTGAACGTTCATGAATTCTCTTTGATTTGCTATCAGATGATTTCTCATTGGACTTATTTATTGTTTGAGTGCAGATGTGGATTGCAAAGGCCGAGTATGACGAGTCTGGGCCATCAATTGTGCACAGAAAATGCTTCTGATTGTGCCAGAAGAGAAATATTGAAGAAAGAAGCTAATTTATATACGATGCAGCTTGCGATTTTTCATTCTTCCTTTGTTTTCTACATTTGTTATTTATATGTTGTTGGGTTGATGACTAGAGGGCGAGGAATTGTTGGAACGGGCGAAATTCTTTGATTCTTACCTAATTTTTGGAGTTTCCATCTATTGGCATGTTATTCCTTTTGTTTTTAGCTTTTATTTGTTTTTCGTTTGGGGTACATTCAAGAAACATGGACATAAGAACTATGGTTATCCGAGACCAGGAAACGAATGTCTAGAGCATCTACGCCACTCATTTATATAGAGTTCAGAGTTGCATGAATTTCATCTTGTGGATAGATAGAAAGAAAAGAAACAGTTCAGAGGTGGCAGTGGTGGTGAATCTCTCTCCGGTACTTAAACCCAGAGTTTGGCTTCCAATTGCCCGTTTTTGGTCACTGATTACAAAATCAGGGTATATGTAACCTCTCCTCTGCACTAACGTTTTCAAAGACGCATATGTCCTACAATTTGTTTCTTTGTCTGGCATTGCGTGAACTGAAAGACAGCAAATATGGAAGGGTGGCTGGCTGTTCTCCAAATGGGAATGCTTAAACCCCGAAGACAAATTTTCACATGCCAGTCCTATATAGATTCCGGACATGAAAACAGGCTCCCAGAGTGTGCATTTTTGGAATGCTTGATGGACTAACCTTGGATCCAGGAATTTGAGACCAGTTTACAGCTCTCTCCAACCATAGGGGTCCCAAAAAGTTTGCATAAATAGACTCACTAACTCAACATCAAAGCACCAGCTGCACAATCTCCATGTTCCTAGTTGTTACTTCTTCAAATAGTTGTTTGTAAACAGCTTCCGGGCAGCAGCTCTAGAAAGCCTCTTAAAATTACACTACCATGCACGAGTAAGATCAAAATCAAGTGAGTTCTAGAGTAACTTTACCTCAATTTCAAATAATAGACTCCAACACAAGTATCATCGAGGCAGTCAAAAGTTATCCTTACTGATTGTCGCCAAAAAAATGGTCACAATGTAAAGGGGCTGTTAAGCTCTCTCTTTTTCTTGGGCTTTCAATTTTATTGGGCCATGATAGTATTAGGTGGTAACTGGAGGAAACTATAATGAGCCACGGGACTTTTAAGGCCACATAGCATAGTGTACAAGCCTCTTTAACAATTATTTTTTGGGAATGCAGAGTGTCCTGGGCTAGCTTGTCTGTACCTCGGACTAATCCTTACAGCCCCTCTCACAGTCATTTCACACGCTTAAGTGTGGAGGTTGAGGTGGCCCCAAGAGTTGTTGACAAAGAGAATCGAACCTGAAACCTTAGGATAGAGAAAACACCTAAGTCTCAAATCAAGATCACTTGACCAACCCATTTGGGTTACAAGGTTCTTAACCTTGTACCAAAACAAAAAAACAAGGCTCTTAACTTAACCTGGTGCCTTAGTTTCAATGATAAAGGAAAAGGACAGCCCAGCTTACCAACCTAATGAGCAAGCCTCTGGCAACAGATGAGATCTACTATTATTTTCATTTTTGGTGGCCCAGCTGGTGGGTTAGAGTTTTTAGGAGCATATTACATACAGACATCCTTTGTGTACTGTAAGGTCACCCATGTCATTTCTCTTAGAAACACATAGGAGTACATTAAGGTAATTGATTTTCACTCTTTTTTTACTCTTCTTTATACGTTTGCACACTTGTTTTTCTATCTTTACAATGTGAACTTAGAATTAACAATATGCTTTGATGTATAGAAGATGCATGTGAAATGTTAATCTTGTAACGTACGTTACGTGAATAAAGAACTTTAATTGGTCAACGTTGGAAGGAGTTAGGATATAAGTAAGGGGAGTGCAAAAATTACTACTCTTTGTAATAATACGTACACAGTATAATACACAGTATTCCCTAATATATTAATAAGTGAACGATTTTTCTATCCTTTTGAACACAGTTAGCAGCAATCATATGATTATTTTCTTGAACAAGTGATTTTTTTTGTTTTTGAATTTTTTGTCAACATTATATGCATTAGTGGGGGTTAAACGGTTAAGTTTGGTTAGCAATCAAAGGAGATTCGATGTCCCTCCCTAGACTCAAACTCCAAACTTCCGCCTTATATAGAAGCCAAAAATACTACCTAGACGTGCCAAGAGTTGTACATCTTTTCACTTGCCATAGCCATCACTGTGTATGTCTCATATACGAATCACCTTCCTCCGCTCTCCCCTATATATATGCTTCTCAAAAAACCTTGACTGTGTGAGATCTAGATTATTCACTTGATCACCTAGCTAAATGCATGTACGGGTAGTACCAGATCTCCTCATTGGGCATAAGGTAACTAGGATAAAGAGTAATTAAGTGCATTTTTTTTATGCTAGCTATACAGCCCCTTAATTAGCTTAAAGAGGGAAAGAGCTATATTATATATAGAAAACTTTCCCATATATATTAATAGAAATCTTCAGGTAAAGACCTTAAGTTGAGGACCTTATATGTGGACCTCTTCATTTCTCTCATTTTCCGATCGAATTTCAATGATCCGAGCCGCTCAATATGATGAGAACGTAATTTTAAGGGTACTCGAATGTGATTTTAAGGGTACTCGCGAGAAATCGTCAAAAAAATGACCAGAAAGGGCTTGATTTGAGCAATTTTTTTAACTGTTTAGTAAAAAATTGTTTGGAACTATTCGGATGAAATCCTTTCAGGTCATTTTTTTTTACGATTTCTCGTAGGGACCTTTAAAATCACGTTTTGATCACATTGAGCGGCTCAAATCTTCGAAATTCGATTGGAATCAATGCGATCCTTATAAGGAGGTCCTTATAAGAAGGAAACTCGTATACAATCAGGATCCTATAAGGAATCCCTTATTTTAACAAAATGCGAACCTCTCCTTTCTCAGTCAAATTTTGATGATCCGAACCGTTCAATATGTTCAAAACGTGATTTTAAGGGTTTCCACGAGAAAATATAGTATCCCATTCTAGCTACGTACATAGTATAGTATAATCCATGATTCATGTGAAAAAGGTTGAGATTATTACTACCAGGTCCATAAAACAAAAGTATTTCTCATTAAGATAAGATAGAATACTTAATTATCACTGAGTCCACTTTTTACAAAATATATTTACCATTAATGAAAGTGTCACCCTAGAACACCCTAGGGGTTTAGGGTGCACTTTCCTATCATAGGGTTTTAGTGATTTAGATACTTTCATAAGGTACCCTAGAGTTTAGACATTCTCATAAGATACCCAATAATTTAGACACTTTTATAGAGTACCTTAAGGTTTAGGCACTATCATAAAATACCCTAGGGTTTAGACATTTTCAGGATTTAGAGTTTTAAGTATTTTCATAAAATTTTAGTGTTTCATTAATTAGAGATGACCCGATGAAAATACTTTTTATTTTCTAGGTTCTCATTCTCGTCTCATGGCACTAATTATTAAAGGCTAAAGAGTGGGATTAATGGAATAACCAAAAAGAAAGGTTTCTTTGTTCCCTCCCCCACTTTCACTTCACTTTTGTAGACCATAAAGGGTTGGCCCAACCAAACCCCTTTCTTTTTCCATGTAACCATCATCATCACACCCACATGCACCATCCATCATCCATCAAGGCATCATTCATCTAACAATCTCTCTCACTCATCTCTCTCTCTCTCTCTCTCTCTCTAGATCTCCCGTGCAAATAATCAACCGACAAGTTCACCAAGTGGAACTGTCCATCGCTCCAGTACTTTGTCACTCTTTGGCTCTCACACACAACTGCAAATATTAGTCATCTGCGCAATCCGTGGATATTTCTACAAAGAAAATGATTTTTACCCTCTTTTTTGATATTCACACATCTTTTTTTATTTTTAGGCAAAAAAATACACACTTTCAACACAAAAATTCAAAAACAAAAGAATGTGGTTATCAAAAAAGGAAATGTAGAAATTAATTCCCTTCTTTAAAAAAAGTTTGTAAATATATATATATATATATATATACACACACACACATATACATACGGAGCGGTTCGGGAGATCCTTAAAAAAATCCTCCAAATCTTAATCTTATAATTTTCGATCAAATGAGTTGCTAAGATGTTTCTAAATTTGATTATTTCAATGTGAGCTCTTTTTTAACAAATGTTGCTAACTTTATAAACCTTTTTATTTTGATTATACCATTCTGGATGTTCTAATGACTCAAAAAGCCATGTAAATATCGTACATTTCTAGAGTTAGAGACACTTAAGATGGTGGGGTGCAAAAAGAAGAAAAAAGCAAACAATTTGTTGGAGCGAGAAGAAGATTTATGTAGTCCATAACTTTATCATAGCGAATTCATGCGGTTTATGAGGAGAAGACACATTTTCTTAGGAGAAGTGTATTTTGCGCAATATTATATACAACATGTTTTACGTGGTCTACATAAATGTTATGCAAAATGTTGCGTTAGTAGCATATATATCTTATTGTTTTTTCAACGTTTTTGTTTGATTATGTGATTTCTAAACGTGGTTCATTGAAGATTGAATTATACCGTGGTTGTATTTGGTTAGGAGTTTAGTTTAGTTTCGTTTTAATAAATGGATGAAAAGAGAAATAAAATAATGATTGAAGATAAGATAATAATTGGAGAGAGATAAAAAAAAATAAGAAAATAATAATTAAAAAATAAAATAATAATTAAAAACTAAACTAAAATTAAATAATTAACCGAACAAGGCCGAGGCGTTGTTTGGTTTTTAGGAGTATCTGGAAAGGGGATTGGACTTTAGAGTAATGTACTGTGTACTGTTGCTTCGACAATGGGGCCGGATTGATCACGTCACGGGGGTCGGGATTATTATTAGGTTAGATAGATCTCATCTCACCTCAATTTACGAAACAACTGTGATCGATCGATCCAGCACTGTCTCACAATTAATTAATTTCAAAGAAATCTCATTCGTACGTTTTCTTTCGTTTTTTCCGGGGGGTCAAGGTCAAAGACTCAAGGTAATTTTTTTTTCGATCAAACGAAAATTAAAAGACTCTAGGGAACTAAGGAGTGTGAGTATATTCAACAGAAAGTCTGTCCACATAGATATTACATGTATAGATTATACATAGATTTTTTTATAGGGTTCATCACAGATTTCACACAAATGATTCAAACCGTTTATTAAATATAAAATACCTTTTTAAGGGTCATTGTGAAAAATCAGCTGAAACTGATACTTATAAGTGCTCGATTCAATCATTTAATTTTTCATTTTCCTAAAATCTCAATGAAAAATTAGATGATTTGGTCGAGAACTGTTAGGTATTGGATCGAACTGATTTTTCATACGGACTCTTGAAAAAGTATTTTACATTTAATGAACGGCTCGGATCGTTTGTATGGGATCCATGATAGGCCCCACACAAAAATCTGTGCATAATCTGTGCACTTTTATCTGTGTGGGTAGACTGATTTTATATTCAATCGTTTTGATTCCCTTGCTTCACGTGTCTACATTGGTGAACTCCCGGGAGCCAGCTCGCTCTCAATATTAGTATTAGATTACATTAATATATACCATTTCTTCTAATATCATTAATGACTTGATTTCAAAACATCCAACCCCTCACCCACACACACACAACTATCACATTTTTGCAACATCACACCCTTAACTAAAAAATCAGCCAACATGACCCCCTCAAACTAAGCAACATTACCCCTTCTCTCTCTCTCTCTCTCTCTCTCTCTCTCTCTCCAGCACTAGGATCCCCACTGTTAGCAAGAAAACCATGTTGGTAGAGTGTGATGTGAACTTCTGCCACACCAAACAAGAATGCGAACAACGTTGTGAAGCCGAGCTGGGATGCGATGATGAGGGTTGAGGTTGAGACAGGGAGTTTGGCGACGCTGTAGGCATAGAGGTAGTCGTCAGCACTGGTGAGGAGGCTAATAACGATGACTACGAGGAAGACGGGGAGTTTGATGAGGATGGATTTGGTGGTGGGGCCATGTTTGAAGCGGCAGTGGAGGTAGGTTGTGAGCAAGGGGATGAAGTTAATTGGCCAGCCACCGGTTTTGAGGAGGTTGGAAAGCCAGATGCGGTGGACGCCATAAAAAGAGGGAGATGTGAGAGATGAGATGATATGAGATCTAATTTTTCTGCCCTACTTTTCCCGTCCACTTACATAAGGGTATATTCATCTTTTGTCCCCTTTTCATCCACAAAATTAACAGAAGTGGAGATAGGGGATGAGGTTGTTTAGTTTTGATAGTTGAGGAGGTTATGTTGACTGATTTTTTAGTTAAAAGGGCGATGTTAAAAAAATGTGATAATTTAAGGGGGTGTTTTTGAAATTAAGCCGTCATTAATTGTATAAATCTCAAGAAAATCTTACTCCCTCCGTTCCAATTTATTGTTCAATTGTCGACATTCATATTTTTCAAAAATATACTTATATCTTATATTTTATAATATTTTTTTTTATGATTTTTAAGATTTTTTTATAATAAAAGCAATTGAAATCTATAAAACAAGATTCATATTACATATTAAAAATATTACAAATTAAAATTATAGACAATTTTTTAGAGGTCAAACACTCTCTAAAAGTCAAAAAAAAAAAAAACAAATCAGAACGGGAGTAGCATTCAAAATCCATTCAACTTCATTAAGTGATAGTACTACTTTCCACATACTGTACATGTGCTGGTGGGCTATGCATGAAAATTTATTTGGTAGTCGTCAAGTACCGTACCGCCACGGTTCCATCACTTTTGTCTGTATCATACATTTTTGGTAAACCTAGGGATAACTATGCACCTTAAAGAAATATGTGATGAAGTAGGACGTTGGAGTACTACGTGGTGATGTACCAGCAAAGATGGAACCAGAGGATTTAGTAACGGCAATCGCCACGACAAGAATTTTAGAAAATATAATTATTATATATAAAAAAAATTATACCCAACTTATATAATCTTGTCACTATTAAATTTTTTTAATATATATTTCGTCACTGTTAGAGTAAAATCGTAATTCCGTCCTTGCGCACCAGGACTATCAGATAATTACTCTCTATGCAAATGGACAAAGCAACATAACTCAACTGCAAAAGCCTTCACTTTATTCATACTACCAGTAAATTACATCTGAAAAGGACAAAGAAGATACAGAAAAACAAGCGAGGCCTCCCCCCCCACCCCACAAAAAAAAAAAACCAAAAAAAATACTAGTATTAAAACAATCCCAGTCCCCAGAATAAAAATATCTTCACAAGTCAGTAGAAAAATGGAAAAGGAAAAGAAAAGTGTCTTAACGGAGAAGACGAAGGAGATCTCATGATATAAACGAAAAACAAAGAGAAGAAACGTCAAATTAAGACACAAACAGTGCAAGATCGAGAGCATGTGTAGTGCTAGAGATTTAAAAAAATAAAAAAATACTTACTGAAAATACTATTACAGTAATTTGTTAAAAGCACTGCACTGGCGTATGAATGAGATTCATCTGACCCGGCCAGGCGATACTGCAATGAAGAAGTGGATCGATCTACACCGTAATTAGTGAGCCATGGCTGCTGGAGGCGCAAAACTGATGCTTCTCTGGTTAGGCATAGCAAGCATGGCCGTGTGGTCCAAGAAATCCTTCAATTCAACCACACACTCCAAGATCCTCCTCAGATCCTCCGCACAAGAAAACCCCAAGCTACCCACCCGCCTCACCGCGTACACGTAGAAAGTCACGCACCCTTTCCGGAACTTGAACCTCGCCATCTCGCACCCGCTCAGCCCCCGTATCAGCTTCTTGTTCACCTCCCCCAGCGGTATCTCCAGCGGCCACACCCGCTCCACGGCCGACTTCATGCTCTCCGTCTCGAACACGAATACTACCACTTTGGACTTTTTTGTCCCCAGGCCGAGTGTGAGCGTGTGCCAGGCGTGGTGGGCTAGGATGGTGAAGTTGGTGGGGAGGAAAGCGGTGGTGGAAGGGAAAGGGGGTTTTGTTGGATGAGTGGGTTTTTGGTCATCTTGGGTAGTGGGGAGGGAAAGGAGGCGGGGGAGCTCCAGCGGGCGGGCGCGGCGGATGGTGAAGGATTTGACGACGAACTGGCCGCCGAATTTGAGGCCCTTGACGTCGGAGCAGGGCTTGAAGGAGAAATCTGAGGTGGGTTTTGTGGTTTGGTCGTTTGGGTGGTTGTGCTTCTGCTTCTTCTTCTTCTTGTTTTTGCTGTTATCTTTGTCTTCTCCCATGGTTTAATGAGGGGTGAGGGGTGGTGGAGATGGTGGGTGGGTTTTGTTTGTGGTTGTGAAAATAATGGAGAAACCGAATCTAATGCTTTAGGAGGTGCATTTGGGTACAGAAAAAGGATTGTTTTCTGATGAGATGTTCCAGTCAAAAGGAGGGTGGGCAACTTGCTAGCTAGCTATACTTTGCAACAAAAATTGGTTCTCTTTATTTTGTTACACCTAATTTAATGGTGGTTATATGTGTGTTATTAAAGTGGTGGGTCATGAATCCCAAAGGGTTGGCCTGATCGTCTTATTTTGAGATTTGAAGATCTGCTCTCATTTAAAGTCTCATATTCAATTTCTCTTGCTAGCAAATCTTTGGACTATTTCATTCCACACGTAGGCGTATGATTAGTCCAAGATGCGGACGAGTTGGCCCAAAATAACCTTGCATTACCCGAAAAAAAAAGAAAAGAAAAGAAAAGAAAGAAATTACTAAAGTTGTAGGTCATGAGATGAAGTGGGGTAATTTAATTAATTAAGTGTATGGCGTTTATGTGTGTGTTATTAAAGTACTGGTTGGTCATGGGATGAGGTGGGGTAATTTAGTTGATTTGATGACATATACTATATCTCATAGAATGTTGGGCACTTATTCATGTGCAAGTATTGATGTTTAGTGTACCGTGAATGTCAAAAGCTATGATCAGATGTTCCGTTGGTTTAATGTTTGTTGTGGGACCGACCTGATTAATGAACACAGTGAGCATCCTACATCGGGGACGATATGATTGATAGTCCTGTTCTATCTGCATCATTCTTTAAATCAAAGAAACGAAAAAATCGTTAAAACTTCAATTTAAACTTTTTAAGATAATTACATTTCCTTAATTAGTGTAATTATTTTTGCACTCCATGTTTTACAAATATACTCCAAAACTTTGTCATTTTGTGCTTAAAATGACACCTAACACAACTCTCAAAGCACACTAGAAAACAACTTTTTAAATACATACATATAAATAAGTGAAGCGCAAAAATCATTTTTCATCATTAAACTCAAAACTTTTACGTATATTATGGAGGTTCTGAAAGATGAGCTTTACCCTTTATATTAATTGTGGAGATACTTTCTATATATAATCGAATAATCAAATTTTTGTGTCGAGATAAAATTTGTTATGTTATGGCTCTCCTAAGGCCTGCTCGGATAACTGGTTTGCTCGGCCTATGAGCGGCCAAGGACACCGAATTACCATGAATGTCAGGGTAGACATCCCTAGGGCTACAAATAAATTGAATCAATTGTGAACTGTTCGAGATTCGACTCGGCAAATGCTCGTTCGAGTTCGATTCCGCCGGGCACTAAACAAGCCAAATCTGAACTTGACAATATTAGGCTCGATTGTGCTCCCAAACCCGGAGTATATATTCGGACTATGAGCGGCCAAGGACACCTGATTACCGTGAATGTCAGGTAGACATCCCTAGGGCTGCAAATAAATTGAGCCAATCGTGAACTGTTAGAGACTTGACTCGGCAATTACTCGTTCGAGTTCGATTCCACCCTGTACTAAACGAGCCAAATCTAAACTTGACAATATTAGGCTCGATTAGGCTCCCGAACCCGGAGTATATAGGTATATATCTCATTTAATTTTATATAATATTGAGTTTGTATAAATTTTTACATGTAGGTAATAAAATTTTTATAAGTTGATAAATTTTAAAAGTACTATTAACTTGAATTTAATATTTTTTTTGTCATTTTATATATGTATGAACTTATTTATGGATAGAATAAAAATTTTATTTTCAATTCTTGTAACGCCCCGAATTTTGGGTACGTTTAAATGAGGCATTTATTATATAATAAAGAGAGTCTGGCTCATGATTACATCATAAATACATCATAAAGAAAGGGTACATTTATTCAACAAGGAAGGAAACTAGGGTTCCTATTACTACTCTGCTTGCTCTTCCATCCTAGCAAGCTCATCTGTTCCAAAAGCTTCCACGGTGTACATCTTACCCTGTTCATCTAAGAAATTTGACACATTATACCGGCGTCGCCACCCATTTAATATGTCAGGGTCACCAAAAAGGCAACACCGTGAACTACAACGCTCAATAGGGAAATCCTTACCCACCAATCTTAACTTACAAACAAGGCTATCATAAAACATCGATTTTCACATGATACGTATATACACAGTTAACAATGACACATCCACATTCGTTAATCAACTATCGTTGGTGTCCAAGATTCTCTTTGTTTCTCCTATGCGACTCATCGTAGACCGTGTCAACATTTTCATTTACAATTCAACCTTTCAAAATCATTTGCATTGGCTCCGTACCGCGGATAACCAAGCTACACACCCAATCTTTCAATTTCATTTGCATTGGCTCCGTACCGCGAATAACCAATCTACACACCCAACCTTTCAAAATCATTTGCATTGGCTCCGTACCGCAGATAATCAAACTACACACCCAACCTGTCAAAATCATTTGCATTGGCTCCGTACCGCGGATAACCAAGCTACACACCCAACCTTTTAAAATCATTTGCATTGGCTTCGTACCGCGGATAACCAAGCTACACACCCAACCTTGGTTCCACCGCGCCGGGTTCCCAAGTATCCTCACAATGGTTCCGCCGCGTCGGGTTCCCATTGGCACACAATTGCATTGGCTCTGTACCGTGGATAATCAAGCACACACCCAACCTCGGTTCCGCCGCGCCGGGTTCCCGAGTATCCTCACAATGGTTCCGCCGCGCCAGGTTCCCATTGGCTCACACACAACCTCACAATGGTTCCGTTTTTCCCGGATCCCATTAGAACACACACACACCTCACACAATGGGCAAGTCCGGCCACATTGTGGATTTCAAATCTTTTCACCCTTTTCAAATATTTCTTTTACACACGCAAACACACAACTCACATAATGCCACCCAAAACCGGTCATTATGTAGTTTCAAAAATATTTTCTTCCTCGAAAAATATTTCCTTTCATTAACCACACCCTAGGTGTCATGTTTCTACTTTCTCGATTCTCGTGTCTCGTTACATGCAAAGACTCCGCGGTAGGACAAGAATCATTCTAACAAGATCATTCAATTCTATATTATTTATCACGCTCAATCATTACTTATAGCATAACGCCACATGTACGGATGCCTTTGGAGTGTATCACTTATGTTTTATTCAAAGCACAACGCCACATGTACGGACGTCTTTGGAGTGAAATCACTTATACTTTATCACACCACAAGTAATACAAGCAATTCATATATGCATACTCATAACCATCTTAAATATCAAAAATACAATTACTTCGAGATAAGAAGGTAAATCGGAATAACCTACTTTATACTTGGGTGAACGATAAGGATAACTACATATACGTAGAGTTAGGGGACAAGGAATTCTACTTTATCCTTGGGGTGGAAGATAAGGATAACTACCGTTCTTTCTTAGCAATTCAAAACAACAACGTTATGCTTGAGTACGTAAGTAAATAGGAAGTAAGTAAGGATTTCCTTACCGTTCTTCTAGGCGGTAGTAACGGCTTACGGACGGTAATCGGCGGTCGGACGGAGTAACTTCCTACGGAATGCTCCCGGTAGCTTCGAAAGAGAAAGGTTTCTCTCGAAACTTCTACTTGACTAATACTACTCTACTTTATGGATCGAAGGGTGGTCGAGTGGCGGTTTAGTGGCGGTCTTGGATGAGTTTCTTGAAGAACTCAAGAACATGAAGAACAAAAGAAAGAACAAAGAAAGAACACAATTTTTCTAAAGAGAGAAGTTGCCAGGTGAATGTGTGAGTTGAATGGCAAACATGGGGTGCTATTTATAGGCAAAACCTTGGCTCCCTCTCCCTCTCTAATGGCCGGCCCTCTCTCTCTCTCTCTAAATCCTCTATGGATTTGCTCCATTAAGTCATCAAATCACCTCACATGTCAAGCCATGCCTTGTCAAATCCAAATCTTAGGTGTAAGGCTAAAGAATCAAGTAAGATCTTAGGTTTTTTAGGTGATTATAACCTAGGTCTAGCTTGTAGTCAAAGTCTTAGGCTAATAAAGGCTAGGATTGTGTCATAAAGGTCCATTTTAGGTTGTCATTAGGCAAAAATAGACTTAGGCCTATTTAGGTAGCTTGCAAGGCTAGGTTAGTCCTTGGATTGGACTATGGGAGATTTGTTGGAAGGAGAGGAGACAAGGGGTACAAGATTTGGTTTTAAACAAATCATAGAAGTACAAATGGGAGTTAAGTTTGGCTAGGAGAAAGATTCACCCATAGACTTTGAAAGATGCAGGAAGATATGAAAGTACAATCCCATCTTCTTCTCTCTTTCCTCCTCCTCCTCCTCCTCTCTCTCTCTCTCTCTCTCTCTCTCTCTCTCTCTCCTAGTACTATATATATATATAAACAAGAAAGAATAAACAAAAAGTACAAAGTACAAGATTTTCTAAATCCCATTTAAAGAAATCCAATTAGGCACATGTCCCTTTAAATAAATAAATTAGTGTACTAATGTACTCTAGGAAGATCAACTCCCCAATAAATTAATCCAATTGGGTACAAAACCCCAACATAAAATAATAAAAGGGTACTTTAGGAAAACTTAGGTCTTAAAGACTACCAAGTACTAGCATAATAAAAATATTGGTACGTCATCCCATGGGGTTTTTGAAAAAGATTAGTTTATTAAACCCATGTACTTGGTGAAAGAATAAATCTATTACCCAATGGATAATAAATCCCCTAACATTTATTGTCCAATGGACAATAGCTACTAGGAAACTTTTATAGTAAAATAATCAAAAAGTACTTTAAAGAAATTTTTTAAAAAAAAGTCTATAATAGTACTTTGCTCAAATCTTTCATTAAACTCTTTTAATATAAAGAATTGAGTTTCTATTATCCAATGGATAATAGTTTCCCTAACTTTTATTGTCCAAAGGACAAAGAATAAAACCAAATTAATAAAAATAAATAAATAAGTAATTTCTAGGGTTAAAAAAGGTTGACTAGTCAAATCAACTTTATTGGAAGGTTCTCTAGTCACATCGGTATTTTATTTGGTCAAAAAGTCTATTATTCAAGGGTCACTAACTTCCCTAACGGTTATTACCCAATGGATAATAATTTTCCTTGCGGTTAATAACCAATGGACAAAGGATACAAGTACTTTTTATTAAAATAAGATTTTAAAAAGACTACATGTACTTTTATAATAAAAAGTTTGTTATCCAATGGACAAAAATTACTCCTGTGATTATTAACCAATGGATAATGGAGGGGTGGAAGAATACCCAATAAACAATGCATATATGTACTAGCACATGTGTTTATAAATCCATTAAAATACTATATCCTTGTACTTATCAAAATATTTTAAAGGAAAGCCTATTGTCCAATGGATAAAAATTATCCTAACCATTATGGACCAATGGGTAAAAGCAAAAGGTTCAAAAGTTTCAAAAGGTCCAAAAGGTTCATCTAGTAACTAGGTGAGTCGGTTGCTCGGTTTCTCCAAGTAGTTGGTTAGAAACTAACTAAATCAGTCAAGTAGGGTTTCTAGTCCAGAGTTTAACAAATGACCAAAATCTAATTACGACGAAAAATAAACAAGAAGTCATATAGCCATTCAAGAGAAAATAAGTAATTCAAATAAAATTCAAATATTTAACGAAATTTTTATTGATCAAAATTCAGGGGCGTTACAATTCTAGACTTGTATAAGTGCATAAGAGCATCCGTAGTGGAATAACCAAAATTCAATAATCAAAAATTGTTACATCATCTTTTGGTTATCCATGTAAGAGGTTGTTAAGGTTAGCAATGTAGAGGTCCACAATGGTATTATCAAAATTGAATAACCAAAATTGGTCACATTACATTTTCAACTTATAAAAATCTAAAATTTGTGACACATGAAATAATTTTCAAACTAATAAAAACAAGTTATTAGAAAAAGAGAGAATATTTTTTTGAAAACTTAGATTTAAAAAAACAAAAACAATTTTTGGGAAAAAAATTTAAAAAAAAGTTTTTGCAAAAAAATAAAAACTATTTTCAAAAGTATTTTTCCTTAGAAGCATGTTGAAAATGGAAGAGAGAGAAGGTTTTGTGTAATGATGATGTAATTGATTGAGAAAATATGGGATAATTAAATTTGGTTATTGGCAAAATGTTGCTAGTTTTGATTATCCAATGATTAAAATTTGATGAGTTGTTAAGTTTGATTATTCCAATGTGAGCTCTTTTTGAGCAAATGTTAACCTTAGCATTTAACCAAACGTGATTGATCAATCGATATGTGGATATAATGAGATCGTGTGGCATGTTTTATGAATGATATAGATTGGTTATATGTTGAACATGAGGTCATTGAGGAATGTGAAATGAGGAACAAGAAATAGAACGAATGCGAAGAAAGCCACGGATCCACCGGAATGGTAAAAGAAAACCAAGGATCCATTGAATTGGTGCGATGCCAGAATGATAATAGAAAGCCACGGATCCACCGAATTGGTGCGATGCTGGAATGATAAAAGAAAGCCACAGATCCATCGAATTGGTATGATGCCGGAATGGATATGGGACGCACAGGTCCCGTAATACCCAAAAAATGAAATCGAAACATGTGAGAACAATGATCATATATGGATCGATGTGTGATTGTTGAGAAGGGGAAAAACGGTTAATTTTGTCAAGACTTGAAAAGAAAGTTACATGGAAATGGAGTTTGAAAATTGACAATGTGAAATGCGACGGAACCGAATATCCATATGAGAAAGACTGAAGTATTAAATGAAAGGTGATAAAACAGTTGAGAATGAATGAGGACCTGTTAATGGTATGTTTAGGCTGATGTGAGAATGTTAGTGATTTTAGCTTGGCTTGTGGACTGTTAGGGAATTTCTTATAGGATTGTTTATAATCCTTGGGCTACCGCGTATTGTTTGTCGTTAATCATATGTACTTTGGGCATATCTGTTGTTATTTATTCACTTTGGATGTATAGTTCATTTCATCTTCATATACTAGTGTATAGATTTCTCTACTAGGCGCTTTTATGCTCAACCCTATCATTTTCAAGTACAAACAAAGGAAGTGGCATGGAGTGCTTGTCGTGCATTTATGACTAAACCTTTAAAAGGTATTCAAGAAGGATTTCATAGTAAAAGATTTGAAAGAGCATTTTGGGAAGGATATTTATTATAAATTGTAATAATATTTTCTCCAGATACTGGTATTCTAATGACTCGGGCCTTTGAGCCTGAAATGTAATACTAAAATTTGATTTGAGAACAAGGGAAAGCTATATTGTTTGGGTCTTATCTGTATTACTGCGAGGACTTGATTTAGTAAAATGATTAATATTTATGTTGAAAATCGAAGACGTGACAACTTGGTATTAGAGCATTAGGTTAGAATTCCTAGAGACCGTGAGGAGACTTTTTGTCACACCATTGATTTTCAAGATAAATAGAGATAACGTTCTTTTAAAAAAATCCTCACAATAACACACATAATATCCATAATTACTTCGCAAAAGAGTATCGTGTCAACCTTCTAGAAACAAGGTCCCAATACTTTAAAAGAAATAATAAGAGCTCACATTACACCTTCAAACTAAGTATGAAATAAATTAGTGTCTTCACTTTCCCTACTTTCAAAAGAATGCACCCTAAATGCATGCATGTCTAACAACTTCACATGTAATACCTGAAATATGAAGGGTTGAGCAAACACGCGCCCAGTAGGAAAATCTCTAACAACTTCACATGTATATGAGATGATAAAATCAAAGAACAGTTCGAATAAAATTAATGTTGGAGGATATTACCTAGGGTAAGAGATAGTGTGTCCAACCGCTTCGTTTAACTTAAAACGTAAAACATACCCTCACACGCTCACGCACACACTAACACACTTCCTCCTCTCTAAATGGTACTAAGCTATTTGAATCATTCAAGAAGACTTAGACTTCACATTCGTAGTTATAAAAAAAGAAAAAAGAAGAAGACATCTTTAGCTCATTTTTGAAAAGCAATCACGAACCTCATGAGAAAATCCCTTAATTCACATCCAGATAACCAAAAATGAAGATGCCGAACTCCTTATTGATTCAATGGAATGACAAAGGATTAGATGATTAAGGAGGTTCACAAGTTTCCATGTCCTTCTCTTTTCAACAAACACTAGGGTCACCACGGCCTCTCCCAGGTCTTTTCCCATTTCAGTACACATTAAGCACATACGTGGTCCCATTCTCGCAGAGTTAAACTAGTAAGGGATTGCCAAACAAACAATAGCAAGGGCGACAACCCATCCTATCCACTTATTCAAATTTCCTCACTAGCCTTGTCATTTTTTTTTTTGTACATCATTGCCAAATCATCCAACTACACATAAAAGATTTCATACTCACGATCAGCACATCACCGAGTGGAGTGTAATATCTTTAAGCATCACAATTACACTGTAAAGTTTCATCTCATGACTCTACCCAAAAACAATTCTACTTTCCTAGTAATAGCTAAGAACGCAACCAAGAAATTCCATAATACAAGAGTACAATCAAGTGTTCCTGTAATAATAAGTGGCTACCTTAGTTGGGAAGCAAAGAGGAACTAGGTCCTTATTATGAAGGCCCATCACAAATTCGATTCCAGGCTTTTTCCCTTTTTTTTTATTTTTATTTTTTGTTTCTTTGTCTAAATCCATTCTAAAGATGGAAGGACTTCAAATATTCATAGGGTATCATTCAAATATGTGACGCAATGTGGAAGATTAATTTAGAAGTATCAAGAAAGTAAAAAAAAAAAAGATTGAAGATTTTTCAGAATGGCACCGAGGTGTGGCAGCAAGCAAAAATGCCCAAAAGGGGGCTAGGTATCGATACCCCAAGACCTGGAATTTCATATTCATCACAGGTATCGATACCCATCATCGTGGTATAGATACCACGAGCACTCGAGCAGCGTTCTAGGCAGATTTTAATCTAATCGAAGGGACATACGTACGATCCCCTACCCAAATCAAGGTCAACTACAACTCTTACACGTTCTCTCATCACTATACTTCGGTATCAAATCCCTCTATCACATCACAAACTCAACACATCAAAAAATGCCAAAATCACATCTAGGTTTGACTCTATTTCGTGGAATAGGAATTTAAAGGAAGATTGCGCACGTAATCAACACATATGCATGTAGAGAGAGAGGAGAGATCCCTACCGAATGGGTTTTGATAATTTTGATAAAGGAAAAGAAGAGAGAATGATAGTATATTGATTGTGTCCACTATACAGCTATATATACATTACAAAGAATCTACAAATCCCTATGATTAAGGCATATTAACTAGCTAGTGATTGTGGAGAGATTATAGGGATCTTGATTCCATGACAATATAATTCCTTGATTGTAGCATATTGATAATGGAAGAATCTTTGTAGCTAATACTCCTCCTCAAGTTGGCGTGTGAATATTATGAACACCCAACTTGAAAATCAAAGTCTTAAACTAAGATGCTCTAAGAGGCTCAGTGAAAACATCAGCTAGTAGTTGTTGTGAAGGCAAAAAGGCAGTGCGAATAAGACCAGCTTGAAGTTTCTCACGAACAAGGTGGCAATCAATCTCAATATGTTTGGTTCGTTCATGAAAAACGAGATTAGCAGTGATATGGAGGGCAGCCTGATTGTCACAATAAAGGGTGGCTAGTTGTTTTTGTTGAATGTCGAAGTCTTTGATCAAAGAGGATAACCATGTATTCTCGCAACAAGTACTAGCCATGGCATGATATTCGGCTTTGGCGGAAGAGCGAGAAATAGTGGATTGTTTCTTGGATTTCCACGAAATTGGGGATGCTCCAAGAAGAACGCAATATCCAGTGGTGGATTTGTGTGAATCAGTGCAGCTTGCTCAATCAACATCATAAAAGGCATGGATTTGTAGAGGGCTTGAAGAAGAAAGAAGGATACCTTGACCCGCTGTTTGCTTAAGGTATCGAAGTATATGAACAACTGCATTATGATGGGGCTTATGGGGTTTGTCAAGAAATTGATTAAGCATATTAACAGAGTAGACAAGATCAGGGCAAGTGATTGTGAGATAGATTAGATGCCCAACCAATCTGCGATAGCTAGCTAGATCAGTGAGAAGTTCACCATCTAACTTATTCAATTTTAAATGTTGTTCTATTGGGAATGGAGAGGGCTGGGATCCAAGAAGACCAGATTCTTCAAGAATCTCAAGAGCATATTTTCGCTGGCATAAATAAATACCCTGTTTGGAGTGAGCCACTTCAATGCCGAGAAAGTATTTGAGAAGGCCAAGGTCTTTAATTTTGAAATGGCTCTGAAAAAATTCTTTGACGGCCTTAATTTGATCAAGATCATTCCCAGCTACTATAATGTCATCAACATAAACTAGAATTGCAGTGAAAGAATGCCCCATAGATTTTGTGAACACGGAGTAATCTGCCTTTGATTGAGAGAATCCAGCAGCAAGCAATGCAGAAGAGAGCTTAGCAATCCATTGGTGAGAAGCTTGCTTGAGACTGTACAAAGACTTACGAAGCCTACAAACAAGGTTTTTCTCACCTTGACCTGAAAAACCAGGGGGAAGTTGCATATAGACCTCCTCGTTTAAATCGCCATGGAGAAAAGCATTATGGACATCTAGTTGGTGTAAATGCCAATTTTGGATCGTAGCAACTGCAAGGAGACATCGAACTGTAGCAAGTTTTGCTACTGGAGCAAAAGGTCTCAGTGTAGTCAAGCCCTTCCCTCTGGTTGTACCCTTTGGCGATCAATCTAGCTTTATAGCAGTCAATACTTCCATCAGGTTTGTGTTTAATCTTGTACACCCATTTGCATCCAATTGCTTCCTTGTTAGCAGGAAAAGTAGTGATTGTCCAAGTCTTATTGGCTTCTAGTGCTTTAATCTCCTCAGCCATGGCATTTCGCCAATTGGAATCAAGAATCGCTTGTTTGAAGAATTTTGGTTCTGTAGACAAGGAAATGGATGCTAGAAAAGCTTGGTGTGAACTAGAAAATTTATCATAGGACAAAAAAGAAGAAAGCGGATGAGAAGTGCTTACAAAGGATGCATGAAAAGAAGATGATGCTGGTCCCAGAAGAGTGTGATTGGCTATCTCGCAATGACAATCTTTGAGATAAGCTGGGGCATGAGATGTACGTAAAGAGCGGCGTGGCACTGGGGGTGGTTCAAGTGGTGATGGCATCGGCAATGGCGATGAATCCGAATTTGTGGTAGGTGGACTGATATCCTCATAATCAGTAGGAAATGACATATCGAGATGGGATTCGGAATAGCCAAAGGTTCCAAAGAAGGATGCATGACAACAGCAAAAGGAAAAATGTTTTCATGGAATTGTACATCCTTTGAAACAAAAAGTTGTTTGGTATTCAAATCATAGAGTTTGTAACCTTTTTGAGCATAGGGATAACTAAGAAAAACATGAGTGACCCTTGCATAAAATTTTGATTTGGAAGCGCTTGTATTAATGGCATAACACAAACATCCAAAGATCCTTAAATGGGAAAATGAAGGTGGAGATTGAAACATCATCTCATAAGGTGTCTTTCCTGAAAGAAGGGGTGTGGGAGTGCGATTTATGAGATAAGCAGCTGTTAAAATGCAGTCCCCCCAAAACAGAATCAGTAAATGTGCTTGAAAATGCAAAGCACGAGCAATATTAAGTAAATGGCGGTGTTTACCCTCCACAACACCATTTTGCTGGGGAATGTCCACATAGCTGCGCTGGTGTATAATCCCTTTTTCTTGGTAAAAAAGATTCATGTCAAACTCCAATCCATTATCAGATCTGATAATTTTTATTCTTTGATTGAATTGAATTTCAATCAAAGCATAAAAATTGCATAAAAGACCTCGAGTCTCAGCCTTAGTACGCATGAGGAAAACCCAAGTGCATCGTGTAACGACCTTGATTTTTGGTAAATAAAAATTTTCGTTAAATATTTAAATTTTATTTTTAATTACTTGGATTTCCTTTAAAATTCCTTTTTAACTTTAATAATTCGTCATAACTAGATTTGAGACTTATAAAATTATATTTCTTTGCACCGGACAGTCTAGTCATTTTCAAAAGACAATGTACTTGTAGAAACACTTATATATTTTCCTAGTGTATAAAATAAAATCTTAAATTATATTTCTTGACTAGAAATTCTACATGGCAAGTAAAATTAGTTTTCCACTACAAGAAAAATAAAAATTTGTGACGAAAAAGTGACGACGAAATTTAATTTCGTCACTAAATGAGTATATTTGGCGACGAAAAAATAAATTCGTCACTGTTTTAACAACTTCCGTGACAAAATAATTTCGTCACCAATTATACTTGTTTAGCAACGAAATATTTTTTTCGTCACCAAATGCTTAAATTTGGTAACGAAAAATAATTTCGTCACCATTTTAACGCTTTCAGTGACGAAAAATATATTTCGTCGTTAAAGGGGTACCTTTCGTGACGAAATTTATGAATTGCGCTTTGTCAATAAATATATTTTGGACATTACTCTTTCCTAAAAATTTTAATTGAGATAATTCAAATTGGGTTTGAACAATAACTCAATTGCCTACAACTTTCATGTTTATCAAAATTGCTAATTTTAATGTTTAAAGGTTCAAAATTACATTCAAAACATATTTTCATGTTAAACATATATGTTATATATTAGATATTTCAAACATTTACTAAAAAGTGTGTGTAGTGTAGTTGGTTGGGGCTTATGCAAAAAACTCAAGGGACTCGGGGTCGAAACCCAGTAGGAGCAAGAAAGAAGGATTTTTTTCGCATATAAAAACGTCTTTTGCAACGAAAAATTTCGTTACCGATTTCTTATATTGGCGACGAAAATTTTCATCACCGATGTAACCCATTGGTGACGAATTTTTTCATCGTCAAACAGCACAATAAGCGAGGAAAAAAATTTCGTCACCAATTATTCACTTTTTGGTGACGAAATATTTCGTCATCAAAAGGCACTATAGGTGACGAAAAATAGATTTCGTCACCAGGTAGGAATCCTTGACAACCTTTAGTCGACAAATTTTTTTTCGTCACCTATATTATTTGTGACGAAAAACAAGCAATTTGTGACAATTTTCATTCGTCACCCAATGTAATTTTTCTTATAGTGTTCAACCGATTAGTTAGAAGAACCGAACTACCAATTCATTTAGTTACAATATCCTAACCATAGATGAACCTTTACCCATTGAACAATAAAAGTTAAGAAAATTTTTATCCATTGGACAATAGGAAGCTAGATCTTCTATCAAAGATATTTTGTGCTAGATTTGATAAAGTACTTATATATAGTTGTACATAGACTTATATACACATGCCTAAAGAACATTTGGTTATTTTAAATACTATTCAAATATATATTAAATTATTCCTTTTATCCATTGGTCAAAAAATGCAAGAAAAAATATTATCCATTGGATAATAAGTTAGTCTTACTAACTAGCAATGGATTTATTAAATAAATCACTTTCTAGATTTTTCCATGTGTTTATATGTATTAAAGATATGTGAATATCTAATTTCTTAGATTTCTAAGTACACTAATAAATATATAAGTACTAGTACTTCTTGAATTATTCTAATAAGAAAATCTTAGCTATATATTTTATTTGATACTTGGAAATCTTGATGGATTATATGGTACCTAATAGTACCTACATTTATATTTGAAAACTTGGACATGTGTGTATATATATATATATAATAATATAATAGGAACATGTGCTTATTGGATTAGTTTATAAGGAAATTTTGATCTTATATTTTTTTATTGGATACTTGAAAATCTTAAAAGATTGTATAGTACTTTGTAAAGTATTTTACAAGATTTTCTAAGTACACAAATATATTTATGTATGGGTACATGTACCTTTTGGCCTATTATTTTTCTAGAAAAATCTTAACTATTGGACAATAATTGCTAGGAAAAATTTTATTTCTTGGGTAATAGCCAAGACTTTTGCTATAAATAGCACCTCATCCTTGCCATTTACCTCACACCTTCCAACCTTTCAACTTCTCTCTCTAGAAATACTTGAGTTCTTACTTTGTTCTTTCTTGTTCTTGGTGTTCTTGAGTTTTTCTTGAAACTCATCCTAAGCCGCCACTAAACCGCCACTCAACCACCCTCTCGATCCAAAAGTTAGTAGTTTTTAGTCAAGAGCTAGTTGCGAGAGAAACCTTTCTCATTTGAAACTACCGGAAGCTTATCGTAGGAAGTCACTCCGTCCGATGCTGACTTACTTTTCCGTAGCCACCCTACCGCCAAGAAGAATGATAGATTATTCTTATCCCCTATCTCTAGTATATGTAGAATACCTCTACTTACCTACTCTACATATATTGTATGTTGTTTGTATATCGAAATGTATGGAAATATTCGTATTTTGATCTTTAAGATGGATATGAGCATGTATTATGAATTGTTTGGATTACTTGTCTTGTTATAAAGTATAAGTGATTTTCACTCCAAAGGCGTCCGTACATGTGGCGTTATGCTTTAAGTTGTGGTTTGAGCATGATGATTAATATAGAGTTGGATGATCTTGCTAGTTTAGTTTCAAGATTACAATGAAGATTTATGATTACGTATGTGAAAAGTCCTACCGCGGAGTCGTTGCATAAAAACGAGACACAGAAATCGAGAAAGTAGAAACATGGCACCTAGGGTGTGGTTAATGATGAGATGTGTTTTGAAAAAAGAAATATTTTGAAACCACAAATGAGGCAGGACGTGGTAGCCTACTGTGTGGTGTGTGTGTGTGTCAATGGGCACCCGGAGCGGTGGAACCATTGTGCGGATACTTGGGACCTCGGAGCGGCGGAACCAAGGTAGGGTGTGTGGCTTGGTTACTGCGGAGAGGTGCCAATGCCAATTGTGTGCCAATGGAAAATCGGAACAACAAAACCATTGTGCGGATACTCGGGAACCCGGAGCGACGGAACCGAGGTAGGGTGTGTGGCTCGGTTACCACGAAAAGGTGCCAATGCCAATTGTGTGCCAATGGGAACTTGGAGCGGCGAAACCATTGTGCGGATACTTGGGAACCCGGAACGGCGGAACCGAGGTTGGGTGTGTAAAAAATGATTTTGGAAATGTCGATTTGGAAAATGAAAAGTGAAAAATGGAGACATAGTTTACAAGATATTGCCTAGGAGAAACTCAGAAATCACGGACACCAACGTTAGTTAAATAGTAAATGTGGATGTGTCATTGTTAATTATTTTGTTAAATACGCATGTACAATGTGGATCTCACTGATTCTATGCCCTATTATGTGTAAGTTATGGGTTAGCGGGTATGAGATTGTTCTGCTGAGCTTTCATAGCTCATGGTGTTACTTTTGGTGACTCTGACATATTATATTGGTGGCTACGCTAGTATAATGTATCAGACTTGTGGGCAGCATGCCCTTCAAAAACTTTCGGGTTTTCGAACGCGAGAGCCTGGTTATCGTGGGAGCGCGTGCGTGGACGACGAGCGCTCGCAAAAATACAGAGTCGCCACTTGGATTTTAAAGGTTCGACACCCAAGGAACCGTATTTCGAAGCACTTGCCGTGCTATTTGATTTGAAAAAGTTTTAAGGAACCAGTCCGTCATAACCATATCTGGGTTCGGGAGCCAGGTTACAAGAGGAAAAGGGTTTTAAGGCACTCCTCTCGCCCAATCCGGAGATCGGTCTCTACTTAAGCATTTTGCGAAAATATTTGCGATTCTTCTTTTATTAAACAAGTTTTAGCCAGTTAGGGTAGGAGGACAGTTAATCGGGGATTTAAAACTATAACACCTTTGAAAGCATGTGATATAAGAATGGCACGGATGGACGAAATATTAAACGAAAACTTGAGATAAAATTCAAATCCGCGACTGGATATCAAAATAGTGTCTTGGTTTGAAATTATCGCAAACGACAGCCAACTTGCATGCATGGAACTTTGTACATGCAAATCAACCATCGCGCGACAATCCCATTCCATCGCGCGAGTGTTGATGTCTTAAGAGTAGGTTGAATCTTATCCCCTTTCGGGCTCTGGAAGGACCAGTGCACACACAAGGTCAAACCAAGCAGTTTATATGTATTGAAAGTAAAGATTTATTACAAACATGGATAATAGAAATAAAATACGACCGCTAAACAGTGGGGGTACCAGAACGAAGGCCGTAGACCAAGTTGCCCATGCAAGGGCAATTGTTGGAAACAGGCTGACCATCGCGCGATGGAGTCAGATCATCACACAAGGGTCATGACTGGACTTCCAGGAATTGCTTTGTATGCCTGGGCTCTGAGACATGTTCAGAAGCAACCTAGGGGCATTCCCAAGCTAATGGATAAGAGTTCTAAGTTAAACTACTAATTTTAGCATGCAAAACAATGAATTAGTTTTAGTCATGCTTCACAGTTATTCATAACACTTGTTAAAATAGAAAATAAACTAGCACCACATCCCCACGAGAACCATTGTGCGCTGATGCGAACCATCGCACGCGTGACTGGGTCCATCGCTCATGAGAGTGCCAGTGCACGATTTCCTGTAACCTTGCTGACTTTAGGACTAGGATTGGTATAGATTACCAGCCTTCCCCTTCAGGGATCAAAACAGTAAATAGTAGGATATTATACCTTTACTTGAGTGTTTTGAAAATGGATTGAATAAAGTTGTGTAGCTTGAAAAATGAGTGTATGGACGTGGTTAGAATGAGGAGATATCAAGTGTGCTAGGGCTTGTAGAGTCTTTTTTTTTGCTTGAGAATTGGTAACCTTTTTTTTTTTGTAACCCTTTGGAAGAAGAACCATGGGGGGTACTTATAGGGCAAGAGAGGAGCAAGGTGGGTGGAAGGCATGGCCTAGCAACCAGCCAACAAGGCTGGCCACCTTCCCTTGGTGGAGGAAGAGACCAACAAGGTGATGGGAGTGGTTGTGAGGGTGGTGCAACCCATGCACCTGTAGAACACTGTTTGGTCGACGAAAACGGGGTTCCTTAGGACAGTGACCCTCTGATCATCACAAAATCCAGCTGGAAAATGTGAAAGTGACGGGTGTTGACCATCGCGCGATGGAGTGATGTCGTCACGTGACGGTTAAGTAAGCCCCGCGATGGTCAATAGTCAAGGTTTTGACTTTGACCAACACTTGGTAGATGAAGCATCGCGCGAGGGATCCAATAGGTCGCGCGATGGTCAAACCTGAGGTCAGGGTTTTGATTTAGGGTTTTTGGATTTAGGATGGGCTCCACTCATTCCAAGCTTAAACCATCTCACTCTCAAGATTGTTTTTGATTTGATTCATCATCGGGGAAACAAGATACCGAAAAACAAAGTAAAACAATCGGGAAACTGGATTGGGATGTCTACAATAGTCCCTCTTTGACGGAACGTGGAGCACCATTGACTGGTACGGGTAACGTCAAAGATTTCTAGACACCCATCCAATTTACCCAAAAGCCGATAAAATAGAAAATGCAAACAAGTATATAAAAAATACTGTGCACCGATGGATCAGAGAGCTGATCAACCGTTTGAATAAACTCTTCTAGGGGAGTAAATAAGATGGACGGATAGATCGTCATTGAGTAAAACTGGACGGATGGATCGTCGTTGATTTGAAAGTGGACGGATGGATCGTCGTTGATTTGATATCGGACGGATGGATCGTCCTTGATTGAAAATGGACGGATGGATCGTCCTTGATTTGATAGTGGACGGATGGATCGTCCTTGATTGAAAATGGACGGATGGATCGTCCTTGATTTGATAGTGGACGGATGGGTCATCCTTGATTGATAGTTGGACGGATGGATCGTCCTTGATTGATAGTTGGACGGATGGATCATCCTTGATTGAAAATGGACTGATGGATTGTCTTTGATTGATAATTGGACGAATGGATCGTCATTGATTTGAAAATTGGATGGATGGATCGTCCTTGATTGAAAATGGACAGATGGATCATCCTTGATTGAAAATGGACGGATGGATCGTCTTTGATTGATAATTAGACTGATGGATCGTCGTTGATTTGAAAATTGGACGGATGGATCGTCCTTGATTGAAAATTGGACGGATGGATTGTCCTTAATTTGAAAATTGGACTGTGCGCCGGCGGACCACTACTGGGGATTCAAAAAGTGCTCAATTTGAAAGTCATTTAATTCATGATGACCATCAAAATTACTACGTTGCCATACCAAGAGACGATGGGCCTTCGTATGAAAGACGAACATGATCGGGCCTGTCCAGGAGCTGGATTGGGCCTGGAGGCCCACTTGGACCATCGCGCGATAGAGCCACTTCGTCGTGCGAGGGTTTCCTGTTAGGGCTTGGGTCTAGAAAGAGCGCAGACCCGGCCTACACCTGTTTTCTTCCCTACAATCGACGGGGACGTCCTGAACCGCCCACAACAGTTTCAAACTCTGTCTAACTCTCTTCTTCCTAAAAAACTCTTCCAAACCCTTGATTTTCTTCCCAAAATCAAAAGCCCCAAATCCACTCACTCATCCATGGTAGACCAAAGAGGACCAATGGAGGTCGAAATAGGAGACCAATAGCCAGTGGAGGCCGTCTTGGGTAATGGTGCAGTGGTAGCAGGCAGCGGTGATGGCGATCAAAGCCATGAGTAGGAGGTCGGTGGCGGCGACGAGCATCGCGCGACGGAGCCAGATCATCGCGCGACGAAGGAGGTTGGGGCCACGGGGTCTGTTGTTCGACCATTGGACCCGAGCATGGCCGTGGAAGGCTCGGTGGTGATTGGTGGTGATTCTAGAGTCGCCGGGGATAATGGTGCCGGCGGTGATGACATGGGGCCGAGTGGGCTTGCACCGAGGGATCCGGCGAGAGGCAAAGGTGTGGCAGTCGAGGAGGTAGAGACCACGGGGGTTCAGTTTGTGTACCGGGAGGAAGATGTACTGTTCTGGCCAGCTGCTACATCATCGGGCCACAGGCCGATCACGAAACAGGATGTCACCGAGCTCCTGAGCGATGAGCAATTGGCCCGACTTTTGGAGGATAACCCTGCAATATGGCTGCTGTTTTGGAGGCCCGAGAGGAGCGATAGAGGGAGATAGCAACTTCAGAGGCCGCAGCGAGGGCCGAGAGGGAGAGAGCTGAGGAGGAGGAAGCCCTAAGAGGCATGGAGGCCGAGGAGAGGACCAGAGCTAAAGTGTATGGGCCTAGAGTGATAGCAATGACAGAGGCGGAGGGACTGACTCGTGTCCCTTTTACATCAGAGGGGTACATGCCACCCACACCACACTTGTTCGTGCCATCGGGCTTTGCGCCATATAGGCCACGGCGGATGGAGTAAGACTCTGAGCTCATCTTGAGAAACCCTGAGACTCACATCTTGAGCAGCTGGACAGAGGTAAATTCCTAGAAAACCTTCTTTGTAGTTTCAATTTTGGATTTGTCCATTTGTGCTTGAATGTTAAAACATATACGGTAATCCACAAAAGAAAGGAATAAATTGCAATACCATGATCTTGACATCAAATACCATGCATGTAACATAATAACTTGAATCAATCATCTGTTGCCAGGCTGCATTGATTACCTAGAACTTAAGAATGAAAGCCTTGCATGCTGACATATCATCTCACTGCTTGTTTTTGTTTTGTGTCTGACATAGGAGAGAGCTAGGCAGAGGGATATCTGTGGCTTCAGAGGTGCGTGTAGCTTCTTGGCGCTATACCAGGGTTTACTTGCTAGGGTGAGGCAGTTGGTGGATGAAGCAGGCTTCAAAGAGTTCATCCAGACGCTTACTCCGGTCAGAAACGACCATGCTGTCTTAGTTGCACTTGCAAAGAGGTGGAGGGATACCACCAATACCTTTCACTTTCCTCTAGGGGAGATGACAGTGACACCCGCTGACTTACAGCGATCACTGGCTTAAGAGTTGGGGGCGAGCCTATCCCATTTAATTCGGGCATTCACGAGGATGAGGTGGCTCTGGAGTGGTTATTGGTAGAAGCGCCCAGGATTGAGGAAGGGATGGCGAGGTACGGGCAATTTACTAAGTACCTCAATAAAAAGGTTACAACTGAAAAGGAAGCGGAGCAGATGGCCCGGGTGTACCTGTTGTACCTCTTTGGCGCAACCTTGTACCCGAACATGCATAGCAAAGTCCATTTTTCATACTTGCCTGCGTTGAGGGACTTGAGGATAGCCTCGCGCTTTGACTGGGGCGGAGCGGCATTGGGCGCGGCCTATGGTTTCTTGGGTGACTAATCGAGGACAGAGATGAGCACTGCTGGATATTGGAGAATCTGGGAGGTATGATTTCCATAGAGTAAAGCATAATTTCAGATTGCACTTGTATCCATTTGATTACATAGCCTGCCTGATCGTATTATTGTATGCACTGATGATTTGACTTGTTTGTGAACCACGCAGCTCTGGGCCTACAAGGTTTTGAACATGTGCCGCCCAGCATCCAAAAGTTTGGATTTGGGGATTCTCTCCCGTGCTTACATCTGGAGCAAAAAGAATATGGGAGAGAAGAAAGAGAGAGGAGACCTAAACGGCTTCCGGATATACCTCGACGAGCTCCGACCCTCACAGGTATGACATGAAACTTTAACCGAACAAAGTACACAACCCTTTGTATTGCTTTAATGCTGTCGCTAATCAATACTTGCACTATTTCCCTATCACGTGTGTAGGTCGAGTGGCATCCTTGGAGGGTGGCAGGGCCAGAGCCTGAGTACTTGGCTAGGAGCAAGGTTGTGACGGCTAGCTGAGTGTTGCTGGAGTTTGCTTTTGGTTGGCAGTGGTACTTGGGAGACCGAGTGACACGCTAGTCGCTCGGCTTCACTAAGTTCCAGGTGCCGGGGCCACTTCCACCACGGGTCTCACACACAGGGAAGTATACACTGGCTGAGCTGGAGACGTTTACGCAGCCTGACACCGACCTGACACGCCACTTGAATCTCGACGTGGACTATGCAACATACTAGAGGGAGCATTTGGCAGGGCCGCTAAGAGTCCAGGAGTTCAAAGAGGTCCGGAGCCAGGCTCATGGAGCTGCTGAGGAGAGTGGTGGCGAACGCCGTGTGAGACGAGGCTTGAGCGGACCAGTGAGAGGTGGGTCACCAGAGCTGCTGTGGAAGATAGCAGTGGTAGACTCTCAGGGCAATCCGACCGAGCTACACCTAGCCCTTGCCAGAGTTGAGCCTATGCCAATTACTGTTCCAATAAGACATTGTTGTTTCCTTTCATTGCATGTCACTAGAATTGAATTATCGCTGAATTGCCCTGATAACTCCCAATTCACTATTGCAAGTACCAACTGAGTGGGCGAACGAAGCTGTTCGTTGCATGCTTGCACTGGAGAATGCAGTAAGAAGAGCGACCAGTGGTTTACCATTGGACTTGCGCTATCCCGTGCCAACTCCATCATCGACTGCTCAGAGATCTCAGGTATATCTTTCAGAAAATGATACATTCCTGCTTTTGATACTTGATGTATGCTTCGTTGCTTGACGCATATTATGCTTTGATAACCATTGATTTGGAATTGATCATACCTGCCTTCAAACATACAATATACACATTGTATACTAATGCACGAAATTTATCATGCAGGCACAAAGGCAGACGGCTCCTAGGAGGAAGAGCGCTAGAGACCCTCCACAGAGGAAATTGGCAGAAAGGGCTCCAACTCCTCCGGTCACTGCTAGACGACAGACGAGAGGCCCACAGCCGACCGCCATGAGTGAGGAGGCAGCCTGAGAGGCTGTGGCGTGCGCAGAGGAACAGTACCGAATCAAGATGCGCTAGAGGCCCTCGCAAGATGAGCCGGTTCGCAAGAAGCGACTAATCCTGCCCGAGGTCTCTGAGGAGGAGGACGAAGAGGAGGAAGAAGAAAAAGGAGAGGAGGAGAAAGAGGGATCGTCGAACAGCAGTAGCTCTGATGACACAGCAGACAATCTCGGATTCAAGCAAGATCCCCGAGAAATAGATGACAACGACGACGACGACGACGGCTACGCAGATTGGCTCGGAGAGGATTGAGGGCTACCACGAAGCCTCATTTACTTTCTACACTTTTGATTTTTGATTTTTGGGCCTGCGTGCCCAAGTAGATAGGTAGATGGTGGGCAAATAGGGCCCAGCTGACATTTGATAGCTATTTCGAGGCCTGCGTGCCTTTTGATTTGCGGGTGGGTGTGCCCAAGTAGACATGATGATTCTGATTGGCCGAAGTGCCAAACATGCAATAGTTTTCTTTGCTTGACATGGATAGATCATGGTTTAGCTATAAAATTTGCATTTTCACGATTTATTTACTCTTGCAGTAGATTAGAGCAAATAAAATTCACCACTAATACCAAACTTGCATTGATGACATGCTGAGACTGCTTACAGACACATAAACATGTATAAATGTGATTGAATTAGAAGAAAAATTAAGGATATGTCCTGGGACACGACCAGGATACGAGGATACAGGAAATAAAATGAAATTTTGGGTAACAACGAACCAAAACTCAAAATACTTCAATTTTGATACAACCGACACTTCTATGAGGTCACATATGTCGGACATGATTTGTATAAATCAACAGAACTGAAAAATACATCCCGGAGCAAGGTTTAGACCAAAAAGTGCTAAAAAAAGACACAAAAATGGACACAAGGTACAAAACATGACTTGATTATGTCCTATACTGAAACCAACACCTTCGTACAGTCGTATTAGGTTCGTATGACCTGTACGGCATGAGAGAATGGGGCGAAAGCTTCTGAAACAAATCTCAACCACCTGAAATCTCAAATTGAACTTGAAATGGGCCATCGGGGGTCCAAAATCTTCATTAAACGCGATACTCTGAATCCAACACTTGGATACAGTCATACATACCAATAGTGACTTACTGGAACCATCAAAACTGCAAAACAACCCTTGAAACGACAAATGACCAAAGTTGGTCAGTAGCTGATGTAAACTGTCAAATTGTAGACTTAACCATCGCGCGATGGATTGGGAAGGTCGCTTGATGGAGGAACAATCGTGTGATGAAGTGAGATCATCGCGCGATGGACAGTCCATGCTAAGACACCCTTGTTTGACCAAACTTGAATCTGAGACGTTGAATGCCTTGTCACTGTCCTTGGCCATCTAGGATACCTCTGGGGCAGTTCATAGGTGTGTCCTTGCATTGAAGGGGGCAATGCCACCTTGCTTGGATATTTGTCCTGGAAAAGGGAGATATTTCACCAAGCCTTGGCTATAAAAGAGCATGCCGCTGCCAATGAGAGGTACATCCTCCAGAGCAAGTACTTTCAATACCCCTACAATGGCAAATAACCTTCCAATCTTGATTAGCCCGTGGCTAACAGCCTTTGTAGCTAGAGATTGGCTATCATTCTGATTTCACGAGCTAGCCGCTTTTCATTTTCTCCGAAACGTGAGAGTTCGCCCTGAAATTTTGATGGCAGCGCTACAATTCTGGGACCCAAAAATTCATGTTTTTAGGTTTTGGGACAACGAGCTATGCCCAACTGTGGAAGAATTCCAAGCATATCTCCAGGGGTTTGGTTCGAGCGTGATTGCCATGCCACCTTACAGGAAGAGCATGCCAAAACTTTTGCAATCATGTCTCGACATTTCGAGGGGAGCAGCTGAAAGTCTGTTAACTGAGGGGCAAATCAACATCATGCGCCTGATGGAGTGGTACGGGCCTGAAGGGAACACAGAGGACACCGCCTTGCAGGCTCGACACCGGTTTGCCGTGACAATCAGCGTACTGGCTGCTTACTTACTAGTATCTCAGAATGGGCGAGTCAACCCCTCGCTAGTGAGCATTGCCACTCAAATGGGTACTCGAAGAAATGTGGTGCCGTTGGTTCTAGCAGAGACACTCATGGGCGTGGATTTGGTTTCTACTGGCCAAACAAACATATTCGGCGGTAATCCACTCCTACTGCAGGTATATTCTCACTCAGCTCACCTTTTTCCAGTTTTCACACATTTACCCTTTTACCTCATCTCTCGGCTTAGGTCATATCGGGACTCCTTACTTGTTTTCTTGCTCAAGTTTTATATGGCTCCTTACTTGTCTTTTAACCCTCTCATACAGCTATGGCTATTCGACAAATTGGGATTGCTCACGGCACCGGAGGCAAATTGGCCTCATCTGCCCGATCGGATGCATCAGCGCGGGATGATCTATTCGGAGATGTCCGTGAACCAGTGGTACACGTTCATGAAGGAAATGCTCCTGAATGAGATCATCTAGAGGCATGGGGCCCTGAACATTCCAGACATGGCCCTTAATTCTATAGGTTTCGAGAGGATGGTGATAACCGGGCGGACCGCTTTCACATTCTACATTCGCAGTCACATTCTCCGTCAGCTAGGGATAAGTCAAGGACTGCACCGAGCCGAAATTGAAACTTTCAATATCCCCGCATTCACTGCACAGAACTTGGCCGTATATGAGCACAATTGGGGCCTGCGACAACTTGGTGGAGTAGAACCAGACTTCAGTACAGAGCTCATGCATCGATACAAAGCGTGGCTAAGAAGGAAAATTGCAAGAAGACAAAGCGATGACTGACTCCTAACAGACTTTAATGATCTAGAATAAACTGTGAGCCTGTTAAGGCCTCTAGCATTTTATTCTATTTTTATGCTTAACTGTTTTAAGGCTTGCTCAACTGTGTAATAGAAGTAGTAGTTTGAATAAAATCGAAAGATTTAAAACTTTCTCCTGTTGATCCAAATGTTAAACACCACGCCGCTTTGAATGTCGAAGACAATTCCAAAATGGCAAACCACGGATCAAGTTGATGGAATGTGACCGAATCTCACGAAGAGACTGCCTACGTATCCTCTTTCAAGGAATCAGGTCAAAACGTAATTCAAGCTTAGGTTCGCTCGAGTATTTTTGACTCTCCTTTTATGCTATAACTTTTGCCTAGTGCCGCTACTTTGGGTTTTCGGCCTAGCAAGCTTTTGAATACTGCCTATTTGTTTTTGCTTGAACCGCCTTCTCAAGTTTTCGATCCAGCAGGCTTGCTCTAATTTTTGCTTGGAACCGCCCACCCTTGTGGTTTTCGGCCCAACGAGCTTCTCTCAGGGGTAATGACACTTGAGTTGATCCAGGTTTACCAAAGTGGAGAACTCGTTGCCGTCGAGGTCTATGAGTTGAGCTGCTCCCCCAGAAAGGATAGTCTTGATAATGTAAGGCCCTGAACGCTTCAGACGAAACTTGCCACGGGGATCGAATACTGGCGCCTGAATCTCCTTCGTAACCATGTCTCCCTCAACCAAGTCCTTAGACTTAGTCTTCTTGTTGAAAGCCCGTGCGATCCTTCGCTAATACCCCTGAACATCGTATAAGGCACGGAGTCTCCTCTCATCAAAAAACATGAGTTCAACAAACCTCCCGTTGAGCCATTCAGATTCCGTGAGTCCGCACTCTGCCATGATTCTCAATGACGGCACCTCAAGCTCGATAGGGAGTACTGTCTCTATCCCGTAAACTAAAGAATAAGGTGTCGCTCCTGTCGATGTTCGAATTGATGTCCGACACCCTCAAAGTGCTAGAGGTAGTTGCTCATGCCAGTCCCGAGCCGATTCAGCAAACTTTTTGATAATCGTCTCAATGTTTTTGTTTGCCGCTTCGACAGCTCCATTCGTTTGAGGGCGGTAAACAGTCGAATGATGGATCTGGATTTTGAACTCTTCAAACAATTCTAAAACCCTACCTTTGAAGTGAGTCCCATTATCTGACGCAAATGCTTGAGGCACCCCGTATCAATAGATGATGTTCTTCCTGATAAAATGGGCAACCTGAACTGCTATTTGGGTTTTATAGGATTTGGTTTCCACCCACTTGGTAAAGTAATCTATTGCCACCAAAATGAACCTGTGATACAATTTCAACTTCTCTTCGTGAACCTTCTAGTCCCTGTTGGCTTGAGATACGACAAGATTGGAATCACCAATGACTTCGAGTTTTTCCACACCGAGGGTAAGAGCGGCCTCCATACCCACAATATAGGCCTCATACTCAGCTTGGTTATTTGTGACATCAAAATTGAGCTCGAACGCAAGCAGAATGTGAGAGCCATCAGGTGTAATGAACAGTACTTCGATCCCATATCCCTTCTGGTTTGCGGCTCCATCAAAGTAGAGTGTTTACCCATCCTCGACAACTGTTAGCACTTCCTCATCTAGGAACACAAAATCTGAGTCCTCTGGTCCATCGACAGGGTGACCAGCCAAAAATTCTGCGACTACTCGTCCCTTGACGGATTTTCTCGTAACATACTCAAGATCGAACTCTACCAACAAGAGCAACCAACGTGCTAACTTACGAGTAAGTGCTGACTTCTCAAATAGATACTTAAGAGGATCCATTCGAGAAATCAATTTCACTGGGTAAGCAAGCATGTAGTGTCTCAACTTCTTAGAAGCCCAAACGAGAGCCCAACATGTCTTTTCCAGAGCTGTGTAGCGTTTTTCACATCCGATCACCTTCTTACTTCAGTAATAAATGGCCTTCTCGACACCCTTATCTCCTTTTTGAGCTAGTAAACACCCCATAGACGAGGGATTCACAGACAAATAAAGTATCAAAGACTTCCCAAAATCGGCAGCATGAGGACTGGGGGATTTTGCAAGTACTTTTGAATGGATGTGAAAGTCGCTTGACACTTGTCTGTCCATACAAACGGAGTATTCTTCTTTAGAAGACGAAACATCGGATTACAAGCCAAAGTTAACTTGACGATGAATCTACTGATGAACTGAACCTTCCCCAAAAAACTCTGCACTCCCTTTTCAGACTCTGGTGGCTTCATTTCAACTACAGCCTCAATCGTCTACGGGTCAACTTCAATCCCATGAGTAGTGATTAGAAAACCAAGCATTTTACCTGCTGTGACCCCAAAAGTACACTTTCTGCGGATTGAGACGCATTCTATACTTACAGAGTCGTTCGAAGAACTTTCAAAGAACAGGGACGTGCCCCTCACGAGTTTTTGACTTGGCAATCATGTCATCTACATAAACCTCAACTTCTTTGTGCATCATGTCATGTAGAATGGTCGTAGCAGCACGCTGATAAGTAGGACCAGCATTCTTCAAACCAAACGACATGACCAAATAACAGTAAGTCCCCCATTCAGTGATGAATGTTGACTTCTCACGGTCTTTTGGTGCCATGAGAATCTGATTATAACCCAAGAAACCATCCATAAACGAGAGCATGGCATGACCCGCCGTATTGTCAACGAGCACATCAATATGCGACAGGGGAAAATCGTCCTTAGGGCTCGCTCTGTTCAAATCCCTAAAATCGACGTATACTTGGATTTGTCCATTCTTCTTAGGAACTGGCACAATGTTGGCGACCCAGGTGGGGTATTGGGAATCCATAAGAAAGCTAGCGTCGATCTGCTTAGTGACCTCATCCTTGATCTTCTGCACCCAATCCGGCCTCATCCGCCTTAGTTTCTGTTTTACAGGTTTAGCATTTGGCAGTAGAGGAATTCGTGCTCCACTATCTCTGGGTCAATGCCGGGCATGTCTTGATGAGACCATGCGAAAATATCACTGAACTCCGTGAGCAGTTCTTTGAAGTCCTAGTATTCCTTTAGGGACAAGGTGGAGCCCACTTGAACCATTCGGGGATCATTTTCATCTTTCAAATTTAAAGAAAATACTTCTTCTTTTAACGGCTGAGCATGCCTTTGATCTTCCCTTTCGATGAAGGCACGGACTTCCTTGGGAATATCTGTAACGCCCTTGAATTTTGGTTAGTAAAAATTTCGTTAAATATTTGAATTTTATTTGAATTACTTATTTTCTCTTGAGTGGCTATATGATTTCTTGCTAATTTTCGTCGTAGTTAGATTTTGGTCATTTGTTAAACTTTTGACTAGAAACCCTACTTGACCAATTTAGTTAGTTTCCAACCAACTAGTTGGAGGAACCGAGCAACCAACTAACCTAGTTACTAGATGAACCTTTTGGACCTTTTGAACCATTTGCCTTTATCCATTGGTCCATAATGGTTAGGGTAATTTTTGTCCATTGGACAATAAACTTTTTATTATATTTGACTAAAAGTACATGTAGTCTTTCAAAATCTTATTTTAAAATAAAAAGTACTTGTACTATTTTGTCCATTGGTTATTAACCGCAAGGGAAATTATTATCCATTGGGTAATAACCGTTAGAGAGGTTAGTGACCCTTGGGTAATATAGTCTTTTGACCAATAAAGTACCGATGTGACTAGGAAAAATTTCAATAAAGTTGATTTGACTAGTCATCTTGAACCTTGTGAACCTTTTCAACCCTAGACTAAGAAATTACTTATTTATTTATTTTTATTATTCTTTTTATTATTTTAGTCCATTGGACAATAAAAGTTAGGGGATTTATTATCATTGGGTAATAGAGTTATTCTTTCAAATAGTACATGAGTTTATTAAACTAGTCTTTTTTCTTAAAAACCCATGTGGTGAAGTACCTATATTTTATTATGTAAGTACTTAGTAGTCTTAAAAGCCTAAAGATTTTCTAGGTACCTTAATATTATTTTATATTAGGGTTTTGTATCCAATTAGATTAATTTATTGGGGAATTGATCTTCCTAAGAGTACATTAGTACGCTAGTCTAATTGTTTATTAGAAACATATGCCTAAATTGGATTTTTTTAATGGGATTTTGGATTTGGAAAATCTTGTACCTTGGTACTTTCTTATTCTTTCTTGTTATAAATATATATATAGTGTACTTGAGAGAGAGAGAGAGAGAGAGAGAGAGGAGGAAAGAGAGAAGAAGATTGGTTGTACTTTCCATGATCTTTCTTCATCTTTCCAAATCCTTGGGTAAATCTTCTTCCTAGCCAAACTTAGCTCTCCATTGTACTTCTATGATTTGTTTAAAACCAAATCTTGCACCATTGTCTCCTTTCTTCCAACAAATCTTTCATAATCAAATCCCTGGTACAAATCTTAGCCATGCAAGCCTAAAACCCTAACCCATCAAGCTTTCAATCAAGTTTGACAAGTGAAAGATTGAGTTATGGAGCAAATCCATGGGAGATATAGAGAGAGAGAGGAGCCGGCCATTAAAGAGGGAGAGGGAGAGGGAGCCAAGAGTTTTGCCTATAAATAGCAAGCCATTCCAAGCATTCAACTCACACCTTCACCTGGCAACTTCTCTCTCTAGAAAAATCTTGTTCTTTCTTTGTTCTTGCTTAGTTCTTCTTTATTCTTGAGTGTTCTTCAACAGACTCAACCTAAGCCGCCACTAAACCACCACTCGACCACCCTCTCAATCCAAAAGTAGTAGTAGTAGTAATAGTCAAGAAGAAGTTTCGAGAGAAACTTTCTCTTTCGAAGCTACCGGGAGCATTCCATAGGAGGTTACTCCGTCCAAAAACCGACTAACCTTCCGTAGCCGACAACCGCCAAGAAGTAAGGTAGGATTCCCTTATCTTCCACCCCAAGTATAAAGTAGGAATTCCTTATCTCTATTCCTAAGTATAATGTAGGTACCCTTACTTACTCGATGAATACGTAGGTTATTTACCATGTGAATCGAAGTATTCGTATTTTGATCTTACAAAGAGTTTGAGTTGCATATGTGAATTGATTGTGTTACTTGTGGTGTGATAAAGTATAAGTGATTTCACTCCAACGGCATCCGTACATGTAGCGTTATGCTTTGAATAAGCATAAGTGATACACTCCAAGGGTGTCCGTACATGTGGCGTTATGCTATAAGTGGTGATTTAACATGATAAGTAGTATAGAATTGGATGATCTTGTTAGTATGTTTCATGCTTACTTTTGTTCTACTGCGGAGTCTTTGCTTGTAAACGAGACACGGGAACCGAGAAAGTAGAAACATGGCACCTAGGGCGTGGTTAATGAAAGGGAATGTATTCTGAGGATGGAAATATTTTGAAACTACATAATGACCGGTTTTGGGTGGCATTATGTGAGTTGTGTGTGTGTGTGTGTAAAAGTAAGATTTGTGAAAAACCCAATGAGAACCCGGAGCGGCGGAACCGAGGGTTTAGATTTCGAAAACCCCAAATGGGAACCCAGAGCAGCGGAATATGGGATTACTCGGGAACCCGGAGCGGCGGAACCGAGGGTTTTGAATTGTGGCTTGGTTATCCGCGGTACAGAGCCAATGCAATTGTGTGCCAATGGGAACCCGGTGCGGCAGAACCATTGTGAGGATACTCGGGAACCTGGAACGGCGGAACCGAGGTTGGGTGTGTGGCTTGGTTATCCGCGGTACGGAGCCAATGCAATTGTGTGCCAATGGGAACCCGGCGCGGCAGAACCATTGTGAGGATACTCGGGAATCCAGCGCAGCGGAACCGAGGTTGGGTGTGTAACTTGGTTATCCGCGGAACGGAGCCAATGCAAATGATTTTGAAAGGTTGATTTGAAATGTGAAAATGTTGACACAGTCTACGATGAGTCGCGTAGGAGAAACAAAGAGAATCATAGACACCTACGATAGTTCGAATAACGATTGCGGATGTGTTATTGATATTATCTTTTGTAGCTGTGTATATACGTATCATGTGGAAATTGATGTTTTATTATAACCTATTGTCGTAAGTTAAGATAGGTGGGTAAGAATTTTTCCTATTGAGCGTTGTAGCTCATGGTGTTATCTTTTGGTGACCTTGACATATTATATGGGTGGCGACGCCGGTATAATGTGTCAGACTTCATAGATGAACAGGGTATGATGTACACCTTAGAGGCTTTTGGAGCTGAGGAGCTGGCTAGGATGGAGGAGCAGGAGGAGCTGTAGTTAGGAACCCTAGAACCCCCTTCATTTGTGTAAATATTGAACTCTTGTGGGAGTTTGTTGTAATAACGAGCTAGACTCCATTTGTTTTTATCAATAAAATGTTTATTTAACGTACCCAAAATTCGGGGCGTTACAATATCCCCATCGAAATCTATCCCTTCATCGTCAGGGTCAACACAGTTTATGTATAAATCATCAAAGTAGTCAGAAGTAGATTCTTTCATTCCAAAAGGCCCCTTGGGGCTACCAAGTACAGTAGAGTCAAACTCAAAATAAAAGCTATGACGTGGAGGGCCAAGAGGCTCAAACTCCGACTCAAAGCTAGACTTAGAAGACTCCGTGTCAGACTCAAACTCAGACACATCATCAATGCAAGTTAAACGCGATTTAAAAATGCAATTTTTAAGGCTACCCTTGGCTTCTGCAATAAGAGAGTGGGATCCTCGAGGGTATCGAACTCGAGCATGAGCACTTCGGCTTCTTCAGCTTCCTCGGCCAAACCCACTTAGGAGAACTCATGAAACAGTTGTTCCAAGCTTCCTTGATTGAAAGATCCCAGCCAGTCAGTCTTGACGTTCGGCTGGTTGAGCTTCTTCTTGAATTCCATCCTTGCTGGCTCCTCATCGCTATCCGACCAGGTGTTGTTAGCAAAAATCTCAAAACCCGATAGTTGCTCCCCAGTCTTTGAGTCAATAAAGGGCTCAGCCTGCCCTGTGTAAATAGTATTTCCCTTCACGCAGACGAAGTAACTGTCGGGATCACAATAGAGAGTTTGAGGTTTTGCTACACATTTCCTTCTTTTGGTATCATTGGCTGAGGTGATGTACCCCAAACCAAAGCGGCCCTCTCAAGAAGGAAAGGTAGGGAACTCTAGGATCCCTTGCTGGTGAATCCCTAAGCCCAAGCCAGGTAGATAGGACATCCTCCTCATAATGTCTAAAGCAACAGAGCTTATGATAAGGTCCCCATCCACATTGATGGCCAAAACAGAGCCAGATGTATCAAAGGAGAAACCTCTGAGATCCATGTCCTCTTCACCGTGCATGATTCCCAAAACGGGAGTACCATCTTCCTTGAGCGGGCGAATGCCCGAGTCCCTACAAGTTGTTAACGTGCCAGTAGGAAGTCCCAGCATGACTTTTTGGTGGAGGGTTGATGGCACATCCATGTTGTCAGATCTATGGAGCCACGCCCTACCGAGTAGAAGGTTGAAAGTGGCAAGGATGTCAACAACATGGAATTCAACATCCATTTCAAAGCCCTCAGCATCGAGCTTGAGCATCAGCGTGCCCTCGACTACGCGACGAGTGCTATCGTATGCCTTAACAGCCATATTGGAAGGTGCAAAGTCTTTTTTAGTCAAACCCAGACGGTAAGCCACCCATAAAGGGCAAACATTGATTGCTGAACCATTGTCGATGAGAACAGTAGGAATCCAGAGCCCTCGGCATTTGACAGTGATGTGCAAGGGGTGATCGTGGTCGACCCCTTCAACCGGTAGGCCCTTATCGGTGAAGATCACGGTGTGCTTGAAGGTAGGTGGGAGGATGAGAGATATCATCACTTCGGGAGTGATATCAGCTGGGATCTTAAGACGGGAAATGTAACGCCCCGGATTTTGGGTACGTTAAATAAAACATTTTATTGAAATAAAAGCTGAGTCTGGCTCTTTATTACAACGAAAACATAAAGGAAGTACTTTTATTACAAACGGGAGGGAACTAAGGTTCCTAACTACAGCTCCGCTTGTTCTTCCATCACAGCTAGTTCTTCGGCTCCAAAGGCCTCCAAGGTATACAGCTCGCCCTGCTCATCTATGAGATCTGACATATTATACCCGCGTCGCCACCGGTATAATATGCCAGGGTCACCAAAAAGGCAACACCGTGAGCTTAACGCTCAATAGCATAATCCAAACCCTCTAACCCTTAACTTATGAACATAAGAGCATAATAACAACAACTTAGATCATACATAAAGTCCAAACAAGTATTCAAATCCACATTCCTTACTCAACTAACGTTGTGTTCATTATTTAGACTCATCGTAGACCATGTTATTAACTCACTTTCCTTTTTACCCAAAAAAAAACTCCTTTTTAACTCACCCAACCTCGGTTCCGCCGCGCCGGGTTCCCGAGTATCCTCACAATGGTTCCGCCGCGCCGGGTTCCCATTGGCACACAACCGCATTGGCTCCGTACTGCGGATAACCAAGCACACACCCTACCTCGGTTCCGCCGCGCCGGGTTCCCGAGTATCCTCACAATGGTTCCGCCGCGCCGGGTTCCCATTGGCACACAACCGCATTGGCTCCGTACCGCGGATAACCAAGCACACACCCTACCTCGGTTCCGCCGCGCTGGGTTCCCGAGTATCCTCACAACGGTTCCGCCGCGCCGGGTTCCCATTGGCATACACACACACACACATCTAACTCACATAATGCACCCAAAACCGGTCATTATGTAGTTTCAAAATATTTCCTCCCTCGAATACACACTTTTTCATCTTTGTTAACACACCCTAGGTGCCATGTCTCTACTATCTTGTTTCTCGTGTCACGTTTATCATGCATAGACTCCGTGGCGTAAGACATTCCATACAACAAGTACTTTATCAAATCTCATAATGAATACAACAAAATTATCCAACTTTTGACCACATAACATGTTTGAATCATAATAACAACATCATGCATCTTTATAATCTCACAAAGATAACCTTATCTACTTCACATATAACGTTCAAAGTTACTTTCTAATGAACTTGTTTGATACAAAACTACTTTATACCTAGATAGAAGGTAAGTTTAACTACTTGGGACGGAAGTTAAGGAAATCCTACCGTTTTTCTTGGCGGTAGAAACGGTTACGAAGATTCGGTCGTCGGTTTTGGATTTCGGCGGCGTAACGGCGTCGGTTTGCTTCAAAAGGAAGAGATATGAACTTTTCTCTTCCTAGAAACAACTTTCTAACTTATCTAAGCTACTTTAAAGATCTAATGGTGGTTTTGGGAGGTGGTTTGGTGGTTTCTCTCAACAACACTCAAGAACTCAAGAAAAGAAGAACTTTGGAAGCAAGAACACTAAGAAATTCTAGAGAAAAGTTGGAGCAAAGTGAGAAGGTGTGAGTTTAAGCTTGGAGTGAGCTTCTATTTATAGGCAAAGGCTCTCCCTCTCTCCCTTTTGGCCGGCTCCTCTCTCTCTCTCTCTATGTCACACTTCATTTCACATGTCATGCTTTGATTGAAAGGTTGGAAGCTAAATTGGTAGGCTTGCATGGCTATGTTAGTCCTTGGATGGGATTCTTGGAAGATATGTTGCCATGGAGGAGACATTGGTACAACATTCATGGCTTAAACAATTGAAAGTTGTACAATGGAGGTTAATGGGGTTAAGATTTGGCTAGGAAAGGAATCACCAAAGATTTGAAGTACTTTGGAAGACCAAGGTCAAGTACACATCAAATCCTTCTTCTTCTTCCTTCTTCTTTCCCTCTCTCTCTCTCCCTCTCCCTCTCTCCTCTCTCGGCCTCTCTCTCTCTCTCCCTCACGGCTCTCTCTCTCTCCTCTCTCCTCTCTCTCTCTCTCTCTCTCTCTCTCTCTCTCCCATGTACTAGCTATATACATATGTATATATATGTACAAACATGTAAGAATACAAATAAATATAGGGTACTTTTGTATAAAAGGGTAATTTAGTCCTTAAGGGTCAAGATTTCTCCAATAAACAATTATAAAGTACGGGTACTTTAATTAATAAAATAATGTACTTTTGTACTCCCGGGAATCTTAACAAAACATTAGTTTAATGGGGTAAGTACTTTGTTTGAAAGATGAGCCTATTACCCAATGGTTAATAGAATCCCTAATGGTTATTATCCAAGGGATAATAAGGTACGGGTACTTTAAATATTAAACTATGTTTTTGGAAAGACTACATGTCCTTTTTATAAAATCCCATGTGTTTATATATATATATATATATATATGTACTTAATCAATTAAATAAAGAAAAGGCTTTTGTCCAATGGGTAAAGATTACCCTAATGGTTATTGTCCAATGGTCCAAGGTTACTTGGGTACTTTTATTAGAAAAAATAATTAAAAGTACTTTTCAAAATATATATAAATGTCAATCATAGTACTTTTGCCTAAATCTTTCAAAATCATTTTAATATAAAGAAATGGGTTTCTTTTATCCAATGGATAATAGTTTCCCTAACAATTATCGTCCAATGGATAAAGAATAAAACTAAAATTTATAAAAGAAATAATTAAACAATTTCTAGTCTAGGGTTCAAAAAGGTTCAAGAGGGGCAAAACGGTCATTCTTTGGTTAGGGAAAAGTAACTAGGTAACTTTCTAGTTAGGTTACTCCATCAAGCCGGTTAGAAGCTAACTAGGCTTGCTAAGTCGGACTAAAAGTCAAGAAACGATTCTTGAGGGACTAAAGTGCGATTAGGGTTTCTAGTCGGGAAATATGATAATAAGGCATTCGATTTCTTGAAGACCAACCGTAATACGAATTAAATAAGAAAACCAACAAGCAGTTAAGAGAAATTAAGAAATTTCGAATAACAATGCTTGCTTAAAATTTCGAAATTAAGAGCTTCATATGGTGCCATCCTAATGCTTGCTTGATAGCTGTTGTTGTAGGCGAACTCCACCAACGGCAAATGCTGCTCCCAGTTACCGGAGAAATCTAAGGCACAAGCTCTTAGCATATCTTCCAGGTCTGAATAGTCCTCTCCGTTTGTCCGTCGGTTTGTGGGTGAAAGGCCGTGCTAAGCCTTACGTCTGTTCCTAACGCTTTCTGCAATCCTTTCCAAAAGTGTGATACAAAACGTGGGTCTCTGTCAGACACTATCGAGATTGGTACTCCATGGAGGTGTTCGATTTCTCGAATGTACAACATGCTTAGTTGTTCCACGTTTTCTGTCATCTTGACAGGCAGAAAGTGTGCTGATTTGGTGAGTCGATCTATGATCACCCAGATGGCTATGTTGGACTTGGCAGATCTTGGCAGTCCCGTCACGAAATCCATCGAAATGTGCTCCCACTTCCAAGTCGGTATTGGCAAGGGTTGAAGATCTCCTCCAGGTTTCTGATGCTCAGCCTTGACTTGTTGACACACCAAACAAGTAGACACGAACCGTGCTACATCCTTCTTCATTCCTTCCCACCAGTACGTTCTTCGCAAGTCGTGATACATCTTTGTACTGCCAGGGTGAACTGCGAAGTTCGAATGGTGAGTCTCTCAGAGTACATCTTCTCGAAGATTTCCAACCTCAGGCACGAACACTTTTCCTTTGAATCTCAGGCTGTTATTCTCCTCGATAGTCCATCCTGGCACCGCCTTTCCTTCTCGGATTCGATGTCGGACGAACTCACAATTCTGCTCGAAGGTTTGGGCTAGCAAAATTTCCTGATGAAGTGCTGGCTCTGCAACTAGAGCGTACAGTCGAGCATTTCCACCTTCTGATGACGGTCGCATGTTGAACTCATTAAGGGTGTTCACCATCTCCCATTCCTTAATGGCAGTCTTGACCTTCTGTGCTCTGTCCTTTCGACTCAGAGCATCGGCTACCACATTGGCCTTGCCAGGGTGATACTGGAGCGTAAACTTGTAGTCCTCCAAGTATTCCATCCATCGGCGCTGCCTCAGATTCAACTCCTTCTAAGTGAACAAGTATTTGAGGCTCTTGTGGTCGGTGAAAACTTCGAATTGTTCTCCCCACAGATAGTATCGCCAGGATTTGAGAGCGAACACTACTGCGGCCAATTCTAAGTCATGGGTAGGATAATTCTTCTCGTGCGGCCGAAGTTGTCGAGATCCGTAAGCTACGACCTTCCCATTCTGCATCAGCACGCATCCTAAACCATCTCTCGAAGCGTCGCAATAAACAGTGTAATCTACCCCTCGCTCAGGAATGATAAGTACTGGTGCGTTAGTCAGTCTCTTCTTCAATTCTTGGAAAGATTTCTCACAGGCTTCATTCCAATCCAGCTTCACTCCTTTCTGAGTCAACTTGGTCATTGGCTTGGCCAAGGTTGAGAAGTCTGGGATGAATCTTCGGTAATATCCCGCCAATCCTAGGGAACTCCTGATTTCGAACACTGAGGTCGGCTGTTTCCAGTTCAGCACTGCTTCGACCTTTCCTTCATCCACGGCAATCCCTTCCTTGGATACTACATGCCCCAAGAACTTAACCACTTCTATCCAAAACTCGCATTTACTTGCCTTGGCATAGAGTTGGTTATCTCGAAGTACTTGTAGCGCTATCCGAAGGTGTTCTTCGTGCTCCTCCTTGTTGGCAGAGTATATCAATATATCATCAATGAACACCACTACAAATTTGTCTAAGTAGGGTTGGAAGATCTTGTTCATGAGACACATGAATACCGCCGGAGCATTGGTCAGCCCAAATGGCATCACTACAAACTCGTAGTGGCCGTATCTAGTACGAAAAGCCGTCTTGGCAATATCTTCGTCTCCAATCCGCAATTGATGATAGCCTGATCGGAGATCGATTTTGGAAAAGCAGGTTGCTCCCCTTAATTGATCAAAAAGGTCATCGATCCTAGGCAACGGATATCGATTCTTGACGGTGACTTGATTCAACCTCCTATAGTCGATACATAATCGCAATGTTCCTTCCTTCTTTTTCACGAACAGATCAGGCGCTCCCCACGGTGAAGTACTCGGCCTGATAAATCCCTTGTCCAACAGCTCCTGCATCTGGGTCTTGAGCTCTTTTAGTTCGGCCGGGGCCATTTGGTATGACGCCATCGAAATTGGTGCCGTTCCTGGTTGAAGCTCTATGGAGAAGTCTATCTCTCTCGGAGGTGGTAAGCCAGGAAGTTCCTCAGGGAAAACATCGGCGTATTCGCGCACGATGTGAGGTAATCCTAACTCCATCCTGTCAGTTTCTTCCATTTGGAGACTAGCTAGCCATCCAAATAGTTGATTCTGCCACCTAGATCTTTTCGTTGTCGGACTCGCTGCTTCTCTATCCCCCTTAAAACGAAAATGAGTTCCCTCTGGGGTGTAGGCCGTCACTGTCTTCTGATGACAGTCGATGACTGCTCGGTGAGCCGATAGCTAGTCCATGCCTAGAATTACGTCGAAATCCACCATGTCGATCACTCTGAGATCGCAGGTTAGGCGTAGGTTGGCTACTTCTAACTCGCACCCTCTACACACTAGATTAACAGTTATGCTATTGCTCCCCCCCGTTGGTGATACTACTTTCGTACTTTTGCTCAGGGGTTCCATTTCTAGTGCTAGGGCAGTTACACAAGTAGTAGATATGAACGAATGCGATGCTCCAGAATCGAATAAAGCTTGTACACAGGTGCTATATAGCAATAGCATACCTTGGATCACAGAGGAATCCTGCTCCTGCTCCTCGGTCTGTAGGGCAAAGATACGCCCTCCAGTGCCTTGCTGGGTTCCAATGGGCTGCTTTCCCTTGTTTTGCTCGTTCTGCTGCTGCAGTGGGCCTCCAGGGTTTTGCTTCACAAAGCTGGCCTGCCCGGGCTGTTGAGTCTTCTGATTCCCAATGCTCCCATTCCTTTGAAGCTGGGGGCAATCACGCTTGTAGTGGCCCATGGCCTGGCAGTAGAAGCACTGCACCGATGCCTTGTTCTGGCTGCCCCTCTGTGGTTCACTCTGCCCGGATGCAACAGTCCGCTAGGGTTGGTTGCTTTGAGCTGAGGTGAATGGCTTGGTCGGGTAAGGTCCGCGGTTGTTGTTGGGTGGCTGGGTTCAGATTGGCCCGCCAGTGTTGCCCGTTGCCTTCCTCCATCGAGTCTTGAAGTCAGCCTCCTCACTTTCCAGGCGGAGGGCACACTGAACCACACCATTATAGGTGGTAAAGGCTTGTGCCACTACGGCCCTTCGAGCGGTAGTCAACCCCCACTCGAATCTCCTTGCCTTCCTGTCTTCGGTTGCCACAGCAGTTGGAGCGTAACGGGACAGCTCTTCAAATTTGGCCGCGTACTGGGTCACGGTCATTGTTCCTTGCTTCAGGTTCATGAATTCTTGCTCCTTGGCTAGGCGAAGGGGTGTAGGGAAGTATTTGTCAAGGAATAGGTTTTCAAATTCGGCGAAGGTCATGGTGGCTATGGCATGGGTGGCCTCCATCAACTCCCACCAGTAACGAGCTTCCCCCTTCAGCTGGTAAGTGGCTAAGGCCACGCGGTCTCCATTCCGGGTGATCTCCAAGGTGTCCAGGATCACCTTGGTTTCCTTCAGCCAGGCTTCGGCCATAGTAGGGTTAGGATCCCCATTGAAGGTCGGGGGTCGGCGCTTGCAGAATTCATTCATCGCCCGGGTTCGGGTCATTGGTCCATCATCGCGATTCTGGTTAGGGCGGTTAGCGTTCAAGGCAGTCACAAGTGCTTGCATGACTCGAGCAAGGTCGATGTTAGGGTTAGGGTTGGAGGATTCACCATTCTCGTATCCTAGTCCACTGCGTCGGTTCACCATCTACGAGTAAAATTGTAAAGGGGCGGTTTAGTCTACTTAAAAAAAAAAATTTCCTTTTTGTAAACGTAATTCTATCAATTAATAAGCAACAATATTACTAACAAACAAGCTAGCTTTTCATTGATAAGTAAGAAATTATAGTCATAAGCATAGAGTTCTACTATAAAATAAGTAGACTGAAAACGAGATTCCTACTACAAGATGAAACAATCCTACTACATGATTCTTCTAGCCTTAGTGCTTTCAAAAGCAACTCAAGCTATCAAAGCCTTATTCTAGTACTACTATTCTACTGACGGGGCGGAATGAGTCCGAACAACGCTCTCAGCTGCTCCATCCATTCCTTCTCTCGGATCTCGAGCCAACGCTCTACCTTTTTTGCGAATCTTCTCGGCTAGTTCTTTAAATAATGGTTCTTGAGGGTTGAGTGTCAAGTACTGCTCGTCATTGGCAAAGGGTGTCATTACCACTATCTCATATAATTGTTCACTGGTCTCGGGGTCACGGATTCCCAAGTGTGGGATGGAAATGGGACTCTCGGGTGATATCAAAGTCTTGTAGTACAGCAGGTTGGCTACGGTGATAAGGGTACGGCAATCCATATCTACAATAAGGAAAGTTATATATTAGACTTAACATGGGGGGGAATGTAATCGCATGCATACAAATATACATAAACAATGATCATGTCAAATAAAAAACACAAGTCTTTTATTCCATAATAAGCAAGTACAACATAAAAAAAAAAAACTTACTAGCCACAACTTCCTACTAAGATTGATTACATCAAAAGGGTTCCAACTTCTACTCAAGCTTTCTTAATTACTCTAGAAAATACTAGGGAACTCCATTCGATAAGCGCCTATGTCGGTTTCGAAAGGTGGCGGTGGCACATCCCCGGGGTTAACGGTTATGTCCAAGACTTCGGGTTCCGCTCTTAGGAATGCTACTTCCTCCTCGTCGGATTCCCAATCCTCGTCGTCGGTCGGTGCATCGAAATCGGGTCCGTTCATTGCTTGCTGAAAGTCTTCTCCGTCACTGAACTCTTCGGGGTCCTCTTCGGGTTCCTCCTCCGGATCTTCCTCGGGATCTTATTCGGGTTCTCCTGCTATCATGTTGATGGGCGGGATCATCGGAATTTGGGCGAGGGCTGCTCCCGCATCGTCCTCTTCATTACCCTCGATCAAGAGCTCCATATCGATGGGAGGGGCCAATTGGACTAGGACAGGTGTTGCTTCGGCATCATTCTCTCCATCGAAAAATATGACACTGCCGAGCTCTTGATAGTAGTCATTGGTGTAGGGAAAAGCATACGGGAAGTAAGGATCTTCTATCAGTTGGTTTGTCATAGACCTTAGGGTACTTGCGAGATGGCGCGCTTCGGCTAGTAGGTTGATTTGGTAGGAGCTCATGTGATTCATCTACAAGGAAAGATTTCTATTAGTCAAGTTTTGAAAAGGAAGTTTTTAGTAAAACTTTTAGAGATCGAAAAACTTTTTAGGTTTCTACATTCCACATTCGATTCTTGATTTAAGTCATCATCCAATTGTTCGGGAATTCCCAGCTCGGCCGTACTGCCAATTTCCGTGCCTTGCTTCAATCCGAAGATTGTTTTGACAGAATTCCACCCAATTTGGGATGGTAAACTTAAACTCAATTCACGACGGTGCAACGGTCAACTTATATTGTGGTTCTACCCATTCTACCCATGGCCGAGGTTTGAACCTAAAGCTCTGATACCAAGTTGTAACGCCCCGGATTTTGGGTACGTTAAATAAAATATTTTATTGAAATAAAAGCTGAGTCTGGCTCTTTATTACAACGAAAACATAAAGGAAGTACTTTTATTACAAATGGGAGGGAACTAAGGTTCCTAACTACAGCTCCGCTTGTTCTTCCATCACAGCTAGTTCTTCGGCTCCAAAGGCCTCCAAGTTATACAGCTCGCCCTGCTCATCTATGAGATCTGACATATTATACCCGCGTCGCCACCGGTATAATATGCCAGGGTCACCAAAAAGGCAACACCGTGAGCTTAACGCTCAATAGCATAATCCAAACCCTCTAACCCTTAACTTATGAACATAAGAGCATAATAACAACAACTTAGATCATACATAAAGTCCAAACAAGTATTCAAATCCACATTCCTTACTCAACTAACGTTGTGTTCATTATTTAGACTCATCGTAGACCATGTTATTAACTCACTTTCCTTTTTACCCAAAAAAAAACTCCTTTTTAACTCACCCAACCTCGGTTCTGCCGCGCCGGGTTCCTGAGTATCCTCACAATGGTTCCGCCGCGCCGGGTTCCCATTGGCACACAACCGCATTGGCTCCGTACAGCGGATAACCAAGCACACACCTACCTCGGTTCCGCCGCGCCGGGTTCCCGAGTATCCTCACAATGGTTCCGCCGCGCCGGGTTCCCATTGGCACACAACCGCATTGGCTCCGTACCGCGGATAACCAAGCACACACCCTACCTCGGTTCCGCCGCGCCGGGTTCCCGAGTATCCTCACAACGGTTCCGCCGCGCCGGGTTCCCATTGGCATACACACACACACACATCTAACTCACATAATGCACCCAAAACCGGTCATTATGTAGTTTCAAAATATTTCCTCCCTCGAATACACACTTTTTCATCTTTGTTAACACACCCTAGGTGCCATGTCTCTACTATCTTGTTTCTCGTGTCACGTTTATCATGCATAGACTCCGTGGCGTAAGACATTCCATACAACAAGTACTTTATCAAATCTCATAATGAATACAACAAAATTATCCAACTTTTGACCACATAACATGTTTGAATCATAATAACAACATCATGCATCTTTATAATCTCACAAAGATAACCTTATCTACTTCACATATAACGTTCAAAGTTACTTTCTAATGAACTTGTTTGATACAAAACTACTTTATACCTAGATAGAAGGTAAGTTTAACTACTTGGGACGGAAGTTAAGGAAATCCTACCGTTTTTCTTGGCGGTAGAAACGGTTACGAAGATTCGGTCGTCGGTTTTGGATTTTGGCGGCGTAACGGCGTCGGTTTGCTTCGAAAGGAAGAGATATGAACTTTTCTCTTCCTAGAAACAACTTTCTAACTTATCTAAGCTACTTTAAAGATCTAATGGTGGTTTTGGGAGGTGGTTTGGTGGTTTCTCTCAACAACACTCAAGAACTCAAGAAAAGAAGAACTTTGGAAGCAAGAACACTAAGAAATTCTAGAGAAAAGTTGGAGCAAAGTGAGAAGGTGTGAGTTTAAGCTTGGAGTGAGCTTCTATTTATAGGCAAAGGCTCTCCCTCTCTCCCTTTTGGCCGGCCCCTCTCTCTCTCTCTCTATGTCACACTTCATTTCACATGTCATGCTTTGATTGAAAGGTTGGAAGCTAAATTGGTAGGCTTGCATGGCTATGTTAGTCCTTGGATGGGATTCTTGGAAGATATGTTGCCATGGAGGAGACATTGGTACAACATTCATGGCTTAAACAATTGAAAGTTGTACAATGGAGGTTAATGGGGTTAAGATTTGGCTAGGAAAGGAATCACCAAAGATTTGAAGTACTTTGGAAGACCAAGGTCAAGTACACATCAAATCCTTCTTCTTCCTTCTTCTTTCCCTCTCTCTCTCTCCCTCTCCCTCTCTCCTCTCTCGGCCTCTCTCTCTCTCTCCCTCACGGCTCTCTCTCTCTCCTCTCTCCTCTCTCTCTCTCTCTCCCATGTACTAGCTATATACATATGTATATATATGTACAAACATGTAAGAATACAAATAAATATAGGGTACTTTTGTATAAAAGGGTAATTTAGTCCTTAAGGGTCAAGATTTCCCCAATAAACAATTATAAAGTACGGGTACTTTAATTAATAAAATAATATACTTTTGTACTCCCGAGAATCTTAACAAAACATTAGTTTAATGGGGTAAGTACTTTGTTTGAAAGATGAGCCTATTACCCAATGGTTAATAAAATCCCTAATGGTTATTATCCAAGGGATAATAAGGTACGGGTACTTTAAATATTAAACTATGTTTTTGGAAAGACTACATGTCCTTTTTATAAAATCCCATGTGTTTATATATATATATATATATATATATATATATATATGTACTTAATCAATTAAATAAAGAAAAGGCTTTTGTCCAATGGGTAAAGATTACCCTAATGGTTATTGTCCAATGGTCCAAGGTTACTTGGGTACTTTTATTAGAAAAAATAATTAAAAGTACTTTTCAAAATATATATAAATGTCAATCATAGTACTTTTGCCTAAATCTTTCAAAATCCTTTTAATATAAAGAAATGGGTTTCTTTTATCCAATGGATAATAGTTCCCCTAACAATTATCGTCCAATGGATAAAGAATAAAACTAAAATTTATAAAAGAAATAATTAAACAATTTCTAGTCTAGGGTTCAAAAAGGTTCAAAAGGTTCAAGAGGGGCAAAACAGTCATTCTTTGGTTAGGGAAAAGTAACTAGGTAACTTTCTAGTTAGGTTACTCCATCAAGCCGGTTAGAAGCTAACTAGGCTTGCTAAGTCGGACTAAAAGTCAAGAAACGATTCTTGAGGGACTAAAGTGCGATTAGGGTTTCTAGTCGGGAAATACGATAATAAGGCATTCGATTTCTTAAAGACCAACCGTAATACGAATTAAATAAGAAAACCAACAAGCAGTTAAGAGAAATTAAGAAATTTCGAATAACAACGAGATTTTTATTGAACGAAAAATCGGAGTTGTTACAGGAAAGGGTATGGCACAGTTTGTGTCGATGCTCACGGGAAGAACAAATCGGTGCCTAGATTGATATAGCAGCGGGAATCCGCTCAAGTTGTTTCTGAATCATGTTCGTATCAAATGTGCCAGCAGGTACCTTAAGTGGTGCAGACCTTGGGAAGGTAGAGGGCTCGTTCCTTTGGTTAGAAGCGTTGGACGAGCTTCTAGCCTGCAAATTAGCAGGCTGAAAAATCCGTCCACTCCTCGTAACATTGTGAATGTTTTCCAAGGAGGGCACGACTTGAGGGTCTTGATCAATATCCCAGAGGTTAGCAAGGACTTCACCCAGTTTGCGCTTCCCTTTGTCGATCGCTGATGCCATTGTAGGCACCTCCAAGTCTAAACCTAAATCCTCAGCCAAGTCTTTTACCAACAGTGTGTCCCAAAAGTCCAAATCCTTAACCGCCGCAACCTCTGCAACAGGTTTTAAGTTGGCGATGAAGGGAACATCCCAAAGTCCGCCATTGGCTAAGGAACGATTGACAGTCCAAACCTCTGCCCCAACTTGGATATTGACTACATCATCGACATCCAAAGATTGGTTGGCAGGACAAGGTCTGTGACCATGATACTGCAGTCTTCCATAGTCAGAAAAAGAATTGTAGGGCGCGGAAGTCCTTCATCAACAATGTAGAAAGTGGGGTCTTGCTCGACATCAGATATCGAATTGCCGAGCCTATCGAGGGTAGAAAGGAGAAAGCATTCCCCTAAGATACGAGGTTCTTCTTGAACGAAATTGTCCTCAACAAAGTGAGTCATGTAATCTGGCAAAGCGTAGCCTAGAAGAGGATTAGTGTCGAAATCCAACGGAAATTGCCACGTGGGTTTAGGATCCCAATAGTATTCCTCTTCGGGGAGCAAAGGCTTAGGCTGTTGGAATAGCATATACAAGGAAATGCCATCCAAGGGATCGAGGATCGCTTGGTTATGTCCGACCTGTCATTCTTTGTCCCAAGCCTGGTCATGCTGAGGGAACGGGAGATACTCGGGGTGCAACGTTGCCTTCTAGCTCAAGTTGGTTCTACTCTTGGATTAAAGGATCGGCATAATCATCTCCGTCGGCTATAGACCAACCCACAGCCTATATGCTGAGTTCGGGCTCTTGATCAAAGAATGCTGGTAGTGTAGCCCTGAACTGGCTTTCAAAGTTCCGAGAAGAACTAGGATCTGTTATAACCGGGATAGGATCACGATGTGTCGAGGTGGGACCAAGTCCTATAGGCTGAATAGGGTCATCATGGAGATCACCAATGATGTCGTAGAAGAGATCAAAGCCTGTCTGTAGGAGTTGAAGGGTTGGATTAGGACGAGAGGGTTCACCAACGAACATGAGTTCTGCTTCTGACTCCAAAGGCATGGTTACGACTGGTTTGGGCTGGTTTATTGGGATTATATGGTCAGTGGGGTTGAATATGGTGGAGCAAGGGTCGATTTGAGTGGAGCTGGAGAATATGTGGTTGATATGTGAAGCAGCATTGTGCTTTGGCATGGAATTGGAAAGGATGTTTGATTTTTGAGATGGTGGAGGTGGAGCCTGAAGGGTTCCGTCATCTATAAGATCTTGAATCGCATGACGGAGGCGGAAGTAGAAATCTGTAAGATGACCAGCCCCTTGGTGATATGCACAATAGAGATTGGCTTTGAAACTGGGTGAAGGATTTTTGGGTAGAGGAGTCGGATCAAGGGGTTTCAGATGACCTAATTTGATCAATTTCTCCATAATAGAGGACAGTGGAGCCTCGAATGCAGAGAAACTGCCGGGTTGGTTATGAGGACGGTTGTTCTGTGGAGTCTACACTTGATTGACGTTGACAATGTGATTGGTAGTGTTGGAGGAGGCATTGGTGCCATTGGTTGCTGCGTTGGAGAAAGTCCCACCCCCAAACAGTGCATTAGCATTGCCAGAGTATGCCCGAGGTTTCGATTTCGGAGGGTTAGAGGATTCTCCTTTCGATAGAATACCACTTTGCAGCGCATCCTCGATGGCCAGGCCAGAGTTGAAGAAGGTTTCAAAGTTTGCTGACGCTTGAACAAGAACTAAATGCTTAGCATAATCTGGCTGAAGATTGCAGGAAATGATGCGAAGTTGATCCCTCTCGCTTGGAAGATCAGTCATTAGAGCGACTTTGGCCCTCTACCTCTTGACAAAGTCCGCGAAGGACTTTTTGGCTTCCATCTTGGTGGATTCAAGTTCTCACGTCGTCATTTTCAGCAGGGAGTTGTAACTGTATTGCGAAATAAACGCAGCAGCAATATCCTCCCAAGTCCTCCTCTTGGTTATGTCAAGCGACAAGAACCAATGGAAAGCTGGACCGAGAGAGTCTGAGGGAACAGTTGCGACATGGCTTCGGGCTCGACTAACAATAGCTTCATAGCAGCATGATAACTATAGAGATGAGTCTTAGTGTAACGCCCCTGAATTTTGGTCAATAAAAATTTCGTTAAATATTTGAATTTTATTTGAATTACTTATTTTCTCTTGAGTGACTATATGATTTCTCATTTATTTCGTCGAAGTTAGATTTTTGTCTTGACTAAAAACCCGACGTGACCAATTTGGTTAGTTTCCAACCGACTAGTTGGAGGAACCGAGCAACCAACTTACCCAGTTACTCGATGAACCTTTTGGACCTTTTGAACTTTTGAACCTTTGCTTTTATCCATTGGTCCATAATGGTTAGGGTAATTTTTACCCATTGGACAATAGTCTTTCCTTTATTATATTTTAGTAAGTACAATGATATAATATTTTAATGGGTTTATAAACACATGTGCAAAGTACTTTTATTCTTTGTTTATTGGGTATTCTTCTACCCCTCCATTATCCATTGGTTAATAACCACAAGGGTAATTTTTGTCCATTGGATAATAAACATTTTATTATAAAAGTACATGTAGTCTTTTTAAATATTATTTTAAAATAAAAGGTACTTGTACCTCTTTTGTCCAATGGTTATTAAAGGCAAGGAGAATTATTATCCATTGGGTAATAACCGTTAGGGAAGTTAGTAACCCTTGGGTAATAACTCTTTTAACCAAATAAAGTACCGATGTGACTAGAAAACCTTTCAAATAAAGTTGATTTGACTTGTACTTTATTATTATTTTAATGGGGAGAATCCTAGTCTTTTTATTTAATTGGGGTACTTGGTACCACACCTATATTTAATATAGGGCTTTTGTCACATGCTTTAAAGGACCTTGATTATTTTAAAATAAAAGTTTCCTAGTAGCTATTGTCCATTGGACAAAGATTGTTAGGGTAATCTTTACTCATTGGACAATAGTCCTTCCTTTATTATATTTGATTAAGTACATGTATATATATACACATGTGTATATATCTCATTTCAAAAGGACATGTAGTCTTTTTAAAAAAAAGACGTATTTTATTATTTAAAGTACTCACCCTTTATTATCCATTGGATAATAAAAGTTAGGGTATTTATTAACCATTGGGTAAAAGGATTTCTCTTTTAACTAGTACAAGGGTTTTAATAAACTAGTCTTTTATAAATTACCCATGTGATAAAGTACATATTATCTTATTATAAAAGTACTTTAGTAGCCTTGATAGCCCTTAAGGCCTAATATTCTCCTAAGTACTTTGTTATTATTTTATATTGGGGTTTTGTACCCAATTGGATTAATTTATTAGGGAGTTGATCTTCCTAGAGTACTTTGGTACCCTAGTTTATTTTATTTAATCAACATGTGCCTTATTAGATTTCTTTATGAGATTTTTGGATTTAGAAAATCTTGTACCTTGTACTTTCTTATTCTTCTAGTAGATATATATATATATATATATATGTGTGTGTGTGTGTGTGTGTGTGTGTAGTGTACTTGAGAGAGAGAGAGAGAGAGAATGCCGAGAGAGAGAGAGAGGACCCGAGAGAGAGAGAGAGAGAGAGAGAGAGAGAGGAGGAGGAAGGAAGAAAGAAGTAGACTTGTACCTACCTTGATCTTCCATGATCTTTCTTCATCTTTCAAGTCCATGGGAGAATCTTTCTCCTAACCAAATATAACTCCCCCATTGTACTTATGATTTGTTTTAGTACCCAAATCTTGTACCCTTGTCTCCAAATCTTCCAACAAATCCTCCAAAGATCAAATCCAAGGACAATCTAGCCATGCAAGCCTAGGGTTTTAGACTTTGATCTTCCATGAGTGCTTGCCATTTGTCAAAATTTGAGGAAGAGAGAGAGAGAGGGGGCCGGCCTTGAGAGGAGAGGGAGAGCCCAAGATTTTTCCTATAAATAGGACCCCATTCCAAGCATTGAACTCACACCTTCACCTAGCAACTTCTCTCTCTAGAAAAATTGTGTTCTTTCTTTGTTCTTTCTTTTGTTCTTCATGTTCTTGAGTTGTTCTTGAGTTCTTCAAAAAACTCAACCTAAGCCGCCACTAGACCGCCACTCGACCACCCTTCGATCCATAAAGTAGAGTAGTAATAGTCAAGAAGGAGTTTCGAGAGAAACCTTTCTCTTTCGAAGCTACCGGAGGCATACCGTAGGACGTTACTCCGTCCGACCACCGACGTACTTTCCCACCACCGACGTACCTTCCGTAGCCGACTACCGCCGAGAAGGATTGTAAGGAAAACCTTACTCACTACGTATTTACTTACTTACTTAAGTACCACGTTGTTATTTTGAATTGTTAAGAAAGAACGGTAGAATATTCTTATCGTCCACCCCAAGTATAACGTAAGGAATACCTTACTCACTTCCTATTTACTTACGTACTTAAATATAACGTTGTTATTTTGAATTGCTAAGATAGAACTTATCGTTGTTTCAAAGTATTTGTATTTTTGATATTGATTATGATTATGCATTTATGAATTGCTTGTATTACTTGTGGTGTGATAAAGCATAAGTGATTTCACTCCAAAGACGTCCGTACATGTGGCGTTGTGCTTGAATAAAGCATAAGTGATACACTCCAAAGGCGTCCGTACATGTGGCGTTATGCTATAAGTGATAATTTAGCATGATAAATAATATAGAATTGGATGATCTTATTAGTATGTTTCACACTTACCGCGGAGTCTTTGCATGATAACGAGACACGAGAATCGAGGAAGTAGAAACATGACACCTAGGGTGTGGTTAAAGAAAGGAAATGTTTTCGAGGAAGAAAATATTTTTGAAACTACATAATGACCGGTTTTGGGTGGCATTATGTGAGTTGTGTGTGCGTGTTTTGAAAGGGTGAAATGATTTGGAAAACCGCAATGTGGCCGGACTTGCCCATTGTGTGGTGTGTGTTTTGTGTGTGTGCCAATGGGAACCCGGCGCGGCGGAACCATTGTGAGGATACTTGGGAACCCAGCGCGGCGGAACCAAGGTTGGGTGTGTGCTTGGTTATCCGCGGTACGGAGCCAATGCAACTGTGTGCCAATGGGAACCCGGCGCGGCGGAACCATTGTGAGGATACTTGGGAACCCGGCGCGGCGGAACCAAGGTTGGGTGTGTGCTTGGTTGTCCGCGGTACGGAGCCAATGCAATTGTGTGCCAATGGGAACCCGGCGCGGCGGAACCATTGTGAGGATACTTGGGAACCCGGCGCGGCGGAACCAAGGTTGGGTGTGTGCTTGGTTATCCGCGGTACGGAGCCAATGCAATTGTGTGCCAATGGGAACCCGGCGCGGCGGAACCATTGTGAGGATACTTGGGAACCCGGCGCGGCGGAACCAAGGTTGGGTGTGTGCTTGGTTATCCGCGGTACGGAGCCAATGCAATTGTGTGCCAATGGGAACCCGGCGCGGCGGAACCATTGTGAGGATACTCAGGAACCCGGCGCGGCGGAACTGAGGTTGGGTGTGTAGCTTGGTTATCCGCGGTACGGAGCCAATGCAAAACGATTTTGAAAATGTGTGGCTTGGTTATCCGCGGTACGGAGCCAATGCAAATGATTTTGAAAGTGTGTAGCTTGGTTATCCGCGGTACGGAGCCAATGCAAACGATTTTTGAAAAGGTTGATTTGTAAGTGAAATTGTTGACACGGTCTACGATGAGTCGCGTAGGAGAAACCCGGAAATCTTGGACACCAACGATAGATCGAATGTGGATGTGTCATTGTTAAACTGTGTATATACCTATCATGTGGAAATTGATGTTTATTATAACCTGTTGTTTGTAAGTTATGGGTTAGAGGGTAAGGATTTCCCTATTGAGCGTTGTAGCTCACGGTGTTGCCTTTTTGGTGACCCTGACATATTATATGGGTGGCGACGCCGGTATAATGTGTCTGACTTCTTAGATGAACAGGGTATGATATACACCTTGGAGGCTTTTGGAGCTGAGGAGCTGGCTAGGATGAAGGAGCGGGAGAAGCTGTAGTTAGGAACCCTAGACCCCTTTTCATTTGTGTAAATATTGACTCTTGTGGGAGTTTCGTTGTAATGAGAGCCATACTCCATTTGATTTTATGAATAAAATGTCCTTTTAACGTACCCAAAATTCGGGGCGTTACACTTAGGGTCACCACTGCCATCAAACTTGGCTAGGTCCGACATTTTGAACTTGTCGGGAAGCTTGGCATTGGGATACAAACATAGACGGTCCAACTCAATTCCCCCGGCACTGATCCTTTCAGATTTAGAGACGATACCTTTAGCTTGGTGATCTTGGCCATAAGAGCAGCCAAATCAAGATTTTAAGTAGGCCTAAGGACAGCAGGGTTCAGGTTTGCGACTATTGGGCGAGCTTCTCTTGGATTGGGCTGAACTATGAGCCGTCTTGCATGATTTGGGTCCTCGACAAAGATGGGTTCTCTGCATGAACATCCTCATCAACCTCGCCTCCCATTTCTGCTGCTGGTGGAAGACAAGTGTTAAAGAGGTCATTCAAATGAGTAACATTGGCATCTGTCTGAGCAACCCTTTGTTGCATGGCGGCGATACTATTCTGAAGGCTTGTGAACATTGCTTCTATAGTGAGTGGTTGGGGTTTATCTGCCATGATCTGTGTTTCAGAGGAACTTGATGAAGATGAAGGAGTTGGCGATGTTGGGAGTTTAACTTCCTGGATTACTGAAGATGAGCCTGACTGAAGAGTAGCCAACAGAGAACGTGAAAAGTCTTCCGTTGTGACTAACTGGGATTGTAACCTGACTAGCCTTTGAACCGGATTCTGATGCAGACGTTCTCAAGTGGGTTTGCCTTTCTGCTTTGATACTCTCCGTGGTGGTGCAATGGTTCAGAACTTTGCTTGCAGTAAAGTACGAAAAGGCTTAATAGGGGTCCTGCAATAACTTTAATCTAAATAAAAGACTAAAGCGGAAGCGTAATCACCATCATCAGTGTCGTCCTAGACTCTAGATCTAGAAGGGAAGTCTGTCTTGAAATGTTCGGACACTGCCCGAGTCCTCGGAAATCCTTTCGAAGGTGTATCCTTATTTGAATCGACAAACACTAAGAAATGTCAAACAAGCCTAAGCCCTTGACTATTCCATTCTCGAAGTTTCAACTTTGAACTTGGAACAACTCGGTGTAGATGACGTGATACCGGAACCGAGACGGCGTAGGCGACACAGTGCCATAGCCTAAACGGTGTACGTGCTGCGCATGATAACCAAGGTGGTATAAGCATCACGGCATTCTCTCCGTTGTTCCTTGTTTTCTGTTTGAAACCTCGATTGGGTATTTAGGCAAAGATTTAGAAAGGTTTGATATCCCAAAGCCTCGCCGATCTAAGGACTTTGAAAATTGATAACATGCACCGTCGAGATGCATGACTCTTTATCAGGTCCGAAGCAGTGTCCTGACATTTTAAGACAGACTCGAAGACTTGAGAACCTAAAAGCCGCCCTAAACATGCTCCTACGCAAGCGGTATGTATGTACAGTGCATGCGATAGGGAAAGCAGTAACAAAAAGATAGTATATGGGGGTTAGATGCAAGTAAATCTTACCCTGTGGGTTCCTATCCTAGTTTGAAAAGTGCTAGTGCTTTGTATATGCAAAGGCTAGTTTTGGCTTGTAACGGGTTCCTTGGACTAGAGCCAAGATATACCTTCCGCTACCCGTGTAATCGTAGAGCAACAGTCAAACGGTAAAATGACTCATCATCGTCGAAGGTTGTTGGTCATTCGGGGTCCCCGGGCTCTGGTAAACCGTGCAGGATTGCCAAAACGATCCAACGAGGCTTATCCCACATCGATGAAAGTGAAAAATGCTAAAATTTGATTTAAGAAAAGAAGAATCACAAAATCGCAAAATGCCTTTTCAAATTTGGCTCACTTTACTTAGTCCATTTTAAAAGGAAAATACACAAAGGATCAATCGGAAAAGTCCCAAATTGGATTGGCCGGACACGAGGTCCTATTAAATCACCATTCTAACCTTCGGCAGCGTGAAGCTCACCGTTTCGATAGACTTTTAAAGGATTGTTCATAAGTGTATTAAACTTTCAAGCGTGGATTAATATTGGTTCGATAATCCCCTGCAGAGTCGCCACTGTGGGCAGCATGCCCTTTGGAAACTTTCGGGTTTCCGAGCGCGAGAGCCAGGTTATCGAGGGAGCGTGTGCGCAGACGGCGAGCGCTCGCAAAAATACAGAGTCGCCACTTGGGTTTTGAAGGTTCGACACCCAAGGAATTGTATTTCGAAGCACCTGCCAAGCTATTTTGATTTGAAAAAGTTTTAAGGAACCAGTCCATCATAACCATACCTGGGTTCGGGAGCCAGGTTATGAGAGGGGAAGGGTTTTAAGGTACCCCTCTCGCCCAATCCAGAGATCGGTCTTTACTTAAGCATTTTGAGAAAATATTTACGATTCTTCTTTTATTAAACAATTTTTATCCAGTTAGGGCAGGGGGACAGTTAATCGGAGATTTAAAACTGTAACACCTTTGCAGCATGTGATATGAGAATGGCATGGATGGATGAAATATTAAACGAAAACTTGAGATAAAATTCAAATCCGCGACTAGATATCAAAACAGTGCCTTGGTATGAAATTGTCGCAAACGACAGCCAACTTGCATGCATGGAACTTCGTACATGCAAATCAACCATCGCGCGACAATCCCATTCCATCGCGCGAGTGTTGATGTCTTCCAAGCAGTTGAATCTTATCCCCTTCTGGGCTCGGGAAGGACCAGTACACACACAGGGTCAAACCAAGCAGTTTATATGTACTGAAAGTAAAGATTTATTAGAAACAAGGTTAACAGAAAAAAAATACGACTCCTAAACAGTGGGGGTACTAGAACAGAGGCCGTAGACCAAGTTGCCCATGTAAGGGCACTTGCTGGAAACAGGTTGATCATCGCGTGATGGAGTCAGATCGTCGCGCGAGGGTCATGACTGGACTTCCAGGAATTGCTTTGCATGCCTGGGCTCTGAGACATGTTCAGAAGCAACTCAGGGGCATTCCCAAGCTAATGGATAAGAGTTCTAAGTTAAACTATGAATTTTATCATGCAAAATAGTGAATCAGTTTTAGTCATGCTTCACAGTTATTCATAACACTTATTAAAACAGAAAATAAACTAGCACCCCATCCCCATGAGAACCATCGCACGCTGATGTCAACCATCGCGCACGTGACTAGGTCTATCGAGCGTGGGAGTGCCAATGCACGATTTCCTGTAACCTTGCTGACTTTAGGACCAGGATTGGTATAGATTACCAGCATTGGCCCTACCAGCCCCCCTCAGGGATCAAAACAGTAAATAGTGGGATATTATACCTTTGTTTGAGTGTTTTGAAAATGGATTGAACAAAGCGGTGTAGCTTGGAAAATGAGTGTATGGATGTGGTTAGAGTGAGGAGATATCAAGTGTGCTAGGGCTTGTAGAGTCTTTTTTTTGCTTGAGAATTGGTAACCCTTTTTTTTTGTAACCCTTTGGAAGAAGAACCATGGGGGATACTTATGGGGCAAGAGAGGAGCAAGGTGGGTGGAAGGCATGGCCTAGCAACCAGCCAACAAGGCTGGCCACCTTCCCTTGGTGGAGGAAGAGGCCAACAAGGTGATGGGAGTGGTTGTAAGGGTGGTGCAACCCATGCACCTACAGAACATTGTTTAGTTGACGAAAATGGGGTTCCTCAGCACAGTGGCCCCCTGATCATCACAAAATCCTGCCGGAAAAAGGTGAAAGTGACAGGTGTTAACCATCGCGCGATGGAGTGATATCGTCGCGCGACGGTTAAACAAGCCCCGCAATGGTCAACAGTCAAGGTTTTGACTTTGACCAACACTTGGTAGATGAAGCATCACGCGAGGGATCCAATAGGTCGTGCGATGGTTAAACCTGAGGTCAGGATTTTGATTTAGGGTTTTTGGGTTTAGGATGGGCTCCACTCACTCCAAGCTCAAACCATCTCACTCTCAAGACTGTTTTTGATCTGATTCATCATCGGGGAAACAAGAAACTGAAAAACAAAATAAAACAATCAGAAAACCGGATTGGGGTGTCTACAAGACTTTGTAGATGAACAGGGAGAACTCTACACCTTGGAGACTTTCAGAGCCGAGGAGCTGGCTAGGATGGAGGAGCAGGCGGAGCAGTAGATAGGAACCCTAGTTTCCCCTCCTTTTGTTGAATAAAAGTACTCTTGTGAGAATTATGATGTAATATTGAGCCAGACTCTATTTAGATTTTCAATGAAAATGTCTATTTAACGTTCCCAAAATTCGGGGCTTTACACATCGAGTATAGTCATCGACAATGGATAAGAAGTAATGTGCTCTTGTGGGTGAAGCAAAACGATAAGGACCCCAAATGTCACAATGGTTCAATTCAAAAGGCGTAAGAGAACTTCTATTACTTAAAGGAAAAGGAATACGAGTTTGCTTAGCAAGTGGACAGACTCCACAATGGTCAGATACAGAAACTTGAATACCAGAAACATGATTATTCAACAATTTAAGACGATCAAGACTAGGATATGCCCTAGCCGACGGTGCCATAACTGATACGTAGATGTGGCAGCAACATGTGGAACAGAGGTGCTAGGGTTATTAAAGAGATAAAGCTCATCACAAACTCTACCCATTCCAATCATCATCTTCGAAGACGGGTCCTGATAGAACGAGAGTCAGAGGAAAAGAGATTTGAGCACTTGGAATCGCGAGTTATTTTACTCACAGAAATGAGATTGAATTGAAAAGTGGGAACACAAAACACATTGTATAGTGTCAAAGTAGGTGACAAAACTACATTGCCAACATGTGTAGACACCCCAATCCGGTTCCCCAATTGTTTTACTTTGTTTTTCGGTTTCTTGTTTCCTCAATGATGAATCAGATCAAAAACAGTCTTGAGAATGAAATGGTTTGAGCTTGGAGTGAGTGGAACCTATCCTAAACCCAAAACCCTAAGTCAAAACCTTGACCTCAGGTTTTGATCGTCGCGCGATTAATTGAATTTCCTGCGCGATGCTTTGCCTGCCAAGTGTTGGTCAAAGTCAAAGCCTTGACGGTTGACCATCGCGGGGGCTGGTTCAACCATCGCGCGATGGAGTCACTGTGTCGCGCGATGGTCAACACCTGTCACTTTCACCTTTTTCCAACTGGATTTTGTGATGATTAGGGGGCTACTGATCTCTAGAACCTCGTTTTCGTCGACTAAACAGCGTTTGTAGGTGCATGGGTAGCACCACCCTCACAACCACTCCCATCACCTTGTTGGCCTCTTTCTCCACCAAGGAAGGCTGACCAGCCTTGTTGGCTGGTTGCTAGGCCAAGTCCTGTAACGCCCCGAATTTTGGGTACGTTAAAGAGACAATTTCATTGAAAACCTCAAAATAGAGTCTGGCTTTTATTACAACAAACTCTCAACAAGAGTTCAATATTTACACAAATGAAGGGGGTTCTAGGGTTCCTAACTACAGCTCCTCTTGCTCCTCCATCCTAGCCAGCTCCTCAGCTCCAAAAGCCTCCAAGGTGTATATCATACCCTGTTCATCTATGAAGTCTGACACATTATACCGGCGTCGCCATCCATATAATATGTCAGGGTCACCCAAAAGGCAACACCGTGAGTTACAACGCTCAATAGGAAATCCTTACCCACTAACCCATAACTTACAAATAATAAGACATCGATTTCCACATTATACGTATATACACAGTTAACAATGACACATCCACATTCGTTAATCAACTATCGTTGGTGACCAAGATTCTCTTTGTTTCTCCTACGCGACTCATCGTAGACCGTGTCAACATTATCATTTACAAATCAACCTTTGAAAATCATTTGTATTCAAAATCATATGCGTTGGCTCCGTACCGCGGATAACCAAGCTACACACCCAACCTCGGTTCCGCCGCGCCGGGTTCCCGAGTATCCTCACAATGGTTCCGCCGCGTTGGGTTCCCATTGGCACACAATTGCATTGGCTCTGTACCGCGGATAACCAAGCTACACACCCAACCTCGGTTCCGCCACGCCGGGTTCCCGAGTATCCTCACAATGGTTCCGCCGCGCCGGGTTCCCATTGGCACGCAATTGCATTGGCTCCGTACCGCGGATAACCAAGCTACACACCCAATCTCACAATGGTTCCGTTTTTCCCGGATCCCATTGGAACACACACACACCTCACACAATGGGCAAGTCCGGCCACATTGCTAATTTCAAATCTTTTCTCCCTTTTCAAATATTTCTTTTACACACGCAAACACACAACTCACATAATGCCACCCAAAACCGGTCATTATGTAGTTTCAAAAATATTTTCTTCCTCGAAAAACGTTTTCTTTCGTTAACCACACCCTAGGTGTCATGTTTCTACTTTCTCGGTTCTCGTGTCTCGTTACATGCATAGACTCCGTGGTAAGCATGAAACATACTAACAAGATCATCCAATTCTATACTACTTATCATGCTAAATCATCATTTATAGCATAACGCCACATGTACGGACGCCTTTGGAGTGTATCACTTATGCTTTATTCAAAGCACAACGCCACATGTACGGACGTCTTTGGAGTGAAATCACTTATGCTTTATCACACCATAAGTAATACAAGCAATTCATATATGCATACTCATAATCATCTTAAATATCAAAAATACAATTACTTCGAGATAAGAAAGTAAATAGAAATAGCCTACTTTATACTTGGGGTGAACGATAAGAATATTCTACTTTCCAACATACGGTTCTATACGTAGCGTTAGGGGACAAGGAATTCTACCTTACTTCTTGGTGGTAGTAACGGCCACGGAAGGTTAGTCGGCGGTCGGACGGAGAAACTTCCTACGGTGGTCTCCGGTAGCTTCGAAAGAGAAAGGTTTCTCTCGAAACTTCTTCTTGACTATTACTACTACTACTTTTGGATCGAGGGGGTGGTTGAGTGGCGGTTTAGTGGCAGCCTAGGTTGAGTTTCTTGAAGAACTCAAGAACACTCAAGAACAAAGGAAGAACAAAAGAAAGAACAAGAATTTCTAGAGAAAAGTTGGAGCAATGAAAAGGTGTGAGTTGAATGGCAAATATGGGGTGCTATTTATAGGCAAAGTCTTGGCTCTCCCCCCTCTCTAATGGCCGGCCCCTCTCTCTCTCTATATCTCCCATGGATTTGCTCCATTAAGTTGTCAAACCACATCACATGTCATGCCATGCCTAGTCCAAATCATATCTTAGGTGTAAGGCTAAAGAATCAAGTAAGATCTTAGGCTTTTTAGGTGAATCTAGGTAATTACAACCTAGGTCTAGCTTGTAGTCAAAATCTTAGGCTAATAAAGGCTAGGATTGTGTCATAAAGGTCCATCATAGGTTGTCATTAGGCAAAAATAGACTAAGGCCTATTTAGGTAGCTTACAAGGCTAGGTTAGTCCTTGGATTTGATCTTTGGAGGATTTGTTGCAAGAAAAGGAGACAAGGGGTACAAGATTTTGTGCTAAACAAATAATAGAAGTACAATGGGAGAGTTATGTTTGGTTAAGAGAAAGATTCACCCAAGGATTTCAAAGGTCAAAGAAAAATCAAGCATGGTACAACCAACCTTCCTCTCTCCTTCCTCCTCTCTCTCTCTCTCTCTCGGCATTCTCTCTCTCTCTCTCTCTCTCTCTCTCTCTCTCTCTCTCTCTCTCACAAGTACACACACACACACACACACACACACACACACACACACATATATATATATATATATATGCATATAACAAATAAGGGTGCAAAGTACAAGATTCACAAAATCAAATACCCAATAAAGAATTACAATTAGGCACATGTCCCTTTAAATAAATAAACTAGTGTACTAATGTACTCTAGGAAGATCCACTCCCCAATAAATTAATCCAATTGGGTACAAAACCCCAATACAAAATAATAAAAGAGTACTGAGGAATCCTAGGTTTTAAAGACTACCAAGTACTAGCATAATAAAATATTTGTACCTCATCCCATGGGGTTTTTGAAAAAGACTAGTTAAAAGAATAACTCTTTTACCCAATGGATAATAAATCTCCTAACATTTTTTGTCCAATGGATAATAGCTACTAGGAAACTTTTATATTAAAATAATCAAGGAGTACTTTAAAGCATGTGACAAAAGCCTTATATTAAATTAGGTGTGGTACCAAGTACCCCAATTAAATAAAAAGGTTAGGATTCTCTCCATTAAAATAATAATAAAGTACAAGTTAAATCAACTTTATAGGAGGGTTCCTTAGTCACATCAAGGTTTATTTGGTCAAATGACTCTATTATCCAAGGGTCACTAACTTTCCTAACGGTTATTACCCAATGGATAATAATTTCCATTGGGGTTAATAACCAATGGACAAAAGAGTATAAGTACCTTTTATTTTAAAATAAGATTTTGAAAGACTACATGTACTTTTATAAAAAAGTTTATTGTCCAATGGACAAAAATTATCCTAACCATTATGGTCCAATAGGTAATGGAAAAGGTTTCAAAAGGTCCAAAAGGTTTATCTAGTAACTAGGTGAGTTGGTTGCTCGGTTTCTCTAAGTAGTCGGTTGGAAACTAACTAAATTGGTCACGTAGGGTTTCTAGTCGAGAGTTAACCAACGACCAAAATCTAACTACGACGAAAATTAACAAGAATCATATAGCCACTTAAGAGAAAATAAGTAATTTAAATAAAATTCAAATTTTTAACGAAATTTTTATTGACCAAAATTCAGGGGCGTTACAAGTCCTCCACCCACCAAGCTTTTTCCCATCTCCTGTAAGTACCCCCCATGGTTCTTCTTCCAAAGAGTTACAAGAAATCAAGTAAGAAAGGCTACATAAACCCTAATACGTACTCTTGATATTTACTCACTCAACCCATCTTCATACACTTATTTCACAAGCTCTACCACATTCTTCAAGCTATTTCCATATCATTCAAGCAAAGGTATAACTTTACTGCCTGTTTACTGTTTTGGTCCCTGAGGGAGGCTGGCAGTACCAAGGCTAATCAATACCAGTCCTGGTCCTAAAGTCAGCAGGGCTATAAGAGCCGTGTCACTAGCACTCCCGTGCGCGACGGACCCACTGCACCGCGCGACTGTTCCAGTCAGCACGTGACGGTACTCGTGGGGATGGGATGCTTGTAATTTCCTATTTTTATAGTACTATTAACCCACTGCCATGCATGTTAAAATCTGTAGGTTAGCTTAGATTATTTACTTGTTCACTTTGGAATGCCCCTGGGTTGTTTCTGAATATGTCTCAGAGCCCAGGCATGCAAAGCAATTCATGGAAGTCCAGTCATGACACTAGCACGATGTTTTGACTCTGTTGCGGGATGGTCAGCCTGTTTCCAGTGGTTGCCCTTGCATGGGCAACTTGGTCCACGACCTCTGTTTTAATACCCCCACTATTTAGGGGTTGTGTTTTATATTCTATTCACTCTGTTTGTAATTAATATTTACTTTCTGTACATATAAACTGCTTGGTTTGATCCTGGGTGTTTATTGGTCCTTCTAGAGCCCAGAAGGAAACAAAATTCCAACTGTTGGGAGGATATTGACCATCGCGCGATGGTATGAGTCTAACGCGCGACGGTTTACTTGCATGCTGGTAGATCCTTGCATGCAAGTTGGCTACTGCTTACGTCAAACTCACACCAACGCACTGTTTTGATATCTAGTCACAGTGTGGGGTTTTATCTCATTTATTTTCCAAGTATGTCATCCATCCATGTTATTTTCGATCACATCCTGCAAAATGTTAAAGTTTTAAATCCCCGATTAACTGTTTCCCCGCCTTAATTGGCTAAAAATTGGTTAATAAAAGAAGAATCGCAATTATTTTCACAAAATACCTAAGTAGAGACCGATCTCTAGATTGGGCGAGAGGGGTGCCTTAAAACCTTTCCCCTCTCGTAACCTGGCTCCCTAACCCAGATATGGTTACGACAGATCGGTGCCTTCACTTTTTCAAATCAAATAGCACGGCAGTTCCTTGGGTGTCGGACCTTCAAAACCTGAGTGGCGACTCTGTATTTTGCGAGCGCTTGCCGTCCATGCTTGCGCTCCCTCGATTCCGGGCCCTCGCGTTTGGAAATCCAAAAATTTCCAAAGGGCATGCTGCCTACAGTGGCGACTCTGCTGGGAAAAATTGAACCAATATTAATTCATGCTTAAAAGTTTAATACACTTATGAACAATCCTTTAAAAGTCTGTCAAAACGGTGAGCTTCGCGATGCCGAAGGTCGGAATGGTGATCTAACAGGACCTTGTGTCCGGCCATCCAATCTGGGACTTTTTCGATTGATCACTTGTTTAATTTCCTTTTAAAATGGACTAAATAAATTGAGCCAAATTTGAAAAGGCATTTTGTGATTTTGTGATTCTTAAATCAATTTTCAGCATTCTTCATTTGCATCGATGTGGGATAAGTTTCGTTGGATCGTTTTGGCAATCCGACACGATTTACCGGAGCCCGGAGACCCCGAACGACCAACAACCTTCGACGATGATGAGTCATTCTACCGTTTGACTGTTGCTCTGCGATTACGTGGGCAGCGGGAGGTATATCTTGGCTCTAGTTCGAGAAACCCGTTACAAGCCAAAACCAGCCTTTGCATATACAAAGCATTAGAACTCTTTAAACTAGGACAGGTACCCGCAGGGTAAGATTTGCTTGCATTTAACCCCCATATACTATCTATGTGTTACTACTTTCCCTATCGCATGTACTGTACATACATATTGTTTGCGTAGGAGCATGTTTAGGGCGGCTTCTAGGTTTTCGATTCTTCGAGCCTGTCTTAAAGTATTAGGACCCTGCTTCAAGCCCGATGAAGAGTCACGCATCTCAATGGTGCATGTTATCAATTTTCAAAGTCCTTAGATCAACAAGATTTTGGAAAATCAAGACTTTCTAAGTCTTTATCTAAATACTCAATCGAGGTTTCAAACAGAAAACAAGAAACAACGAAAAGAATGTACTGATGCTTATACCACATTCATTATCGTGCGTTGCATGTACATCGTTTAGGCTATGGCACTGTGTCGCATACGCCGACCTAGTTCCGGTATCACATCATCTACACCGAGTTGTTCTAAGTTCAAAGTTGAAACTTCGAGAATGGAATAGTCAAAGGCTTAGACTATTTTGACATTCTTAGCGTTCGTCGATCTATTCAAAGGATATACCCTCGAAAAGATTTTCGAGGGTTCTGGCAGTGTCTGAACATTTCGAGACAGACTTGTCTTCTAGTTCTAGAGTCTAGGATGACACTGACGACGGTGATTGCGGTTTCGCTTTAGTCTTCTATTTAGATTAAAGTTATTGTAGGACCCCTATTGAGCCTTTTCTTACTTTACTGCAAGCAAAGTTTTGAATCATTGCACCACCATGGAGAGTATTGAAGCAGAAAGGCAAACCCACTTGGGAACGTCTGCATCAGAATTCGGTTCAAAGGCTTGTCAGGTTACAATCTCAGTCAGTCAGAACGGAAGACCCTCCGCGTTCTCTGTTGGCTACTCTTCAGTTAAGCTCGTCTTCAGTTATCCAGGAAGTTGAACCCTCAACATCACCAACTATTTCATCTTCATCAAGTTCCTCTGAAATACCAGTCATGGTAGATCAACACCAACCACTCACTTTGGAAGCAATGTTCACAAGCCTTCAGAATAGCATCGCCACCATGCAACAGAGGGCTGCTCAGACAGATGCCAATGTTACTCATTTGAATGACCTCTTTAACACTCGTCTTTCACCAATAGCAGAAGTGGGAGGCAAGGTCGATGAGGATGTTCATGCAGAACCTATCTTTGTCGAGGACTCGAATCATGCAGGGCGACTCATAGTTCAGCCCAATCCGAGAGAAGCTCGCCCAATAGCGACAAACCTGAACCTTGCTATCATTAGGCCTGCTCAAAATCTTGATTTGGCTGCTCTTATGGCCAAGATCACCAAGCTGGAGGAATCTGTCTCCAAATCTGAAAGGATCAGTGCTGGGGGAATCGACTTGGACCGTCTCTATTTGTATCCTAATGTCAAGCTTCCCGACAAGTTCAAAATCCTAGACTTGGCCAAGTTTGATGGCAGTGGTGACCTTAAGACTCATCTCTATAGTTATCACGCTGCTATGAAGCTCTTGTCAGTCGAGCCCGAAGCCATGCTGCAACTGTTCCCTCAGACTCTCTCTGGTCCAGTTTTTCATTGGTTCTTGTCGCTTGACATTGCCAAGAGGAGGACTTGGGAGGATATTGCTGTTGCGTTTATTTCGCAATACAGTGATAACTCCTTGCTGAAAATGATGACACGGGAACTTGAATCCACCAAAATGGAAGCCAATGAGTCCTGCGCGGACTTTGTCAAGAGGTGGAGGGCCAAAGTCGCTCTAATGACTGAATGTCCCAATGAGAGGGATCAACTCCGCATCATTTGCGCAATCTTTAGCCAGATTATGCTAAACATTTGGTTCTTCTTCAAGCGTCGGCAAACTTTGAAACCTTCTTCGACTCTGGCTTGGCCATCGAGGATGTGCTGCAAAGTGGTATTCTATCAAGAGGAGAATCCTCTAACCCTCCAAAATCAAAACCTCGGACATACTCTGGCAATGCCAATGCACTGTTTGGGGGTGGGACTTTCTCCAACGTAGCAACCAGTGGCACCAACACCTCCTCCAACACTACCAATCACATTGCCGACATCAATCAAGTGCAGACTCGACAGAACAATCGGCCTCGTAATTAACCCTGCAGTTTCTCCGCATTCGAGGCTCCATTATCCTCTGTTATGGAAAAGTTGATCAAGTCAGGTCATCTGAAGTGCCTTGATCCAACTCCTCTACCCAAAAATCCTTCACCCAATTTCAAAGCCAATCTCTACTGTGCCTATCACCAAGGGGCCGACCATCTTACAGATTCCTATTTTCGCCTCTGTCACGCGATTTAGGACCTTATAGATGAAGGGACCTTTCAGGCTCCACCTCCGCCATCTCAAAAACCAAACATCCTTTCCAATTCCATGCCAAAGCACAATGCTGCTCCACATATCCTTTAGCTCCACTCAAATCAACCCTTGCTCCACCATATTCAATCCTTCCAACCATATAATCCCAATGAATCAGACCAAACAGGGCGTAACTATACCATTGGAGCCAGAAGTAGAACTCATGTTCATTGGAGAACCTTCTCATCCTAATCCAACTATTCAACTCCTTCAAATAGGCCTCGATCTCTTCAACGAAATCATTGGTGATCTCCATGATGACCCTATTCAGCCCATACGACTTGGTCTCACCTCGACTCGTTGTGATCCTATCCCGGTCATAACGAATCCAAGTTCTTCTCGGAACTTTGAAAGCTAATTCAGGGTTGCACTACCAGCATTTTTTGAGCAAGAGCATGAACTCAGCATGCAGGCCGTGGGTTGGTCTATAGCCGACGGTGATGATTATGCCACTCCTTTAATCCAAGAGTGGAACCAACTTAAGCTAGAAGGCTTCCCATTACACCTCGAGTCTCCCGCTCCCTCAGCATGACCATGCCTAGAACGAAGAATTGGCAGGTCGGACACAACCAAGCGATACTCGATCCTTTGGATGGTATCTCCTTGTATATACTATTCCAACAGCTTGAACCTTAACTTCTTGAAGAGGAATACTATTGGGATCCCGAACCCACTTGGCAATTTCCATTGGACTTTGACACAAATCCTCTTCAAGGCTACGCTTTGCCAGATCACATGGCTCATTTTGTCGAGGATGATTTCGTTCAAGAAGAACCTCGCATCTTAGGGGAATGCTTTTTCCCCTCTACCATCGATAAGCTCGTCAACTTAGTATCTGATGTCGAGCATGACCCCACTTTTTACATCATTGATGAAGGACTTCCATGCCCTATAGTTCTTTTTTCGACTAGAGAAGACTGCAGTATCATGGTCACGGACCTTGTCCCGCCAGCCGATCTTTGGGACGTCGATGATATAGTCAATGTTCAAGTTCGGGAAGAAGTTTGGACTGTCAATCGCTCTTTAACCGACGGCGGACTTTGGTATGTTCCTTTCATTGCCGACCCAGAACCTATTGCAGAGGTCGCGGCGGTCAACGATTTGGATTTCTGGGACACACTATTGGTAAAAGACTTGGCTGAAGATTTGGGTTTAGACTTGGAAGTGCTTACAATAGCACCAGCAACCGACAAAGGGAAGCACAAACCGGGAGAGGTCCCTGCTAACCTCTGGGATATTGATCAAGACCCTCAGGTCGTTCACAATGTCACGAGGAGTGGACAGAGTTTTCAACCTGCTAATCTGCAGGCTAGAAGTTCGTCCAACCCTTCTAACCAAAGGAACGAGCCCTCTACCTTCCCAAGGTCTGCACCACTTGAGGTACCTGCTGGCACCCCGGATACGTACATGATTCAGAAACAACTTGAGCAGATTTTCGCTGCTATATCAATTTGGGGACTGATTTGTTCCTCTTGTGAGCATTAACAGAAACTTTGCCACACTCTCTCCCGTCTTGAGGTTCAAGCTGATATCACTCCTGAAGCAATGATATCTCTCATCCTCCCACCTACTTCCAAGCACACCGTGATTTTCACTGATAAAGATCTGCCAGTTGAAGGGGTCGACCACAATCGCCCTTTGCACATCATTGTCAAATGCCGAGGGCTCTAGGTTCTGGCTGTTCTCATCGACAACAGTTCAGCAATCAATGTTTGCCCTTTAAGGGTGGCTTATCGTCTGGGATTGACTAAAAGGGACTTTGCACCTTCCAATTTGGCTGTTAAGGCATACGACAGCACTTGTCGTATAGTCAAGGGTACGCTGATGCTCAAGCTTGATGCTGAGGGCTTTGAAATGGATGTTGAATTCCATGTTGTCGACATCCTACCACTTTCAACCTACTGCTTGGTAGGCCGTGGCTCCATAGATCTGACATCATGGCTATCCCATCTACTCTCCACCAAAAAGTCATGTTGGGACTTCTTACTTGCATGTTAACAATTTGCGGGGACTCAGGCATTCGCCTGCTCAAGGAGGATGGTACTCCGGTTCTGGGAATTATGCACGATGAAGAAGACGTGGATCTTAGAAATTTCTCCTTCGACACATCTGGCTCTGTTTTGGCTATCAATGTGGATGGGGACTTTATCATAAGCTCTGTTGCTTTGGATATTATGAGGAAAATGTCCTATCTACTTGGGCTGGGCTTAGGGATTCACTAACAAGGGATCCCAGAATTCCCTACCTTTCCTTCTTGCGAGGGCCGTTTTGGTTTAGGGTATGTTGCCTCAGCCAATGATGCCAAAAGAAGGAAATGTACGGGAAAACCTCGAACCATCTATGGTGATCCTGACAGCTACTTTGTCTGCGAGAAGGGAAACACTGTTAACATAGGGCAAGCTGAGCCCTTTATTGATTCAGAGACTGGGGAGCTGCTACCAGGTTTTGAGATTTTCGCTAACGACACCTGGTCGAATAGCGATGAGGAGCCAGCAAGGATGAAATTCAATAAGAAGCTTAGTCAGCCGAAGGTCAAGACTGACTGGCTAGGATCTTTCAATCAGGGAAGCTTGGAGCAGTTGTTTCATGAGTTTTCCCAAGTGGGTTTGGCCGAGGAAGCTGAAGAAGCCGAAGTGCTCATGCTCAGGCCCGAGGCCCTCGTGGATCCCATCTCTCTTATTACAAAAGCCAAGGGTAGCCTTAAAAATTGCATTTTCAAACCACGCTTAACTTGCATTGATGATGTGTCTGAGTCTGAGTCTGAGATGGAGTTTTTTGAGTCTAGCTTTGAGTCAAAATTTCTGCCTCTTGGCCCTCCATGTCACAGCTTTTATTTTGAGTTTGACTCTGCTGTACTTGGTAGTCCTGAGGGGCCTTTTGGAATGAAAGAACCTACTTCTGACTACTTTGATGATTTATACATAAAATATGTCGACCCTGATGATGAAGGGATAGATTTCGATGGGGATATTCCCAAGGAAGTCCATGCCTTCGTCGAAAGGGAAGATCAAAGACATGCTCAGCCGTTAAAAGAAGAAGTAGTTACTTTAAATTTGAAAGATGAGAGCGATCCCCAAATGGTTCAAGTGGGCTCCATTTCGTCCCCAGAGGAATATCAAGATTTCAAAGAATTGCTCACGAAGTTTGGTGATATTTTTGCATGGTCTCATTAAGACATGCCCGGCATTGACCCTGAGATAGTGGAGCATCGAATTCCTCTACTGCCAAATGCTAAACCTGTAAAACAGAAACTAAGACGGATGAGGCTGGATTGGGTGCAGAAGATCAAGGATGAGTTCACTAAGCAGATCACTAAACGGACAAATCTGGGTATGCGCCGATTTCAGGGATTTGAGCAGTGCGAGCCCTAAAGATGATTTCCCCCTGCCGCGTATCGATGTGCTTGTTGACAATACGGGGGGCACATGCCATGCTCTTGTTCATGGATGGTTTCTCAGGTTATAATCAGATTCTTATGGCACCAGAAGACCGTGAGAAAACGACATTCATCACTGAATGGGGGACTTACTAAAATTTGGTCATGCCATTTGTTTTGAAGAATGCCGGTCCTACTTATCAGCACGCTGCTACGACCATTTTGCACGACATGATGCACAAAGAAGTTGAGGTCTATGTAGATGACATGATTGCCAAGTCAAAAACTCGTGAAGGGCACATCCTTATTCTTCGAACGACTCCGTAAGTATAGAATGCGTCTTAATCCGCAGAAGTGTACTTTTGGAGTCACAACAGGTAAAATGCTTGGCTTTCTGGTCACTACTCGTGGGATTGAAGTTGACCCATCGAAGATTGAGGTTGTACTTGAAATGAAGCCACCAAAGTCTGAAAAGGGAGTGCAGAGCTTTTTGGGGAAGGTTCAATTCATCAACAGATTCATCGCCAAGTTAACTTTAACTTGCGAGCCGATGTTTCGTCTTCTAAAGAAGAACACTCCGTTTGTATGGACAGACGAATGTCAAGCGGCTTTCACGTCCATTCAGAATTACTTGCAGAATCCTCCGGTTCTCATGCCACCGGTTCCCGAGAAACCCTTGATACTTTATTTGTTTGTGAATCCTTCGTCTATGGGGTGTTTACTAGCTCAAGAAGGAGATAAGGGTGTCGAAAAGGCCATTTATTACTTAAGCAAGAAGATGGTTGGATGCGAAGAACGTTACACAGCTCTGGAAAAGACATGTTAGGCTCTTGTTTGGGCTTCTAAGAAGTTGAGATACTACATGCTGGCTTATCTAGTGAAATTGATTTCTCGAATGGATCCTCTCAATTATCTATTCGAGAAGCCAGCACTTATTGGTAAGTTAGCACATTGGTTGCTCTTATTGGCAGAGTTTGATCTTGAGTATGTTACGAGGAAATCTGTCAAAGGGCGAGCAGTTGCGGAATTTTTGGCTGATCACCCTGTCGATGGACCAGAGGACTCAGATTTCGTGTTCCCAGATGAGGAAGTGCTAACAGTTGTCGAAAACGTGTGGACACTCTACTTTGATGGAGCGGCCAACCAGAAGGGATATGGGATCGAAGTACTTTTGATTACACCTGATGGCTCTCACATTCCGCTTGCGTTCAAGCTCAATTTCGATGTCACAAACAACTAAGCAGAGTATGAGGCTTGTATTATTGGTATGGAGGCCCCTATTACCCTCGGTGTGGAAAAACTCAAGGTCATTGGTGATTCCAATCTTGTTGTATCTCAGGCCAACGGGGACTGAAAAGTTCGCGAAGAGAAGTTGAAACTTTATCATCAGGACTTGGAAGATCTTATTCCTCGTTTTAAAAAGGTTACTTTTACTCATATTCCCCACTTGAAGAATCAATTTGCTGATGCCTTGGCAACCTTGGCTTCCATGGTTGAACTTCCTTTGGGTGTCAAACTCCACCCTATTCTGATTGAATAGTGGGACTATCCTACCCATCAGTATGTCAACGCCATCAATGATGTAGATGATGGCCTACCCTGGTACCACGACATATGGAATTTTGTTGAAAATGGGGAGTATCCAACTGAAGCTTCTAAAAAGGATCAATTCGCGTTACGAAGAATAGCTGCCCAGTATATCCTTTGTGGAGGAAAGTTATACAAGAGATCCCATTGTGGGATGCACAAACTCTATGTCAATGGTTCTGAAGTCACAAGAATTATGGAAGAAGTTCATGGAGGAGTCTGCGGTCCTCATATGAGTGGTGTCATGATTGCTAGGAAAATCCTATGGTAGGGTTACTTCTGGTCCCCGATGGAGTCTCAGTGTGTGGATTATGTACGGTGTTGTCATAAGTGCCAAATCCATGCCAACCTAATGCATGTTCCACTTCTAACCTCTTTGGCATGACTTCTACTTGGCTTTTCTCTGTGTGGGGCATTGATGTCATCGGCATGATCAGACCGTCTGCTTCAAATGGTCACAGGTTCATTTTGGTAGCGATAGATTACTTTACCAAGTGGGTGGAAGCTGAATCCTACAAAACACTAACTGCAGTTCAGGTTGCCCATTTTATCAAGAAGAACATCATCTATCGATACAACGTACCTCAAGCATTTGTGTCAGATAATGGGACTCATTTCAAAGGCAGGGTTTTGGATTTGTTTGAATAGTTCAAAATCCAGATCCATCATTCGACCGTTTATCGCCCTCAAACAAATGGAGCTGTCGAAGCAGCAAACAAGAATATTGAGACGATTATCAAAAAGTCTGTTGAGTCTGCTCGGGACTGGCATGAGCAACTACCTTTAGCACTTTGGGGGTATCGGACGTCAATTCAAACATCGACAGGAGCGACACCCTATTCTTTAGTTTACGGGATGGAAGAGGTACTCCCTATCGAGCTAGAGGTACCATCTTTGAGAATCATGGCAGAATGCGGACTCATGGAATCTAAATGCCTCAGCGGGAGGTTTGTGGAACTCATGTTTTTTGATGAGAGGAGACTTCGTGCCTTATACCACGTTCAGGGATATTAGCGAAGGATCGCACGGGCATTCAATAAGAAGGTGAAGTCTAGGGATTTGTTTGAAGGAGACATGGTTATGAAGGAGATTCGGGCGCCTATGTTCGATCCTTGCGGCAAGTTCCGTCCGAAGCGTTCGGGGCCTTACATTATCAAGACCATCTTTTCTGGGGGAGCAGCTCAACTCATAGACCTCAATGGCAACGAGTTCTCCACTTTGGTAAACCTGGATCAACTCAAGCGTTACTACCCCTGAGAGAAGCTCGTTGGGCCGAAAACTACAAGGGTGGGCGGTTCCAATCAAAAATTAGAGCAAGCCTGCTGGACCGAAAACTTGAGAAGGCGGTTCACGCAAAAATAAATAGGCAATATTCAAAAGCTCGCTAGGCCGAAAACCTGAAGTAGCGATACTGGGCAAAAGTTAGAGCATAAAAGGAGAGTAAAAAATACTCGAGCGAACCTAAGCTTGAACTACGTTTTGACCTGATTCCTTGAAAAAGGATACGTAAGCAGTCTCTTCGTGAGATTCGGTCACATTCCATCAATTTGATCCATGGTTTGCCATTTTGGAATTTTTCTTCAACGTTCAAAGTGGCGTGGAGCTCAACATTTGGATCAAAAAGGAGAAAGTTTAAATCTTTCGATTTTATTCAAACCACTATTTCTATTACACAGCTGATCAAAGTCTTTTAAACAATTAAGCATAAAAACAGAATAAAATGCTAGAGGCCTTAACAGGGTCACAGTTTATTCTAGTCATCAGAGTTTGTCGGGAGTTAGTCGTCGTTTTGGCTTCTCGTGATTTCCCTTCTTAGCCATACTTTATATCGATGCATGAGCTATGTGCGGAAATCTAGTTCTGCTCCGCCAAGTTGCCGCAGGCCCTAATTGTGCTCATATTTGGCCAAGTTCTGTGCAGTAAATGCAGGGATATTGAAAGTTTCAACTCCGGCTTGGTGCAGTCCTTGACTTATACCTAGCTGACGGAGAATGCGACCGGGAATGTAAAAAGTGAAAGCGGTCAGCCCGGCTATCACCATCCTCTTGAAACCTACAAAATTAAGGGCCATGTCTGGAATGTTCAGGGCCTCATGCCTCCAGATGAACTCATTTGGTAGTATTTCCTTCATGAATGTATACCATTAGTTCACGGTGTAGGGAGGTATTCCCGAACAGGCACAAGAAACCACCGAGGACGGTGCCAAGAAAAGGTCAACGTGATTGACCGATGACATGAGAAGTTATTGGTCCAGAGAGGTTATACTATTCTCTGTTCAGTAAAACATAAGAAGTTATTGCACCAAAATAAAAGGAAAGTGACATGTGAAGCCACTGTTCAAGTAACTTGTTCGGCTATGAGAAAGTCGAATAGGAGGAGAACTACTAAAGAAAGGAATGGTCCAAATAAATTGATAAAGGACCAGTTACGTGTGAACTGGTCCAGGCCCTCAGTTTGGCTATGAGACGGCCGAACAAGGAAAGAAGTCCTATCAGATGTTGAAATAGAGAGAACATTCTCGAAGAGCCCAAAAACAGTGGTATTCCGTTAAGGAATAAAGATCCCAAGAAAATAGGATCTGAGAAAGATACCCAACGAGTATGGGACGTTTGGCTCTTTATGAAAAAGATTCCTAAAAGGACTCTTTTCCATAAACTGATAAAGGAAACGAGAATCTTTGATATCCTGGGTTTCCCATACGAGTTAGGAATCCTATGGCAATAGGAATGCTTGGGCAACAAGCATACGCATATCTATAAATATGAGGTAAACCTAGAGGTAAAAGGTACACAATATATTGCATTCTTATTGCTTTCCTACTGATAATTAGGGTTCAATTGCTAGTACGTGATACTAACTTTGGCATCGGAGGGCCTTTGCCACGAGAGGCAAAGGTGCACTCACCCCTGTCTATTTTGCAGATTAGGTTCGACGACAATTAGGGTTCCGGTGAAGAGGCACGAAATAAGCCGTTACAATCCGTGCTGAAAGCACTAATTGAATTTCTCCACCTACAATTGGCGCCGTCTGTGGGAAACGAAAGAGTTCCCTTTGAAATACGACCATGGTGGAAGTAGATCCAGCAACACCACACGACCCAAAGGATGTGTTAATTGGAGGAGGGATAAATCTCCACCGGGGCTCCGAGAAAGCCCGAAGGAGGACACAGAGGACCACGAGTAAGGGCCACCCCCTTACCGTCCACGACTAAAAATAGAGATGGAGAGACGGCATCAAAGTCCACGAGAAGGACTAAATCCCATCGAGGGGATGAATCGATTGCACACTAGAGTATACCGTAGCGAAGACGTTCTTGATAAGAAGAGACAAGAGATCGAGGAGTATGCTCGTTTGATCAAAAAACGAGAACATGAGATCAGAGAACTAGAGAGATCAGGGAACATCCGGAGGACTCCGGACTATCTCGAAGAAATTCTAGAGGCAGTGAATATGCTTTGGTACAGTACCAAAAGGCTCCTTCACGAGGAAGAAGGAGCAGAAGCAGAAGTCTGACCCCAAAATGACATAAAGCTTCTCCACGAAAAGGAAGGAGCAAGATCCGAACACCCGAGCGAAGGAGGGTTTCTCCGAGAAAGAGGAGAAGCGGAGGTCGAAGCTCTACCCCTGAGGAGGAAGGGAGTAGGAAACATCACAGGGACAGGTACAAGAGACCTGATTCCGACTGGGAAAGAACTAGATCCAAGAAAAGACCAGAGGATGAAACCATGACTGCACGAGAAGCAGCACGGAAAGCACTTCAGAATATAGCATCCCCCTTTTGCAAAAAAGTTACAGGAGGCAAGGTTGCCACCAGAGTAAAACACGGAACGTTCATCCTCTACGAGACAGATGCTGATCCCGTGGCACATATACAGCATTACCAGCAGGCAATGTTTATGCATGAAGGAGATGATGCAATTATGTGCAAGATGTTCCCGTCGAGTTTAGGGAAGGTTGCTTTGTCTTGGTTTCACAGATTGGGTTCACGCTCCATCCGAACATGGGTGCAGTTGGCCGAGGAATTCACTGCACGGTTTTTGACGAGCAGAAAGCTCCAAAAACTTTGAGAGTCTTTCCTTTATGAAGCAAGGAGAGGACGAGCCGATCAGGACATATGCAAAGAAATATTGGGAGACCTTTAACGAAATTGAAGGTTGTAGCGAGGAATATGCCATTGCCACTTTCAAGACAGGTTTGCCTGTTCGGGGGGAGCTACGTAAGTCCCTAAACATGAGTCCGGTGCAGACACTGGCAAAACTAATGGAGAGAATTGAGCAGCACGCCAGAAACGAAGATGATATTCTTCGGGAAGATGGCAAGCTGGCCGCCGAGCAAGTAAAGGGGCCCACAAAGAAGGTAGAAAAGCCAGAGCCCAAAACCTATCGTGAAAGGAAGGATTATGGGCAGGCAAAAAAAGAGCCGTACAAGGACAAACAAGCTCCGGATCCCAAATCATTCTTTTCAATAAACACGGTCTGGAAAGAGCCCATTTACAGGATTCTTTATCGAATAAAGAATCAACCTTATTTCAAATGGTCTCCAACTCTAGGTGGGAATAAAGATGCAAAGCGTGCTACAAATCAGCACTGCAGCTACCATAAGGATTGGGGCCATATGACGGAGGATTGTGAGATGTTTAACGGCACCTTGATGATTTGGTCTCGCAGGCTATCTCAAAGAATTTATCCAAGAAGATCCAAGGATAAAGACAAAGCAATGGAGTTGGATTACGAACAGAATCCAAAGGGGTAATTCATATGATACATGGATTAGCCGAACCTTATACGAGAAATGAGGTGAGATTGCTTCAGAGACAAGTGAAACATGACCAACATGTGATGCAGTTGGGGAAGAAAAGAGGGCGCAACGAAGGGAGCAACGAGGGCATAGTTTTTACAGATGAAGATCTGGGAGGAGTCCAGGTACCTCACAATGATGCTTTGGTCATAACCCTACGAGTTGGGGAATATGACATGGAAAGAATCCTGGTGGACTCTGGGAGTTGCACCGAAGTGCTATACTACGATGCATTCAAGAAATTGGGGCTCACTCAAGAAGATTTGGTACAATCAGTGACACCTTTGGTCGGATTTGGAGCAGGAGCAGTTTGGCCATTGGGAAAGGTAACTTGCCTGTTCGGGCTGGTACAGTGGTGCTACGGACTGACTTCCTGGTGGTGGATGTACCGTCTTCCTATAACGTGATTATAGGAAGAACATGGTTGCACAAGATGAGGGCAGTCTCTTCTACTTTCCATCAAATGGTAAAATTCCCAGGATCCAATGGGATTGAACAATCAAAGGTAACCAAAAGATAGCTCAACAATGTTTGGTATCCATTATAAAGAGAATCCACAATGCCCACCATGTTAATACTGTGGAAATTCCGGATCAGCCGACCATTGAAGACATCGAAAAGGATCCAACCGAGAGAGTAGTTGAGGATTTGAAGAAAACACAGATCAACGAAAGTGATCCAGATAGGTATTTCCTGATTGGGGAATCATTGCCAGTAGAGGAGGAAAATGAACTGATAAGTTTCTTGAAAACTTATGTCGATGTATTTGCTTGGACACCAGAGGAGATGCCTGGGGTAAGTGCAGATGTTATCTGCCATCATTTGAATATAGATCCACAGCATAAACCGGTCATTCAAAAGAAACGAAGGGCAGCCGTACAGCACGTTGACGCTGTAATTGAAGAAGTGGATCATTTGTTGGAAGCCAAGGCAATAAGGGAAGTTTATTATCCAGAATGGCTATCAAATACTGTTGTCGTCAAGAAAAAGAACGGAAAATGGCGTGTATGTGTAGACTTCACAGATTTAAACAAGGCGTGCCCAAAGGATAGTTTTCCTCTTCCAAGGATTGACCAGTTGGTTGATGCAACAGCAGGATATGGACGGATGAGTTTTCTCGATGCATATCGAGGATATCATCAAATTGCCATGTTTGGCCGGATCAAGAGAAAACTTCTTTTATTACACCACGTGGGTTGTACTGTTACAATGTCATGCCTTTGGATTGAAGAATGCAGGGGCAACATATCAGAGATTGGCAACCATCATGTTCAGAAAATTGCTCGGCAAAACTATGGAGGTTTACATAGATGACATGGTGGTGAAAAGTAAAACTGGGCAGGGACACATAGCAGATTTGAAGGAGGCTTTTGAAATTTGAGGAAATACAAGTTGAAACTCAACGCCTCGAAGTGTGCGTTTGGAGTCGGTTCTGGAAAGTTTTTGGGCCATCTTGTAACCTTGAGGGGGATAGAGGCGAATCCCGACCAAATAAAGGCCTTACAGAATCTGCAGAGTCCTCGGACAACGAAAGAAGTCCAGCGGTTGACTGGGATGGCAGCAGCTCTCAATCGATTTATTAGCCGGTCAAGTGACAAAGTGCCGACCTTTCTTTCAGTTTTAAAGAAAAGGGAAGGATTCAATGGGGAGCAGAATGTGAACAAGCCTTCCAGGATTTAAGGGATATTTGGCCTCTCCTCCCCTTCTCTCAACTCCAGAACCAGGTGAGTCCTTAGTTTTGTACTTAGCTGTTTCTGAGCATGCTGTGAGTGCAGTCCTTTGAGAAATAAGGGATCCGAGCAAATCCCTGTTTATTATGTGAGCAAGACATTGTTAGATGCAGAAACAAGATATTTGCCCCTCGAGAAATTAGTCCTAGCACTAAGGACAGCAACTAGAAAATTGCCACATTATTTCCAGAGCCATAAAGTTGTGGTTTACACTGAGTTCCCATTAAAATCACTGCTCCGAAAGGCAGATTTCTCGGGAAGGATCTCGACTTGGTCCGTTGAGTTGAGCCAATATGACATCGATTATCAGCCGCGCACAGCAATCAAAGGCCAGGTGTTGGCAGATTTTGTGGCAGAATTCTCACCTGCGGTTGCACCTTTGCCTCCTACGAGAAAGGAGTGTGAAGCAAAGTCTCCTGTAACGAAGAAACAGGCATTAGCCGAACAAAATCCCCTGGAATGGAAGCTGTTCGTTGATGGGTCAGCTTGCAACACGGATCAGGATAGGGGTAGTGCTTTTTCCCCCTGAAGGATCAATGTTGGAACTATCTGTTCGGCTTGGGTTCAATGCATCCAACGTGGCGGAGTACGAGGCACTTTTAGCTGGTTTGAGAAGTGCAAAAACCCTAAAAGCCGAACATGTTAGGGTATATTGTGATCACAGCTTGTAGTTCATCAGCTGTCCGGGCAATATGAAACCGGAGAGAAGATGGCAGCCTATGTACAGGCAACCAGAGATCTGCTCGATACTTTTGAAAGGGTGTATATTGAGCAGATAAGTTCTGGAAAGAATGCACATGCAGATTCATTAGCATGGTTAGCTGCAGCTGTACCAACTGAATTCAAAAGAAAGATAGCCGTAGAGTATCTAACTGAGCCGAGCATTGGAAGAAGCATGGAGATGGTCTTGGACGTGAACCAAGGACCAAGTTGGATGGACCCAATTGTTGAGTTTTTACGAGATGAAAAACTCCCTTCAGACAAAAAGGAGGCTCACAAAATTAGGACCAAATCTGCTCGGTTTTGGTTATCACCTGAGGGAAAACTTTACAGGAAGTCTTTTACAGGGCCCTACTTGCTTTGTGTGCATCCTGAAATGGTGCAAAAATTCCTCCACAAAATTCATGAGGGAACTTGTGGAAGCCATGCTGGGGGCCGGTCCATAGCCCACCGAGCAATCACCCAAGGATATTGGTGGCCGTACATGCCAGAGGATGCTAAAGTATAGGTAAAGATTTGTGAAAAGTGTCAGAAGTTTTCACCAATGATTCGAAAACCAGCCGAGGATTTGGTGCCTTTGACAAGTCCCTGGCCATTTGCTCAATGGGGAATGGACATTGTGGGTCCATTACACAAAGCAACTGGGAATCGAAAATTCCTGCTAGTTGCAACAGATTATTTCACTAAGTGGATTGAGGCAGAACCATTGGCTAAATCACCGAACCTATGATAGAAGGTTCGTGTGGAAAGCATCATTACTCGTTTTGGGTCCCTATCATTGATTACAGACAATGGGTCCCAGTTTCAGAAGAAGTTCAAAACTTTCTGTGCCCAGTATGGGATAAGAAATTACTACTCGACTCCAGCCTACCCTCAAAGTAAACAAGCAGAGGCTTCTAACAAAACCATTCTTGATGGGATTAAGAAGCGTTTGGATAAAGCAAAGGGGAAATGGCCTGATGAATTGCCATTAGTTCTATGGGCATACCGAACAACACCTAGGAGGTCTACGGGCGGGACCCCCTATTCATTAGCATATGGAACAGAGGCTGTTATTCCATTAGAAATAGGTCTGCCGACCAACAGGACCACTTTGGTTGAAAGTGGAGGAAATGATAGAGCCTTGGAGATTGAATTAGATCTTGCCGAGGAAAGACGAGAACGGGCCCTAGTGCACTTGGCCTCGTACCAAGAGCAGCTAATCAAAGGCTACAACAAACATGTGCATCCACGGGAATTCGGTGTTGGGGACCTTGTGCTACGAAAGGTGCTCGGCAACACTAAAGTGGCTAATGAGGGAAAGTTAGGGGCCAATTGGGAAGGCCCATATCGAGTTACTGAGATTGTGGGCATTGGGGCTTATCGATTGGCAGAACTGGACGGGAACCCGGTGCCAAGACCTTGGAATGTCCACAACTTGAGAAAGTTTTTATATGAATATACTTTTCTTTATGCACGTCGTGATTGTGTGAGAGTTACGAATAAAACTCTCATGTGTTCTAGTTTTGTTATTTTAGCTGCAAGGGGTACGAATAACGCCCTCTTGAGTTTTACAGATTATGAATGAAATTACTTTGTGTTCTTGGTATTTGTTTTAAATACGAACTACGAGATTCATTTCCCTCATTCGTATTGGGGAGCAGGGTATACATTTAAAGTCCGTGAAACTTAAAACACAACGTATGCAACACTTGTGTGATTTTGAAACTTTTACGTACGAGACACTTGTGAGAACGTAAGTACGAAACACTTGTGTGATGTTTTAAGTACGTGAAACTTAACGAGTATGAGTATGAAAACACTTGTATGGCATTTAAGTACGAGAAACTTAAAACCTTGAGATGCATACGAATACATGCATAAAGCATACGAGAATATGCACAAACTTGGAAGCATACGAATATATGCATAAGTACGTGAAACCTTAAACGAATAAGTACGGGAAACTTACAAACTAAGGAACAGTACGAAATACTAAAAGAGTTTTTCAACACAGTATTCTAACATCACAAGCCCACAATTCAAACAGGTGGCAAAATAGAATGTCAAAAGAGGATTGAACTCATTCATCCTCAGTAAGATCTTGGACGGTTGTAGGAACAGTTGGAGGAACTACAGGTGCAGTAAGGTCGTCTGTGGGATTCTCATCTCCAAGTTGACCACCACTGACTTCCTTTTGGCTAGGGTTGGTCATATCATTTTGTGGCTCAACTTCAGTAACAGGTGGCCCATACGTCAGTACATCTTGTTCTTCATCTCCCTCCTCAGTGATGTCCTCCTCTTGACCAGCAGCTGCACTTGGTAACTCGATGTTGCTCCATAGGGGAGAGGACTCAGGAATCTCAGCTTTTGCAAGGCAAGCTGTCCAGGATGCCACCTAAATTTGATCTTGTATCCTAGGCATCTGGTTCGTATAACTTTCCGTAGCAACCTTGATTCCTTCATTGTACCCCTTTTCAAATGCAGCTTTGGCTTCAGTCTGGCTTGTCTCAAGCTCTTTCAGAGTTTGAGCAAGACTGTCCTCCGCCCCATTCAGTTGTCCCTTCAAGTCATCTGCTACCCCCAGGGCCTGGTTTCTTTCTCTTTCAAGCCTGATGATGGTACGTTGAAGCTTGTTGTTCTCGCTGACAAGTTTGGCACGTTGGGGCTCGGATTGGCTAAATTTTTGAGCCATGGCCACCATTTTTTGCATCACCTGGAACGTTCAAAGCAGCTGTGATAAACATGAATATTAAACGCTGTATACGCTATGGTTACAAAAAGAAACTTTACCTTGGCGTTATGGGACATGAAAGAGCTGAGGAGATTGTTAGGAGACATAGCAACTTCTTTTTGCATATCCCTAGGCAACAGAAAGGCCTGGGACAATGCAAGGGCAGTCCCTTCAGTCTCAATAGTGTCCCGAGCAGTGATAGCTCGGTTCCCATGAGAGAAAGAGGGAGCCCATGCTGGAGCAGGAGATGAGGATGGTGGGGGTCTTTCTTGGGATTCTTCCACCCGTTGACGTTTTTCTCTGTGGATGGCTTCGATTTCTTCTGGAGAAAATCCAGGAGGAGCATCAGTCTGAGTCTGGATACGGCGGCCACGACCTTGACCACCTTGGCCCCGAACAGTGCCACGACCTCGACCAGGAATTGTGAGAAGACTGCCTAGGTCAATTGGTCGGTTCATATATGGAGGTGAGGGGGTGTAGCCACTGGAAGAAGAGTCGAAAGTGGAACTAGAAGCTTCCTCGGCAAGAGGGATTGGTTCGTCAGAGATTGGAGGTGTCCGAGAACGCCTCTGTTCTTGTTCGGGAGCTGGTCTTGAAGGACCAACAATCACGGGATTGTCGGCTGCACGGGTTCGCCGATCAATAAACCCACAGTACGAAGCTTTGTAGCTGAGAAGTACCTGAGCTGCTCTTGCTCGGCCTGCAAGGTATGTCCCTTCGTCGTTGAACGCAAGTGCTCGTTTAATATCAGCTACGTGAACTTGTGGGGTTATGATGTTATAACCACGATTGATGTTGGATGCTGAACGCGACAAAACATGAGCAATAAGGAGCATGAACAAGCTTTTTATTTGAGAAAGATAAACATATGAATTAGGAGAAAAGAACTAACGTGGGCTCCCGAAAATATGAGGAGCATGAAAACCAATCACTTGGCCATCCTCATCCCTGGGTTCGAAGTTGCCCGTAACAATCAGAAAGTCGTCGTCAACCCCACGAGCAGAGTCAGGGAGTTCGAGAACAAGCTTCTTTCTAGAATCCCTACTTTTTATATAATAAGTAAGGGCGTCCTCAGTTCTGGAAATACTGTATAGGTGGTGGATATCGTACAAGCCTAGGGAGGTCCCTAACATTTGATTTAGGGCATTTATACCCATAACTACTCGAAAAAAATTAGCAGAAACCTGCATTGGGGAAAGCCTATAATATGCTAAGACTTGGCGGAGCAGAGGAGTTAAGGGAAATCTAACCCCGCCCTCAACGACGGCTACCACTGGAATGTGAAGGGTGTCGAAATCGAAACTTTCACGAATGGCATCCTCAGGAGCCAAAACAGTAGCTACGTTGTCAGGAATCCCATATCGAGATCTAAAACTAGCCATGGTTTGAGGAGTATTACAGTGTCTTCAAAATCTTCCCATTTCCAGAAAGGTTTTAGGGGTTTCTTTGAAGTATAAAGAAAAAGGGGACGATGAAAACCCTAAAAAGAGATTGTAAACAATCCACCAGAGAAATGGAGCAGTAAGAAGAAGAATGATGACTTATGAAAATAGTCGATGGAATCCCTAAAGAGCAGAACGGAGGAGGCCCTGAGATGATGAACAGTGCTTCAATGGAGGGTAAAAGCTGGAAACCTTCTTTTTTCTGCAGAGGGAAGTCTAAGAGAGAGATTGGGGTTTTCTGAAAATGGGACGAAAACCCAAAAATACCCTAAAAGTGGGGTGGCGTACGTGAAACGTCACCCCAGACGCCGTTTTGAGTGTTCCGTTCCCCAAAAATACGTCTATCCGCATTTAATGTGAGCAATATAATAATCGACACGTGTAAAGATTGGGACTAAAAGCCTGTGACGGCCGAGCGAAAAGATATTTTTCACCATGGCAAGATGACGAAAAATTGCACCTTTGGTGCAGGAGCAGAATACATGCTCGGCGAAAGAGCTTTACTCGTCATCAGGGCAAAGGATAACAAGTAAAATTGGGGAGCAATTGTAAGGAGGTATTCCCGAACAGGCACAAGAAACCACCGAGGACGGTGCTAAGAAAAGGTCAACGTGATTGACCGATGACATGAGAAGTTATTGGTCCAGAGAGGTTATACTATTCTCTGTTCAGGAAAACATAAGAAGTTATTAGACCAAAATAAAAGGAAAGTGACATGTGAAGCCACTGTTCAAGTAACTTGTTCGGCTATGAGAAAGCCGAACAGGAGGAGAACTACTAAAGAAAGGAATGGTCCAAATAAATTGATAAAGGACCAGTTACATGTGAAGTAACTGGTCCAGGCCCTCTGTTCGGCTATGAGACGGCTGAACAAGGAAAGAAGTCCTATCAGATGTTGAAATAGAGGGAACATTCTCGAAGAGCCCAAAAACAGTGGTATTCCGTTAAGGAATAAAGATCCCAAGAAAATAGGATCTGAGAAAGATACCCAACGAGTATGGGACGTTCGGCTCTTTATGAAAAAGATTCCTAAAAGGACTCTTTTCCATAAACTGATAAAGGAAACGAGAATCCTTGATATCCTGGGTTTCCTATACGAGTTAGGAATCCTATGGCAATAGGAATGCTTGGGCAACAAGCATACGCATATCTATAAATATGACGTAAACCTAAAGGTAAAAGGTACGCAATATACTGCATTCTTATTGCTTTCCTACTGATAATTAGGGTTCAATTGCTAGTACGTGATACTAACTTTGGCATCGGAGGGCCTTTGCCACGAGAGGCAAAGGTGCACTCACCCCCTGTCTATTTTGCAGATTAGGGTTCAGAAGATGGATTAGGGTACCAGTGAAGAGGCACGAACAAGCCGTTACAATCCAGTGCTGGTAAAAGCACTAATTGAATTTCTCCACCTACACACGGACATCTCCGGGTAGATCATCCCGCGCTGATGCATTCGACCGGGCAGATGAGGCCAGTTTGCCTCCGGTGCTATGAGCAGTCCCAATTTGTCTGATAGCCATAGCTGTATGAGTGAGTGAAAAGACAAGTAACGAGCCATATAAAACTTGAGCGAGAAAACAAGTGAGGAGCCCCGATATAGCCTAGTCCGAGAGATGAAGTAAAATGTAAATGTGCGAAAACTGGAAAAATGTGAGCTGAGTGAGAGTTTACCTGCAGCAAGAGTGGACTACCGCCGAATATGTTTGTTTGGCCAGTAAAAACCAAATCCAAGCCCATGAGCATTTCCGCCAGAACCAGCGGTACCACATTCCTTCGAGCATCTATTTGAGCGGCAATGCTCACCAGCGAGGGGTTGACTCGCCCATTCGGAGATATTAGTAAGTAAGCAGCCAGAACACTGATCGTTAAGGAAAATCGGCGTCGAGCATGCATGGCTGTGTCCTCTGTGTTCCCTTCAGGCCCATACCACTCCATGCCTGCATGATGTTGATCTGCCCCTCAGTTAACAGACTTTCAGCTGCTCCCCTTGGGATGTTGAGACTTGACTGCAAAAGTTTTGGCATGCTCTTCCTGTAAGGTGGTATGACAATCACGCTCGAAGCAAACCCTTGGCGATATGTTTGAAATTCCTCCACAGTTGGGCATAGCTCATTGTCCCCTAACCTAAAAACATGAACCTCCGGGCCCCAGATCTGTAGGGCTGCCATCAGAATTTCGAGGCGGACCCTCACATTTTGGAGGAAACAAAAAGTGGCCAGCCCGTGAGATCAAAATGATAGCCAATCTCCGGCTACAAAGGCCGTTAGCCATGGACTGTTCAAGATAGGGAGGTTGTTTGCCATTGTGAGGGTGGTGAAAGTTTTAACTTTGAAGGGTATGCCTCACATTTGCAGGGGCATGGTCTTTTATAGCCAAGGCTTTGGAAAATATCCTTCCTTTCAAGGCAAATATCTAAGCAAGGTGGCATTGCCCCTTCAATACAAGGACACACCTGTGAGCTACTCTAGAGGCATCCTGGACGGCCAAGGACAATGATAAGGTTTTCAACGTCTCAGGTTCAAGATTGGTCAAACAAAGGTGGCTTAGCAGGGATTATCCATCATGCGATGGTCTCATTCCATCGCGTGAACAAACCTCCATCGCGCGATTAACTCGCTCCATTGCGCGATGATGCAATCTGCAATTTGACAGTTTGCAGCAGCTACTGTCCAGTTTTGGTCATTTTTTGTTCCAAGGGGTATTTTGCAATTTTGATGGTTCCAGCAAGTCATAATGGGTATATGTGACTGTGTCTAAGCATCAGATTCAAAATATCGCGTTTAACGAAGATTTTGGACCATCGGTGGCCCATTTCAAGTTCAAATTAGGATTTTGGGTGGTCAAAATTCGTATTATCGGCTTTCGCCCCGTTCTCTCATGCTGTGTAGGTCATATGGACCTGATATGGCTGTACAGAGGTGTCGGTTTCAGTCTGGGACATAATCAAGTCGTGTTTTACATCTTGTGTCATTTTTGGCACTTTTGGGGATAATTTTTACTTCGGAACGTATTTCTTAGTTTCGTCGATTCCTATAGGTCATTTTGTACATATTTGATCTCACGGAAGTGTTGATTTTGTCCAAATTGGAATATTTTGAGTTTTGGCTTATTAATGTCCAAAATTTCATTATATTTTCCCGTGTCCTCGTATCCTGGTCATGTCTTAGGGTGCATCCTCGATTTCCTTTTGTGTTAGTTACGCCTGTACATGTATTTGTGTTTGTAAGCAGTCTCAGTATGTCATCAATGCAAGTTTGGTCTTAGTGGTAAATTTTATCTTCTCTAATCTATTACAAGAGTAAATGAACCATGAAAATGCAAATTTTATAGCTAAACCATGATCTATCCATGTCCAAAATAAAGAAAGCTGTTGCATGTTTGGCACTTCGGCCAATCAAAATCATCATGTCTATTGGGCACATCCGCCCGCAAATCAAGAAGGCACGCAGGCCTCAAAACAGCTATCAAATGTCAGCTGGGGCCTATTCGCCCATCATCTACCTATCTACTTGGGCATGTAGGCCCAAAAGCAAAAGTCAAAAGTGCAGGAAGTAAATGAGGCTTCATAGTAGCCCTCAATCCTCTCCGAGCCATTCTCCGTCGCCGTCATCGTCATCTATCTCTCTAGGATCTTGCTTGTATCCGGGATCGTCTGCAGTGTCATCAGAGCCGCTGCCATTGGATGACCCCTCTTCCTCTTCTTCTTCTTCTTCCTCCTCTTCATCCTCCTCCTCAGAGACCTCAGGAAGGATTAGTAGTTTTTTGCGGACTGGCTCGTCTTGTGAGGGCTTCTGGCGCATCTTGATTTGGTATCGCTCCTCTGCGAGCGCCATAGCCTCTCGGGCTGCGTCCTCGCTCGCGGTGGTCGGCTATGAGCCTCTCGTCTGTCACCTAGTAGTAACCGAAGGAGTAGGAGCCCTCTCAGCCAAATTCCTCTGTGGAGGGTCTCTAGCGCTTTTTCTCCTAGGAGCCGCCTGTCTTTGTGCCTACATGGTAATTTTTGTGCATTTGTATACATTGTGCATATTGTATGTTTGAAAGCAGGTATGGTCAATTTCAAATCAATGGCTTTTAAGGTGTATTATGTATCGAAAGGAGATGCATATATCAAGTATTGAAAGCAAGAGCGTATCGTTTTCTGAAAGGGGTACCTGAGATCTCCGAACTGCCAGTGGAGAAGTTGGTGCTGGATAGTGCAGGTCCAATGGCAAACCACTTGCTGCTCTTCTTGCTATGTTCTCCAATGCAAGCATGTGACAAACAACTTCGTTCACCCACTCAGTTGGTACCTGCAATAGTGATTTGGGAGTTTTCAAGGCAATTCAGCGATAATTCAATTCTAGTGACATGCAATGAAAGGAAACAACAATGTCTTATTGGAACACTAATCGATGCAGGCTCAACTCTGGCCTGGGTTAGGTGTAGCTTGGCTAGATTGCCTTGAGAGTCTACCACTGCTATCTTCCACGGTAACTCTGGTGGCCGACCTCTCACTGGTCCGCTCAAGCCTCGTCTCACGCGGCCCTTGCCACCACTCTGTCTCTCTCCTGTAGCCCTCCTTTCCTCAGCGGCTCCATGAGCCTGACTTCAGACCTCTCTAAACTCCCGGACTCTCAGCGGCCCTACCAAACGCTCCTTCTTGTATGTTGCATAGTCCATGTCAAGATGTAAGTGGCGTGTCAGGTCGGTGTCAGGTTGCGTAAACATCTCCAGCTCAGCTAGTGTGTACTCCCTATGTGTGAGGCCCGTGGTGGAAGTGGCCCCAGCGTCTGGAACTCAGTGAAGCCGAGCGATTGGCTTGTCACTCGGTCTCCCAAGTACCACTGCTAACCAAAGGCTTACTCCAGCAACACTGTGCTAGCCGTCACAACCCTGCTCCTAGCCAGGTACTCGGGTTCTGGCCCTGCCACTCTCCAAGGATCCCACTTGATCTGCACACAAGATGGAAGGAAAATGCAAGTATTGATCAGCGACAGCATTAAAGCAGTACGAAGGGATGTGTACTTTGTTCGGTCAAGTTTCGTGATTATACCTGTGAGGGGCAGAGCTCGTCTAAGTATATCCAAAAGTCATTCAGATCACCCCTTCCTTTCTTCTCCCCTATGTTCTTTTTGCTCCAAATATGAGCACCCGGGAGAATTCCCAAGTCCAAGCTCTTGGATGTTGGGTGACACATGTTCAAAACCTCGTAGGCCCAGAGCTGCATGGTTCACAAGCAAAGCAAATCATCAGTGCATACAATAATACAATCAAGCAGGCTATACAATCAAATGGATATAAGTGTAATCTGAAATTGTGCTTTACTATATTGAAATCCTACCTCCCATCCTCCAATACCCAGCAGTACTCATCTCCGTCCTCGACTAGTCGCCCAAGAAACCAGAGGCCGCGCCCAATGTCGCTCCGCCCCAGTCAAAGCGCGAAGCTGTCCTTAAGTCCCTCAGTGCAGGCAAGTATGACAAATGGACCTGTTCGCGCGCGAGGTGGCTCAAAGGACTAAGCGGGCGTGCCAAGACTTGTCGCGTCTAACGTAAAGGGCTGAGCGTCCCTTTTCTGACTTCTAGATCTGAGAGGGCGATAGTGCTGCAACCTAAGGGCTGGATTGCAGTAAAGGTCCGTGGTTTTGCCTCTTCGTGTGAGGACTTAATAATTTCCTAACCGTGTAGGAAAGAAAGTAACAGCGTAGAATTACTTCACTATATCGTAATAATAAAGTAGGGGGTGAAGAGAGATATGAATAACTTTATTATGTTCCGTAATAATAAAGTTGGGATACAAGGGAGATAGAAACCCGAATTACTTGGTGAAGTAATTGAGTGAGGGTGAGAAAATAGAGATAGTTGCTTCGTTGGGAAGGCTTTGGTTTTTAAGCGTTGAGCTTGATTGGTGTAGGAACCCTTTTTTCTTCTTGTCTTCTAGTATTTATAGGCCAAGGGTCTTCGGTTTTCTGCACGTGAAAGGCTCGTTGTTCTCTTCTCATGGCGCCATGTGTCTTTAGTAACTTCCCCTTCATGAGATCATGGGCGAATGGGTGGTTAATGGAAGTTACAAAAAGTCATGGGCAAATAGTGCACTAGTCCAGATCTAGGCCGAGCTTCCAGCCTTCACCACGAGCCGCCATGTGTCCCGAGTAAGCCTCAAATGTTGCCACGTGTCCCAAATAACTACCCATTAACATATTAGTGGGATCATGGGTAGTAATTGGAGGTAAACAACAATTACCCATGTGTTTATTTGCTCATGGGTGATTAATGGGATAATGGGCCTACTTTTCCTCCTTCCTTTGTGGGCGGCAAAGAACTCCCAGCCATTTGACTTGGTCAAATGGCTTTCACCAGGCAACACTTCCTTATTTCTTTCCACTTTTCATGGGCCACTTGGGTAATGGGCCATTTAATTAAATTAAATGGCCTACTAACACGTTTAGCCCATATCAGCGTTTGGGCCAGCCGAATTCTTTTACCAATTAGCCCAAAAACCTTCAAAATTGAGCCCGAAACAAACTAAAATTAATTGGGCCTAGTCAACACGGGTTTGGCCCATTAATTTTAACCCAATTCCTTTCTATTTTTTGGCCTAATTTAATTAAAAGATAATTAAATGGCCTTCCAACGCTTGCCCAGGATTGGGTGCCAAAAACGGGTGTAAACAATGCCCCCCCATGCCTTGATCTTGTTCAAGATCTAGGCTTGTAAATTAGGACAAAGTACAGTTTTTGGCATAACCAAACGAGTCCTTATTGCTAGATTTGAAAAAATAATCAGGCTTTATTTAGCCTAAGAATTTTTCAAAAGTTCAAATATTTATATTTAAAAAGATAATTAGGCCATAACAAGCCTAACCACTTTTCAAGTTCCAAAATATATCTCCTTAATTGAATTTGAATCCTTTCGTTTTGAATCTTCAACCATCTTCGAGATAAATAACCCCCCAAAGGAGTCTTGCTGGCGGCAACAATTATCACCCTCTTAGGCCTGAGGGACACGTGTCATCACCCCAGGCCGTGCATTGGCTGCCATGCAGCTTTTCAAACCGTCAGGACTCTTCGCATCAACCAAGAGTCCAACCTTTGAGCTACTTCTTCAATTTCGATTAAAGGGATAGAGAGAGAAAGGGAAAAAACAACGGCATTAATTGTGCCGTCACCCACAAAACCCCATTCTTGCTTTTCACTCTCTCTCTCTACATCTTCTCTGTCTCTCCTCTTGCTGCTCGAACGAAGTCCAGAAAAAGCCCTAAACCGCCATTCTTGCACTCAAATCCTCTGATCTACACCAGAGATGGCGACCCACAAAGCTAATGCTCCTCCTCCAAATACCAACAATCTCGCCATCCAAATCCGTAAGATCATTGATGAAGAGCGTATAGCAATTACCAATGACGTCCTGGTCATTGCAAATGCCGATCGAGTTGGGTTGGGGCCCGCATTTCACTCAGGGTTTCCTTCCCAACTGGCACCGATGTATCCGTTGGCCGAGGAAGTCCTTCCCTTTGAATCTCCATCCCTTGACTGGAGTCGTTTCAACACTGATATCCCCAATCGCCTCTGGCACAGACTTGATGCCAAGTACGTAGAGTGGCTTGACCGAATGCCTGAAGCCAAGGGTGATCTGTGGAAGCAAATAGGGATTCGAGACGCCATTCTGCTCAGCCGGTCACTTATTGATATGGACAAAAATCTCTTCCTGGCTGCTTCTCAATTCTGGTCAGTTACCACAAATTCATTCCATTTTAAGGTAGGCCTGATGAGCCCTACCCTTCAGGACTTAGCTTTCTTGACAGGCCTCCGTCCCCATGGGATAGAGGCCAATTACTTTTTGTCACAGAAAACTCCTTACTTTGAGTATAAAGAACCCTTGTCTTTCACCCCTTTCATTAACCATTATGCCAAAAAGGGACCCGTTGAGGATAGTGAACATGTGGCATTTCTCCTGTATTGGTTGAATAAATTCATCTTCTGTGTCTCCGCGAATAGAGTCACCAAGGATTTTATAGACTTGGCCTGTGCCCTAGCTTCTGGGCAGAAGCTGGCATTAGGCCCATTGGTCTTAGCCCATCTCTACCGTGGTATGAAGGAACTGATTAGCAACAAATTTATCTTTGCCTCTGGACCCCTGTGGATTATGACCCTATGGTTGTGGTCCTACTTTCCTAAACTTGCCCCACCCATGAACAAAAAGCCAAAACACACCTGTTATGGCCTCCATTACACTGATGCTCGCGGCCCTAGATACGCCTTCGGGACCTACTTCAAGTTCTTTTACCATGAACTCACTGGGATGAGGAAGAACTGGCTGCCCTTTGTTAGGGATACGGTGCCCTGGTGGTTGAAACAAGAAGCCTCAGACCCAGGTGACGACTATGACGACCATCTCGAGATTTGGAGTAGCTTTCTGATTTCCAGGGACCTCATGTATGGCATGGCCTATACTCCCACCAATTACAAGTGTGGAGTTGAATATTATAATGCAGCCCAATTTACCAGACAGTTCGGCCTTTGTCAACTCACTCCATTGCCTCCATACCAGTCCTTGAATGAGGACTTCACAGACAGGCCCGCCGTTCAACCAAAGGACCTAGAGAGGGTTAGGAACACTCTCCCTGAGCTTCGGAAGAGCTTTGCCCTTCATTGCTATGCTGAACGCACCAACAAAGGAGCCAAATTTGATAGTTGGTGGGGAGGCTACAAAAGAATGCATTTCGTTAAATCCTACCTGAAGGTCTTGACCACACTTCTGCCGCAGTCTGCTGGAGTGCCTGAGGCTGGCATTACCATGCCCTTACAACAGATCAGTCCTTCTCCATCCTTGAACATAAAGAGAAAAGGTAAGACCCACCCCTTTGCTGTTGTAAATATCTTGAATTCAATATTTTTGGGTTAATCTCTTCCTTGTCTCCAGGTCCAGAGAGCATTCCTGATGAGACCCCTACTGAAACTGCGCCACAGAAACCCAAAAAGACTAAGATGCTTGCCCGCAAGCAGGCGCCAGAGGTAAAACTCCTTTAGCTTCTCCCCATTCCTTCTGTACATCACTTATGTCTTAAATCTCCTCACATGCCTCTCAGACCACTGTGGCGGGTAGAACAAGGAGTAGTGCCAAAACCAGCTCTCCTGAGTCTGACCCTTTGGAAAAGGTTTGTCCTCCTCCTAGCTTTGCCCTTAGCCTCATTGAAACCTTCTGCTAAATTTCCTTTCTCTTGACAGGCCACCTCCAAGATCAAAGAAGGGCAAGCTGATTCCGCTCCTACTAAGAAGAGGTTGAGGAAGAAAAAAAACCCTGCTCCAGTTGACTCTAAAAATACCGTGTCTGCCACAGCGGGCAATCCCATTGAAAGGATGTATTGTGACATGTCTTCTTCAGCATTTATGGCCCCTTGTTATCACCTAATCCCTCTTGCTTTTAATCCCAAGGAACTTGATGATTATTTCGAAGAAGAGAAAGAGATAGAAGACAAAGGGCTGGGCATGCCTCAACAAGAACCTGAACACGAAGCATCATCTAGGACCCCAGAGAAGCCGAGTTCTCCAGTGATCAAACCTGTCCCATCGATTGATCCTCCTGTCGAACCTGAATTCGTTGTCGTGCCAGAGGAAGAAGAAGAAGAAGATCTGGACACATTATTTCAGTCTGCTCAGGATTTGCTAAAGGCAGCCAATTCTGGTACCTCAGGTAGTGGTCTTGGGTCAACCTCCCAATCTCAGTTTACACCGGATGAAATTGCCGAGGCCAAAACAGCTCTTAGGATGACCATTCTACAGAACTTCAAGGCTGTTGTCCATCCAGCTCGAGCCTCGAGTATCAAGAAGGCCATGGAGGTGCTGGTGAAGTCCCAGGCCTTGGGTACAGAGGAGACCTCCCTTCAATACTTCCAAAAAGACTTCCCTACCATGATCAAGTCCTATGATTCTTTCTCCCACAAACTTAACAAGGTCAATGCCAAGCTGGCGGAATTGGATCTGGTTGATATGGAGCTCACCAAATTCAGTTCCGAATGGAATCAGCTTAAAGAAGACATCAAGGTTAATGAAGCAAGCATCACTACCACCTCCAATGAAATTTAGGATCTCAAAACCCAATTGGCAATAGCTGAAGGCCGGATGGAAGACCTTCGGAAGGAATCCAAAGTCTTGTCCCAACATCATGAAGAACTAAAAGCTGGATCAAAAAGCCAGAAGATGACGTTGAACCTCCTGGTTGAAGAAGTCCCAGGCCTTCGTGGACAACGAGACACATTGGAAACTCAGCTTGCCAATCTTGACACTTCGTGGGCAAACCTCAAAAGCAGTCTTGAAGGCCTCCTATAGGTCTTGACCTCAAAAACTTTCACTTTTGAACTATGGTTTGTAATAATTAGTTTATCTGCTTCTTGCCTGGCCTGGAACTTTCCCTTAAACGGCCAAGGCAATGGTTTGGTTTGATAACAGGTGGCCTGAACTTGAGGCCTTTTTGAATTTTGCATAATAGGTATCATGGCCTCCGTTCAGACCTTGCTATAAAATCTTACCGTGGTTCGTTAAATTGGATTTCTCCAAAGTCTCTCATCTCCCACATAGTAGGGTAGTGATGCTTTAGATACTTTCCATTCGTTAAATGCTTAAACAGACTACCATTTAGGTCCATAAGAAGATATACATTACCTCTAAGGACTTGAGCAATCTGGTAAGGTCCTTCCCAGGTTGGAGACCACTTGCCATATCTTGAGTTCTTTTCTCCTAAGGGGAAGACTACCTTCCAAACCAAATCACCCTCAGTAAAGCTCTTTTTCCTTACACGTTTGTCATAAGATCTAGCAACTCTTCTTTTCTGAACCAACATATGATCAAGGGCTGCAAGTCTAACCTCGTCCAAGTCCTCAAGCTCCATCAGCATGGCCTGCGTAAAGTCTGTAGGAGTGAGGCCATGTTGATATGCTATTCTTGCTGACTTTACTGCTACCTCCATTGGTAGGACTGGATCATGCCCATATACCAACATATAAGGAGTTATATTGGTGGCTTCCTTCTTTGAGGTTCTGTAGGCCCATAAGGCCTCAGAAAGCAATTCGTGCCAGGCCCTTGGATTATCTTCCACCATTTTTTCTATAATGTTGACAAGAGTCCTGTTGGTAGATTCAGCTTGACCATTTCCTTGTGCATAATAAGGAGTAGAGTTGGAGATAATAATATTTTGCTGTGCAGCAAAGTTGATCATTTGTTCCCCCATAAATATTGTACGCCTATCTGCAACTAAGTGTTCAGGTAGCCCAAACCTATGGATGATTCTTTCCTTGATCACTTTGATTACTTCTTGTTGATCCACAGACTTTAATGGTACTGCTTCTGCCCACTTGGTGAAGTAGTCCGTGGCTACCAAGATGTAAGTATGATTCCCAGATGAAGGAGGATAAATTTTCCCAATCACGTCAAGGGCCCAACCTCTAAATGGCCAAGGTTTGACCACGGCATGGTAATCAGCTGCAGGAACACGCTGAATTGGGCCATGGGCTTGGCAAGGTTGACATCCTTTGGAAAAACGAATACAATCCTCTAAGATTGTCGGCTAATAGTATCCATACCTTCTAATTAGCCATCTCATCTTTATTCCTGATTGATGAGCTCCACAGATTCCTTCATGAACTTCACTCATGACCCTCATAGCCTCGGGGTGCCCTAAACACCTTAAAAGTAAATCATCCTCAAAGCTTTTCTTGTATAATTCATCACCCACAAGGATATAGCTCATAGCCCTTCTCCTTACTTTCCTAGAGGTTTTGTGATGAGGCCTCCTTAGGAAGGAAATAATAGGTGTACGCCAATCGTTCTCTGGTTCATCATCTGATTCTTCACCTATGAAGTCTGAAGTAAACACCTCCAGTCCTAGACCTCTCCTTCTAACAGATGGTAACAACCTCTTTTGGACTGTGATGATATTGTGGATTGTTTCTGGAGCTAGCTTCAGACCTGTTGAGGCCTGAGCCAAGCTGTTGGCTTTAGTGTTCATACTCCTTGCCATGTGCTTGACAGTTACATTATCGAAATCTTGAATTAATTGCACTGCTGCCATATAATAAGGAGCCAAGTCCTCACTATAGCATTTGAACGTTCCCACCAAGTGATTGATTACAAGGTTTGAATCCCCAATAATCTTTGCTTCTCTGGCCTCCAGATCTCTTAGGATCTCAAGGCCTATAAGAACTGCTTCGTATTCAGCTTGGTTATTTGTACATGGGAAATCAAATTGAAAGGATGGTTCAGTCCTCAGGCCCTGAGGAGAAATAATAATTACTCCACAACCTGAAACCTGCTGAGTCCTTGATCCGTCAAAGAGCAGTGTCCAAGGAGTAAGTGATATCTCAAGGGCATTCAGACTTAACTCGGACTCATCGCCGATATCCACGCATGGATGATCAGCAAGAAAATCCGCTAAGGCCTGGCCCTTTACAACCTTCCGAGGAACGTATTGAAAACTGAACTCCATTAGAGCTAAAGACCATTTTCCAATTCGGCCTCTCATGATTGGCCAAGAAAGCAAGTATTTAACTAGGTCTATTTTACTCATGATGTAAACCAAAACGGGAAGCATGTAGTGCCTCAACTTTATTGCTGAAAAGTACAAGGCAAGACAAATCTTTTCAATAGGAGTGTATCTCCTTTCACAAGGAGTCAACAACCTACTCAAGTAATAAACCGCCTGTTCCTTCCCTTGAGTGTTATCTTGAGCCAAAAGGCCTCCAATAGAGCCTTCAGCTGCTGAGATGTAGAGCTTCAACGGCCTGTTCTTGATGGGAGGCATAAGGACTGGAGTCGTTGCTAAATAACCTTTGATCTCATCAAAGGCCTTTTGATGGTTTGCCTCCCACACAAAAGCGTCATGGTCCTTCAGTTTCAAGAGCGGAGAAAAGACCTAAACCCTTCCAGCTAGGTTTGAGATAAACCTTCTCAAGAAGTTGAACGAACCCAAGAGCTTCTGCAACTCCTTCTTGGTGGTAGGAGGCTTTGCTTCCATAATTGCTTTGGCCTTATTCTTGTCAACTTCAATCCCTCTGTTGTGGACCAAGAATCCAAGGAACTTGCCTGCGGAGACTCCGAAGGCACACTTCAAGGGGTTTACTTTCAAATCAAACTGTTGCATTCTCAAGAAAGACTTCCTCAAGTGTTCCAAATGTTCATCATAGGACTGAGACTTGACCATGATGTCGTCAATGTAAATCTCCATGAAATGGCCAATGAAATCATGAAATATGGCGTTCATTGCTTGCTGGAACGAAGCACTAGCATTCTTTAGGCCGAAGGGCATTACAACCCACTCAAAGGTTCCCAGGGCTCCAGGACACCTAAAAGCGGTCTTAGCCGTATTGGCCTCGTCGATAAAGATCTGATTGTAACCAGAATGCCCGTCCATGAAGGACAAGACCTTGTGACCCGAAGCTCCATCTACCAACTGATCTACGATCGGCATTGGATACTCATCCTTTGGGGAAGCCAAGTTCAAATTTCGGAAGTCTACACACACTCTGACCTTGCCGTTCTTCTTAAGGACTGGCACAATATTAGAGAGCCAAGTGACATACCTGGCTGTACGTATGAATCCAGCATTGAAAAGGCGTTCAATCTCATATTTGACTTGTAAGTAAACCTCATTGGACATCCTCCTTGGCGGTTGTTTGAAAGGTCTAAATTCTGGTTGTATAGGCAACTTGTGCTCCACTAGGTCTCTGGACAGACCTGGCAGCTCTTCGTAAGTCCAGGAAAAATAGGACTTGAGTTCTCCCAAGAGCTGAATGAACTTTTCCTTCACATCCTCTGGCAGAAGTTGACTAATATATGCAGGTTTGGGATTTTCTGAATCTCCCAAATTAACTTCTTCTAAAGGATCTTGTACATCAGCCTTTAAGTCATCCAACGTGGCCGGGGCTGCCTCAAGGTCTTCCAGGCGGATTTCATCAAGATCTTCAACCAGATTTTCGTCTTCGTTGATTACTTCGGCCACACAGGCCGAAAAATCTTCCTCATACTCTTGACTTCCCATCAGCCTCTTCTCTAGTAGATAGGCTTCAAACTTTGACAATGTGGTCTGGAGGGCCACATGTTTCTCTACTTCTGAAGGGCTTACTGACATTGAGAAGGGTGTTTAGATGAAGCTATAATCGGCCTGCTTGACTCCGTAATCATCGGACAGATTAATTCTTGAAAAAGTGCCTTCACTTCTTCAGCTGATTTCTTGTTATGAATGGGAGCTATTCTGTGGCGGCCATACTTGTCAAGGTCTGCCACCTTCATTGGACCAACCCCCTCATCCTATAAGTGGGCCTCAGCGTGGTTAGTAGAGGCCTTGAATGGTCTACGGTCAGCCCATATTACCTCCACGTCTTCTTGATTCCAGAAAATAAAACATTGGTGAAGGGTTGAGGGGACCGCTAGACAGGAATGAATCCAATCTCTCCCCAGTAAAACATTGAAGGAAGAGTGTGAATTGACAATAAAGAAAGGCGTTGTCAAGGTCTTGGATCCTATCGTTAAATTCATGATCAAAATACCTTGGCAAGCTGTCTCCTTCCTAGTGAAGTCAGTCAAAGTGGCGTTGCATGAAACCAGGTCTTGATCTGTCTTCCCGAGCCTCTGCATCATGGCCTTAGGAATGAGATTGGCTGCTGAACCATTGTCCACCAGGATACGGTTCACTGGCATCCCATCAAGGCAACCAGTAATGTATAAGGCCTTGATGTGTTTGTTCATCGTAGGACTCGGCCTTTCAAAGATCACGCTAGCTGCACGATCTTCACTCTTCTCTTCGGTCTCGTCTTTTAACACGATCAGTGAAGGCCCATTCAGTCCTACAGAGAAGGACTCATTTAAAATCTCCGCTGTCCATCCCATCTCTACAACATCTCCCTCCATGGCTGTTGGAGTGTTGTCCTTGGCTTCCAGATCTGCTGGTAAGAACACGACCATGTTGCATTGCATGTTATGACCCTGTCCAGGGACAAACACCTTAGCCTGTGGATTCAATTTGGACTTGCCCCCCGAGTCTAGCTTTCTAGGTTCAAGGGCTGTCTTCTGGAGCAAAGTAACTTGTCTTGGTGGAGGTTGAATCCTAGCCTCCTTAAGAGTTCTTTCCAGGAGAGGTTGTTTCTTGGGTACCATTGCCTGCTTTGGAGGTGGTTTGGTAACTGCCTCCTTGTATGTCTTCTTGAACGGGATTTGCTTCTGGGATAAAGTCCTTGGAGAAGGCTCAACGATAGCCTCTTCCACAGTCCTTTCCAAGGGCTTGTATACTCTTTTAGCCTTAGGTTTTTCAACCACAGGCTCTTCTGCCAGGACTTCCACCTTTGTTTCTTCTTTGGGGTCGTCTTCCTTCATAGGATTGTCAAGTAGGTCTGATTCTTCCTCAGCCCTTCTTGCTGCCTGCCTGAATCGTTGGCGGCGCCTCTTCAGAGATCTGGACAAGGGTGGAGGTTCAGAAGGAAACTTGGGATGTTCCACCCTGTGCCATTCATCTGGAGGAGTGACCGGAGGTCTCACAACCCTTTGTTTATCCCTGGAAGGAGCAGATATCCTCAAGTTGACGAGCTCATCTTCAATTTCAACCAACCCCGGCTGGATCCGGTTGAACACAGATTCGCGTACAACCCTTCTCCCTTTAGACCTGCGTGGCTCCTTAGGACTTGATTCAGCCCTTCCCACAATAATGCTTTTCAATACTGGCTTGCTAGGATTGGCATGATGTCCACACTCCGTGCACACCATGGAACAAGTTGGTTTGTCTGGCTTCTTCACTCCTGAAGGTCTGGACCACCAAGAGTTCTGCTTCTCAAACTTCCTAACTCGCTCAGTTCTGACATCACCCTCATCATAATAAGGATCCCAGCACCTGCCTGGGCTGGACTTGTAGACTGCTCTGGAAGGGGCTCCCAAACTTATCTTGTGCCTAGGAACAGTCCTAGGCATGTCCCTCATGTTGACGGAGATCATATTTGTACTCAGCCCTGAAGGAAAGGGATTGCCATCTACCCCCATGGGCTGCTTGTCTTTCTCAGGGAATTTGAACTCTCCCCGCTTAATTTTGTCCTGTATATCATTTCTAAATACTATGCAATTATTTGTAGTATGACTCCAAGAATTGTGATACTTACAATACTCTTTGCCCTTCAATTCTTCCGAAGTTGGAATCTTGTGACCAAAGGGCAGTTTGAGCAGCTTGTCGGCCAGGAGTTAATCAAAGATGGCTTCAGCCCTACCCACGTCGAATGTATAGGTTCTGGTTGACTTATTGAAACTGCTCTGGGCTGGTTGCTTTGTGGGCTTCATCTTGACAAAGGCCTTGCAAACGTATGGCTTTTTGTTGATGATTTCAGCCACTGCTACGTCTAGGTCTGCCTCTGCTTCCACTACAGCAACCTCATAATTAGGGTCGCGGTAATACGTCCCTTTAGATGCCGTCTTCCTGTCCTGTTCTTTCGCCAAGAACTTTTCATAATGAGAAGCCTTAGAAGATAATTCGAACAGGCCTCTGAACTCCGTTCCATAAAACTTCTTCTTCATTTCAAAGCCCAGGCCATTTAATGCTATACGCACATATTCGGCCTCAGGAAGGACTATCTTGCATTTGAATCGAGCAGTTTTGAAACGTAGGAGGTAGGACTCCACGGACTCTAGATGGGTTTGACGATAGCATGAGAGGTCCGCCAACGTCACTTCTGGTTCTACCCTGTAGAACTGCTGGTGGAACATCTCCTCCAGTTGAGCCCAAGTCTGCACGGAGTTGGGTGGAAGGTTGATGTACCAAGTAAAGGCTGTCCCAGTCAGAGAATTGGGAAAAAGCCTCAACTTCAGAGCATCAATGGTTCCAGCTTCTCCACATTGAACTTGAAATCTAGTGATGTGCTCCACCGTCGACTGCATGCTCTCACCATTGAAGGTCTGAAATTCTGGAACTCTATAACCCTTTGGGAAAGGTGTATTGTCTACCCCCTCGGTATGAGGCTTCCTTTACATTGGCTTCCCAAAGGTCTGAAACCAGGTCCTAACTGCTCCTGGAGCAAGTTCAAGACTTGATCCCTTCCCATGACTAGGTCTGGCTCAGGAGGCTGCTGTAGGTGCGCCTCTTGTGCCTGCTGGTTCTGGGCAGGACTTGCCCCCCGAGTATCAGAGCTTTGAGGGGTATATGTACCTCCTTTGTTCTTTCCAGAGCCCTGGCCTCCTTGCGAAGGCCTTTTGTCTGTCTTATCACCCTTGTCGGGTTTGTTCTGATCCTCGACCAAAATAAACTTTTGATCATTATTTGGAGGCGTCGAAGCTCCTCCAATCACGACTCCCTTCTCCTTTTGCCCCCTGAGTGCAGGGCTATTAGACGAAGTAGCATGGTAAAATGTCTGAGGAGGGGGAGGAACCCCCAATAGGCCAGCTTGGTCTTGACCGTTGCCAAAGACACCAAACTGTGGAAAGCCCTGCTGCTGAGGAGCGAGCGGTAGCCTCTCTGTAAGCGTAACAACCATTTTGTTGACTGCTATGGTCAGAGGTTCCAAGGACTGAGTGAACGATTGCGAGATAGACTGCGTCACGTTGTTCGAGATATCACGTCCTGCCATGAACATATAATTTTTGACGCTGTCGGTAGCGTCACTAAGATCTTGGGCGCTGATCTGAGGACCAGCTTCCTCAAGTAATGGCACGTCGACTGCCACTCCCTTAGAACTCTATGGTGGATCCGGGATGGGTGGATCCGGTTGTTGCTGCGGCTTCCTGACCATGATAAAATCCTTAGACGATTAGGGTCCCACCGGGCGTGCCAAAAAGACGTTCGCGCGCGAGGTGGCTCAAAGGACTGAGCGGGTGTGCCAGGACTTGTCGCATCTAACGTAAAGGGCTGAGCATCCCTTTTCTGATTTCTAGATCTGAGAGGGCGATAGTGCTGCAACCTAAGGGCTGGATTGCAGTGAAGGTCCGTGGTTTTGCCTCTTCGTGCGAGTACTTAATAATTTCCTAACCGTGTAGGAAAGAAAGTAACAGCATAGAATTACTTTACTATATCGTAATAATAAAGTAGGGGGTGAAGAGAGATATGAATAACTTTATTATGTTCCGTAATAATAAAGTTGGGATACAAGGGAGATAGAAACCCGAATTACTTGGTGAAGTAATTGAGTGAGGGTGAGAAAATAGAGATAGTTGCTTTGCTGGGAAGGCTTTGGTTTTTAAGCGTTGAGCTTGATTGGTGTGGGAACCCTTTTTTCTTTTTGTCTTCTAGTATTTATAGGCCAAGGGTCTTCAGTTTTCTGCACGTGAAAGGCTCATTGTTCTCTTCTCATGGCGCCATGTGTCTTTAGTAACTTCCCCTTCATGTGATCATGGGCGAATGGGTGGTTATTGGAAGTTACAAAAAGTCATGGGCAAATAGTGCACTAGTCCAGATCTGGGCTGAGCTTCCAGCCTTCACCACGAGCCGCCATGTGTCCTGAGAAATCCTCAAATGTTGCCACGTGTCCCAAATAACTACCCATTAACATATTAGTGGGATCATGGGTAGTTATTGGAGGTAAACAACAATTACCCATGTGTTTATTTGCTCATGGGTGATTAATGGGATAATGGGCCTACTTTTCCTCCTTCCTTTGTGGGCGGCAAAGAACTCCCAGCCATTTGACTTGGTCAAATGGCTTTCACCGGGCAACACTTCCTTATTTCTTTCCACTTTTCATGGGCCATTTAATTAAATTAAATGGCCTACTAACATGTTTAGCCCATATAAGCGTTTGGGCCAGCCGAATTCTTTTACAAATTAGCCCAAAAACCTTCAAAATTGAGCCCGAAACAAACTAAAATTAATTGGGCCTAGTCAACACGGGTTTGGCCCATTAATTTTAACCCAATTCCTTTCTATTTTTTGGCCTAATTTAATTAAAAGATAATTAAATGGCCTTTCAACGCTTGCCCAGGACTGGGTAGCAAAAACGGGTGTAAACAGGACCTTACTACGCCTATTTGGATACAAAGACGCGCCAAAGAGGAGCAGTAGGTATGCCCGAGCCATCTGCTCCGCTTCCTGTTCAGTTGTCACCTTTTTTTTTGAGGTATTTAGTGAACTACTCGTACCTCGCCATCCCTTCCTCAATCTTGGGCGCTTCTCCCAAGAACCATTCTAGAGCCACTGGGTCTTCGTGAATGCCCAAATCAAACGGGATAGGCTCGCCCCCAACTCTCAAGTCGGTAATCCCTGCAAAGTCAGCAGGTGTCACCGTCATCTCCTCGAGCGGTAGGTGAAAGGTGTTGGTAGTGTCCCTCCACCTCTCTGTAAGTGCTACTAAGACGGCATGGTCATTTCTGACCGAAATGAGGGTTTGGATGAACTCTCTGAAGTCCGCTTCATCCACTAACTGCCTTACCGTTGCCGGTAAACCCTGGTATAACGCCAAAGAGCTACATGTGCCTCCGAAGCCACGGATATCCCTCTGCCTCGCTCTAGCCTGTTTTAGACACAAAACAAGCAACGAGAGGGCATGTCAGCATGCAAGGCTTTCATTCTCAAGTTCTAGGTAATCAATGCAGCCTGGTAACAAATGGTTGGTTCAAGTTATTATGTTGCATGCATGGCATTCGATATGAGGATCGTGGTATCACAGTTCGGTCTTTTCTTTTAAGGATTATCGTGTGTGTTTCGACATTCATGTACAAGTAGGCAAATTCAAATTTGAAAATACAAAGGGGGATTTTGGAAGTTTACCTCTGTCCAGCTGCTCGAAATATGGGCCTCGGGATCTCTCAGGACGAACTCAGAGTCGTACTTTGTTTTGTCGTGGCCTATATGCTGCAAAACCTGATGGCACAAACAAGTGTGGTGTGGGTGGTACGTACCCCTCTGCTGTAAAAGGGACACGAGTCAAACTCTCCGCCTCTATCACTGCCGTCACTCTAGGCCCGTACACCTAGCTCCAGCCCTCTCTTCGGCCTCCATGCCCCTCAAATCCTCCTCCTCATCGGCTCTCTCCCTCTCGGCCTTTGCTGCAGCCTCTGAAGCCGTTATCTCTCTCTCTCCCTCCTCTTGAGCCTCCAAAACAGCGGCACCTATTACAGGGTTATCCTCCAAAAGTCGGGCTAGTTGGTTGTCGCTCAAAAGCTCTGCGACATCTTGCTTGGTGATCAGCCTATGGCTTGACGATGTCGCCGCTGGCCGGAAGAGTACATCCTCCTCTCTGTACACAAAAGGGACCCCCGTGGTCTCTTCCTCTTCAGCCGCTACACCTTTGCCTCTCGCCGGGTCTCTCGGCGTAAACCCACTCGGCCCCATGCCATCACCATCAGCACCACTGCCCTCAGCGCCTCCAGAATCGCCACCAATCACCACCGAGCCTTCCACTGTTACGATCGGGTCCAATGGCCGAACAACAGACCTCGTGGCCCTAGCTTCCTCCGTCGTGCGATAGTCGCCTTCGCCACCTACCTTATGCTCGTGGCCTTGTACGCCATCGCCGCCCCTTGTTCTCACTGCACCTACGTCTGCAACAATCCCTGCCGGTTGTTGCTCTGCTATTTCAACTTCCATGGGACCTCCCTCCTCCTCCGAACGATCAACTACCTCTCCTCCACCACCACCATTGCCGTGATCCGCCATGGGTGTGTGTTTGCGCGTGGGTTTATCAATTTTTGTGAAGAAATCAAAGGCTTGGGAAGAAATCCTAGGGTCTGAGTTGAGATTTTGAAAGTTTGAGAGTTGTGAGGAGTTTTTGAAATTTCTAAACCGCTGGGAACTGATTGCTGTAGCATCCCCGGGAAGAAAAGGGAAGAAAACAAGTGTGGGCCGGGTTTGGGCTCTTTCCAAACCAAGCCCTGACAGGATTCCCTCGCGCGATGGAGTGGCTCTGTCGCGCGAAGGTCCAATTGGGCCTCCAAGCCCAATCCAGCTTCTGGACAGGCCCAATCATGTTTGTCTTTCTTACGAAGGCCCATGGTTTCTCGTTATGGCACCGCAGCAATTTTGATGGTTGCCATGAATTAAATGATCTTCAAATCTAGAGTGCTTTTGTATCCCCAGCAGTGGTCTGCCCGCGCACACTCCGATTTCAAATCAGCGACGATCTATCCGTCCAATTTCAATCTGCGACGATCTATCCGTCCAACTATCAAATCAGCGATGATCCATTCGTCCAATTTCAATCTGCGACGATCTATCCGTCCAACTATCAAACCAGCAACGATCCATTAGTCCAATTTCAATTTGCGATGATCTATCCGTCCAACTATCAAACCAATAATGATCCATCCGTCCAATTTCAATTTGTGATGATCTATCCGTCCAACTATCAAACCAGCGGCAATCCGTCCAATTTCAATCTGTGATGATCTATCCGTCCAACTATCAAACCAGCGGCGATCCATCTGTCCAATTTCAATCTGCGATGATTTATCCGTTCAACTGTCAAACCAACGACGATCCATCTATCGAATTTCAATTTGTGACGATCTATCCGTCCAATTTCAATTTGCGGCGATCCATCCGTCCAATTTTAATCTGCGACGATCTATCCGTCCAGCTATGAAGTCAGCGACGATCCATCCATCCAATTTCAATCTGCGATGAACTATTCGTCCAACTATCAAACCAGTGGCGATCCATCCGTCCATCTTCAACTCAACGATGATCTATCTGTCCATTTTATTTATTCCCCATGAGAGTTTATTCAATGATCGATCTGCTCTTCGATCCATTGGTGCACGGTATTTGTATATACTTGTTTGCATTTTCCATTTTATCGGCTTTTGGGTAAATTGGATGGGTGTCTAGAAATCTTTGACGTTATCCGTACCAGTCAATGGTGCTCCGTGTGCCGTCAAAGAGGGACTACTGTAGACACCCCAATCTGGTTCCCCAATTGTTTTACTTTGTTTTTCAATTTCTTGTTTCCTTGATGATGAATCAGATCAAAAACAGTTTTGAGAATGAAATGGTTTGAGATTGGAGTGAGTGGAACCTATCCTAAACCTAAAACCCTGAGTCAAAACCCTGACCTCAGGTTTTGACCGTCGCGCGATTAATTGAATTTCCTGCGTGATGCTTTGCCTGCCAGGTGTTGGTCAAAGTCAAAGCCTTGACGGTTGACCATAGTGGGGGTTGGTTCAACCATCGCGTGATGGAGTCATTGTGTCACGTGATGGTCAACACTTGTCACTTTCATCTTTTTCCAACTGGATTTTGTGATGATCAGGGGGCTACTGATCTCTAGAACCCTGTTTTCGTCGACTGAACATTTTGCAGGTGCATGGGTAGCACCACCCTCACAACCACTCCCATCACCTGTTGGTCTCTTTCTCCACCAAGGAAGGCTGACCAGCCTTGTTGGCTGGTTGCTAGGCCAAGTCCTCCACCCACCAAGCTCTTTCCCATCTCCTATAAGTACCCCCCATGGTTCTTCTTCCAAAGGGTTAAAAGAAATCAAGTAAGAAAGGCTACATAAACCCTAATACTCCTGATATTTACTCACTCAACCTCATACACTTATTTTACAAGCTCTACCACCTTCTTTAAGCTATTTCCATATCATTCAAGCAAAGGTATAACTTTATTGCCGGTTTACTGTTTTGGTCCCTGAGGGGGGCTGGCAGGACCAAGGCTGGTAATCAATACCAATCCTGGTCCTAAAGTCAGCAGGGCTATAAGAGCCGTGTCACTAGCACTCCCGCGCGCGACAGATCCACTGCGCCGTGCAACTGTTCCAGTCAGCACGTGACGGTCCTCGTGGGGATGGGATGCTAGTAATTTCCTTTTTTTTATAGTATTATTAACCCACTGCCTTGCATGTTAAATCTGTAGGTTAGCTTAGATTATTTACTTGTTCACTTTGGAATGCCCCTTGGTTGTTTCTGAATATGTCTCAGAGCTCAGGCATGCAAAGCAATTACTGGAAGTCCAGTCATGACACTCGCACGATGTTCTGACTCTGTCGCGCAATGGTCAGCCTGTTTCCAATGGTTGCCCTTGAATGGGCAACTTGGTCCACGATCTCTGTTTTAATACCCCTACTGTTTAGGGGTTGTGTTTTATATTCTATTCACTCTGTTTGTAATTAATATTTATTTTCAGTACATATAAACTACTTGGTTTGATCCTGGGTGTGCACTGGTCCTTTCAAAGCCCAGAAGGAGACATAATTCCAACTGTTGGGAGGATATTGACCATCGCGCGATGGTATGAGTCTGACATGCGATAGTTTACTTGCATGTTGGCAGATCCTTGCATGCAAGTTGGCTACTGCTTACGTCAAACTCACACCAATGCACTGTTTTGATAACCAGTCACAGTGTGGGGTTTTATCTCATTTATTTTTTAAGCATGTCATCCATCCATGTTGTTTTCGATCACATCTTGCAAAGTGTTACAGTTTTAAATCCCCGAGTAACTATTTTCCCGCCCTAATTGGCTAAAAATTGGTTAATAAAAGAAGAATCACAATTATTTTCACAAAATGCCTAAGTAGAGACCGATCTCTGGATTGGGCGAGAGGGGTGCCTTAAAATCCTTCCCCTCTCGTAACCTGGCTCCCGAACCCAGATATGGTTACGATGGACCGGTGCCTTCACTTTTTCAAATTAAATAGCACGGCAAGTGCTTTAAAATAAGATTCCTTGGGTGTCGGACCTTCAAAACCTGAGTGGCGACTCTGTATTTTGCGAGCGCTTGGCGTCCACACTTGCGCTCCCTCAATTCCAGGCCCTCGCGTTTGGAAATCCAGAAATTTCCCAAAGGTATGCTCCCCATAACACGCGAAACAGATGCGTGATGGCCATTCGGTAGCTTAACGCTAGTGGATCACAAAGAGGTGATGTGAGTAAGAAATGAAGTGGAGCTGACCATATGGTCAGTAGCACCCGTGTCAATAATCCAAGGAGTGGGAGGAAAAGAAGAAGTTGCATTGAGGGCGATACTTGAGAGATTGCAATTTGCTGAAGTGTTATCTGTTGAGTTATTTGTGTTCTTTGAAGGAGGAAGCAATTGGAGAAGTTGGCATTGAGCTGGTGTAAATGGGAAAGAGCCGGCTGCTCAATGGAGGAAACTTGATTGGCAATGGCTAGAGACGATGGATTGGGTCCATTTTTATGGAGTCGATGGCCTGGTGGATACCCAAGGAGTTTATAGCACTTGTCTTTCCCTTGTCCAACACAATTACAATGTTCACAGGTTCGTCGTTTGGAATTGTGGGGCTTTTTGAGTTGAGTGTCACGATGGAAGTTTGCTCCCCCACGTGCCATAAGGGCTGCAGCATCTGACAAGGGTGGTTGGGAAACAATAGATCTTTGCCTTTCTTCTTGCAAGACAAGAGAAAAGGCCTTGTTAACAGTGGCTATGGGATCCATGAGAAGATTTGGCCACGAATAGGAATGTACGTATCATCCAGACCCATCAAAACCAGGAAAGTGACAGCAATATAATACTCAGAGAAGTGCAGAGCAAGGTGTTAGCATAGAAAATTGCTCTGATATCATGATAATTTTGATAAAGGAAAAGAAGAGAGAATAATAGTATACTGATTGTGTCCATTATACAGCTATATATACATTACAAAGAATCTATAAATCCCTATGATTAAGGCATATTGACTGGCTAGTGATTGTGGAGAGATTATAGGGATCATAATCTCTTGATTCCATGACAATATAATCCCTTGATTGCAGCATATTGATCATGGAAGAATCTCTGTAGCTAATAGGTTTTGAGCAAAACCCCCAAATCTCCAACAAGCCCTAGTTGTTAAACTCAAGACCCGCCATGATTTGGCCTCCTCTGGGCTGGTCCACGCGATTCCCACACTCTAGGTCACAATCATACCATGGGTTGAGGATGGATTATCATGAGTTCAAGGTGTTGTGCGCAATTTGGAGAGAGAGAGAGAGAGAGAGAGAGAGAGAGAGAGAGAGAGAGAGCCGAGAGAATAGGAAGATGGAGTGAGAGAGATAAGGGACTTTGGTGGATTGCTTTTCTCCACCACTAGTCAATCACATATATATACCCACACATACATGCCTAACACTCTCACCTTACACTTCCAAATTTTATCACATTAGCCCTAAAACTATATCCACATTGTCTCGGTTTTCTAATTTTTTTTTTGAACACTAAAATTATCAAAAATTAAATACAGGCCTCTACATTCTACCATCCTTAAAGAAATTTCATCCCGAAATTTAAGTAAGGCAAAAGAAGACGCATAGTTAAGGACTTTCACCCCAAAAATCGTGTCCACTACACGACGCTCCGTGTCTACCAATTTCGTATCCAAAATGCAACTATTTAGCATAGCTTCTTACCAACACAATCGCCAAGTTCCAATGTTCATACACGTCAAATCACGTAGTTATCGTATTCGTACAAATCATAGTCATGTTGCCAACCAATTTCGGTCTCATAAACCGTACTCATTCTCATTATTTCTGACTAACCAATTCTGGTTCCAAAGACCGTATCTAAACACATGGGAGAATTTCCTAAATCGTAACTCAACAGCCTTCCCAAGCAATACATAATCAGGGTGAGTTCTAAGATTAACAACCCTTCTATCTCAAGATTTACAGGATTCTTCACGTACTCTTATAAGGAAAATGACTTTCATACATTTTTGTTTCATCTCCTTTCTTGCCTTTTTTGACTTACTCTCGTTCCCAAGACTCATACAAGTAAATCTCTATAGTTCTCAACGATAACTCAAGACAAGATCCCTTGAGAAGGCAAACACTAATTCAATGTCTAAGTGTCCGATTCGATGAGGTCTCAGCTAAACACGATTTAAAGTCTCCAACTTATAATTTCCACAGCATGAGCATACCTTCACGTCACTAAGTACTACATATAAGAGTAATTAACCTTGTTGAGAGATCAAATTCGAGTAGTTCAAAACTGCTTGTAACGTGTTTATCTGTGATAATAGATGTTTTTTTGAAAGGAAATGTTGGTTTTGAAAGGCTTCATCAACAATCAATCTTGATCACATCACCTGGTCATTTTAAAATAACAACATTTTACATAAAATAATAAAGAAAACAACAATGGGGTTTGACTCCACTTTGATGGAGCTGACTTCAGATCTGTACGATTTCCATTTCCAGAAACGAATTATACCGTGAGTCAATTTTCACCAAGCATTACACTCCTTTCCAGAAAATTTGAGTTCAAATTATGCACATCCGTAGCGACTCTCAAAACAAGAGTTCATCACTCAGTATGTCTCACTACGCTCACTTGATTCCCTAAGTAAAGAACACAACTCACATTTAGCATGTGCCTACAACGCCAAAACTTGTCTCGCTTATTCAATATTTTATGAGAACTTAATTAAGCTAGCAAAAGTCTCAATAAGACCAAAAATTTAAAAATTAAAAGATGTGCAAAATCATCATCAAATCATAGGCTGCTACAAAGTAAGTAGTTGAGGTAAGAGGTCTCAATCATCATATAGTGGTACGTCTAACTAAAAGATTCGAGCCAATCAACTCAAGTGCACTTCTATCAATCACTCATTTAAATAGCAACTAGTATTCACACATCACATCAGTATCTACTCAGTAGCGCATTCAAAGGACAAGGTTCACACACTATGACTGCACAACACGTCAAGAAAGTAAATTTAAACTAAATGGTAACACATTTCATACACATAATACCATAATAAATCGACCGATCGCAGACTCATCATACAATTTAATGGCCCACATAACACCGAATACATCAACGCACCAACGGGCTTACACTGTACTCCAGTACACATCAGGTTCACACAGTACCCAATGCAACCATGGGCTCACACAGTGCCCAATACGACAGTGGGCTCACATAGTACCCAAAAAAAAAAATTCCCAAGTTCACACAGTGCCCTATATCACCACGGGTTCACACAGTACCCCCTGTATACTCAGGTTCACACAACACCCTAAGTATTCTCGGGTTAACACAGTACCTTATGCGACCACGGGCTCACACAGTGCCCAATCCTTCATAACTCGTGGCTCTGAAAAGCCCAATAATAATTAAGTTCATCTCAGTCCCATAAGACCTAACTTAGTTTCTATTCATTTTATCAATCTCGAGTACTCTCATACAGATAGTCTAGTTGATACATCCATGTGCATTTTATCAAACAGGTAAATAAGTTCACATAGATAACTTTGCAATGTTAACTGATGCTAGACTAGACCACACATTTCCATAAAAGGCAATTATTCGGCAATTAAGCATCTCAAGCATGCACAAGTACTCACAACATAAACATTTGAATTTACGTTACCTTGCAGAACGGTATGAGACGCATGACCCGATTCTGTGGGTCTCTGTTTGTTCCTTCTGCTCGTCGGATGCGGACAATCTACTGCTAAGTGCCCCAGATGACAATACCGGTAGCAAACTCGAGGTGGTTTCTGACCATGATATTCTCTCTCCTGAGGATAGTCTACCGCACGGTGGCCTGATTGACGGCACTAATAATACACAATCATGGATCCAGACGGAACCCTCGATGTGCTAGAAAAGTTAGGTGGTTCTGAACTATGCTAGCCCAAGGTAGACTGAAATTGCTCTCTGTGTCTCTTCCTCCATTGGTTCCTAGACCTTTCCGTAGACTTACTCCTACTAATAGTTTGTTGCCTCGGCTCCTGCACCTTCACTTCCTCTGGTGTCTCCTCTGTGTACTCAATACTCCTAGCGCACTCGACAATGTCAAAAAATCTTCCAATTCTTTAACCTACCATAAACTTCTTAACAGACGAATGCAACCCTTTCTCAAAATGCCTACATTTTCTACCCTCCAACGCCACCAACTCTGGCGCAAAGCGAGACAAAGACTGAAATTTAGTAGCGTATTCATAAACGGTCATGTTACCCTGCTCTAGCTTCACAAATTTTTGTCTAAGTTGCTCGCGATAAGATTCCAAAAAATATTGGTTCTCAAAGAGTTCTTCAAATTCAGTCCAAGTCAAGTTCTCCACATCTGGTACATTCGCTCGATTAGCCAACCTCGCCATTCACCTAGCGTCCCTTCTAGCTCCTAAGATTGATTCCCACCACTCATTCGCCTCACCAGGAAGCTGGCAAGCTATTATACAGACCCTCAGGTCATCCTCAATAATCATAAGAGCATTAAACATTTTACGAATCTCAGCAAGCCAATTATTGACCACTAAGGGGTCACTACTCTCCCCGTCGACCTGAGGTGGTTTCATACAGCAGAACGCTCTCATTGCTTCCATGGCACGGTCCTTTGTGTTAGCCACTGGTGATAGATTTAGAAGGTTGGATGCTGCAAGTGCCGCTACAATTTCCCTAGCCAGTAGACTCTGTCCTGCCCCCATTCTAGGGTTTCCAATCCTATCCCGCCTATTTTCATGTCTCAGAGGCATCTCACTACAAAGAAACAATAAAGAGATAATCAACAACAAACACACTGCAAACTTCTAACTCCACCAATCCGGTCTAACTACTCTACGCCAACCTACGAAAACATAAATGCAATGCCACATAGATGAATGAATGTCACTCACATAGGTATGCACAAGCTTTATTAAAATGAAGTGATTTTAAACCCATGAGACTAAAAGTCTCCCCACGGTCTCAAGGTATTCCAAACCTAGGCTCTGATACCAAGTTGTCACGCCCTCGATTTTCAAGATAAATAGGGATAACTTTCTATAAAGAAAATCCTCACAATAACACACATAATATCCATAATTACTTCCCAAAAGAGTATTGTGTCAACCTTCTAGAAGCAAGGTTCCAAATTGTTACTACATGAGGTACCACTGCCTAATACTTTTGAAATACATAAGTAAAAGAAAATAATAAATGCTTACATTACACCTTCAAACTAAGTATGGAATAAACTAGTGTCTTCACTTTCCCTGCTTTCAAAAGAATGCACCCTAAATGCATGCATGTCACCCCATGCTACGACTCTGGAGTCACACTTGAAATATGAAGGGTTGAGCAAACATGCGCCCAGTAGGAAAATCTTCATCAACTTCATATGCATATGAGATGATAAAATCCAGGAATAGTTTGAATAAAATTAATGTTGGAGGATATTACCTAGGGTAAAAGATAGTGTGTCCAACCGCATAGTTTAACTTAAAACATAACACACACACTCACACGCTCATGCACACACTCAAACACTTTCTCCTCTCTGAATGGTACTAAGCTATTTGAATCATTCAAGAAGACTTAGACTTCACATTCGTAGTTATAAATAAAAAAACCCATCTTTAGCCCATTTTTGAAAAGCATTCACGAACCTCCTGAGAAATCCACCCCAGGTGAGTGAAAATCAATGGAGCAGAATAAACAGAAAGCGAGATGATTGGCGATTTGGGAGATTGAGCTACGCCTGCGTTATCGTCTATTTCAAGTTGTGATTCATGGTTGATGGTACTATCTGTTGCAAAGATGGATTGGGTCTCAAAGCTTTAGACTCTAATGAAGTCCGGAGAAGACAACAGCTCTTCGATCTCTCCAAATCCCCTCAATTTCATCCTTCTCTAATGAAGGTAGAAACTCAACAAATACTTAGGTGATTTCAATTTGAGATTCACTCTCAGAAATTCAGTTCATGCAACATCTTCAGCTGGGTTTGGGGCTTTGAGCCCTACAACGTCTAAGAACACAAGTCCTTCAAGGAAGTTACAACAAGTTTTCAAAGAGGCCTTGGTGAGAGAAGCGGAGGAGCGAGCATCGAATCTACTTGACAGTAACACCAAGATCGATAACATCTCGGATCATATCATTTCGCAATCTAAAAACCCTAACCCTACCGAACGAGCATTAGCTGCATTTGTGACCCACAAACCCTTTGATCTATGCCTTGGGGCTCTAACCCCACCGATTTCAACAACTCATCCATCTTCTTCAACTGGATTTAGGGCCAACGGACAACTTCAAACAAGAAGCCTATTCTGGAGGCAGAAGAGCAAGCCAATCATGCTCTGCAATAAGAGGTAAAAATCTTGAACCATATCCCAAAAACCCTAATCAATGCTAGAGGTACCCCATACTTGGAAGTGGATCCCAACATGGGATGTAGTAAGGATGACACTAAACCTAGGTGTCCTACTTCTCACAAAAATCAGCCACACCAGTCGCTACCTACACACTCTAAACCGATTCAAAATCTACCTAAACTCAAGCCTAAAAACTGGGCTTCCTTACTACAATCCCAAAGTCCTTCAATGAACATGAAACTTGAATTCTTTCCTAATCTTTTAAGAGAGAAAGAAGCCTAGGTTGAGATTGACATCGAACTTATTGATGTCGGTAAGTGGTGTAGGGAGGCATTCCCGAATAAGTACAAATAGGACCCAAACAAGTGGTACGTGGGACTATGGTTTGAATAAGACAGGATAAGTCGCCGTGCAATACGTTGGTCGGTGATAAGGATCTGCAACATGAGAAGTCATTGGTCCAAGAATTCTGTACGGGGTTGAGGTTTAATAAACATGAGAAGTTATTGGACCAAGAGATTGATAAAGGTACAATGACATTTGAAGTCACTAGTCCAAGTAGTCTATTCGGCAACGAGAAGGCCAAACAGGGGGAGAATTTTGGAGAAAGCAACGTTAGATAAAAGAAACGCTCTGGAAGGTTCTAGAATAAGTGGAATTCCGTAAAGGAATAAGATCTCTAGAAAATAGGATCAAGGAAAGATACCCAACAGGAATGGGATGTTCGACCTGCTATGGAAAAGAGTCCTAAAAGGACGAAGGTAATGAATTGATAAGGGAACGAGAATCTAGAATGTCCTGGTTTCTTATACGAGATAGGCAACCTAGGGCAACAGGGATATGCTTGGGCAGCAAGCATATGCAAATCTAAAAATACAAGGTAAACCTTAAAGTAAAAGGTACACAATACGTTGCATTCATATGATACTTCATATTGATATTTAGGGTTTTATGCTAGTACGTGATACTAACTTAGGCATTGGAGGGCCTTTGCCATAAGAGGCAAATGTGCGCTCACCCCTTGTCTGTTTTGCAGATTAGGATTCCGATGACGTGCTAAGGTTCTGGCGAAGGGGCACAAGTAGCCGTTACGTTATTGTGTTGTTCAAAGCTTCCTTCATTTTTTCCCACTTACAATTGGCGCCATCTGTGGGAAATGAAAGAGTTCCATTTGAATAAGCACCATGGTGGAAAGAGATCCATTGACGCCGCTTGACCCAAAGAACCTGCTGGTAGGGGGAGGAGATAAGTCCTCTCTAGGGGCTGTGAGAAAGCCTGAACATAGACATGAGAAAAAGGCGACAAGCAAGGGTAACCCCCTAACCGTCCTAGATGGCTCCAAGAATGGGGAGGGCAAGACGGCCACAGGGTCCACACGGAGGAGTAAATCCCACCGTGAAGGGGAGTCAGTTGCACACTCAAGAAGTGTGCACAACAGTGAAGATATCCTCGATAAAAAGAGACAGGAAATTGAGGAATATGCTCGTTTGATCAAGAGATGGAAAAAAGATATTTGAGAGTTAGAACAGATTTGAGAGCATCCTGAGGACTCTAGACTTTCACGAAGAAATTCCAGGGGAGACATGAATGCCATGGTGGAGTACAATAAGGCTCCTTCACAAAGAAGAAGGAGCAGGAGTCCTACTCCTAGGCGGAATAGGGCTTCGCCACGAAAAAGGAGAAGCAGAAGTAAAAGCCAAACACCTGAGCGACAAAAGGCTTCTTTACGAAAAAGAAGAAGCAGGAGCCGAAATCCCTCTCATGAGGAAGAGGGAACAAGGAAACACCACAGAGACAGGTATAAGAGACCTGATTCAGATTGGGAAAAGAATGCTCCCAACAAGATGAAAGAACGTGAGGATGGGACCATGTCTGCACGAGAACCAGCACGGAAGGCCCTCAGCAATATAGCCTCCTCCTTCGTTGCAAGGAGGTTGCAAGAGGCGAGGTTGTCAAGCAGAGTGAAGCATGGTACGTTCAACCTCTATGAAACAAATATAGATCCCGTGGTACACATACAACATTACTACCAGGCAATGTTCATGCACGATGGGGATGACGCAATTATGTGCAAAATGTTCCCATTGAGTTTGGGAAAGGTGGCTCTGTCCTGGTTCCATAAGCTAGGCCCGCACTCCATACAAGGATGGAGGCGGCTAGCCGAGGAATTCACTGCTCGGTTCCTAACAAGCAGAAACGCACCAAAGACTTTTGAAAGCCTCTCCATTATGAAACAGGGAGAGAGTGAGCCGATCAGGGATTATGCAAAGAAGTATTGGGAAACTTTCAACGAGATTGAAAGTTGCAATGATGAGTATGCAATAGCCACGTTCAAGATAGGGTTGCCTATTCGGGGGGAGCTACGCCGATCATTGAACATGAGTCCAGTAGGAACACTGGCAAAGCTAATGGAATGGATTGAGCAGCATGCCAGGAAAGAGGATCACATGCTCCGGGAAGACGGCAAGGTGGTTGCTGAGCAAGCCAAGGGGCCTGCAAAGAAGGCTGATAAGCCAGAGCCCAAAACATACCGGGAAATGAAGGACTATGGGCAGTCTAAGAAAGAGTCGTACAAAGAGAAGCATGCCCCGGACCCCAAGTCTTTGTTTTCAGTAACCACGGTTTGGAAAGAACCAATCTACCGGATTCTTTATCGAATAAAGAACCGCCCATATTTCAAATGGCCCACGAGGCTGGAAGGGGATAAAGATGCAAAGTGAGCTAGGAGTCAGCATTGCAATTATAACAAGGATTGGGGTCACATGACAGAAGATTGTGAGACGTTCAAGCAACACCTCGATGACTTTGTCTCTCGTTGTTATCTGAAGGAGTTCATTCAGGAAGAACACAAGGGTGCTGAAAAAGCAATGGAGTTGGATTAAGAACAAAATCCAAGGGGCGTAATCCATATGATACATGCACTACAACAAAAAACACCAATGGTGACACCCTTTGACACCTTTTGGTGACAAAAAATTGGTGTTGACATGGATTATACTCAACGGTGACAAACAATTTTACTACTTGTCACCGAACACCTTTGGGTGACCAGGGTAAATAATGAGGAGATTTGGTGACAAAATATTTGTCACTGAAGATAAGTTTTGGTGACATGTATAAACTTGTCACCGAAAAATACCAAAATTGTAACGCCCCGAATTTTGGGTACGTTAAATAAGAAATTTTATTGAAAATAAACTAAGTTAGGCTCTTTATTACAATAAAACTCATAAGAAGTACTTTTATTACAAACGGGAGGGAACTAAGGTTCCTAACTACTGCTCCGCTTGTTCTTCCATCCGGGCTAGCTCTTCGGCTCCAAAGGCCTCCAAGGTATAAAGTTCACCCTGTTCATCTATGAAGTCTGGCATATTATACCAGTGTCGCCACCAATATTATAGGCCAGGGTCACCAAAAAGGCAACACCGTGAGCTTAATCGCTCAATAGAATAATCCAAACCCTCTAACCCTTAACTTACAACAATACAACACATAGTCAAAGAATTTCTCATAGCATGCTTATCTAGCCAATACTAACAACAACACATTTGTATACGATAAACATTCAACGTTGGTGTCCAAGATTTGTGAGTTTCTCCTACGTGACTCCTCGTAGACCGTGGCAATATTTCCACATTTCATCACCTTTTCAAAAACTTGTTTTTAACACACCCAACCTTGGTTCCACTGTTCCGGTCTCCCGAGTATCCTCACAATGGTTCCGCCGTCCCAGGTTCCCATTGGCACACATTGCATTGGCTCCGTAACGCGGATAACCAAGCACACACCCAACCTCGGTTCCGCCGTTCCGGTCTCCCGAGTATCCTCACAATGGTTCCGCCGTCCCGGTCTCCCATTGGCACACAAAACACACACCACACAATGGGCTACTACGTCCGGCCACATTGTGGTTTCCAAAACATTTCACACTTTTCAAAACACGCCCTTTCATAAATCACACCCTAGATGTCATGTTTCTACTTTCTCGATTTCTGTGTCTCGTTTCTCCTGCATAGACTCCGTGGTGAGACTTTTCACATACAATATCATTCATTGTAACATTCAATCTAACAAGATCATCCATTTTAAACTACTTGACATGCTTGAATCACTTAACAACGAACATCATGCATTTCATACGTTTCCAACAAAAGATAACATTATCTACTTTAAATGAAATGATCAAAGTTACTTTCTAATGAACTTATTTTAGAGTTATGATACAAAACTACTTTATGTTTGGGATAGTAGGTAAAGATAACTACCGTTCTTCTTGGCGGTGGTCGGTTACGAAGATTCGGTCTTCGGTTTTGGATTTCGGCGGCGTAACGGCGTCGGTTTGCTTCGAAAGGAAAAGAGATGAACTTTCTTTTCCTAGAAACAACTTTACTAACCAACTAAGCTACTTTAAAAGATCTAACGGTGGTTTTGGGTGGTGGTTTGGTGGTTTCTCTCAAGAACGTAAGAAAACAAGAACTTTGGAAGCAAGAACTCTTGAAATTTCTAGAGAGAAGTTGGAGCAATGGTTGAAGGTGTGAGTTTGAAGCTTGGAATGGCTTCTATTTATAGGCCAAGCTCTCCCTCCCACTCTCCTTGGCCGGCCCCTCTCTCCCTCTCTCTAAGTCTCACTTTCTTTTCACATGTCAAGGTTTGATTGAAAGGTTGGAAGCTAATTTGGTAGGCTTGCATGGCTAGGTTAGTCCTTGGATTTGATCTTTGGAAGATTTGTTGGAAAGGAGGAGACATTGGTACAAGATTCTTGGTTAAACAATTGAAAGTTGTACAATGGAGGATAATGGGGTTAAGATTTGGCCAGGAAAAGAAATCACCAAAGATTTGAAGTACTTTTGGAAGACCAATGTCAAGTACACATCAATTCTTTCTTCTCCTTCCTTCCTCTTTCCCTCTCTCTCTCTCTCCCTCTCCCTCTTTCTCTCTCTCGGCCTCTCTCCTCTCTCTCTCCCTCACGGCTCTTTCTCTCTCCTCTCTCCTCTCTCTCTCTCTCTCTCTCATGTACTAGCTATATACCTGTATATATGTATGTACTAATATGTAAGAACACAAATAAGTAAAAGGGTATTTTGGTACAAAGGGTCAGATTAGTCTTACAAGGTCAAGATTCACCACTTTAAACAAATAAAAAAAAGGTACGAGTACTTAATTAATATAATAATATACTTTTATACTCCCGGAAATCTTAACAAAATATTATTTTAATGGGTTAAGTACTTAGTTGGAAGATGAACCTATTACCAATGGATAATAAAACCCCTAACGGTTATTAACTAAAGGATATTAAGGTACGAGTACTTTAAATACTAAACTAAATTTTTGAAAAAGACTACATGTCCTTTTGAAATTTACACATGTGTTATATATATGTATTTAGCCAATTATAATAAAGGAAAGGCTTTTGTCCAATGGGTAAAGATTACCCTAACGGTTATTGTCCAATGGTCCATAGTTGCTAGGGTACTTTTATTAGAAAAAATAATAAAAAATACTTTTCAAAATAATTATAAATGTCTATCATAGTACTTTGTTTAAATCTTTCAAAATCCTTTTAATATAAAGAAATGGGTTTCTTTTATCCAATGGATAATAGTTCCCCTAACATTTATCGTCCAAAGGATAAAGAATAAAACTAAAACAATAAAAGAAAATAATTAAACAATTTCTAGTCTAGGGTTCAAAAGGTTCAAGATGGGCAAAACGGTCCATCTTTGGTTAGGGAAAAGTAACTAGGTGACTTCCTAGTTAGGTTACTCCATCAAGCCGGTTAGAAGCTAACTAGGCTTGCTAAGTAGGGCTTAAAAGTCAAGAAACGATTCTCGAGGGGCTAAAGTGTAATTAGGATTTCTAGTCGAGGAGTAAGATGATAAGGCGTTCGTTTGCATAAAGACCAACCGTTAAGAATTTAATAAGTAAAGCTATTGAGTATTTTAAGAGAAATTACGAAATTCGAATAACAACGAGATTTTTATTGAATGAAAAATCGGAGTTGTTACAATCTATTCCCCTTAAACAATTTCGTCCTCGAAATTAGGTGGACGCTAGGATTCGAACAAATGAGGGTATTTTATCTTCATGGTTTCTTCCCTTTCCCATGTAGTTTCTCCAGCTCCTCGGTGCTTCCACAAAACTCGTACCAACTTAATTGTCTTGTTCCGGATAGTCTTCTCACTTCGATCTTGAATCTCTATCGGTTCTTCTTCTTATGTCGCATCTTCTTCGATGGTGATGTCTTCCCAATTGAGAACATGAGTGGGCAAGGCTAGATACTTGTGAAGCATGGAAACGTGAAACACGTTATGCACTCGGTCTAACTGGGGTGGCAATGCCAGACGGTATGCAACCTTCCCGATCTTCTCCACGATGTCAAAGGGTCCGATGTAGCGCGGAGATAGCTTTCCTTTCTTCCCAAATCTGATGACTCCTTTCTTTGGTCTGATTTTCAAGAATACATGATCTCCCACAGCAAAGGTTAATGGTCGGCTTCTCTTATCCGCATAACTCTTCTGTCGGCTTTGAGCAGTCTGGATTCTCTGTCTGATAGTCTTGACCTTCTCTGTGGTATCCCGTACTATGTCAGACCCGATCAATCCTATTTCCCCAGCGTCGGTCCAGCAGACTGGAGATCGGCAGGGTCGACCATATAGAGCTTCATATGGTGCCATCCCAATGCTTGCTTGATAGCTATTGTTGTAGGCGAACTCTACCAACGGCAAATGCTGCTCCCAGTTTCCAGAGAAATCCAAGGCGCAGGCTCTCAGCATATCTTCTAGGGTCTGAATAGTCCTCTCCGTTTGTCCGTCGGTTTGTGGGTGAAAGGCCGTGCTAAGCTCACGTCCATTCCCAATGCTTTCTGCAAGCCTTTCCAAAAGTGTGATACCAAACGTGGGTCTCTGTCAGTTACTATCGAGATTGGTACTCCATGGAGGCGTACGATTTCTCGAATGTACAACATGCTTAGTTGCTCCACATTTTCTGTCATCTTGACAGGCAGAAAGTGTGCAGACTTGGTGAGTCGATCTACGATCACCCAGATGGCTGTGTTGGACTTGGCAGATCTTGGCAGTCCCGTCACGAAAGCCATCGAGATGTGCTCCCACTTCCAGGTCGGTATTGGTAAGGGTTGCAAATCTCCTCCAGGTTTCTGATGCTTGGCCTTGACTTGTTGACACACCAAACAGGTAGACACGAACCGTGCTACATCCTTCTTCATTCCTTCCCACCAATACGTTCTTCGCAAGTCATGATACATCTTTGTACCGCCAGGGTGAACTGCGAAGTTCGAATGGTGAGTTTCTCGGAGTACATCTTCTCGAAAGGTTCCAACATCAGGCACGAACACTTTTCCTTTGAATCTCATGCTGTTATTCTCCTCGATAGTCCACCCTGGCACCGCCTTCCTTCTCGGATTCGATGTCGGACAAACTCATAATTCTGCTCAAAGGTTTGGGCTAGCAAGATTTCCTGATGAAGCTCTGGCTCTGCAACTAGAGCGTACAGTCGTGCATTTTCGCTCTTTGATGACGGTCGCAGGTTGAACTCGTTAAGGGTGTTCACCATCTCCCATTCCTTGATGGCAGTCTTGACTTTCTGTGCTCTGTCCTTTCGACTCAGAGCGTCGGCTACCATGTTGGCCTTGCCGGGGTGATACTGGAGCGTAAACTTGTAGTCCTCCAAGTATTCCATCCATCGGCGCTGCCTCAGGTTCAACTCCTTCTGAGTGAACAAGTATTTGAGGCTCTTGTGGTCGGTGAAAACTTTGAATTGTTCTCCCCACAGGTAGTATCGCCAAGATTTGAGGGCGAACACTACTGCGGCCAATTCTAAGTCATGGGTACGATAATTCTTCTCGTGCGGTCGAAGTTGTCGAGATTCGTAGGCTACGACCTTCCCATTCTGCATTAGCACGCATCCTAAACCATCTCTCGAAGCGTCGCAATAGACCGTATAATCTACTCCTCGCTCAGGAATGATAAGTACCGGTGCGTTGGTTAGTCTCTTCTTCAATTCTTGGAAAGATTTCTCACAGGCTTCATTCCAATCCAGCTTCACTCCTTTCTGAGTCAACTTGGTCATTGGCTTGGCCAAGGTTAAGAAGTCCGGGATAAATCTTCGGTAATACCCCGACTATCCTAGGAAACTCCTAATTTCAAACACTGAGGTCGGCTGTTTCCAGTTCAGCACTACTTCGACCTTTCCTTTGTCTACTGCAATCCCTTCCTTGGATACTACATGCCCCAAGAACTTAACCACTTCTAGCCAAAACTCGCATTTACTTGCCTTGGCATAAAGTTGGTTATCTTGAAGTACTTGTAGGGCTATCCGAAGGTGTTGTTCGTGCTCCTCCTTGTTGGCAAAGTATATCAATATATCATCAATGAACACCACTACAAACTTGTCTAAGTAGGGTTGAAAGATCTTGTTCGTGAGACAAATGAATACCGCCGGAGCATTGGTCAGCCCGAATGGCATCACTACAAACTCGTAGTGGCCATATCTAGTATGAAAAGCTGTCTTGGCAATATCCTCGTCTCGAATCCGTAATTGATGATAGCCTGATCGGAGATCGATTTTAGAGAAACAGGTTGCTCCCCTTAATTGATCAAAAAGATCATTGATCCTAGGCAACGGATATTGATTCTTGACCGTAACTTGATTCAACCTCCTATAGTCGATACATAATCGCAGCGTCCCTTCTTTCTTTTTCATGAACAGAGCAGGCGCTCCCCACGGTGAAGTACTCGGCCTAATAAATCCTTTGTCCAACAGCTCCTGCAACTGGGTCTTGAGCTCTTTTAGTTCGGCCGGGGCCATTCGGTATGGCACCATTGAGATTGGTGCCGTTCCTGGTTGAAGCTCTATGGAAAAGTCTATCTCTCTCGGAGGTGGTAAGCCAGGAAGTTCCTCAGGAAAAACATCGGCGTATTCGCACACGATGTGAGGTATTCCTAACTCCATCCTGTCAGTTTCTTCCATTTGGAGACTAGCTAGCCATCCAAATAGTTGATTCTACCACCTAGATCTTTTCGTTGTCAAACTCACTACTTCTCTATCCCCCTTAAAACGGAAACGAGTTCCCTCAGGGGTGTAGGTCGTCACTGTCTTCTGATGACAGTCTATGACTACTCGGTGAGCCGATAGCCAGTCCATGCCTAGAATTACATCAAAATCCACCATGTTGATCACTCTAAGATCGCAGGTTATGTGCAGATTGGCTACTTCTAACTTGCTCCCTCTACACACTAGATTAACAGTTATGCTCCCCCTCGTTGGTGATACTACTTTCGTACTTTTGCTCAGGGGTTCCGTTTCTAGTGCTAGGGTAGTTGCACAAGTAGTAGATATGAACGAATGCGATGCTCCAGAATCGAATAAAGCTTGTACACAGGTGCTATACAACAATAGCGTACCTTGGATCACAGAGGGATCCTGCTCCTGCTCCTCAGTCTATAGGGCAAAGATACGCCCTCCAGTGCCTTGCTGGGTTCCAATGAGCTGGTTTCCCTTGTTTTGCCCGTTCTGCTGCTGCGGTGGGCCTCCAGGGTTTTGCTTCACAAAACTGGCCTGCCCGGGCTGTTGAGTCCTCTGATTCCCAAAGCTCCCATTCTTTTTTTTCTGGGGCTGGGGGCACTCATGCCTGTAGTGACCCATGGCTTGGCAGTTGAAGCACTGGACCATTGCTCTGCTCTGGCTGCCCCTCTACGGTTCACCATGCCCGGATGCAGCAGTCTTCCAGGGTTGGTTGTTTTGAGCTGAGGTGAAAGACTTGGTCGGGTAGGGTCCGCGGTTGTTGTTGGGTGGCTGGGTTCGGATAGGCCCGCCAGTGTTGCCCGTTGCCTTCCTCCATCTAGTTTTGAAGTTAGCCTCCTCACTTTCCAGGCGAAGGGCACACTGAACCACACCATTATAGGTGGTAAAGGCTTGTGCCACTACGGCCCTTCGAGCAGTAGTCAGCCCCCACTCGAATCTCCTTGCCTTCCTGTCTTCGGTTGCCACAGCGGTTGGAGCATAACGGGACAGTTCTTCAAATTTGGCCGCGTACTGGGTCACGGTCATTGTCCCTTGTTTCAGGTTCATGAATTCCTACTCCTTGGCTAGGCGAAGGGGTGTAGGGAAGTACTTGTTGAGGAATAGGGTTTCAAACTTGGCGAAGGTCATGGTGGCTATGGCATGGGTGGCCTCCATCAACTCCCACCAGTAATGAGCTTCCCCCTTCAGCTGGTAAGTGGCTAAGGCCACACGGTCTCCGTTTCAAGTGATCTCCAAGGTGTCCAGGATCACCTTGGTTTCTTTCAGCCAGGCTTCAGCCATGGTAGGGTTAGGATCTCCGTTGAAGGTTGGGGGTCGGCGCTTGCAAAATTCATTCATCGCCCGAGTTTGGGTCATTGGTCCATCATCACAATTCTGGTTATGGCGGTTAACGTTCAAGGCAGTTACAAGTGCTTGCATAATCTGACCTAGGTCGGTGTTAGTGTTAGAGGATTCGCCATTCTCGTATCCTTCCACTGCGTCGGTTCACCATCTACGAGTAGAAATTGTAATGGGGCAGTTTAGTCTACTTAAAACATTTTCCTTTTGTAAACGCAAATTATCGAATAACAAGCAACAGTATTTTGATAACAAAGCAAGCTTTTCATAGATAAGCAAGAATTTACAATCATAAGCATAGAGTTTTACTATAAAACAAGTAGACTGAAAACAAGATTCCTACTACAAGGTGAAACGATTCCACTACATGGTTCTTCTAGCCTTAGTGCTTTCAAGGGCAACTCAAGCTATCAAAACCTTATTCTAGTACTACTATTCTACTGACGGGGCGGAATGAGTCCGAATAACGCTCTCAGCTGCTCCATCCATTCCTTCGCTCTGATCTCGAGCCAACGCTTTCCCTTTTTGCGAATCTTCTCGGCTAGCTCTTTAAACAGTGGTTCTTGAGGGTCGAGTGTCAAGTTCTGCTCGTCATTGGTAAAGGGTGTCATTACCACTATCTCGTATAATTGTTCACCGGTCTCGAGGTCATGGATTCCCAAGTGTGGGATGGAAATGGGACTCTCGGGTGATATTAAAGTCTTGTAGTACAGCAGGTCGGCTACGGTGATGAGGGTACGGCAATCCATATCTATAATAAGGAAAGATATATATTAGACTTAAGATGGTGGGATGTAATCGCATGCACACAATTATACATAAATAGTGATCATGTCAAATAGAGAACACAAGTCTTATATTTCATAATAAACAAGTACAACATAGAAGGCTTACTAGCCACAACTTCCTACTAGAATTGATTACATCAAAAAGGTCCAACTTCTACTTAAGCTTCCTTAATTATTCTAGAAAATAATAGGGAACTCCATCCGATAAGCACCTATGTCGGTTTCAAAAGGTGGTGGTGGCACATCTCCGGGGTTAGTGGTTATATCCATGACTTCGGGTTCCGCTCTTTGGAATGCTGCTTCCTCCTCGTCGGGTTCCCAATCCTCATCGTCGGTCGGCGCATCGGGATCTGGTCCGTTCATTGCTTGCTCCCAATCTTCTTCGTCACTGAACTCTTCGGGGTCCTCTTCAGGTTCCTCCATAGGTTCTTCCTCCGGATCTTCCTCGGGATCCTCTTCGGGTTCTCCCGCTATCATGTTGATGGGCGGGATCATTAGAATTTGGGCAAGGGCGGCTCCCGCATGGTCCTCTCCATTCCCCTCAATCAAGAATTTCACATCGTTGGGGGGTGCCATTTGGACTAGGACTGGTGCTGCTTCGGCATCATCCCCTCCCTCGGGAAGTATAATAGTGCCATGCTCTCGATAGAAGTCATTGGTGTAGGGAAAGGCATATGGGAAGTAAGGATCTTCTATTAGTTGGTTCGTCATTGACCATAGGGTACTTGCGAGATGGTGCGCTTCGGCTAGTAGGTTGATTTGGTAGGAGCTCAAGTGATTCATCTACAAGGAAAGAACTCTATTAGTCAAGTTTTGGAAAGGAAGTTTTATTAAAACTTTAGAGAAAACTTTTTCAGTTTCTACGTTCCACATTCGATTCTTGATTTAAGTCATCATCCAATTGTTCGGGAATTCGTAACTCGGTGGTACTGCCAATTCCGCGCCTTGCTTCAATCCGAAGATTGTTTTGACAGAATTCCACCCAATTTGGGACGGTAAACTTAAACTCAATTCACGACGGTGCAACGGTCAAACTATCTCGTGGTTCTACCCATTCTACCCATGGCCGAGGTTTTGAACCTGGCTTTGATACCAAGTTGTAACGCCCCGAATTTTGGGTACGTTAAATAAGAAATTTTATTGAAAATAAACTAAGTCAGGCTCTTTATTACAATAAAACTCATAAGAAGTACTTTTATTACAAACGGGAGGGAACTAAGGTTCCTAACTACTGCTCCGCTTATTCTTCCATCCGGGCTAGCTCTTCGGCACCAAAGGCCTCCAAGGTGTAAAGTTCACCCTGTTCATCTATGAAGTCTGACATATTATACCGGTGTCGTCACCAATATAATAGGCTAGGGTCACCAAAAAGGCAACACCGTGAGCTTAATCGCTCAATAGAATAATCCAAACCCTCTAACCCTTAACTTACAACAATACAACAATACAACACATAGTCAAAAAATTTCTCATAGCATGCTTATCTAGCCAATACTAACAACAACACATTCGTATACGATAAACATTCAACGTTGGTGTCCAAGATTTGTGAGTTTCTCCTACGTGACTCCTCGTAGACCGTGTCAATATTTTCCACATTTCATCACCTTTTCAAAAACTCATTTTTAACACACCCAACCTCGGTTCCGCCGTTCCGGTCTCCTGAGTATCCTCACAATGGTTCTGCCATCTCAGGCTCCCATTGGCACACATTGCATTGGCTCCGTAACGCAGATAACCAAGCACACACCCAACCTTGGTTCCGCCGTTCCGGTCTCCCGAGTATCCTCACAATGGTTCCGCCATCCCGGTCTCCCATTGGCACACAAAACACACACCACACAATGGGCTACTACGTCCGGCCACATTGTGGTTTCCATAATATTTCACACTTTTCAAAACACGCCCTTTCATAAATCACACCCTAGATGTCATGTTTCTACTTTCTCGATTTCTGTGTCTCGTTTCTCCTGCATAGACTCCGTGGTGAGACTTTTCACATACGATATCATTCATTGTAATATTCAATCTAACAAGATCATCCATTTTAAACTACTTGACATGCTTGAATCACTTAACAACGAACATCATGCATTTCATACGTTTCCAACAAAAGATAACATTATCTACTTTAAATGAAATGATCAAAGTTACTTTCTAATGAACTTATTTTAGAGTTATGATACAAAACTACTTTATGTTTGGGATAGTAGGTAAAGATAACTACCATTCTTCTTGGCGGTGGTCGGTTACGAAGATTCGGTCATCGGTTTTGGATTTCGGCGGCGTAACGGCGTCGATTTGCTTCGAAAGGAAAAGAGATGAACTTTCTTTTCCTAGAAACAACTTTACTAACAAACTAAGCTACTTTAAAAGATCTAACAGTGGTTTTGGGAGGTGGTTTGGTGATTTCTCTCAAGAACGTAAGAAAACAAGAACTTTGGAAGCAAGAACTCTTGAAATTTCTAGAGAGAAGTTGGAGCAATGGTTGAAGGTGTGAGTTTGAAGCTTGGAATGGCTTCTATTTATAGGCCAAGCTCTCCCTCCCTCTCTCCTTGGCCGGCGCCTCTCTCTCTCTCTCTAAGTCACACTTTCTTTTCATATGTCAAGGTTTGATTGAAAGGTTGGAAGCTAATTTGGTAGGCTTGCATGGCTAGGTTAGTCCTTGGATTTGATCTTTGGAAGATTTGTTGGAAAGGAGGAGACATTGGTACAAGATTCTTGGTTAAACAATTGAAAGTTGTACAATGGAGGATAATGGGGTTAATATTTGGCTAGGAAAAGAAATCACCAAAGATTTGAAGTACTTTTGGAAGACCAATGTCAAGTACACATCAATTCTTTCTTCTTCTTCCTTCCTCTTTCCCTCTCTCTCTCTCCCTCTCCCTTTTTCTCTCTATCGGCCTCTCTCTTATCTCTCTCCCTCACGGCCCTCTCTCTCTCCTCTCTCCTTTCTCTCTCTCACGTACTAGCTATATACCTATATATATGTATGTACTAATATGTAAGAACACAAATAAATAAAAGGGTATTTTGGTACAAAGGGTCAAATTAGTCTTACAAGGTCAAGATTCACCACTTTAAACAAATAAAAAAAAGGTACGAGTACTTAATTAATATAATAATATACTTTTGTACTCCCGGGAATCTTAACAAAATATTATTTTAATGGGTTAAGTACTTAGTTGGAAGATGAACCTATTACCCAATGGATAATAAAACCCTAACGGTAATTAACCAAAGGATATTAAGGTACGAGTACTTTAAATACTAAACTAATTTTTTGAAAAAGACTAAATGTCCTTTTGAAATTTACACATGTGTTATATATATGTATTTAGCCAATTATAATAAAGGAAAGGCTTTTGTCCAATGGGTAAAGGTTACCCTAACGGTTATTGTCCAATGGTCCATAGTTGCTAGGGTACTTTTATTAGAAAAAATGATAAAAAGTACTTTTCAAAATAATTATAAATGTCTATCATAGTACTTTGTTTAAATCTTTCAAATTCCTTTTAATATAAAGAAATGAGTTTCTTTTATCCAATGGATAATAGATCCCCTAACATTTATCGTCCAAAGGATAAAGAATAAAACTAAAACAATAAAAGAAAATAATTAAACAATTTCTAGTCTAGGGTTCAAAAGGTTCAAGATGGGCAAAACGGTCCATCTTTGGTTAGGGAAAAGTAACTAGGTGACTTCCTAGTTAGGTTACTCCATCAAGCCGGTTAGAAGCTAACTAGGCTTGCTAAGTAGGGCTTAAAAGTCAAGAAACAATTCTCGAGGGGCTAAAGTGTAATTAGGGTTTCTAGTCGAGGAGTAAGATGATAAGGCGTTCATTTGCATAAAGACCAACCGTTAAGAATTTAATAAGTAAAACTATCGAGCATTTTAAGAGAAATTATGAAATTCGAATAACAACGAGATTTTTATTGAATGAAAAATCAGAGTTGTTACAAAAATAATGAGGAGATTAGGTGACAAAATATTTGTCACTGAAGACAAGTTTGGGTGATAGGTATAAAGTTGTCACCGAAAAATCCCAATTTTCGCGCAGGAAGGGAAAAAGAAGAAGACAAAAGCGGCACTGTTTGGGCAAAAGGGGGAATACTAGTCCTACAAAAACCCTAGCCACTTTTTCTCCTCTTCTCTGATTCCAGTCCCCACTCTCCACATTCCACACCAGGGAGGCAGTGACGCCGCCCACTCCCGCACTCCGCCCATGTCGACATCCACTCCTCCTCCCGCAGACGATCGATCCGCACGGTAGTCCACTCCTCCTCTCGCCGACGATCGACCCACACCCACAGTGGTACCATTGGTACGTCTCCCCTCTCTCTCTCTGTCTCTGTCTCTCCTTTCTCTCTCTCACAGTCACAGCCACAGAGCTTCACCATCTGGTCCATCACTATTTTGATTTTCCTTCAAAAACAAAAACAAAGAACTCTACTTTGATCTCGATCTAGATCTGGTTGTGGGTTGCGCTGTTGTGGGTTCTCTCATGGTCTCACCCTTGATCTTTTTGACGAACTCCAAAAAAAAGAAGAGAAACAAGGGTCTTCAAAAAAAATGAGAAACAAGGGTCTCCCGATGCTTAACCCTGAGTATTCATATTTGGGTGAAATTGGGTGTGGATCTCCAAGAGTCTTTGTGCTTCGTTCGTATTGTTTCTGTTATTGATAGCTTTTAGCAATTACTTCTCCTAAAATTCAGCTATCGATTTGGTTTATTTATTTTCTGCAACCATTATGTGATTTGCAATTTATCATTAACCTCTATTGTATGACCCTAGATTTCATGATTTTTTTGTGTGTACAAGAAGTATGTTAATGGAAAAATACCCTAAGTTGACAACACAGGAAGATGAATTTGCCTTTCGCTATATTCTCTCAATAGCCTGAAAGTTTGAAACTTTGTAGTGTGTATCACTTGTTTGTAACTTTGTATTGTATTCTATAATATATGAATGAGTGCAGGATAAATTTGACATAGTGGGATATGATGAGAAAGAGCATGTGACGTGTGGCGTCGAACTTTTTAAGTTACGGCGATTGGTTTACGTATGTTTGTGTTTTGTGTTGAACTAATGTCAGTTGTTTTTGGGTAGTTTTGATTTGAATGGTCATAACTACTACCCCTTCTAGCTTTCGGATTGGAGTACGGGTAATTTGGGAATTTGAGAGTATGAGCCAGCTTCATTTTGTGTCCATACCAAAATTGAGGTCATTCACTTCTCAACATTCCCTTATTACAGCTATCCAGTAATAATGGAGGGTGCACTAGAGGAGATTTTGTTTGGATTATAAAGGAAATCGAGGCAGATTCTAATTCATCTCATTGTAGTTTGGGGCTAGAGTACACTAGCTCCCTCTACTTAGGAGTAGCCATTTTGCCCGTGTGGTTTTGAACTAAATTGCAACTGTTTCATTATGATTCACAAAAATACACCTCCCTCGAAGTACTCTTATGTTGTTATAAGAAAAACATAAGTGCCCTTCGGTCCTGCCACCCCAAAAAAATAGAAACCCGAACCTTAACACTTCTAATGTCATTGCACCCTCCAATGGTTCATCCATTGCTTTTTTTTTTATTCACCCGCTAAATCTTCTCTCCTCCCCTGGTCCCTTCTTTTGCTCCATTGATGCTGCATGAACCAGAAACACAGCCTCAACCACCTACTATTCCTCCTCTCTTATTCTCCTTGAACCAATGTCACAATCGCCATCAATGTGTGGCAATGTTTAAGGTGGCTGCAAGATGTTGTATTTGCATCCACTTTCCTCTGACACATGTGCAACTTGTAGGCCGTTTTGTGGTGATTAGGTGGAGCGGTTAGATTGTCAATGTTGCAAAAATCTCAAATTCCACAACATGATTATGAAAATGGATGACCATTTACATCTTATAAGACTATGCATTTTCTTTCGGGAAAGTTGATGAAAATAAAATTAAAACTTGTTTGAAGTCCTTATTTGGAAAATATCATTCTGAAACTGTGACCAGCATTTCAATCTTATCTAATTCAATGTTCAAACCCAGTTGCTCAAATCCTCTTTTAGCCCAAAGCTTTCTCAACCTTGCATAAATGGGATATTTATGTATAATGATATTGTATCAAATATGGTGATGGTGGTGGTTGTGTCAGAGTGGAGGAGGAGGAAAACATTGTTCAAAAAGGGAGACGCAGGATTATGCCTCATCCTAGAATGATTCTTATTGCATTTTTCTGGTTAGAGTTTGCTCCTATCATTTTCCCAACTGTTCTTGTTTTGTTATAGGTTCGCTGTGAAGTAAAATACTTGTTTAGGCTGTGGTGTATATAGCTATGGTGATTCAATTGCCATCTGTTCGCTGGACTACCGAGACGCATCCAACCTCTATGCATGGTCTTCGGCCAATGTATTTGCTCCTTACTGCTGGTGGTGAAAAACTTGTTGCTGCAATATCATATCCAGGAGAAAATGAGAATCCAACCATTGCCCAGGTAAAAAGCAAGACCAATTGCACCAATTCACTTGATGCCATGTTTACCACTAACACGGTTGCCCAACAAACTCATGCAGTGCACGTGCATAGAAAATACTTAGCAAATGATTATACTCTTGACATATGTGGATCGACTGTTAAGTTTTGATATTGAATATTTCAATGCATCACAATCAATTTGCTATAATAAAATTTCGATATTTGTATGGACCAAAGACCTAGACTACCACGGTATGAATTTAAAAAAATTCCTGATTTCTGATTTTACTTATTATGCCAACTAATCATTTCAAGTCAATTCTCCAACTTGCAAGACGCTAGGCATTTTTGGTCAATATACTACAAGTATTTCCAACTGTGAACATAATATTGATAAACTGGATTTTGAATGCAGCTTGACTCATCACCTTGATGGTTGAAGATTCTTGAACCTATAGATCAAACCATTCAAAGAGATGTTGCCTACTCAACTCACTTTTTCACCAAATAAGTGCAAAATACTAGCACATCCAGTAAAGCTTTTGCCTTCCAAAACTTCAGAGCCCCAACTATTGTGGTTTCTTTTAGAAATATCTTGTACAAGGCCAATGTTAGAGTATGGTATGGCTGGATAGTTTTCTTAACTACTCTTTCGAGGAGTATCTCGTAGATGAGGCTCCATAGTCTTCTTTTCTTTTTTCTAAGTTCGGATATTCTTATCTGTGCATCATTTTGCCAAGTTCTAGGTTTAGGGCATATATAAGACTAGATAGACAAAGATTTAAGTGGATATTCTACAAGAGAGGAAAATGAGAGACACACAAAAGTACTTACCAGAGTACGTTCTTTTTGCAAGAGCAACCAAATACATAAGGCAAAGAGCTGCATTGTAACGCCCCGAATTTTGGGTACGTTTAAATGAGGCATTTATTATATAATAAAGAGAGTCTGGCTCATTATTACATCATAAATACATCATAAAGAAAGGGTACATTTATTCAAAAAGGAAGGAAACTAGGGTTCCTATTACTACTCTGCTTGCTCTTCCATCCGAGCAAGCTCCTCTGTTCCAAAAACTTCCACGGTGTACATCTTACCCTGTTCATCTAAGAAATCTGACACATTATACCGGCGTCGCCACCCATATAATATGTCAGGGTCACCAAAAAGGCAACACCGTGAGCTATAACGCTCAATAGAGAAATCCTTACCCACCAACCTTAACTTACGAACAAGGCTATCATAAAACATCGATTTTCACATGATACGTATATACACAGTTAACAATGACACATCCACATTCGTTAATCAACTATCGTTGGTGTCCAAGATTCTCTTTGTTTCTCCTAAGCGACTTATCGTAGACCATGTCAATATTTTCATTTACAATTCAACCTTTTAAAATCATTTGCATTGGCTCCGTACCGCGGATAACCAAGCTACATACCCAATCTTTCAATTTCATTTGCATTGGCTCCGTACCGCGGATAACCAAGCTACACACCCAACCTTTCAAAATCATTTGCATTGGCTCCGTACCGCGGATAACAAAGCTACACACCCAACCTTTTAAAATCATTTGCATTGGCTCCGTACCGCGGATAACCAAGCTACACACCCAACCTTGGTTCCGCCGCGCCGGGTTTCCGAGTATCCTCACAACGGTTCCGCCGCGCCGGGTTCCCATTGGCACACAATTGCATTGGCTCCGTACCGTGGATAACCAAGCACACACCCAACCTCACAATGGTTCCGTTTTTCCCGGATCCCATTGGAACACACACACACCTCACACAATGGGCAAGTCCGGCCACATTGTGGATTTCAAATCTTTTCACCCTTTTTAAATATTTCTTTTACACACGCAAACACACAACTCACATAATGCCACCCAAAATCGGTCATTATGTAGTTTCAAAAATATTTTCTTTCTCGAAAAATATTTCCTTTCATTAACCTTACCCTAGGTGTCATGTTTCTACTTTCTCGATTCTCGTGTCTCATTACATGCAAAGACTCCGCGGTAGGACAAGAATCATTCTAACAAGATCATCCAATTCTATATTATTTATCACGCTCAATCATTACTTATAGCATAACGCCACATGTACGAACGCCTTTGGAGTGTATTACTTATGCTTTATTCAAAGCACAGTGCCACATGTACGGACGTCTTTGGAGTGAAATCACTTATGCTGTAACGCCCCTGAATTTTGGTCAGTAAAAATTTCGTTAAAAATTTGAATTTTATTTAAATTACTTATTTTCTCTTGAATGGCTATATGTTGTAAATTTTCGTCGTAGTTAGATTTTTGGTCATGTGTTAAACTCTTAACTAGAAACCCTACTTGACCAATTTAGTTAGTTTCCAACCGACTACTTGGAGGAACCGAGCAACGGACTCACCTAGTTACTAGATGAACCTTTTGAACCTTTTGAAACTTTTGAACCTTTTGCTTTTACCCATTGGTCCATAATGGTTAGGGTAATTTTTGTCCATTGGACAATAAACTTTTTATTTTATTTGACTAAAAGTACATGTAGTCTTTTTTTAAAATCTTATTTTAAAATAAAATGTACTTGTACTCTTTTGTCCATTGGTTATTAACCGCAAGGGGAATTATTATTCATTGGGTAATAACCGCTAGGGAAGTTAGTAACCCTTGGGTAATAGAGTTTTTTAACCAAATAAAGTACCGATATGACTAGGGAACCTTCCAATAAAGTTGATTTGACTAGTCAAACTTTTTCAACCCTAGAAATTACTTATTTATTAATTTGGTTTTATTCTTTGTCTTTTGGACAATAAAAGTTAAGGGAACTATTATCCATTGGATAATAGAAACCCAATTCTTTATATTAAAAGGGTTTAATGAAATATTTGAACAAAGTACTTGAATAGACTTTTATAATTGCTTTAAAGTACTTTTTGATTATTTTATTATAAAAAGTTTCCTAGATATTATTGTCCATTGGATAATAAAAGTTAGGGTATTTATTATCTATTGGGTAATAGTTTGGTCTTTCAACCAAGCACATGGGCTTATTAATCTAGTCTTTTTCCTAAATTGCCCATGTGATAAAGTACATATTATTTTTTGTAAAAGTACTTGGTAGCCCTTAAGACCTAAGTTTTCCTAAGTACCCTTTTATTATTTTGTATTGGGGTTTTGTACCCAATTGGATTAATTTATTGGGGAGTTGAACTTCCTAGAGTACTTTGTACACTTGTTTATTATTTAAATCAAGCATATGCCTTATTGGATTTCTTTAATGGGTATTTGATTTTGGAAATCTTGTACTTTGTACCTTTCTTATTCTTTCTTGCATTTGTATATATATATATATATACATGTGTGTGTGTGTACTTGAGAGAGAGAGAGAGTGAGAGAGAGAGAGAGAGAGAGAGAGAGAGGAGGAAAGAGAGAGGAAATTTGATTGCACCTTCCATGATCATTCCTACATCTTTCAAACCCATGGGTAAATCTTTCTCCTAACCAAACTTAACTCCCATTTGTACTTCTATGATTTGTTTAAAACCAAATCTTGTACCCCTTGTCTCCTCTCCTTCCAACAAATCTCCCATAGTCCAATCCAAGGACTAACCTAGCCTTGCAAGCTACCTAAATAGGCCTAAGTCTATTTTTGCCTAATGACAACCTATGATGGACCTTTATGACACAATCCTAGCCTTTATTAGCCTAAGACTTTGACTACAAGCTAGACCTAGGTTATAATCACCTAAAAAGCCTAAGATCTTACTTGATTCTTTAGCCTTACACCTAAGATTTGGATTTGACAAGGCATGGCTTGACATGTGAGGTGATTTAATGACTTAATGGAGCAAATCCATGGAGGATTTAGAGAGAGAGAGGGCCAGCCATTAGAGAGGGAGAGGGAGCCAAGGTTTTGCCTATAAATAGCACTCCATGTTTGCCATTCAACTCACACCTTCACCTAGCAACTTCTCTCTCTAGAAAAATTGTGTTCTTTCTTTGTTCATTCTTTTGTTCTTTATGTTCTTGAGTTCTTCAAGAAACTCATCCAAGACCGCCACTAAACCGCCACTCGACCACCCTTCGATCCATAAAGTAGAGTAGTATTAGTCAAGTAGAAGTTTCGAGAGAAACCTTTCTCTTTCGAAGCTACTGGGAGCATTCCGTAGGAAGTTACTCCGTTCGACCGCCGATTACCGTCCGTAAGCCGTTACTACCGCCTAGAAGAACGGTAAGGAAATCCTTACTTACTTCCTATTTACTAACTTACTCAAGTATAACATTGTTGTTTTGAATTGCTAAGAAAGAACGGTAGTTATCCTTATCTTCCACCCCAAGTATAAAGTAGAATTCCTTGTCCCCTAACTCTACGTATATGTAGTCATCCTTATCGTTCACCCAAGTATAAAGTAGGTTATTCCGATTTACCTTCTTATCTCGAAGGAATTGTATTTTTGATATTTAAGATGGTTATGAGTATGCATATATGACCGGTTTTGGGTGGCATTATGTGAGTTGTGTGTTTGCGTGTGTAAAAGAAAAATATTTGAAAAGGGTGAAAAGATTTGAAATCCGCAATGTGGCCGGACTTGTCCATTGTGTGAGGTGTGTGTATGTTCCAATGGGAACCCGACGCGGTGGAACCATTGTGAGGATACTCGGGAACCCGGCGCGGCGGAACCGAGGTTGGGTGTGTAGCTTGGTTATCCGCAGTACGGAGCCAATGCAATTGTGTGCCAATGGGAACCCGGCGCGGCGGAACCATTGTGAGGATACTCAGGAACCCGGCGCAGCGGAACTGAGGTTGGGTGTGTAGCTTGGTTATCCGCGGTACGGAGCCAATGCAAATGTGTGCCAATGGGAACCCGGTGCGGCAGAACCATTGTGAGGATACTCGGGAACCCGGCGCGGCGGAACCGAGGTTGGGTGTTTAGCTTGGTTATCCGCAATATGGAGCCAATGCAAATGTGTGCCAATGGGAACCCAGCGCGGCGGAACCATTGTGAGGATACTCGGGAGACCGGCGCGGCGGAACCGAGGTTGGGTGTGTAGCTTGGTTATCCGCGGTACGGAGCCAATGCAAATGATTTTAAAAGATTGGGTGTGTAGCTTGGTTATCCGCGGTACAGAGCCAATGCAAATGATTTTTTCAAAGGTTGGGTTTGTAGCTTGGTTATCCACGGTACGGAGCCAATGCAAATGATTTTTAAAGGTTGGGTGTGTAGCTTGGTTATCCGCGGTACGGAGCCAATGCAATTGTGTGCCAATGGGAACCTGGCGCGGCGGAACCATTGTGAGGATACTCAGGAACCCGGCGCGGCGGAACTGAGGTTGGGTGTGTGCTTGGTTATCCGTGATACGGAGCCAATGCAAATGATTTTTAAAGGTTGGGTGTGTAGCTTGGTTATCCGCGGTACAGAGCCAATGCAAATGATTTTAAAAGGTTGGGTGTGTAGCTTGGTTATCTGCGGTACGGAGCAAATGCAAATGATTTTGAAAGGTTGGGTGTGTAGCTTGGTTATCCGCAGTACGGAGCCAATGCAAATGAAATTGAAAGATTGGGTGTGTAGCTTGGTTATCCGCGGTACGGAGCCAATGCAAATGATTTTGAAAGGTTGAATTGTAAATGACAATGTTGACACGGTCTACGATGAGTCACATAGGAGAAACAAAGAGAATCTTGGACACCAACGATAGTTGATTAACGAATGTGGATGTGCCATTGTTAACTGTGTATATACGTATCATGTGGAAATCGATGTTTTATGATAGCCTTGTTTGTAAGTTAAGGTTGGTGGGTAAGGATTTTCCTATTGAGCGTTGTAGCTCACGGTGTTGCCTTTTTGGTGACCTTGACATATTATTTGGGTGGCGACGCCGGTATAATGTGTCAGATTTCTTAGATGAACAGGGTAAGATGTACACCGTGGAAGCTTTTGGAACAGAGGAGCTTGCTAGGATGGAAGAGCAAGCAGAGTAGTAATAGGAACCCTAGTTTCCTTCCTTGTTGAATAAAAGTACCCTTTCTTTATGATGTATTTATGATGTAATAATGAGTCAGACTCTCTTTATTATATAATAAATGCATCATTTAAACGTACCCAAAATTTGGGTCGTTACATATGCTTTATCACACCACAAGTAATACAAGCAATTCATATATGCATACTCATAACCATCTTAAATATCAAAAATACAATTACTTCGAGATAAGAAGGTAAATCGGAATAACCTACTTTATACTTGGGTGAACGATAAGGATAACTACATATACGTAGGGTTAGGGGACAAGGAATTCTATCTTACTTCTTGGCGGTAGTCAGCTACGGAAAGTTAGTCGGCGGTCAGACGGAGTAACTTCCTACGGTATGCCTTCGGGAGCTGCGAAAGAGAAAGGTTTCTCCCGAAACTTCTACTTGACTAACACTACTCTACTTTTTGGATCGAAGGGTGGTCGGGTGGCGGTTTAGTGGCGGTCTTGGATGAGTTTCTTGAAGAAATCAAGAACATGAAGAACAAAAGAAAGAACAAAGAAAGAACACAATTTTTCTAGAGAGAGAAGTTTCTTGGTGAAGGTGTGAGTTGAATGGCAAACATGGGGTGCTATTTATAGGCAAAACCTTGGCTCCCTCTCCCTCTCTAATGGCCGGCCCTCTCTCTCTCTAAATCCTCCATGGATTTGCTCCATTAAGTCATCAAATTACCTCACATGTCAAGCCATGCCTTGTCAAATCCAAATCTGAGGTGTAAGGCTAAAGAATCAAGTAAGATCTTAGGCTTTTTAGGTGAATCTAGGTAATTATAATCTAGGTTTAGCTTGTAGTCAAAGTCTTAGGCAAATAAAGGCTAGGATTGTGTCATAATGGTCCATCAATAGGTTGCCTTTAGGCAAAAATAGACTAAGGCCTATATAGGTAGCTTTGCATGGCTAGGTTAGTCCTTGGATGGACTATGGAAGATTTGTTGGAAGATTTGGAGACAATGGTACAAGATTTTGTGTTAAACAATAATAGAAGTACAAATGTTGAGTTATGTTTGGTTAGGAGAAAGATTTAGGCTAGGAAGAATCTTTACCCAAGGATTTGAAACGTCAAAGAAAGATCAAGCATGGTACAACCAACCTTCCTCTCTCCTTCCTCCTCTCTCTCTCTCTCTCTCGGGTCTCTCTCTCTCTCAAGTACACACACACACACACACATATATATATACAAATGCAAGAAAGAATAAGAAAGGTACAAAGTACAAGATTTCCAAAATCAAATACCCATTAAAAAATTACAATTAGGCACATGCCCCTTTAAATAAATAAACTAGGTAGATCATACCTCCCAATAAATTAATCCAATTGGGTACAAAACCCCAATACAAAATAATAAAAGAGTACTTAGGAAAACTTAGGCTTTAAAGGCTACTAAGTACTTTTATAAAAAAATAATATGTACTTTATCACATGGGAAATTTAGGAAAAAGATTAGATTAGTAAGCCCATGTACTAGTTTGAAAGAATAATCCTTTCACCCAATGGATAATAAATCCCCTAACATTTATTGTCCAATGGACAATAGCTACTAGGAAACTTTTATAGTAAAATAATCAAAAAGTACTTTAAAGAAATTTTTAAAAAAAGTCTATAATAGTACTTTATTCAAATCTTTCATTAAACTCTTTTAATATAAAGAATTGGGTTTCTATTATCCAATGGACAATAGTTTTCCTAACTTTTATTGTCCAAAGGACAAAGAATAAAACCAAATTAATAAAAGAAAATAAATAAGTAATTTCTAGGGTTTAAAAGGGTTGACTAGTCAAATCAAATTTATTGGAAGGTTTCCTAGTCACATCGGTACTTTATTTGGTCAAAAGACTCTATTATCCAAGGGTCACTAACTTTCCTAACGGTTATTACCCAATGGATAATAATTCCCCTTGCGGTTAATGACCAAAGGATAAAAGGAGTACAAGTACCTTTTTATTAAAATAAATTTTTGAAAAGACTACATGTACTTTTATAATAAAAAGTTTATTATCCAATGGACAAAAATTACCCTTGTGGTTATTAACCAATAGATAATGGAGGGGTGGGAGAATCCCCAATAATCAAAGAATAAATGTATTTTGCACATGTGTACATACACCATTAAAATACTATATCTAGTACTTACCAAAATATTTAAATGGGGGGCCTATTGTCCAATGGACAAAGATTACCCTAACCATTGTGGACCAATAGTTAAAGGCAAAAGGTTCAAAAGTTTCAAAAGATCCAAAAGGTTCATCGAGTAGCTAGGTGAGTCGGTTGCTCGGTTCCTCCAACTAGTCGGTTGGAAAATAACTAAATTGGTCACGTAGGGTTTCTAGTCGAGAGTTTAACACATGACCAAAAATCTAACTACGACGAAAATTTACAAGAAAATATATAGCCATTCAAGAGAAAATAAGTAGTTTAAATAAAATTCAAATTTTTAACAAAATTTTTATTGACCAAAATTCAGGGGCGTTACAATCTATCCCCCTTAAAATAATTTCGTCCCCGAATTTGGCGCGCGACTACAGATTAGACCAGGTCGCTAGACCGATCTCAGAATCATCGACTATCCCCCTTAAAAATTTGGAGTAGGTTACCATCGATCTAATTAAGCCTCATCACTTGCTTAACGAAATAAGGTTGAAGTTGCTTCCGCCGTCGAACCACTTGCCTCGTCGTACGTCTTCGGTAAAGTCTCCACCATAAATACTAACGCCAAATGCAAAACTTCTACCAAAGCGTTCCTAGTACATCCTTGTTGAACCCTCATGCTTCTCGATATTAAACCTATTTCCAAAAGTAGGAAACAATGGGTTCATTCTTTATAATCGTAAGGCATGAGTATTCCATCGAACATCAGTAGGTAAGCCCTACGATACTCTTCAGTATTCGCAAAGGCATTGAAAGAACCTTTGCAGTCTCGGGAAAATAAGACCTTGGCAGCGTCGACTTCTAGTGGCTGCTTCCAATCCAGTACTGCTTTGACCTCGATTCCATCCTTGGATACCACGTGCCCCAAGAACTTAACCACTTCTAGCCAGAACTTGTCTTGGCATAAAGTTGGCTATCTCAGAGTATTCGTAGTACCATCCGAAAGTGTCCTTCGTGCTTCTCCTGATAAGTCATCGAGCCTTGGCAATGGATACCGGTTCTTGAAGGTGACTTGATTTAGCTCCCTATAGTCGATGTATAGTCGAAGCGTCCCTCCTTCTTTTTCACGAACAGTGCGGGCGCTCCCTATGGTGATGTACTCGACTTGATAGGCCCTTCTTGCAATTGGGTCTTGATCTCCCTTAGTTCCACAGGGGTCTTTTGGTATGGCGTCATAGAAATTGGTGCGATTCTTGGTTAAAGTCCTATAGAGAAGTCTATTTCTCCTTAAGGCGATAAGCTAGGAAGTTCTTCAGGGAAAACATCGATATACTCGCACACGATGTGGAAATCCCACTTCCATTCTATTGGCTTCTTCCAATTAGAAACTAGCGGCCATCCAAGTAGTGGATTCTGCCACCTTGATCTTTTCGTCGCTGAACTCGCTGTCCGTCTATCCCCCTTAAAAGGAATCGAGTCCCGTCTAGAGTATAAGCTGTCACTAACTTCTGATGACAGTCTATGACCGCTCGACGTGCAGATCGCCAGTCCATCCTTAGGATTACGTCGAAATCCACCATATTGATCACTAGAGGGTCGCAAGCTAGGCGCAGGTCGGCAAATCCTAATTTGCACTCTCAACACACTAGACTAACAGCCATACTCCCTCAGCTGGTACGTGACCAAGCCACACGATCTTCGTCCTGGGTAATTTTGAGGGTTCTGAGGATCATCTTGACCTCATTCAGCCACGTCTCAACTACAACAAGGTTGGTGTCCCCATGAAAGGTCAGAGGTCGACGTTTGCAAAATTCGTTCATCGCTCGGGTTCGAGTCATAGGTCCATCGTCGTGGTTTTGGCGGTTAGCGTTCAAGGCAGTTATGAATGCTTGCATGATTTGAGCTAGGTCGGGGTTCGCGTTAGAGGGTTCTCCATGCTCGTATCCTAATCCGCGGCGCGTATTAACAATCTACTAGAGAAAATCGAAAGGGGGTTTTTGTTTACTAAAACAAATTTTCTTTTTGCAAATGGTCTATCTTTCAAAAGTCAAAAGTTTAACAAATAGTATGCAACGGTACTCTTTAAAAATAAAACAAGTTTTGCATAGATAAGAACATCATCCAACATAAGCATAGAATTACAAACATAAACATAGAGTTCTACTACAAAACAAATAGATTAGAACAAGAATTCCTACTACAACCTGAGACGGTCCTACGTAGGTCCTACGGTTGGGCAAGCCTTATTCCATACTGCTAGTGTGGTTTTCTAGGGTAGTTCGGTTCCAAAGACTTCCCTCAGCCACATCTTGTAGTTCCTTTCAGCTGCAGTCTCTTCCCTAAAAAGACACTCACGTTCTTATGCGAGCAGTTCTTCCATAGTCGGGATGTTTGGCTCCTCCATTGGCTCCCGGTAGTACTAAGAGAGGTTTAGTATCCCAGCTTCTAGCTCTAGGTCAAACATGAGATCATCATTGGGTTGCTCAACGTTTTGCACAAGCGGTGCGGGGACTAGGGTAGGCGGAGAGTGCTCGAGAATTGCAACTGGTGGAGGCATCTCCCAAGTGATTAGGACCTCATAGAGCTCCATGTCATCCTTTGGTGGGGGTGTTGGTCGAAAGTACTCAGGTGCTAGTAATGAGCGATAATTGGCCAAAACACGCGGGGCGAAAGGTGGGCGTCCTCCTTGTGGTATGTTTGACATCTATAACAATAAGGAAGGTTATATTTCTAGACTTAACGGGATAAGGGGTAGTTTTCACGCCATAAAGAGTAAGATGCAAGTCTACACACAACAATGATTATATACTAAAGAAAACATAAGTCTCTTACTACCAAATAAAATGAGTACAATGTAGATGGCTTACTAGCCTAATCTTACTTTCTTTAGTTACAACAAAAGGTCCAACTACTACCAAATCCTTAACATCCTATGTTCCGAAGGATTACAACGGTTACTAGTTTTATTCTATGCATGCCTAAGCAGTCTCTTTGGCCTTCACAGATCTTTTGGGGCCTCATCCTCTTCGAGATCCTCTTCCTCTGTACGGTTTTCCTCCTCAGTCACCTCATTGGCATCCTTAAGCATCCTTAATACCATCGACTTCTTCCTCCGTAGCTTCAACCTCAAAGTTCTTCATCGGGGGTAAAACACCAAAATATTCATAGAAGGCAGACAGAATAGGAAACATCACAGGGAACCAAGGGTCCTTTTCGACGGGAATAGGGGTATTCTGCTGCACTCTTTGGAAATCTCTCTTTTCTGCAAGTACAGCGGCCACAAAGTCGGGATCTTCCAGTTTTTGGGCTGTCAGGATTTCTATGGTATTTCTAGGTTGATAGGCTTCGGCTAGATGTTTCATTTACAAGAAAAAGTTTCAACCTCAATTAGGAATATCCTACGACAGGGTAATCACTTAAGAAGATTTGAATCTATGTTCCACTTTTGATTCTTGATTTAAGTCATCATCCAATTGTTCAGGAATTCCCAGCTTGGCCGTACTGCCAATTTCCGTGCCTTGCTTCAATCTGAAGATTGTTTTGACAAAATTCCACCCAATTTGGGACGGTAAACTTAAACTCAATTCACGTTGGTGCAACGGTCAAACTTATCTCATGGTTCTACCCATTCTACTCATGGCCGAGGTTTTGAACTTAAGGCTTTGATACCAAGTTGTAACGCCTCGAATTTTGGGTACGTTTAAATGAGGCATTTATTATATAATAAAGAGGGTCTGGCTCATTATTACATCATAAATACATCATAAAGAAAGGGTACATTTATTCAACAAGGAAGGAAACTAGGGTTCCTATTACTACTCTGCTTACTCTTCCATCCTAGCAAGCTCCTCTGTTCCAAAAGCTTCCACGGTGTACATCTTACCCTGTTCATCTAAGAAATCTGACACATTATACCGGCGTCGCCACCCATATAATATGTCAGGGTCACCAAAAAGGCAACACCGTGAGCTACAACGCTCAATAGAGAAATCCTTACCCACCAACCTTAACTTACAAATAAGGCTATCATAAAACATCGATTTCCACATGATACGTATATACACAGTTAACAATGACACATCCACATTCGATAATCAACTATCGTTGGTGTCCAAGATTCTCTTTGTTTCTCCTATGCGACTCATCGTAGACCGTGTCAACATTTTCATTTACAATTCAACCTTTCAAAATCATTTTGCATTGGCTCCGTACCGTGGATAACCAAGCTACACACCCAATCTTTCAATTTCATTTGCATTGGCTCCGTACCGCGGATAACCAAGCTACACACCCAACCTTTCAAAATCATTTGCATTGGCTCCGTACCGTGGATAACCAAGCTACACACCCAACCTTTTAAAATCATTTGCATTGGCTCCGTACCATGGATAACCAAGCTACACACCCAACCTTGGTTCCGCCGCGCCGGGCTCCCAAGTATCCTCACAATGGTTCCGCCGCGCCGGGTTCCCATTGGCACACAATTGCATTGGCTCCGTACCGCGGATAACCAAGCTACACACCCAACCTCGGTTCCACCGTGCCGGGTTCCCGAGTATCCTCACAATGGTTCCGCCGCGCCGGGTTCCCATTGGCACACAATTGCATTGGCTCCGTACCGCGGATAACCAATCACACACCCAACCTCACAATGGTTCCATTTTTCCCAGATCCCATTGGAACACACACACACCTCACACAATGGGCAAGTCCGGCCACATTGTGGATTTCAAATCTTTTCACCCTTTTCAAATATTTCTTTTACACACGCAAACACACAACTCACATAATGCCACCGAAAACCGGTCATTATGTAGTTTCAAAAATATTTTCTTCCTCGAAAAATATTTCCTTTCATTAACCACACCCTAGGTGTCATGTTTCTACTTTCTCGATTCTCGTGTCTCGTTACATGCAAAAACTCCGCGGTAGGACAAGAATCATTCTAACAAGATCATCCAATTCTATATTATTTATCACGCTCAATCATTACTTATAGCATAACGCCACATGTACGGACGCCTTTGGAGTGTATCGCTTATGCTTTATTCAAAGCACAATGCCACATGTACGGACGTCTTTGGAGTGAAATCACTTATGCTTTATCACACCACAAGTAATACAAGCAATTCATATATGCATACTCATAACCATTTTACATATCAAAAATACAATTACTTCGAGATAAGAAGGTAAATCGGAATAACCTACTTTATACTTGGGTGAACGATAAGGATAACTACATATACGTAGAGTTAGGGGACAAGGAATTGTACCTTACTTCTTGGTGGTAGTCGGCTATGGAAAGTTAGTCGGCGGTCGGACGGAGTAACTTCCTACGGTATGCCTTCGGCAGCTTCAAAAGAGAAAGGTTTCTCCCGAAACTTCTACTTGACTAACACTACTCTACTTTTTGGATCGAAGGGTGGTCGGGTGGCGGTTTAGTGACGGTCTTGGATGAGTTTCTTGAAGAACTCAAGAACATGAAGAACAAAAGAAAGAACAAAGAAAGAGCACAATTTTTCTAGAGAGAGAAGTTGCTAGGTGAAGGTGTGAGTTGAATGGCAAACATGGGGTGCTATTTATAGGCAAAACCTTGGCTCCCTCTCCCTCTCTAATGGCCGGCCCTCTCTCTCTCTAAATCCTCCATGGATTTGCTCCATTAAGTCATCAAATCACCTCACATGTCAAGCCATGCCTTGTCAAATCCAAATCTTAGGTGTAAGGCTAAAGAATCAAGTAAGATCTTAGGCTTTTTAGGTGAATCTAGATAATTATAATCTAGGTTTAGCTTGTAGTCAAAGTCTTAGGCAAATAAAGGCTAGGATTGTGTCATAATGGTCCATCAATAGGTTGTCTTTAGGCAAAAATAGACTAAGGCCTATTTAGGTAGCTTTGCATGGCTAGGTTAGTCCTTGGATGGACTATGGAAGATTTGTTGGAAGATTTGGAGACAATGGTACAAGATTTTGTGTTAAACAATAATAGAAGTACAAATGGGGAGTTATGTTTGGTTAGGAGAAAGATTTAGGCTAGGAAGAATCTTTACCCAAGGATTTGAAAGGTCAAAGAAAGATCAAGCATGGTACAACCAACCTTCCTCTCTCCTTCTTCCTCTCTCTCTCTCTCTCTCTCTCTCTCTCTCTCTCTCTCTCTCTCTTTCTCTCTCTCAAGTACACACACACACACACCCACACACACACACACCCACACACACACACACACACATATATATATACACAAATGCAAGAAAGAATAAGAAAGGTACAAAGTACAAGATTTTCAAAATCAAATACCCATTAAAAAATTACAATTAGGCACATGCCCCTTTAAATAAATAAACTAGGTGGATCATACCTCCCAATAAATTAATCCAATTGGGTACAAAACCCCAATACAAAATAATAAAAGAGTACTTAGGAAAACTTAGGCTTTAAAGGCTACTAAGTACTTTTATAAAACAATAATATGTACTTTATCACATGGGCAATTTAGGAAAAAGATTAGATTAATAAGCCCATGTACAAGTTTGAAAGAATAAACCTTTTACTCAATGGATAATAAATCCCCTAACATTTATTGTCCAATGGACAATAGCTACTAGGAAACTTTTATAGTAAAATAATCAAAAAGTACTTTAAAGAAATTTTTAAAAAAAGTCTATAATAGTACTTTATTCAAATCTTTCATTAAACTCTTTTAATATAAAGAATTGGGTTTCTATTATCCAATGGATAATAGTTTCCCTAACTTTTATTATCCAAAGGACAAAGAATAAAACCAAATTAATAAAAGAAAATAAATAAGTAATTTCTAGGGTTGAAAAGGGTTGACTAGTCAAATCAACTTTATTGGAAGGTTTTCTAGTCACATCAGTACTTTATTTGGTCAAAAGACTCTATTATCCAAGGGTCACTAACTTTCCTAACGGTTATTACCCAATAAATAATAATTCCCCTTACGGTTAATGACCAAAGGATAAAAGAAGTACAAGTACCTTTTTATTAAAATAAATTTTTGAAAAGACTACATGTACTTTTATAATAAAAAGTTTATTATCCAATGGACAAAAATTACCCTTGTGGTTATTAACCATTGGATAATGGAGGGGTGGGAGAATCTCCAATAATCAAAGAATAAATGTATTTTGCACATGTGTACATACACCATTAAAATACTATATCTAGTACTTTACCAAAATATTTAAATGGGGGGCCTATTGTCCAATGGACAAAAATTACCCTAACCACTATGGACCAATAGGTAAAGGCAAAAGGTTCAAAAGTTTCAAAAGGTCCAAATGGTTCATCGAGTAGCTAGGTGAGTCGGTTGCTCGGTTCCTCCAACTAGTCGGTTGGAAAATAACTAAATTGGTCACGTAGGGTTTCTAGTCGAGAGTTTAACACATGACCAAAAATCTAACTACGACGAAAATTTACAAGAAAACATATAGCCATTCAAGAGAAAATAAGTAGTTTAAATAAAATTCAAATTTTTAACGAAATTTTTATTGACCAAAATTCAGGGGCGTTACATGCATTCACTTCATCTAAAGCCATGAAACTTCACTATGTGCGGCTAGGGGGAGGCAAAAACAACAGGTACATAATCATCCAACTAGTAGACAAAATATCTGACGTCCATCACACAAATCGAGAAATTTTAGTGTCATGCTATCGTTTCAACCCAAAAAAAAAAAACTACAGTGATGCTTGCTAAAGTCTTCCAATTAAATAATTTCCACATCTGAGCTGACTTTTCTAAGTTAAGAATGATAGGATTCAATTCTCCGTCAAGAAAATAGAAAGCTGAGTTTGTGACAAACTATAGTCATTAACTTACACATATCTTTGCATCTGTACCATCTCTCTTCACTACTCAGTACTCACTTAAAGTTCTGTATTTATATATTGTTATGAAGTACACATCTGAGCTGTGTTTCGTTGGAATGTATGAATTTGAAAATACACTATGCCCAATTCTTTCTAATTTCAATCTGCAACTCATTTCATTTACCATGGACAATTGAACTTGGAATATTACTGTTCACAACATGCGTTTCAATTATCCTCTCTTTAGTTACTTTATTGTTGCCATGCAATTGGAATGGGTGGATGGAACTGTTAAGTTTAGCTAACTATTAAGTTTAGCTATTGAATATTTATTTTGCTTATAATATTTAGCTTTGACAGATGTGGATGGAACAATTAAGTTTTCATATTGAATTGAGTTAACTCCGTATGAATAGTCAGCTCTATCATCACCCTACATTCTCAATTCAGTCATTATTATTCCTTTGCTACCATGATAAAACGTGCACGTTCTTGCCATTGGTCAAACCAATTTTGAAAATCCCTCAGGATAAGCACACCCCCTTCAAATTTTTTTTATTTTTTATTTGTAAAACCTCATCGCCTATTGACACAATTGGAAAGGATTTTGAACCATTCTAATTGAATTTTTGCCATATGGACTAGATAATAATTTCTTTTCCCACGTTTTTCTAAGACTATTGCCAAACAAACTCAGGCAATACACACGCACAGAAAATACTTAGCAAATCATGCTCACATTATCTTTTATTTTCCAGGATCAAATTTAACGTGGAAATCACAGATGCGACTGGACTCATCCCTACAACTATATTTGCAAAAAAGGCAGAAGAACTCTATAACATCACTGCAGCAGAAATGATCAACAATACAACGCTTCTTACTTGGTAATTCCTCCATCTCGAGCAATTACTACTTTCGGAATCGTGCAACCTTTTATTCTGTTTGCCGGTTATTATTCTTGATGAGTGAAATTGAATGCGTCACTATGCAATTTAAGGCAAATTTTCTAGAGAGATTCCGCTCTCTTCAAATTACTCACATAATATGGGGCAAGTATGGAATTGAGATCCAATTTTGGTTTGATTAATATTAATGTGCTGCTTTTCAGTCCACAAGGCATGCCGGTTTTCTTTGTTTTGTTCTCATTTGCATGGGATATTAGATTTGCTTTTGGGAAAAGTGATTCTCTCATTGTTCTTTGTAGCAGAAATTTGTGGAAAATATCTATTTTTGAAACTATAATTCTAGAATGTGTGTCACAAGGCAGATGCCTATTATTGGTATGCAAATGATTTTTTTTGCTCATAACTATTTGTGGCTCTGTGAACAAGGTAATAGAGAGAATAATTGTAAAAAAACTCAAGCTATAGTAATTAGAAAAACATAATCATGGTTTGTGGGCACTGATCTGGCTTATTTGTTTTCTTCTTGTAAAATGAGAGCTTCTTTCATGACTGTCTATCTTAGTGGGACATAAAAACTCCCTAACATTATCCCTCTGGGTTACTGGTTGTTAAATGCTTAGATACATAGATGGAAGGATAAACAACATGATGATAGCTTAGATGCAGTTTGATGAGAATATTGGTTCTCAAATGTAATTTCTTGGTATTTTTCAATAATCTACTACAGTTACTCTTTTTTTGTTTTTGAGACCTATCCTTATCCTCACTAGATTAGGATAGGCAACAATGGTGCTCGGCTGCAATTGCTATTAGAGTTGCTCTATGTTACTACTTATTCGTTCGGTTCCTAATTTAAGTTGTATGCTACAGCACTATGGTGATTCAATCTCCGTTTATTCGCTGGACTTTAGAAAGGCATCCAACTGCTGTAGATGGTATTCATGCCTTTTATTATGTTCTTACTGATCAAGCTCAAAAAATAATAGTTGCATTATCATACCCGGGAGAAAATGGTAGCATCATTTTCAAAGCATGCAGCAGATACATGCGCGACTATACTAATCAATTGGAATTGGGGTTTTTTTTTTGGCAGTGGGCTACAGAGATCTCTTTGGTTGTTGGCCAAATGTTGTTTCTTGCTTTAGTTCCAACAAAACTGTTACAAAGTATCTTTTAGTGATGGAAACTATTTTTTTCCTTGGTGAACAGTATGGGAGCTTTCATTCTTAGTGCTGGCACCAAAGGTGTGCATGTCTTCAATTTCAACAAACGATGGCACCATGGAATAAGATGCACCTATTGCACCTCTAAAGAACAAGCAGAAGAAGGAATAGATCCATGAATGAAACCTTTCGTCGCGTCTTTTAAAATAGTAGACATTGCATCAAATCTTTTGGTGTGCATGATTTGCAACTATCTCTACTATTCTACATCTTAAACTTGCCTAAACCTACAAGACAAATCTTTTGGCTTGTAACATTTGCCTTAAACCTCTACCAGCTCTCTTCCGTGTAATTAACTTGGCTAAGGCTTTAAACTGTTGTAAATGTATAGACTCCTTGCACAACAAATTCAGTTCTTACAACTTCACAACACCAGACACACATATAACACCTCCTCCCAATACTAGGCATGAGACACCTCGTGCTGGCACGTGCCGCGCACCTAGTAGACATAAAATGCTGGATTGTCAACTGCTATGTATTTTTCAGAGATTGAACACCTCAGCTAGATTCATTTTGGCATTTCTAACACACATAATCCATTTTTGTAGGTGCACTTTGTAACGGCCCGGATTTTGGGTACGTTAAATAAAACATTTTATTGAAATAAAAGCTGAGTCTGGCTCTTTATTACAACAAAAACATAAAGGAAGTACTTTTATTACAAACGGGAGGAAACTAAGGTTCCTAACTACAGCTCCGCTTGTTCTTCCATCACAGCTAGTTCTTCGGCTCAAAAGGCCTCCAAGGTATACAGCTCGCCCTGCTTATCTATGAGATCTAACATATTATACCCACGTCGCCACCGGTATAATATGCCAGGGTCACCAAAAAGGCAACACCGTGAGCTTAACGCTCAATAGCATAATCCAAACCCTCTAACCCTTAACTTATGAATATAAGAGCATAATAACAACAACTTAGATCATGCATAAAGTCCAAACAAGTATTCAAATCCACATTCCTTACTCAACTAACGTTGTGTTCATTATTTAGACTCATCGTAGACCATGTTATTAACTCACTTTCCTTTTTACCCAAAAACTCCTTTTTAACTCACCCAACCTCGGTTCCGCCGCGCCGGTTTCCCGAGTATCCTCACAATGGTTCCACCGCGCCGGGTTCCCATTGGCACACAACCGCATTGGCTCCGTACCGCGGATAACCAAGCACACACCCTACCTCGGTTCCGCCGCGCCGGGTTCCCGAGTGTCCTCACAATGGTTCCGCCGCGCCGGGTTCCCATTGGCACACAACCGCATTGGCTCCGTACGGCGGATAACCAAGCACACACCCAACCTCAGTTCCGCCGCGCCGGGTTCCTGAGTATCCTCATAATGGTTCCGCCGCGCCGGGTTCCCATTGGCATACACACACATAACTCACATAATGCACCCAAAACCGGTCATTATGTAGTTTCAAAATATTTCCTCCCTTGAATACACACTTTTTCATCTTTGTTAACACACCCTAGGTGCCATGTCTCTACTATCTTGTTTCTCCGTGTCACGTTTATCATGCATAGACTCCATGGCATAAGACATTCCATACAACAAGTACTTTATCAAATCTCATAATGAATACAACAAAATTATCCAACTTTTGACCACATAACATGTTTGAATCATAATAACAACATCATGCATCTTTATAATCTTACAAAGATAACCTTATCTACTTCACATATAACGTTCAAAGTTACTTTCTAATGAACTTGTTTGATACAAAACTACTTTATACCTAGATAGAAGGTAAGTTTAACTACTTGGGATGGAAGTTAAGGAAATCCTACCGTGCTTCTTGGCGGTAGAAATGATTACGAAGGTTCGGTCGTCGGTTTTGGATTTCGACGGCGTAACGGCGTCGGTTTGCTTCGAAAGGAAGAGATATGAACTTTTCTCTTCCTAGAAACAACTTTCTAACTTATCTAAGCTACTTTAAAGATCTAATGGTGGTTTTGGGAGGTGGTTTGGTGGTTTCTCTCAAGAACACTCAAGAACTCAAGAAAAGAAGAACTTTGGAAGCAAGAACACTAAGAAATTCTAGAGAGAAGTTGGAGCAAAGTGAGAAGGTGTGAGTTTAAGCTTGGAGTGAGCTTCTATTTATAGGCAAAGGGTCTCCCTCTCTCCCTCTTGGCCGGCCCCTCTCTCTCTCTCTCTATGTCACACTTTATTTCACATGTCATGCTTTGATTGAAAGGTTGGAAGCTAAATTGGTAGGCTTCCATGGCTATGTTAGTCCTTGGATGGGATTCTTGGAAGATATGTTGCCATGGAGGAGACATTGGTACAAGATTCATGGCTTAAACAATTGAAAGTTGTACAATGGAGGTTAATGGGGTTAAGATTTGGCTAGGAAAGGAATCACCAAAGATTGGAAGTACTTTGGAAGACCAAGGTCAAGTACACATCAAATCCTTCTCCTTCTTCCTTCCTCTTTCCCTCTCTCTCTCTCCCTCTCCCTCTCTCCTCTCTTGGCCTCTCCCTCACGGCTCTCTCTCTCCTCTCTCCTCTCTCTCTCTCTCTCTCTCTCTCTCTCTCTCTCCCATGTACTAGCTATATACATATGTATATATATGTACAAACATGTAAGAATACAAATAAATATAGGGTACTTTTGTATAAAAGGGTAATTTAGTCCTTAAGGGTCAAAATTTCTCCAATAAACAATTATAAAGTACGAGTACTTTAATTAATAAAATAATGTACTTTTGTACTCCCGGGAATCTTAACAAAACATTAGTTTAATGGGGTAAGTACTTTGTTTGAAAGATGAGCCTACTACCCAATGGTTAATAGAATCCCTAATGGTTATTATCCAAGGGATAATAAGGTACGGGTACTTTAAATATTAAACTATGTTTTTGGAAAGACTGCATGTCCTTTTTATAAAATCCCATGTGTTTATATATATATGTACTTAATCAATTAAATAAAGAAAAGGCTTTTGTCCAATGGGTAAAGATTACCCTAATGGTTATTAACCAATGGTCCAAGGTTACTTGGGTACTTTTATTAGAAAAAATAATTAAAAGTACTTTTCAAAATATATATAAATGTCAATCATAGTACTTTTGCCTAAATCTTTCAAAATCCTTTTAATATAAAGAAATGGGTTTCTTTTATCCAATGGATAATAATTCCCCTAACATTTATCGTCCAATGGATAAAGAATAAAACTAAAATTATAAAAGAAATAATTAAACAATTTCTAGTCTAGGGTTCAAAAAGGTTCAAAAGGTTCATGATGGGCAAAACGGTCATTCTTTGGTTAGGGAAAAGTAACTAGGTAGCTTTCTAGTTAGGTCACTCCATCAAGCCGATTAGAAGCTAACTAGGCTTGCTAAGTCGGACTAAAGGTCAAGAAATGATTCTTGAGGGGCTAAAGTGCGATTAGGGTTTCTAGTCGGGAAATACGATAATAAGGCATTCAATTTCTTAAAGACCAACCGTAATACGAATTAAATAAGAAAACCAACAAGCAGTTAAGAGAAATTAAGAAATTTCGAATAACAACGAGATTTTTATTGAACGAAAAAATCGGAGTTGTTACACACTTAATGGTTTCCATCAAGAAGTTGCACGTCCCCAATGGGTTACTCAACCCATATACAGTTCTTCCTTCATCCCTCACATCCTAAACTTGAGGTGAGACAGTTGTTTTTTTGGACCTTTTTAACTCTAAATGGTCACATTTTTTACTTCTATCCTAATTCCTAACTACTAGTTTTATTGTAGCAAGTTTGTTGTTTTATGGAAAGTACTCAATTTATGAAAATTTAAGGGACCAAACTGAATACAAGTTCTTAGGGGCATGCCGCAGTATTTCTTACTTCTATCCTAATTCCACTATATTTGTTCATCGCCTCATCCTTAAACTTCAAATTTGATTTCAATTCATTCATGGCATTTGAACTTCATTCTCTTGCACAACTTTTAACACCAAAATCACTCAAAAATATTAAGAGCTTGACTCATTCGAAGTCAGACTTTTCTATGTTGTTCATGGCAGGAAATCAGCCACTTGTTGGGCTTCCCGTGGTGAATCTACTTAGAGTTTTCATCTCCAATTATTTTTTGGAAATCTCATTGTTAGTTATCTATCATTGAGCGTTGGTTTCACACTTTTTGGATCTCAAATGAATTAGTTATGATTTTTGCATTAAGATGTGTTGCTTTTTGGACATTGTGCGATCTCGGTATTTAACCTAATCGTGTTCAACTATTTTCACCTCCAATTGAACCACTCAATCATTTTATGGCCTGTTCAATGCTCATTTTTGGCATACTTAAAAGAGCCAAATGTTCCATGATCGAAAATCCTTCATTGGAAACCTTACTTTTGATCATCTTGAGATATAGGTGGGCGATTGAGTTCAATAGCGATAGTTAAGCTTACAGTTAGAGCACGTTGATACTAGATATAACTTGTTGATGGTTGTTTGTATCTTGGTAAATTCATAGGGCTTGAATTGAGGCCGTGAAGCTTACTTGCAAGCCAAAACAGATATAAATTCTAGCAACCAATATGAGTATATCAATGCCTTAATTACCTTATTCTTGCCTTATTCTTATAAACTATCATCTTCTGATAGTTTTAAAAGTGTGATAAAGCTTGAATTAATGTTGTTCATGTGTCGGGCACGTGTCTAAAGTGTGTCCATGTCTTACACATTTTCGACACCGATTCTGGCAAAGTTTTGCTGCTATGTAGATTGCATATCATTGATATTATGTAGAATGGCATCAAAATTTGGGTTGGATAGCTCGCTGAGTCACTCATGAGTCATGCCATAATTCGTTAAATAACAACTTGGAGCAAAAGCTCTTTCTTTTTTCGAACCTTTCGTAGGCTTGACATGTTACATAATTGCTTTTTTTTTTTTTTGCAATTTTGTACAGGTAAAGTGATGGAGTTGCTTTTTAACAGTTTGTCAAGACGGAGTTGAAGACTTTTTGGTAGTTAAATGGAATAGCTGTTTTGAGTTCTTTTTGTCATTGGACACATGATGGATATGGACGTTTTGTAGTTTTGGTAATGTTGTTAAGTTTGAAGTGGTTATTGTTGTAGGATGAATGTTTTTAAGGGTTGTGAAGTTGAATGATGAATGTTGACTTATTGGATATTTGATTTGAATGAGATTTTGCTTCTTGGCAATTTAAGTTTTGCTAAGTTGAATCATAAGATATAAAAAAATTTGAAACTTTGTAAGTAGGAGAAAATAATATTTGCTGCTAAAGTCCTAATTTTGGTGACAAAAGAGATTGTCACGATTGTGTATCTAGCACTACGATAGATTATTGGTGACGCACAATTGGTTGTCATGGTAGGTACTTTTGGTGACAATCTTTTTCACAGAAAAATCTCTCTTCTGTGACAGCATGGGGTTGTCATCGTTACTTTTCGTGACATAATTACCTTTGTCACAGAAAATCTCTCTTTCGTGACACTGTATTGTTGTCATTGTTACTTTCGGTGACAACTGTGTCACGGAAAATCTGTCTTCTGTGACACCAAATTTTTGTCACTATTGACGACATTCCGTGACAACTACACAATTTTTTCACCCTTGACTTTCAGTGTCACGAATACAATGACACATCTTGTTGTGTCACCAAAGACAATAGGTGACAAAATTTGGACTTTTGGTGACATTTTTACATGTCACCGAATGTGTTTTTTGTTGTAGTGATGGATTGGCTGCACCTTATACGAGAAATGAGGTGAGGTTGCTCCAGAGGCAAGTAAAGCATGACCAACATGTGATGCAGTTGGGGAAGAAAAGACGACGTCAAGAAGAAGTTTACAACGAGGGCATAGTCTTCACGGATAAGGACTTGGGAGGAATCCAGGTGCCACATAATGACGCCTTGGTCATAACCCTACGAATTGGGAAATATGACAGGGAGATGATCTTAGTGGACTCAGGAAGCTACACGGAGGTGCTATACTATGATGTGTTTAAGAAGTTAGGGCTAACACAAGCATACTTGGTGTAGTCAATAACTCCATTGGTCGGATTCAGTGCAAGAGCAGTCTGGCCATTAGGCAAAGTAACTTTACCTGTTCAGGCAGGAACAATGGTGCTAGGAACCGACTTCCTTGTGGTAGATGCTCTGTCTTTTTATAACACGATTATAGGAAGAACATGGTTGTAAAAAATGAGGGCAGTTTCCTCCACTTACCATCAGATGGTAAAGTTTCTTGGATCAAACAACATTGAAAGGATCAGGGGAAATCAGAAGGTTGCCCATCAGTGCCTGATTTCTGTAATCTAGAAGGCACATAAAGCAAAGTTGGTCCAAGCCATTGAGGTTCCAGACCAGCCGATCATCGAGGATGTCGGAGGGAACCCCGCCAAGAAAGTGGTGGAAGGATTGAAGAAAAGCCAGATCAACGAGACTGATCCGGAAAGGTATTTCTTGATTGGGGAAACCCTGAGCAAAAAAGAAGAAGAAGAATTGATAGGGTTCCTAAAGGAGCATGTTGACATGTTTGCTTGGGTTCCCGAGGAGATGCCTGGGGTGGATGCAAACGTGATTTGTCACCAATTGAATGTGGATGCACAACACATGCCCGTGATGCAAAAAAGAGAAGGTCAGTCGTACAACATGTGGATGCTGTTATCGAGGAGGTTGAGCGCTTGCTGGAAGCAAAGGCCATATGAGAAGATTACTACCTATAATGGTTGTCTAACATTGTGGTAGTAAAGAAAAAGAATAGGAAGTGGTGTGGCTGCGTAGACTTCACAGATTTGAACAAGGCATGTCCAAAAAGATAGCTTTCCTCTCCCAAAGATAGATCAATTGGTTGATGCAACTACTAGGTACGCACGGATGAGTTTCCTTGATGCATATTGAGGATACCACCAGATCGCCATGTACGGGCCCGATCAAGAGAAGACTTCCTTTATTACGCCAAGAGGGTTGTACTACTACAATGTCATGCCTTTTGGTTTGAGGAATACCGATGCAACATACCAGAAGTTGGCAACGATTATGCTAAAAAAGTTGCTCGGCAAAGACTATGGAGGTGTACATAGATGATATGGTGGTCAAGAGTAAAAAGAGGCAGGACCACATAGCTGATTTGAAGGAAGCCTTTGAGATTCTGAGAAAGTACAAGCTGAAGCTCAATGCCTCAAAGTGTGCGTTTGGAGTAAGCACAGGAAAATTCTTGGGCCACCTCGTGACCATAAGAGGGATAGAGGCTAATCCCGATCAAATAACGACTTTGTAGAAACTCCAAAGTCCCAGGACCACGAAGGAGGTCTAAAGACTGACTGGAATGACCGCAGCCCTTAACAAGTTCATCAGTCGGTCTAGCGACAAGTGTAGGCCTTTCTTTCAATTGCTGAAAAAGAGGGAGGTATACGAATGGGGAGCAGAATGCGAACAAGCATTCCAAGACCTGAAAAAGTAATTGGCAGTGACCCCACTCTTGTCCACTCCAGATCCAGGTGAGTCTTTAACTTTGTATTTAGCAGTGTCAAAGCATGTCGTGAGTGCAGTTTTACTAAGGGACAACGGTCTAAGCAAATCCCCGTCTACTATGTGAGTATAACATTACTAGATGCAGAAACGAGATATATGCCTTTAGAAAAATTGGTCCTGGCATTAAAGACAACAGCAAGAAAGTTCCCCTCATTATTTCCAGAGTCATAGAATTATGGTTTACACAGAGTTTCTGTTGAAATCATTGCTACAAAAAATAGATTTCTCGAGACGAATATCAACTTGGTTGGTGGAACTTAATTAGTACGACATTGACTATCAGCCGCGCACCGCAATTAAAGGACAGGTGTTGGCAGACTTCGTGGTAGAATTCTCACCTATAGTAGCTCTTCGGCCTCCTACGAGAAAGGAGTAGGGACCTGGGCCACTGGCCAAGAAAGGTAAGGAGCCAGCCAAGCAAGATCCCTTGGAATGGAAACTATTCGTTGATGGATCATTATGCAATACTGGTTCAGGGATTGGAGTTATGCTCTTTCCTCTTTAGGGATTAATGTTGGAGCTATCTGTTCGGCTGGGTTTTAGTGCATCAAACAATGTGGTGGAGTACGAGGCACTCTTAGCAGGCTTGAGGAGTGCAGAGACCCTAAAGGTTAATAAGATAAGGGTGGATTATGATTCACAGCTAGTGGTGAACAAGTTATCTGGGCAATAAAAGGCCTAAAATGAAAATATGGCAGCCTACGTGGAGGCCGCTAAGGATCTGCTCGATACTTTTGAGAAGGTGTATATTGAGTAGATAAGTTCTGGGCGGAATGCCCATGCAGACTCACTGGCTTGGTTGGCCACAGCTGTGCCAACTGAGTTTAAGAGAAGAGTGGCAGTAGATTATCTTGCTGAGCCTAGCATTGGAAAGAGCGTGGAATTGGCCTTGGATGTGAACCAAGGACTAAGTTGGATGGATCCAATAGTGGAGTTCTTACGAGATGGGACACTCCCCACTAATTAGAAGGAGGCCCGTAAGATAAAGATGAAATCTGCACGATTCTGCTGTCACATGAAGGAAAGTTGTACAGAAAATCCTTCACTAGTCCATAATTGCTTTGTGTACACCCCGAGATGGTGCAAAAGTTTCGCCATGAGATTCACGAGGGAACATGTGGAAGCCATGTTGGGGGGCAGATCCATTGCCCACTGAGCAATCACCCAAGGTTATTAGTGGCCAGACATGCAATAAGATGTAAAGGTGTATGTGAAAATTTGCGAGAAGTGTCAGAAATTCTCGCCAATGATCCAAACACCAGCCGAAGATCTGGTGCCGTTGACAAGTCCTTGGCTGTATACATAGATCGGGATGGACATCGTGGGTCCACTCCACAAGGCAACTAGGAAAAGGAAACTTCTATTGGTAGCAACAGATTATTTCACTAAATGGATTGAGGCAGAGCTGTTGGCCAAGATCACTGAACTTATGATAGAAAGGTTCATTTGGAAAAGTATAATCACTCGGTTTGGAGTTCCTTATTCATTGATTACTGATAATGGGTCCCAATTCCAGAAGAAGTTCAAAACTTTCTGTGCCTAATATGGGATAAGAAATTATTACTCAATCCCAGCCTACCATCAGAGTAATGGGCAAGTAGAGGTGTCCAACAAAACCATCCTTGACGGAATCAAGAATAGGTTTGATAAAGCAAAGGGGAAGTGGCCCGACGAATTGCCACTGGTCCTGTGGGCGCACCGAACAACTCCGAGGTGATCTACGGGTGAGACCCCCTATTCATTAGCATATGGAACAGAGGCTGTTATTCCATTAGAGGTGGGTTTGCCGACCAACAGGACCACTTTGGTTGAAAGTGGAGGCAATGACAAAGCCTTGGAGATCGAGTAGGATCGGGCCGAGGAACGGAGGGAGAGGGCTCTGGTGTATTTGGCCTCATATTAGGAGCAGCTGATGAAAAGCTACAACAAGAATGTCCACAGACGAGAGTTTGGTGTTAGAGACCTTGTGCTTCGTAAGGTGATCGGCAATACCAAGGTGGCCAATAAGGGTTAGCTGGGAGCCAATTGGGAAGGCCCATATCGAGTAACTGAGATTGTGGGCATTGGGGCTTATAGATTGGTAGACTTGGATGGGAACCCGGTGCCAAGGCCCTGGAATGTCCATAACTTGAAGAAGTTCTTTGTTTAAAAGACTTCAGTTTGTTTCTCATTCTGTTTTAGGATGCACATCGTGATTGTGTGGGAATTACGAATAGAATTCCCTTGTTTTTATTAGTTGAAAAGGGCACGCATAACGCCCTCTTGAGTTTTGACTTATGAAACATTCTGTTTTTGCAATTTTTCATTCTACCTCTTTCTCGGTGCTTGAATACGAAGCCAGGCACTATTTCTTTGTCCTCCCTTTGTATTGGGGAGCAGAGAATGGGTCCATACATACAAAATTACGAGTTATGAAAGTTATGAAATTTTTTTCGAGTACGAAATGCTTGGGTTGCATACGTATACATGCAACATTGTCTAAGTACGAGCAAACTTAGATATTTTCCCAAGAATATGCAATCTTGGGGAGCATACGAACATATTCAAGTATGAATATACTTAGGAATTTGTCCAAGTACGAAGCACTTGGTATGCATATGATAACATGCATATTATCGCCAAATACGAATACATTTGGGCACCTAACTAAGTATGGGAAACTTAGAAGCAAAATCCCCTAAGTATGAAATACTTACGTACATACGATAACATGCACATGCATAAAACAACTGAGTATGAGCACTGTGCAGTGTCCTCGGATTCAGCATTCTCCTATATGCTTATGGGATGATTTCCATGAGATAGACGGGGAGCCCAGGCTGGAATCAAGGCTGTGGATCTGCTGGTTGTGAAGGTTCCTTCAGAAGTAGTAGTACCGGTTGAAGATGAATCAAGGCGTTGACGCTTGTCACGATGGGTGTCGGCCACCTCGTTGGGTGAAAACCCTAGAGGTGTATCAGTTTGAGTGTGGGCTCGACAACCATGGCCCTGAGAACTACTGTGGCTTCGAGCAATGCCACGGGCCCAACCAGTCCAGGAATGGTGAGAAGGTTGCTGAAGTCAATCAGTTGATTCATCTCTTGAGGAGGAGAGGGGGAATAACCACTCGAAGATGGTGTGGATGCTTCCTCGGCCAAAAGGATTGGCTCGTCCAGAATAGGAGGAGTTTGAGAGCGCCTTTCTTGTTCAGGGTTTGAGGTGGAAAGACCAACAAGAGTTGGGTTATCTGCTACTCTGGTCCGTCGATCAATGAACACTCTGTATGATGCTTTGTAGCACAGGAGCACTTATACTGCTCTTGCCTAGCCTGCAAGATAGGTCCCCTGTCCGTTAAAGGCCAGAGCATGATTGATGTCAGCTACATGAACCTATGGGGTGATGATGTCGTGTCCCTGATTGACATTTGTGGCTGCCACGAAGATGCAATAGAATATATTACCAACGTATGAGTAAACTTTGAGCAATTAAGAGAAAGCAATTAGAAATATTGCTCGGCCAAATAGTTCTACGAGGAGAAAAGAACTAACGTGGGGTGCCAAATCTATGAGGCCCGTGAAAGCCTATCACTCTACCATCCTCGTCCCTGGGCTCGAAGTTCCCCATGACGATGAGGAAATCATCATCATCTCCTCGAGCTGAATTAGGAAGTTCAAGCATGAGCTTCTTCCTGGAATCTCTACTTTTCAAATAGTACGTGAGGGCGTCTTTGGTTCTAGAAATGCTATAGAGATGGTGGATATCATGCAGACCTAGGGATGTGCTCAGCATTTGATTAATGGCATTTATGCCCATGACAACCCTAAAGAAATTAGCAGAAACCTACATTGGGGATAGTCTATAATGGGCTAGTACTTGGCGAAGTAGTGGTGCCAGGGAAACCTAACGCCACCTTCGACGACGACAACAACTAGAATATGAAGGGTGTCATTATCTGGACACTCGCGAAGAGCATCCTCAGGGGTAAGGGCGGTGGCTATGTTGTTAGGAATGTCATACCGAACTCTAAAATTGACCATAGCTTGAGGAGTGTTGCCAAATCGCCTAAATCTCCACATTTTTTTCTGCTCATAGGAAGAGACGATTTGGGAGGAGGCAAAGGCTACAAAGGAAAGTTGAAACCCTAAGCACGAAAAGCCTTAATAATCGATGAAATACGATTAAAGATATTAGAGGAGTGGAAAGTGATGACTTACAATGTGACGATTGGAGTTCCTAAAGTGCAAAAAGGGAGAAACCCTCGAGATGGTGAACAATTCTCCCATGGCGGATACAGACAAGCTTTCTTTCTGCAGAGGGAGTTTAGAGAGAGAATGGAATTTCAAAGTGGGCCGAAATCCCAAATATACCCTAATGAGAGGAATGGCATAAATGAAACGTCACCGAGACGCCGTTTGGGCATTCCGTTCCTCAAAGCCGTCCATCCGCATTTAATGTGAGCAGTACGACGTACGCCACGTGTAAAGGTAAGGGTAGGGAAAACCTGTCCAGCACAAACGATGAGATGTTTTGTGTAACAACTCCGATTTTTCGTTCAATAAAAATCTCGTTGTTATTCAAAATTTCTTAATTTCTCTTAACTGCTTGTTGGTTTTCTTATTTAATTCGTATTACGGTTGGTCTTTAAGAAATCGAATGCCTTATTATCGTATTTCCCGACTAGAAATCCTAATCGCACTTTAGCCCCTCAAGAATCATTTCTTGACCTTTAGTCTGACTTAGCAAGCCTAGTTAGCTTCTAACCGGCCTAATGGAGTAACCAAACTAGAAAGTTACCTAGTTACTTTTCCCTAACCAAAGAATGACCGTTTTGCCCCTCTTGAACCTTTTGAACCTTTTTGAACCCTAGACTAGAAATTGTTTAATTATTTCTTTTATAATTTTAGTTTTATTCTTTATCCATTGGACGATAAATGTTAGGGGAATTATTATCCATTGGATAAAAGAAACCCATTTCTTTATAATAAAAGGATTTTGAAACATTTAGGCAAAAGTACTATGATTGACATTTATAATTATTTTGAAAAGTACTTTTAATTATTTTTTCTAATAAAAGTACCCAAGTAACCTTGGACCATTGGATAATAACCGTTAGGGTAATCTTTACCCATTGGACAAAAGCCTTTTCTTTATTTAATTGATTAAGTACATATATATATAAACACATGGGATTTTACAAAAGGACATGTAGTCTTTCCAAAAACATAGTTTAATATTTAAAGTACCCGTACCTTATTATCTCTTGGATAATAACCATTAGGGACTCTATTAACCATTGGGTAATAGGCTCATCTTTCAAACAAGTACTTACCCCATTAAACTAATGTTTTGTTAAGATTCCCGGGAGTACAAAAGTACATTATTTTATTAATTAAAGTACTCGTACTTTATAATTGTTTATTGAGGAAATCTTGACCCTTAAGGACTAAATTACCCTTTTATACAAAAGTACCCTATATTTATTTGTATTCTTACATGTTTGTACATATATATACATATGTATATAGCTAGTACATGGGAGAGAGAGAGAGAGAGGAGAGAGGAGAGAGAGAGCCGTGAGGGAGAGAGAGAGAGAGAGGCCGAGAGAGGAGAGAGGGAGAGGGAGAGAGAAAGAGGGAAAGAGGAAGGAAGAAGGAGATGGATTTGAAGTGTACTTGACCTTGATCTTCCAAAGTACTTCAAAATCCTTGGTGATTTCTTTTCCTAGCCAAATCTTATCTCCATTAACCTCCATTGTACAACTTTCAATTGTTTAAGCCATGAATCTTGTACCCATGTCTCCTCCTTACCAACATATCTTCCAAGAATCCCATCCAAGGACTAAGAATAGCCATGCAAGCCTAAATAGCCCCATGGCCTAACCCATCAAGCTTTCTATCAAGCATGACATATGAAATAAAGTGTGACATAGAGAGAGAGAGAGAGGGGCCGGCCAAGAGGGAGAGAGGGAGAGCCTTTGCCTATAAATAGAAGCTCACTCCAAGCTTAAACTCACACCTCAAACCATTGCTCCAACTTCTCTCTAGAAATTTCAAGAGTTCTTGCTTCCAAAGTTCTTCTTTTCTTGTGTTCTTGAGTGTTCTTGAGAGAAACCACCAAACCACCTCCCAAAACCACCATTAGATCTTTAAAGTAGCTTAGTTAAGTTAGAAAGTTGTTTCTAGGAAGAGAAAAGTTCATCTCTCTGTGGGCACGCGCCCCCGGAAATCGCTCGGCTTTCTGGTTTTAAAGAAAGACTGGGCGCGACCCTCTTTTGGAAATGCGCGGCGAAACGCCTCGGTTCAGAGTCGCCACTCGGGTTTTAGCGGTGGAATACCCAAGGAACCGAACTCGAAAACGTTTGCCACGTTTGTTTGATTTTGAAAAGGCGTAGACCAGTCCGTCGTCACCTTCGATATCTGAGGTTCGGGAGCCAGGTTACGAGAGGGGAAGGGTTTTATGGCACCCCCTCTCGCCCAATCCGGAGATCGGTCTTTACTCGGGCATTCTATGAAAACCTTTGCATTTTTCTCTCATTTTATCATTTTTTTTAGCCAGTTAGGGCGGGGGAGCAGTTAATGGGGACGAAAGCAGTAACAGTTTTCAGTTTATGTGACAAGATGCTTATGAATGATTTGATTGCAATGCTAAGTATAGATTGAGAACAAGCACTGAGTAACCTGAGCGAACTGCAGTACGCTGTCACAAAGCGTCATGAGCAGATTCTACCAGCATGCACTGGTCGAGCCACTGCATGGTGATACAACCTGCGCACGCCACAAAGAGACTGGCGTACTCCACTTGTTGGATCTCTCAGTCTTTGTTTGCAACCCTCTGGGCTCTGGAAAAGGGCCAGCGCACACCCAGGGCAAACCACGCAGTTTAATGTAGCAGAATATACACAGTCACAGGCAAAATAAATGGCTTTAGGCCATGAAAGAAAGCAGAATACCCCAAAAACAGCGTGGGGACAGAAGATAGGCCTAGATTATGCTCAGATGCAAGGGCCAGCCACTGAATCCTGAAGAACACTGCCGTACGCCAGTATATTACTGCCGTACGCCACTTTTCCTTGGATTTCTGTGTTTGGCTTTGCATCATCTGGGCTCTGGAACACGACCAGAAGGATCCCAGAGGCCTTTATATGACATAAATGAAAATGATAGGATGCCACCACTAAACAGTTCTAAATATAGAAAAGCCGTAAACTGGTTATTGGCATGCTAAGGTGACTGACAGGAATGAAACTAAGTAAAAGAGACGATCCATGATCCCCACGCCAGTATTGCACGTATTACCATAACTGGCGTACGGCACGTAATGACTGGCGTGCGCCATGTTTCGCTTCAACCGACTGCTGTATTTTATCAGTTTAAGGCCAGGACTAGTATTGTCTACTAGCCTGGACCCTTCTGATCCCCCTCAGGAGTTGAAAACAGAAAAGAACGCAAAGGTGGTATACCTCTTAGTATTGTGGTTTTGTGGTTGTTTTTGAACTTGAGGGTTGAAGATGGTGGCTTATATGATGACTGGGTTCCAGCAGGGTATATGGGAGTGTATGACCTTCTCTTCTCTTTCTATGGATGAAAGGAGATAGAAAGCTTAAAGAATGGAGAAGGAGAGAGATGGCACCTCTTAATGTTGCTAACCCCTTGCAAATGAATGCAAGGGGGGTATTTATAGGGGGGGAATGGACTGAGATCAGTTAAGGCCAGGCCTTGTTTGGCTGGTCTTAGGAACAAAAGAGGCCTTCCATGCATTTAATGCATGGGGCTAGTTGATGGGGGGTGTAGGAGAGAGAGGGGACGCCCCTGCCGAAAGCAATCATCAGGCACACTGTAGCCGACGTCAGGGTGGCACAAAAGTCCCGCCCAAGTGGCTGAATAAAGTTGATTTGACTGGGTTTGACTGGCGTGCGCCAGTAAAAGCTGGGCCCATGGTCGATGACTGACACGTGGCAGATTACTGGCGTACGTCACCAAGACACTGGCGTATGCCAGTTGGGTTTTGCTGTGGCCGTTTGGCTCTGGTTTGAAGGGTTTGAAATGGGTTTTGGACGCTCAAGGCTTAAGCACACCCTTGTCCTCGATCTGTTTTCGACTATAATCATCATTGGGGAAATATAAGATCGACAAACAACATTATCCGGACAGTCCAGAATGGGGTGTCTACAGAAGCCCCCCTTTGACGGCACTTGAAGCACCATTGACTGGAGGCAAGTAACGTCAAAGGTTTTCTAGACACCCTTTTCAAGGCTATCCAGAATGCATGGAATTTGAAGAACCTGTAGATCTTGAGATCGGACGGATAGATCGTCGTTGATTTGAAATTGGACGGATAGATCGTCTTTGATTCGAAATTGGACGGACAGATCGTTTTTGAATGGAAATTGGACGAGTGGATTGTCGTTGAATTGAAATTGGACGAGCGGATCGTCGTTGATTTGAAATTGGACGGATAGATCGTCGTTAAATTGAAATTGGACGGATAGATCGTCGTTGATTTGAGATTGGACGGATAGATCGTCGTTGATTTGAAATTGGACGGATAGATCGTCTTTGATTTGAGATTGGACGAGTGGATCGTCGTTGATTTGAGATTGGACGGATAGATCGTCGTTGATTTGAGATTGGACGGATAGATCGTCGTTGATTTGAGATTGGACGGATAGATCGTCGTTGATTTGAAATTGGACGGATAGATCGTCGTTGATTTGAAATTGGACGGCTAGATCGTCTTTGATTTGAGATTGGACAAGTGGATCGTCGTTGATTTGAGATTGGACGGATAGATCGTCGTTGATTTGAAATTGGACGGATAGATCGTCTTTGATTTGAGATTGGACGAGTGGATCGTCGTTGATTTGAGATTGGACGGATAGATCGTCGTTGATTTGAAATTGGACGAGTCTCTGCTTGGGGATGGGCCCAGAACTTCTCAGAACAAGTCGGGCTTTCCCTTGGACAATAAAATTTGGCACGGGCCAAGAATTGGGCCTGAGGCCCACAAACTACTGGCGTACGGTACACCAGTACTGGCGTACGCCAGAATGTGCCGAGATCCGAGCCCAGATCCGAGCCCAGATCCGGCCCAACTGCTCCATACGTCGTATAACATTCTGAACCAGTGCTGAAACCGCCATTCTACGGTTTTGAACTCCAGACTCTCGAAATCTCTCAAAAATCTTCACTCTCTCCTCAATCTTCCATCCATCTCTCACAATACACTCACCCTCGTTCATCCATGGCGGAGTCCGGAGGCGGTGGCGGCAATGGTGATGTTGGTGGCGAGGATCGGCCAAGAATGGGTAGAGGCGAGGCCGAGGGGCCTCGAATCGACGATCAAACAGTAGAGGGGCGTGTATCGAGTGCCGGTGCAACGATTTCAGGCGGCGGCGGTGGCGACAGTAGCCATGCAGTGGAGGTCGGTGACGGCGATGGGCGGCGTACGCCAGGATCAGAGGGGCGTACGCCAGGTGTTACTGGCACAGGGGGTCCACGGGTTCGTCGTTTGGACCCCCGAAGTGGAGTAGAGGGCGTCGTGATCACGGGTATAGGTTCGGTTGGGGCCGGCAGTAGTGGTGGCGGCAGTGGTGATGTTGGTGATGATGGTGGAGATGGTGGTGGCCGACCGGGGACACCAACGAGGGATCCGGCGAGGGGTAAGGCTCCCGTGGTTGAGGAAGGTGCATCTGGAGAGGTACCCATGGAAGAGGTGGAGTTCCGGCCAGCAGTGGGCTCTTCGGTTCACGTCCCCATCACTCGGGGGGACTTTGCAGAGTTCGTATCCGAGGAGGAACTCGGCCGGCTGCTCCGGGAGAACCCGGGGGTGGTGGCTGCAGTGTTGGCTGCGCGGGAGGAACGGGCCCGGCAGGTTGAGCGGGCGCAGGAGGAGGAGCGCCTGAGAGAGGAGGCCGAGAGGGCCAGGGCCGAGGAGGAGGCCTTTGAGAGCGAGGCCGGGGCCGCAGAGGAGGCGTAGGGGGAGGTGTGGTCGTTTGAGCGAGCGGTGACGCTTGCAGAGTCCGCCCGGCTGGCACCCCCGTCGTCAGTTTGACGCGGCCACGTACGCTCCGCCCAAGCCACACCTGTTTATACCGTCCGGGGTCGAGAGCCTCGCGCCTTTGAGGGGGAGTTATGACGCCGAGCTGATATTGAGGGACCCACAGAGGCACTTGTCCGTGGACTGGGCACAGGTACCCTTTTGAACTTGCCTTAATGTTTCATGCTTTGTCGTTTTTATGATATGCAATTTGAACTGTGGCAGCTTAGCTCATAATGCATGTAGATTAGAACCTTGACGGTAACCTGACTGTGAAAATGGAACCTTGAATAGTATGCCTCGACGTAGAAACTTGACTTGAATGATAGAACACTTGAAGTAGTTGAACGACTTGTAGAATGCCCATGACTTTGAAAAACGGTTAGTGCCAAATTCGAATCGACGTTAAGCGGCCTCGACTTGGTAGGGTTGTCTGTTAAACGTGATACTCGACTAGAACGTGATACTCGACTAGGTAAATTGCCATGACACGTTGAACGCCCGGATGGCGTGCCCCGTAATTTGCATCGACCATACAGATAAGCTGAACACTTGTGCGATCGACTGAGAGATGTGCCCCGAGAGAAAAGAGGCCCTGTAGCTCGGAACTTGACTGAAAAATATCCTTGAATTGATTCGACTGACAACAGAACTGGATAGTATGGTATAAGTGCCCGGTAGCTTTGCTCGACCTCCATGATGCTTATTTCGACTGTAGGGTTACCTTTTGAGATTCTGAATTCGACTAACGGTGTGGATTGCCATTACTCATGAAACTCTTTCTGTTGTCTGTCTTTGTTGTGCAGAGGGGAGCAGCCAGCACCCGTGGCCATGGCGGTCCGGCGAGTTCGCTTGAGTTATACAGGAGCTTGCCCGAGCAGGTCAGGGCTCTGGTGGACGCAGCAGGGTTCCGGTCATTCATCCTCACCCTGACGCCCGTGAAGAGCGACCACGCTCTGCTGACGGCGCTGGCCGAAAGGTGGTGGGATTCTTCGAACACCTTCCACTTGCCGATTGGAAAGATGACGGTGACTCCGTCGGACTTCGCGGCGCTCACCGGTCTGAGGGTAGGAGGGGAACCTATTCCGTTCGACTCAGAGATGTACAGGGATTCCGAGGCTCTGGCGTGGTTTTTGGGGCAGGCGCCGGCAGGTGAGGCGGAGACTGTCCACTATGACCAGTTCAAGCGGTATTTGCACGGGAGGGAGCCTGAGTCAGACTTGGAGGCGGAGCAGATGGCGAGGGCCTACTTGCTGTACTTGTTCGGGGCTACATTGTACCCGAACAAGCGATCCACGGTGCACCTGTCCTACTTGCCGGCCCTCTATGACCTGAGCACGTCCTCGAGGTTTGACTGGGGAGGAGCAGCGCTGGGTACCTGCTATGGTTTCATGGGGGCTTTCTCGCGCGGGAAGAAGGCGACCGCCGGCTACTGGAGGGTGTGGGAGGTAAGAAGCGAAGCCTGTCATTTACTTAACGCTTTTCCATTTATTGCGCTTGTACTTTGATTTGCATATAAGCTGTATTCTGACGCTTTGATTGTTTGCTTTCTGCAGCTATGGGCCTATGAGGTGCTGAAGATGTACCCTCCGGAGAACAAGTGCCCGAACTTGAGGATGCTTCCCCGTGCCATGATTTGGGGTCCTATGTACAGCGGGAAGAAGAAGTCAAGAGGGAGCCTCCTAACCTTTCGGACCTACCTCGACGAGCTGTCCGGCACTCAGGTATGCAACACGTTGAATTTGATCATTCTGCCCGTAGAAATGCTTTAATGCTGTCGCTGATGCTTTACAAACTGTATCATTGTCTTACAGGTGGATTGGAACCCCTGGAGCGGCACTGAGCCTGAGCCTGAGTACCTGGCGGAGAGCAGGGTGGTGACTGCGAGCCGGGTGCTGCTGGAGTCAGCCTTCGGGTGGCGGTGGTACCTGGGTGACCGGGTGACACGGCAGTCACTAGGCGCTCTTGACTTCCAGGTGCCTGGGCCACTGCCTCCTCACGCCTCTCATACGGACAAGTATACCCTGGCTGAGCTGAGGCGCTTCACTGTTCTGACCGGGCTGGCTGCTTTTCTGAGGCCTGAGCGTGACTATGCTGTCTACCGGAGGCAGCACTTGGCGAGGCCACTCGGCGTGCTGGAGCATGTCGCTGTGCAGAGTGAGGCGCTTGAGGCTGGCGAGGAGAGGCGGAGCCGGGAGAGCAGGGCAGTCCGCCCGAGAGAGAGGAGCGACTATGCCACAGCGACCGGGCTGCCTCGGCTTTCTTGGACCCTTGCAAGTGCGGGATGCCAAAGGAGAGGAGGCCATTGTTCAGTTTGAGCCCGCTAGGACAGACCCGGCAGAGATCGTAGGACCGGTAAGACATCCATCATCCCTTTTGTAGTTTCTGTACTTTACTTTCAGCATGTATATTTGGCATTTGATTCTGACTTTGCCCGATAATTGAATTGCAGGCCCCCATGGAATGGGTGCGGGAGGCAGCTCGGCTGATAAAGGCCATGGAGAAGGAGTTCCATAGGATAGCTGGCGGCGCTTCCTTGCAGCTGCAGTACCCACCTCCAGCTCCGGCTCCTGCCGTGCAGCCTCAGGTATAACCCTTCGTTTTGCTTTTGAATACGGCTGCTTTTGAACTTTCCTGCACTTTGCATTTCAATATATACAATATGCACAATGTACGCTAAATGACTTGAATGACCATGCAGGGACACGCTAGGGCGGCTCCTAGGAGGAAGAGCGTGCGGCCTCCTCCAGCGAAGAAGGCAGCTTCAAGCTCCTCACAGCCGGCAGCCATGGTGGAACGGGCAGCACAGACCGCTCCGGCCAGCGAGGGGCTCCAGTTCCGTCGAGAGCTGAGGAAGAGGCCTGCCGAGAAGAAGCCTGCCGAGGGACCCTCGCAGAAGAAGAGGAGAGTAGAGGAGGAAGAAGCAGAGGAAGAGGAAGAAGAGGAGAGTACGTCCCTCAGCAGCGGCTCCGACTCGGCGAGCGACCCTAGGTTCCGCATAGACCCTCGAGAGGTGGAGGACAGCGAGGAGGACGACGACGAGGAGGACCTTTTTGACGACTGAGGGCTATCACCGAGCCTTAGTCTATTTTGCCAGCACTTTGATACTTTGATACCGATTTCCTCGATACTTGGTACTTTTGACGTTTTGGATGGGGCCTGCGTGCCTCTTTGATCCTTGGGCGAGTGTGCCCTGCTACATTCAGTTCTGCTTGGGCCGTTGGGCCGTTTGACATTCGATACATTCCTACCGTTTACATTTTGCCACAGTAGTACGTAATATATGCATCTTCTGTTTATCGCTTTGCTTTTGCCTTGATGAGTTTTGACAAAAGAAAAGGATAAATCCTCCACTAATATCCAACATGCATTGACAAACGTTCTGAATCGACAAAAGACACTTACATATGCACAAAATCAACTTAGCTCGAGGAAAAGATTGATATAAATGTCCTAAGATACGACACGTATCCCAGACACACGGGGGATACGGGGATTTTGGGCGTTGGCTAGCCGAAATCTGTTATTCTCCCCGGGGAAAGAAACTGACTCTTTTGAAAGGTGATATAGATGTATAATGACTTGTACGAACCATCAAAACCGGTAGAAATGTCCCGGTATAGGGGAAAAACCAAGAAAATGCTAAAAATGCCATAAAAACGGGCATAAGACGCCAAAAATGACTCGATATGGTCCCGGACTGAAACCGACACCCCCACACAGTCCCATAGGTCCTATGTGACTTGTGTGGCATGACAAAACTTGGCAAAAGCCCCTGAAATGCGATTTGACCTCCCGTATCCTTGATTTTAGCTCGACACGGGCCACCGAAGGTCCAAAATCCTTATCGGGCGTGACTTTTGGAATCCGATGCTTGGCCATAGTCTTAAATGTCATTTGTGACTTGTAGTAACCAACAAACGGCCAAAGCCAGCCCCGGAATTGAAAACGACCACACGAGGGCAGTAGCTGCTGCAGACTGATTTCTGGTGAAGCCTACTGGCGTACGCCAGAAGTTGAGGGCAATACGCCAGTAGGTGGGGACACGGACACGCCAGTAAATAACTAGCGTACGCCAGGTTTCTTAGTGCCAGATCCACTTGACTGACCAACTGTCCTTTTTCGGGGGCCACTTTGTTTTTACCCCCACACGGTTTGCACACGGTTTCTGGGTTCTCAGGAGGCAGTGTCCTTTGCAGGAGCATGGTTTGGAGGCTAGCATGAGGCTTTGGATGCCTCATTGGTGGAAACTTTTCAAAGGGCAAAGGCCTATAAAGCAGAGGCCTTGCAATGGTTCTCCAGGACTGCCTTGTTCCCTCTTTCATCAGTATACTGCAACACCTTCATGGATAACCCCCTCCCAACTTTGCTCAGGCCATGGTTGGCGCAATTTCTAAGTGTCGACTGGCTCAATTTCCAATACCACGGCCTTGCCTCGTTCCGCTTCCTTCGACATGTGCCACTCCGCCCGGCGCTCTTGCGGGCTGCTCTCAGATTCTGGGATCCTGACGCCCATGTCTTCCGTTTCGGTGATGACGAGCTGTGTCCGACGGTCGAAGAATTCCAGGCGTATCTCCGGACCTACTCGTCCTCTACCCTCGTTGTCCCGCCTTATCAGGCGAGCATGCCCAAATTGCTGGCCAGCTCGCTCGACATCTCTCGGGGTTTGGCGAGCGCTATCCTTGAGGGCGGTCAAATGAACGTCATGCGCCTGATTGAAATGTACAGCCCGGACGGTGACCCGGACAACAATGAAGTGCAAGCGCGTCGCCGTTTTGCCTTGGTAATCTGTTTGCTCGCCGCTTTCCTGCTCGTGCCGGCTCATGGGCAGGTTAGCTCGTCACTTGTGAGCGTTGCTGCCCAGATGGGGGCACGGAGAAATGTGATCCCTTTGGTCTTGGCGGAGACACTCTTGGGCTTGGACTTGGTGTATATGGGCCAGTCGGCCGTTTTCAGCGGCAGCCCGCTTTTGCTTCAGGTAATCTCACTCAGCTCACCTTTTGCTGGCTATTCGCACGTTCTCATTTTACCTCGACACTCGGCTTAGGCTGCTTCCTAGCTCCTCACTTGTCTTTTCCCTCAGGCCTTATCTGGCTTCTTACTTGTCTTTTCACTCATGCAGTTGTGGCTGTCGGACAAGCTGAATCTCTTGCACCCTCCGGTAGCGGGTTGGAATCTTTTTCCGAAGAGGATCCATCAAAGGGAGATGCGGTATCCGGACATGGACATAGAAGGCTGGTATGAGTTCATGCAGCAAATGCAGCCTGATGAGATTGCTTGGAGGTGCCCCTGGCTGGACCTTCCGGATATGGCTGTTTCCTCTGATGGATTTGACAGGATGGTGATTGCAGGGTTGTCGAGCTTTACTTTCTACATTCCCGGCCGCGTCCTTCGACAGCTGGGTGCCTCTCAAGAAAATCACCGTGTCAGCATTGGGGATTTCCGTGTCCCGAATTTCAACGCTCAAACGCTGAACGGTTATCAGAGGCGCTGGGGCCTTAGAGCCCTTCAGGCTGAGACGCCAGAGTTTACCACAGGGCTAAGGAGCCGCTACAGACAGTGGCTGAGAGCAGACGTGAATGCAAGAGAAAATATTAACTGACCCCGGGCCACTTTGCTATGCTTAGAATAAACTGCGAGCCGTTAGGCTTCCTAAGCATTTTGTTCTGTTTTTCATGCTTCAACTGTTTTTAAGGCTTTTATGCTCAGCTTATGTATTAGAAGTAGTAATTTGCAATAAAGTTGAAAGACGATGGGTTTCCCCCTTTTGATTCATTTCAATGTATCCTTGACTTGAGCTCGACCTTCCCAAATTGTGACGTGTGCCCAGACTGCCAAACCTGGATCGAACTTTTGATGGAAGGTGACCGAATCTCGAAGCGAGATTGCCTACGTATCCCTTTTCAAGGAATCAGGTCAGAACGTAGTTCAGGCTAAGGTTCACTCGTGTATTTTACCTCTCCTTTTACGCTCTAACTTTTGCCTAGCGCCGCCTTTTCAGGTTTTCGGCCTAGCGAGCTTTCGACTTGTGCCTATTTATTTTTGCCTAGAACCGCCCCCTTGGGTTTTCGGTCTAGCAGGCTGCTCTAACTTTTGCTTGGAATCGCCCAGCCTTGTGGTTTTCGACCCAACGAGCATCTCTCAGGGATAGTAACGCTTGAGTTGATCCAGGTTGACCATGGTGCTGAATTCGTTGCCGTCGAGGTCAATAAGCTTAGCAGCGCCCCCGGACAGGATAGTCTTGATGATGTATGGCCCGGATGGCTTCGGCCTGAATTTCCCGCGAGGATCAAACACTGGAGCCCGGATCTCCTTTGTAACCATGTCTCCTTCGACCAAGCCCCTGGACTTCACTTTCTTGTTGAACGCCCGGGCAATTCGACGCTGATACCCCTGAACATGATACAAGGCTCGGAGCCGTCTTTCATCAAACAACATTAGCTCGACAAACCTCCCACTCAACCATTCAGACTCTTCGAGACCGCTTTCGACCATGATTCTCAGTGACGGTACCTCAAGCTCGATGGGAAGTACTGCCTCCATCCCGTAGACTAGGGAGAAAGGAGTTGCACCCGTTGAAGTACGAATTGACGTTCGGTACCCCCAAAGGGCGAGAGGCAGCTGCTCGTGCCAATCCCTTGCAGACTCAGCAGTTTTCTTGATGATCATCTCGACATTTTTGTTCGCAGCTTCGACAGCTCCATTCGTTTGCGGGCGATAGGTCGTTGAGTGATGGATCTCGATGCCGAACTCCTCGAAGAGCTCCAGAACCCTTCCTTTGAAATGACTTCCGTTATCTGACACGAATGCTTGAGGCACCCCATACCGGTAGATGATATTCTTTCGAATGAAATGAGCAACCTGGACCGTTGTCAGTGTCTTGTAAGATTCGGCCTCGACCCACTTAGTGAAGTAATCTATCGCTACCAGTATGAACCTGTGGCCATTCGAAGCAGACGGCCTGATCATTCCGATAACATTGATGCCCCAGACAGAGAAGGGCCATGGCGAGGTCATGCCATACAGTTTAGATGGAGGGACATGCTGCAGGTTCGCATGGATTTGACACTTGTAGCAGCGCCGCACGTAGTCGATGCATTGCGATTCCATTGTAGACCAGAAGTAACCCTGCCTGAGGATCTTTCTAGCAAGCATGACGCCGCTCATGTGAGGCCCACAGACTCCTTCGTGAACTTCCTCCATGATCCTTGTTGCTTCGACGCCGCTGACGCAGAGCTTGTGCATCCCGCAGTGAGACCTTCGATACAGCTTCCCCCCACAGATGATGTACTGAGAAGCTAGCCTTTGCAAAGCAATCCGATCCCTCTTCGTGGCTTCGGTAGGAAACTCCCCGCGCTCCACAAAGTTCCAAATGTCATGGTACCATGGTAGGCCATCATCGACATCATCAATGGCGTTGATATACTCATAAGCGGGTAAGTCCCTCTGTTCAATCACTATCGGCCGCAGCTTGACACCTATTGGAAGTTCGATCATTGAAGCCAAAGTCGCCAAAGCATCGGCGAACTGATTCTTCAAGCGTGGGACATGGGTGAAAGTCACCTTATTGAAGCGAGGAATCAGTTCTTCCAAATCTTGGTGATAAGGCTTCAGCTTTTCCTCTCGAACCTTCCAATCTCCATTGGCCTGGGAAACTACCAAGTTCGAATCCCCAATTACCTCTAACTTCTCGACGCCTAAGGCAATAGCAGCTTCCATTCCGACGATGCAGGCCTCATACTCGGCTTGATTATTGGTGACATCGAAATTCAGCTTGAAGGCGAGCGGAATATGAGCGCCGGCGGGCGTGATTAACAACACTCCGATCCCAAATCCCTTCTGGTTAGCAGCCCCGTCAAAATAGAGCGTCCATATTTCTTCGACCATCGTTAGAACCTCCTCGTCGGGGAAAGTGAAATCCACATCTTCCGAGCCGTCGATCGGGTGATCGGCCAGAAATTCAGCCACAGCTCGTCCCTTTACAGACTTCCTCGTGACATGTTGGAGTTCGAACTCAGCCAGCAGAAGCAACCAACGTGCCAGCTTATGGGTGAGCGCAGGCTTCTCGAATAGGTACTTGATTGGATCCATCCGAGAAATCAGTCTCACCGAATAGGCTAGCATGTAGTGTCTAAGCTTTCTGGTAGCCCAAACTAGCGCCTAACATGTCTTCTCGAGAGGGGTGTAACGCTCCTCGGACCCCACCATCTTCTTGCTCAGATAGTAAACAGCCTTCTCGACCCCATTGCTTCCTTCCTGTGCTAGCAAGCATCCCATGGCTGTTGAAGAGACGGACAGATATAGAATCAAAGGTCGCCCCGGCGTAGGCGGCATTAGTACCGGTGGGTTCTGCAAGTACTCCTGAATAGACTCGAAGGCGGCTTGGCATTTATCTGTCCATTCGAACGGGACCCCCTTTTTGAGTAAACGGAACAACGGTTCGCAGGTGAGAGTTAGCTTGGCGATGAATCTGCTGATAAACTGGACCTTTCCTAGAAAACTTCGCACGCCTTTTTCAGACTTTGGCGGCTCCATCCCGAGGATTGCTTTGATTTTGGAAGGATCCACTTCAATTCCCCTTGCGGTGATTAAAAATCCCAACATCTTGCCTGACGTGACCCCGAATGTGCACTTTTGCGGATTCAGGCGCACGTTGTACTTACGAAGCCTTTCAAGAAACTGCCTGAGCGAAGGGAGATAGTCCTTTTCCTCCTTTGCCTTTACAATCATGTCATCGACGTAGATCTCAACGGTTTTGTGGATAAAATCATGAAACAGGGTCGTCTGAGCCCGTTGAAAAGTGCATCCGGCGTTCTTCAACCCAAACGGCATCTTCACGTAGCAGTAAGTCCCCCATTCCGTAACGAACGTCGTTTTCTCTTGGTCCTCGGGCGCCACAGAGATCTGGTTGTATCCGGAGAATCCGTCGACAAAAGAGAGCAAGGCATGCCCCGCCGTGTTGTCCACAAGCACGTCAATGTGTGGCAAGGGAAAACTGTCTTTGGGGCTTGCTTTGTTTAAGTCCCTGAAGTCGACGCAAACTCGGATCTTTCCATCTTTCTTGGGAACAGGCACAATGTTGGCCACCCACTTGGGGTATTCTGCAACCCTGATGAATCCTGCGTCAATCTGCTTTGTAACCTCCTCTTTGATCTTCTGAACCCAATCCGGCCTCATCTTGCGGAGTTTCTGTTTGACGGGGACAGCCCCGGGCTCCAACGGGATTCGGTGTTGTACTATTTCAGGATCAATGCCGGGCATATCCCTGTGAGACCATGCAAAAACCTCGGGAAACTCTTTGAGAAGCTCAATGGTCCCAGTGTGGTTTTCCGGAGACAGATTGGTACCGATTTGCATCATACGGGGGTCATCCTCGTCTTTCAGATTTACAGAAATTACTTCTTCTTTTAGAGGCTGAGCACGCCTTTCGTCTTCCTTTTCGATGAGGGAACGCAACTCAGCCGGGATGTCCCCGTCGAAGCTTGTTCCTTCATCGTCAGGGTCGACACAGTTTATATAGAAGCTAGCAAAGTAGTCAGAAGTAGGATCATGCATTTCATAAAACCCAACAGGGTTGCCAAGTACAACAGACTCGAACTCAAAATAGAAGCTACGACGTGGAGGGCCGAGAGGCACAAACTCCGACTCTGAGCTAGACTTAGACTCGACAGACTCTGTGTCAGATTCAGACTCGTCGTGAATGCATGTTAGACGTGGAGTGAAAATGCAGTTATTGATACTTCCCTGTGCCTTGACTATGAGAGAGATGGGATCCTTGGGAGCATTTGATGAGTCAGGCCCAAGCATCAGGACTTCAGCTTCTTCGCCCTTGCCAACCAAACCTACTTGGGAGAACAGCATCTCTAAACCCCCTTGATCAAAAGTCTTCAGCCAGTCAAACTCTTCCTTGGTCCGACCCAGCTGTTTCTCAAACTCCTGTCGAGCAAGTTTCTCTTCAGCTGTCTCCTCTTCGCCGTCGGACCAGGTGTCCGCAGCAAAGATCTCGAATCCCGGCAGCCAGGTAGAAGTCTCCGGATCCCAAAACGGCTCTATCTGCCCCGAATAAGCAGAGCCTCCTCCTTCTCGCACAAAGTAGCTATCAGGGTTACCAAAAAGGGTTCGAGGCTTTCCCGTGTCTTTCCTCTTCTTGGCATCTTTGGCCGGCGGAGCGTAACCCAGGCCAAAGCGGCCTTCGGTGGAAGGAAAGACAGGGAATTCAGCAATCCCTTGTTGGTTGATCCCGAGTCCTAGGCCAGGCATGAATGACATTTTCCTCATCATTTCGAGGACGGTTGAGCTTATGGTGAAATCGTTATCCATGGCAATGGCGAGGACTGAGCCCGATGTGTCGAAAGAGAAACCTCCAAAGTCCGAATCTTCCTCCCCGTGCATGATGCCCAAGACAGGCGTCCCATCATCTGTGAGCGGGCGGATTCCAGAATCCCCGCAAATTGTCAAGGTACCAGTAGGCAGCCCCAGCATGACCTTTTGATGAAGAGTTGAAGGCACCGCCATAATGTCGGCCCTATGAAGCCACGGCCTGCCCAGCAGTAGGTTGAAAGTAGCAGGGACATCGACCACATGAAATTCGACATCCATCTCAAAGCCCTCAGCGTCAAGCTTCAGCATTAAAGTTCCCTCCACTGTACGGCGAGTACTGTCGTACGCCTTGACAGCCAGATTGGAAGGTGTTAGGTCACTCTTGGCGAGCCCCAAGCGGTAGGCAACCCTCATCGGGCAGACATTGATAGCAGAGCCATTATCGATTAGCACGGTTGGCACCCAATGTCCTCGGCACTTGACGGTGATGTGGAGCGGGCGGTTGTGAGCAGTTCCCTCGACAGGCAGATCCTTCTCGGTGAACGTGACAGAGTGTTTAGAGAGGAGTGGCAGTACCAAGGCAATCATGGCCTCGGGGGTGATGTCAATCGGTACTGTGAGCCGGGCCAAAGCAGAGGACAGCTTCTCACGATGCTCCTTTGATGACGATATCAGACCCCAGATAGACACGGCGGCCGGAATCCTTTCAAGCTGCTTCAGAATGGCATCTTCTTCGGGGATTCCATTTGGAAAGAGGGGGTCGGGCCTTTGAGCAGTGGGAGCGGTGGCTTTCTGAGCGGGCGGATTGGACGAGCTTCCAGCCTGAAGATTGGCTGGCTGAAACACTCGACCACTCCTTGTGACGTTGGCCACATCCCACCAAGACGATGTGTCGATGGAATCCCACAGGTCGGCAGGCACTTCCTCTAGCTTGCGCTTCCCGTTGTCGGCTACTGCCACCGTTGCAGACGAGTCTGTCCCCAGAGTAGTGTCCCAATCCAAGTCCTCCATTACCAATCCTTCCCAGAAAGTCGGATCCTGTGCTGCTTCTTCCTCGAAAGGTGCCCCCGGATTAGTGACAAACGGAACATCCCAGAATCCTCCATCGACCAAAGCAGTGTTGACGGTCCACACCTCATTCCCCATGTCCAGGTCGACAATGTTGTCCACGTCCCAAATGTCCGCGGGCGGCGGAGTCTTAACGGTTTCCCCTGCGTCCCAAAGGTCGGCGGGAGGTGCATCCAAGACCATGATAGAACAGTCATCTCCGGGGTTGAAACAAAGGGCGAGACTGCTTGGCAGAAATGATGTCCTGCGTAGGGTCAAACTCATGCGCAGCGGCTGATGGCGCCGTCAATTGAATCCACCAATGGCTGCATGGCGCCAAGCGGGCGGCGGATATTGGGCACGAGTTCCCCTTCTTGAAATGGTCCCAATACTCCACTGACGTCTCCTTGGTCCAATCAGCTTGAGACCTTGGCCTATTTGCCATCCATCGGGCTGCGGATCCCACACATACTCCTCGACCTCTTGTTCGACTTGATTCGGCTCGGGCTGGTAAAATAGCGCGAACAAAGAGAGTCCGTCCAAAGGGTCGGCCTGTGCCGCGTTCCATTCTTCCCACTGAGCTAGCCACATCTGATTGACTTGGGGGTGAGCAGGAAACCCCATGTTGTACTGTTCGATCCAATCGTTGCAAAGCTCCTCCCATTCTTGGCTTTGTCCTCCATAGCCCAGCCGGCTGCCATCATGTTAATGCTTGGTCAGAAGGGAAAGGTACGATCGGCTTAGGGTTGTCGGTTGAGGCAATATGGTCGGTGGGGTTGAATATAGTGGAGCTGAGGTTTATCTGGTTCACTTGAGGGTTAGGGTCATGCTTAGGAAGGGTTGGAGATGACGTTGGGTTTGGTAGGTGGGTTGGAAGTACCATTGTCCACCAAATCTTGTATCGCATGACGGAGGCGATAGCAAGAGTCGGTGTAATGGCCGGGCATTTGGTGGTACGCACAGAAAGCGTTGGGGTTATGGCTAGGGGGTGGATTTTGAGGAAGTGGAGTCGGGGCTAAGGGCCTGAGATGCCCGGTTTTGATTAACTTCTCCAACACCGAGGAAAGTGGTGCCTCGAATTGGCAAAGTTACGGGGTTGGTTGCGGTTTCGGGGTCTTTGAGGGGTTTGAACTTGGTTTATGTCGGCAATGTGGTTAGAGCTTTGGGTTGAGGGGTTGTTGGCAGAGTTTGCGGTGGCATAGCTGTTGCCACCGAATAGAGCGGTGCTGTTTCCGGTGTATGCACGGGGTTTGGATTTTGAGGCTGAGGTAGAGGAGGAGATGTCACTCCTGGGCAGAACACCAGTTTGGAGGGCTTCCTCGATAGCCAGCCCTGAGTCGTAGAAGTTTCAAAGTTTGCCCCTTGAACCAAGACGAGGTTTTTGGCGAAGTCCGGCTGCAGATTACGGGAGATGATGCGGATTTGATCCTTCTCGCTCGGGCGATCGGGCATGAGAGCGCCTTGCTCTCCATCGCTGGATAAAGTCCGCAAAGGACTCCTTTGCAGTCATCTTAGTGGATTCCAACTCCCGAGTGGTCATTTTGAGCTGGGCATTGTAGCTATACTGAGCATTGAAAGCCGTGCCGATGTCCTCCCATGTCCGTCTCTTGGAGATGTCGAGTGATAGAACCACTGGAAGGCAGGGCCGGCAGAGTTTGTGGAAATAGCTGAGCCATGGCATCCTCCCCAACACCATGCAGTTTCATTGGCACCATGATAGGCCAACAAGTGAGTTTCGGATCTCCGGTACCGTCAAACTTTGCAAAGTCAGGCATTTTGAACCGATCGGGGAGCCTGGCGTTCGGGAACGGGCAGAGGCGGTCCATGTCTAGTACTCTGACCCTTTTCTTTCGGATTTGGCAACAGCTTCCTCCAATTTGGCCATCTTGGCGACCAAAGCTGCCATTTCTGGGCTTGGAGCGGGATTTCCACTAGCGGTTCCTCTTCGAAACCGGCTCCTTGTTCGCGCCTTCCGTCGCCTTCCCCTCCTGCTACAATGGGAAGTCGCTCTCGATGAGGGTTCGAAGATTAGCCACAGAGGCGTCGGCCTGGTCGGCCCTTTGCTGCATGATGGCCAGGTTGTGCTGCAGATCGGCCAACAGAGTTGCAAGATTCGGAGGTGGGACATCTGCCATGGCAGTACTTCTATCTTAACACCTTTGGAGATGCTGGGAGACGGAGAAGACGGAGGAGATTCGTGCGGAGTAGTCGGCGGCGAATCCTCCCGTGACACAGTGCAGGCCAGAGCTTCCGTTGCGGTCGACCGAGAACAAACCCCAAATCAAACCCTCAAACGGACTCGACGGACGGCCCCAAGTAGGTTTGGCTCTTGATTGCGGAATTCTGCTTTGATACCGGCATGGCTAGACAGCAAAGTACAATAGCTCAATGATAGCCTGCAGTCATTTTATTTGAAAGAATCGACAAGAATGGAAAATGAGCATGCCAACGTCGTCGGTGTCCTCCTAGACTCTAGAACTAGAGGGAGTCTGCCTTACGGCGCTCGGACAATTGCCATAGAATCCTCGGATTTTCTTTTCGACGGTGTATCCTTGATTGAATCGAATGTTACTAAGGGATGCCAAAACAGCCTAAGCCTTTGACTTTCACCCTTTATCGAGTTTCAAGTTTTGATTTCGGAACAACTCGGTGTAGATGGCGTGATACCATAACCGGAGTGGCGTAAGCAGCACTGTGCCGGAGCCTGAGCGGTGTAAGTGATTAGCACTTTTAACCTGAGTGGTGTAGCATCACGACATTCTCTCCGTTGTTCCTAGTTTTTCAGTTTGAAACCTCGATCGGGCGTGTAAAGACTTAGAAGTATTGATTTCCCGAAGTCTCATTGATTAAGGACTTGAAAATTTTTGATAACGTGCAACATCGAGATGCACGACTCGTCATCGGTCCAAGGCAATGCCGAACGGGCGCGAGACAGACTCGACGAAAGACCACCTAAAAGCCGCCCTAGCATGCTCCTACGCAAAACGGTCATGAATGTATGTACAAGCATGCGATATGGAAAGCTGTAACACATAGACAGTATATGGGGTTAGAAACAAGTAATCCTACCCTGCGGGTTCCTGTCTTAGGTTGAAAGGTTCTAGTGCTTTGTAAGCGCTGTAGAGGCCGGTTTTGGCTAAAGGGGTTCCTCTGACTAGAGCCGCGATATACCTCCCACTGCGATGCGTGGAGCAAAGCAATGGTCGAACGGTAGTACGACTCATCATCGTCCAAGGTTGTTGGGCGTTCGAGGACCCCGGGCTCCAATAAATTGTGCCGGTTACCCAAAACACCTCAACGGGGCTGACCAACCATCGAATGCGAACGGAGAATTGCCGAAAAATGGTTTGACGAGAGAGAAATGCAACGGTTTGAAACAAAAGCCTTTTGAAGCTTGGCTCACTTTTGTTAATTAATACTTGGAAAGAATGCACAAGAACAAAGTAAAAGCCCCAGTTCGGAGTGGTCGGATGCTGAGATCCTGTTACGTTACCATTCCGTTCTTCAGCAGCGCGGAGCGTACTGTTTTGACAAGCTTTTGAAATTTGTTCAATCATGTATTAATCGCCAAGTATCAACTAACGCAATGAGTCCCCAGCAGAGTCGCCACTGTGGGCACGCGCCCCGAAAATCGCTCGGTTTTTTAAAGAGTGGGCGCGCCCTCTTTGAAAATGCGCGGCGAAACGCCTCGATTCAGAGTCGCCACTCGGGTTTTAGCGGTGGAATACCCAAGGAACCGAACTCGAAAACGTTTGCCACGTTTGTTTGATTTTGAAAAGGCGTAGACCAGTCCGTCGTCACCTTCGATATCTGAGGTTCGGGAGCCAGGTTACGAGAGGGGAAGGGTTTTATGGCACCCCCTCTCGCCCAATCCGGAGATCGGTCTCTACTCGGGCATTTTATGAAAACCTTTGCATTTTTCTCTCATTTTATCATTTTTTAGCCAGTTAGGGCGGGGGAACAGTTAATGGGGACGAAAGCGGTAACATTGCAGTTTATGTGACAAAATGTTTATGAATGATTTGATTGCAATGCTAAGTATAGATTGAGAACAAGCACTGAGTCCCGAGCAAACTGCAGTACGCTGTCACAAGGTGACGTGAGCAGATTCTGCCAGCATGCACTGGTCGAGCCACTGCATGGTGATACAACCTGCGCACGCCACAAAACTGGCGTACTCCACTTGTTGGTCTCTCAGTCTTGTTTGCAACCCTCTGGGCTCTGGAAAAGGACCAGCGCACACCCAGGGCAAACCACGCAGTTTAATATAGCAGAATATACACAACACAGGCAGAAAATGGCTTTAGGCCATGAAAGAAAGCAGAACACCCCAAAACAGTGTGGGGACAAAGATAGGCCTAGATTATGCTCAGATGCAAGGGCCAGCCACTGGACCCGAAGAACACTGCCGTACGCCAGTATATTACTGCCGTACGCCACTTTTCCTTGATTCCAGTGTTTGGCTTTGCATCATCTGGGCTCTGGAACATGACCAGAAGGATCCCAGAGGCCTTTATATGACATAAATGAACAATGATAGGATGCCACCACTAAACAGTTCTAAATATGGAAAAGTAAACTGGTTATTAGCATGCTAAGGTGACTGACAGGATAAACTAGTAAAAGAGACGATCCATGATCCCCACGCCAGTATTGCACGTATACCATAACTGGCGTACGGCACTAATGACTGGCGTGCGCCATGTTCGCTTAACGATGCTGTATTTTATCAGTTTAAGGCCAGGACTAGTATTCTACTAGCCTGGACCTTACTGACCCCCTCAGGAGAAAACAGAAAGAACACAAAGGTGGTATACCTCTTGTATGTGGTTTTGTGGTTTTTTGAACTTGAGGGTTGAAGATGGTGGCTTATATGGTGACTGGGTTCCAGCAGGTATGGGAGTGTATGACCTTCTCTTCTCTTTCAATGGATGAAAGGAGATAGAAAGCTTGAAGAAGGAGAAGAGAGAGATGGCACCTCTTAATGTGGCTAACCCCTTGCAAATGAATGCAAGGGGGGTATTTATAGGGGGGAATGGACTGAGATCAGTTAAGGCCAGGCCTTGTTTGGCTGGTCTTAGGAACAAAAGAGGCCTTCCATGCATTTAATGCATGGGGCTAGTTGATGGGGGGGTGTAGGAGAGAGAGGGGACGCCCCTGCCGAAAGCTGTAACGCCCCTGAATTTTGGTCTCTGAAAATTTCGTTAAATATTTGAATTTTATTTGAATTACTTATTTTCTCTTGAGTGACTATATGATTTCTCATTTATTTCGTCGATTTAGATTTTGGTCTTGACTAAAAACCCTACGTGACTAATTTGGTTAGTTTCCAACCGACTAGTTGGAGGAACCGAGCAACCAACTTACCCAGTTACTCGATGAACCTTTTGGACCTTTTGAAACTTTTGAACTTTTGCTTTTATCCATTGGTCCATAATGGTTAGGGTAATTTTTACCCATTGGACAATAGTCTTTCCTTTATATATTTTGGTAAGTACAAGGATATAATATTTTAATGGGTTTATAACACATGTGCTAGTACTTTTTCTTTGTTTATTGGGTATTCTTCCACCCCTCCATTATCCTTGGTTAATAACTACAAGGGTAATTTTTTGTCCATTGGATAATAAACTTTTTATTTTAAAAGTACATGTAGTCTTTTAAAATATTATTTTAATAAAAGGTACTTGTACCTCTTTTGTCCAATGGTTATTAAAGGCAAGGAGAATTCTTATCCATTGGGTAATAACCATTAGGGAAGTTAGTAACCCTTGGGTAATAACTCTTTTAACCAAATAAAGTATCGATGTGACTAGGGAACCTTCCAATAAAGTTGATTTGACTAGTCAACCTTTTCAACCCTAGAAATTTCTTATTTATTTTCTTTGATTGTTTTGGATTTATTCTTTGTCCATTGGACAATAAATGTTAGGGGAACTAATATCCATTGGATAATAGAAACCCAATTCTTTATATTAAAAGGGTTTAATGAAAGATTTGATCAAAGTACTATTATAGACTTTTATAAAATTTCTTTAAAGTACTTTTTGATTATTTTACTATAAAAGTTCCCTAGTTATTATTGTCCATTGGATAATAAATGTTAGGGGATTTATTATCCATTGGGTAAAAGGATTATTCTTTCAACTAGTACTAGGGTTTTAATAAACTAGTCTTTTCTAAAAATTCCCCATGTGATGAAGTACCAAAATATTTTATTTGAAAGTACTTGTTAGCTTTGTAGCCTTTAAGGCCTAATTTTCCTAAATACCCTTAATATTATTTTGTATTGGGTTTTGTACCCAATTGGTTTAATTTATGGGGAGTTTGATTCTTCCTAGATTACAAAGTACCCTAGTTTATTTATTTTCATCAACATGTGCCTAAAATTGAATTTCTTTAATATAAGTACTTTGTACCTTTCTTGCATTTGTATATATATGTATATATGTGTGTGTGTGTACTTGAGAGAGAGAGAGAGAGAGAGAGAGAGAGAGAGAGAGAGAGAGAGAGAGAGAACCCGAGAGAGAGAGGGAGAGAGATGCCGAGAGAGAGGAGGGAGAGAGGAGAGAGAGAGAGGAGGAAAGAAAGAGGAAGATAGGTTGCACCTTGACTTGACTTTCCTACATCTTTCAAGTCCATGGGAGAATCTTTCCCCTAACCAAACTTAACTCCCCATTGTACTTCTAGGATTGGTTAGTACCCAAATCTTGTACCATTGTCTCCTTCTTTCCAAACAAATCTTCCATAATCAATCCAAGGACTAAACCTAGCCTTGCAAGCTACCTATTAGGCCTAAGTCTTTTTAAGCCTAATGACAACCTATGATGGACCTTTATGACACAATCCTAGCCTTTATTAGCCTTAGACCTTGACTACAAGCTAAACCTAGATTATAATTACCTAAAAAGCCTAAGATCTTAGTTGATTACATAGCCTTACACCTAAGATTTGGATTGGACAAGGCATGACTTGGTTGAAAGGTTGATTTGATGACTTAATGGAACAAATCCATGGAGATTTGAGAGAGAGAGGGCCGGCCATGAGAGGGGGAGAGCCAAGAATTTTGCCTATAAATAGCACCCCATGTTTGCCATTCAACTCACACCTTCACCTAGCAACTTCTCTCTCTAGAAAAATTGTGTTCTTTCTTTGTTCTTTCTTTTGTTCTTCATGTTCTTGAGTTGTTCTTGAGTTCTTCAAGAAACTCAACCTAAGCCGCCACTAGACCGCCACTCGACCACCCTTCGATCCAAAAGTAGTAGTAGTGTAGTCAAGTAGAAGTTTCGAGAGAAACCTTTCTCTTTCGAAGCTACCGGAGGCATACCGTAGGACGTTACTCCGTCCGACCACCGACATACTTTCCGACCACCGACTAACCTTCCGTAGCCGACTACCGCCAAGGAGTAAGGTAGTTATCCTCACCTACTATCCCAAATATAAAGTAGTTTTGAATATAAGTTCATTAGGAAGTAAACTTTGATCGTTATGTTTAAAGTAGATAAAGTTATCTTTTGTTGAGAACATATGAAATGCATGGTGTTCGTTGTTGTGATTCAAGCATGTTATGTAGTCTAAAGTCGGATAATATTGTTGGATTCATTTTGAGATTTATAAACGTTTGTTATGTGGCAAAGTCCTACACCACGGAGTCTTTGCATGATAACGTGACACAAGAACCGAGAAAGTAGAAACATGACACCTAGGGTGAGGATAATGATGAGATGTGTTTTGAAACCGCAATGTGGCCGGACTTAGTAGCCCATTGTGTGTATGGAAACCCGCGATGTGGCCAGACGTGGTAGCCCATCGTGTGGATTGTGAAAACCGCAACGTGGCCGGACTTGGTAGCCCGTTGTGTGTATGAAAACTCGTAATGTGGCCGGACTTGGTAGCCCATTGCGTGGATTGTGAAAACCACAATGTGGCCGGACTTGGTAGCCCATTGTGAAGATTGCCAATGCGGCCGGACTTGGTAGCCTCATTGGTAATATGGCTTGGTTATCCGCGGAGAGGAGCCAATGCAAGTTTTGTGTGCCAATGGGAACCCGGCGCGGCGGAACCATTGTGAGGATACTCGGGAACCCGGCGCGGCGGAACCGAGGTTGGGTGTGTAGCTTGGTTGTCCGCGGTACGGAGCCAATGCAAATGATTTTGAAAGGTTGGTTTGAATGTGAAAGTATTGACACGGTCTATGACGAGTCGCGTAGGAGAAACAAAGAGAATCTTGGACACCAACGATAGATGATTAACGAATGTGGATGTGTGATTGCTAGTGTGGTTATAAATGATTAACTGTTGTTTGTAAGATTTGGGTTAGAGGGTAAGGATTTCCCTATTGAGCGTTGTAGCTCACGGTGTTGCCTTTTGGTGACCCTGACATATTATATTGGTGGTGACGCCGGTATAATGTGTCAGACTTTGTAGTTGTTCAAGACGAACAGTTCACCGTGGAAGCCTCTGGAGCTGAAGAGCTGGCTAGTATGAAGGAGCAGGAGAAGCTGTAGTTAGGAACCCTAGAATTCCCCTTCATTTGTGTAAATATTGAACTCTTATTAAGAGATTGTTGTAATAAGAGCCAGACTCTATTTTGAGGTTTTCAATAAAATTGTCCTTTTAACGTACCCAAAATTCGGGGCGTTACAAAAGCAATCATCAGGCACACTGTAGCCGACGTCAGGGTGGCACAAAAGTCCCGCCCAAGTGGCTGAATAAAGTTGATTTGACTGGGTTTGACTGGCGTGCGCCTTATAACTGGCGTGCGCCAGTAAAAGCTGGGCCCATGGTCGATGACTGACACGTGGCAGATTACTGGCGTACGTCACCAAGACACTGGCGTATGCCAGTTGGGTTTTGCTGTGGCCGTTTGGCTCTGGTTTGAAGGGTTTGAAATGGGTTTGAAATGGGTTTTGGACGCTCAAGGCTTAAGCACACCCTTGTCCTCGATCTGTTTTCGACTATAATCATCATTGGGGAAATATAAGATCGACAAACAACATTATCCGGATAGTCCAGAATGGGGTGTCTACACTCTCTTCCTTTCGAAGCAAACCGACGCCGTTACGCCGCCGAAATCCAAAACCGACGACCGAACCTTCGTAACCGTTTCTACCGCCAAGAAGAACGGTAGGATTTCCTTAACTTCCATCCCAAGTAGTTATCCTTACCTACTATCCAAGTATAAAGTAGTTTTGTATCATATAAGTTCATTAGAAAGTAATTTCGATCTTTTTACTTAAGGTAGATAAGGTTATCTTTTGTTAAGAACGTATGAAATGCATAATGTCGTTGTTATGAATCAAGCATGTTGTATATTCTTGTTGGATTCATTTTGTGATTGATAAAGTACTTGTTGTATGGAATCTGTTACACCACGGAGTCTATGCATGATGAACGTGACACGGAAAACAAGATAGTAGAGACATGGCACCTAGGGTGTGTTAACAAAGATGAAAAAGTGTGTATTCGAGGGAGGAAATATTTTGAAACTACATAATGACCGGTTTTGTGTGCATTATGTGAGTTATGTGTGTGTATGCCAATGGGAACCCGGTGCGACGGAACCATTGTGAGGATACTCGGGAACCCGGCGCGGCGGAACCGAGGTTGGGTGTGTGCTTGGTTATCCGCGGTACGGAGCCAATGCGGTTGTGTGCCAATGGGAACCCGGCGCGGTGGAACCATTGTGAGGATACTCGGGAGACCGGCGCGGCGGAACCGAGATTGGGTGAGTTAAAAAGGAGTTTTTGATAAAAAGGAAAGTGAAGTAATAACATGGTCTACGATGAGTCTAAGTAATGAACACAACGTTAGTTGAGTAAGGAATGTGGATTTGAATACTTGTTTAGACTATATGCATGATCTAAGTAGAATTGTTGTTATTATGTTCTTTATGTTCATAAGTTAAAGGGTTAGAGGGTTTGGAATATTCTATTGAGCGTTGAGCTCACGGTGTTGCCTTTTTGGTGACCCTGGCATATTATACCGGTGGCGACGCGGGTATAATATGTCAGATCTCATAGATGAGCAGGGCGAGCTTTACACCTTAGAGGCCTTCGGAGCCGAGGAGCTTGCCGTGATGGAAGAACAAGCGGAGCTGTAGTTAGGAACCTTAGTTCCCTCCTGTTTGTAATAAAAGTACTTCTTTTATGTTTTTGTTGTAATAAAGAGCCAGACTCAGCTTTTATTTCAATAAAATGTTTTATTTAACGTACCCAAAATCCGGGGCGTTACATTTTGCCTGGACTAATGATCAGAATTGCACCAATTTTGTGAAACAAAGTGCAGAAGCAAAATGAATTTGCTCGGTACTTGGGAGCTTTGCTCGTCATTTGAGTAGAATAACGAGTAAAGCTGGGGAGCAATTGTAGGGAGGTATTCCCGAATAGGTACAAATAGGACCCGAACACATGGTACGTGGGACCATGGTTTGAATAAGAGAGGATAAGTCGCCGTGCAATATGGTGGTCGATGATAAAGATCGGCGACATGATAAGTCATTGGTCCACGAATTCTGTACGGGGTCGAGGTCCAGTAAAAATGAGAAGTTATTGGACCAAGAGATTGATAAAGGTACAGTGACATGTGAAGTCAATGGTCCAAGTAGGTTGTTTGGCAATGAAAAGGCCGAACATGGGGAGAATTCTGGAGAAAGTAGCCTCAGATAAAAGAAACGCTCTAGAAGGTTCTAGAATAAGTGGAATTCCGTAAAGGAATAAGATCTTGAGAAAATAGGATCAAGGAAAGATACCCAACGGGAATGGGATGTTCAGCTTGCTATGGAAAAGAGTCCTAAAACGATAAAGGTAATGAATTTATAAGGGAATGAGAATCCAGAATGTCCTGGTTTCCTATATGAGATAAGAAACCTAGGGCAATAGGGATGCTTGGGTAGTAAGCATATGCAAATCTATAAATACAAGGTAAACCTTGAAGTAAAAGGTACGCAATACGTTGCATTCATATGATACTTCCTATTGATATTTAGGGCTTTCTGCTAGTACATGATACTAACTTAGGCATCGCAGGGCCTTTGCCATGAGAGGCAAAGGTGCACTCACCCCTTGTCTGTTTTGCAGATTAGGATTTCGACGACGTGCTAGGGTTCCGGCGATGGGGCACAAGTTACTGTTACGTTCTTGTGTTGTTCAAAGCTTCCTTCATTTTTTCCCACTTACAAGTGGAACAAATACTTAATGGGTCATTTCCTTGACGGGAAAATGCCTTACCCCTTAGTTGTTTCTACAGCCAGGTATCAGTGGAAGGAACTATTTGTGGCTGTTAAGCCAGATGTAGGAGGATGCTATCTCTTTGAATTTAGCGATGAACAAGCCAAGCAACAAGTATTGGATGGTGGTCCATACTTTTTTTTACAAAAATACCTAGTTCTCAAGGATTGGCATCGAATGATGAAACCGGTTAAAGATCAACCTTCTCATATTCCAGCATGGGTTAGATTGTGTAACCTACCTCTAGAGTTATGGAACCAAGAGTGTTTGAGAAGGGTAGCTAGCACCATTGGTAAACCATTACATGTGGACCAAGCCACAGCTAAAACTTTAAAGCAACCAGGTCTCCTCCAAACGAAGTCAACCAGTGCTAGAATTTGCATCGAGATTAGTGCTGAACATGAACTTCCTGAAGATGTGACAATTACTATGGAGGGAGAATCACTTGTGGTGCCTATTAAATATCAATTGTTACCTTTAATGTGCAAGCAGTGCCAATTTTTGGCCACTCTACTGCCCAATGCTCTAAGAAGTCAACCTAAACATCCAATCAACCTAATCAAGATTGGACCATAGTGGGTAATGGCAAACACAAGAATCACCCTACTCAATTAAACCCTTGTACTACTACATCATCTACGTCACCTACTTCCTCCAAGCTTGCTACCACTCCTACTGTAGTGATTGATGATTCAGAGGATGAATTGGAAAAGGTGCTTGAGAGTATAGTGAACAGTTCTCAAGAGACATTGATCTTGTCCCAAAATGAAGTGCCAATCCCTCATCAAGAGGAGGCTGTCAACACTCATAACGAACCAGATTCATTGTCTCAGCAAAAGCTTCCAGTCACTCATGTGCACAATAGCACCTTAGAAGAGGAGGATGGCAACAATAAGGTGACATCTTCCTTTAGTGAGTAGAATGCAGCAGTAAGCCCTATTCTTGCAGGTCCAGTGTCCAGATCAGCAGCTAAAAAAGCTGCCAAAATTGCTGCTAAGCTTAAGGATAAAGCACCTCCTGACTCTAGTGCCATTTAAGACATCAAACTAATGTTGGGGGGTTCTAACAAAGCAGGGCAGTTTGGGAGGTAGAAGAATTCTACTACAAGTTCTTCTAACAAATCAGGGAGGTAACTCTATATTGCCTATTTTTTGTCTAGAAAGTTATATCAGTGTTATTGCTATTCACTCTCATATAAATTGAACTATAACTTTCTGGTTATTTAGAATTGGTATATGGATTGCTCACCTATACATTTTGGTTTTTGGAATCTAAGGGGTCTTAATGATCCTCTCAAACAGAGGGAGGCAAAAAAGTGGGTCTTTCATAATAAATTATCCTTAATTGGATTCCTTGAACATAAACTCAAAGATCCCAAGGTCCCTAGAATTGTCAATTCTATGCTCCCTAGATGGAATTTTGTTAGCAATCACTCCAGTTCTCCAATGGGGAGAGTTTCGATTTGTTGGAACCCTTTAGTGTTTAATTTACAAGGTCTGTACCAATCTAGTTAGGTTATCCATTATAAAGTACAATCCTGTGATGGTAAGTACTCTTTTGTAGCCACCTTTTATCCATGGGGCTAATTGTTACTTGGATAGGCAACAATTGTGGGTAGATTTACAACAGCTTTGTGTTGTTACCCCTTGGGTGGTTTTAGGGGATTTCAATGCCATCAAGAATCCCACAGAAAAAGTAGGGGGAGATAGATCTTGGATGCCTTGGATGGAGGAGTTTAATTCCTGCCTCTAGTCAACTGAATTAATTGATCTTAGATACTCTGGTTGCCATTTCACTTGGTCTAATAAACAACTAGGGGATGCCCACATTAGTACCAAGATTGATAGGGTTTTGGTAAATGAAAGTTGGATCAAAGAAGTATGTTGGTCCAATGCTCATTTTCTCAATCTTGGAGTGTCTGATCATTCCCCTGCTGTTGTGTATTTGACAGCTGCCTCACCTCCAAGGAAAAAACCTTTCAAGTTTTTTAATTTTTTGGCTGAACATCCTAAGTTCCTTGATAGTGTCCAGCAGGCCTGGATGAAAATAATCATTGGTAATCCTATGTACTGTGTTTGTGAGAAACATAAGCACTTGCAGGTGGACCTTAAAAATTTGAATACTAATGAGTTCAGTGAATTGTCATCCAAGGTGGCCTCCTATAAACAACTATTGGAAGCTATCCAAAGAGAGTTAGGATCTAATCCCAGTGATCCTTCTAAGTAGGACATTGAAAGGGAACTGTGTAAGCAGTACCTTGTTTATGCTAGGGCTGAAGAAAGTTTTGCCAACCAAAAGTCAAGGATTCAGTGGCTTAAATGTACCGCATTTTTCTTCAAAACCATTAGTAATTCAAGGAATAGGAACAGAATTTATAGTTTGGTTTTGGAGGATGGATCTGTTACCCAAGACATTAAGTTGGTTAAGCAAACCTTCATCAACTACTACGCTAATCTGTTAGGCACCAAGCATCTGATTACGTACTTTGGATCCTCTAGGGTACATCAACTCATCACTAAGAAACTTTCCCCTTCTCAGAGTTTAAACATGGTGACGGGGGTGACAGATAAAGAGATCAAGGACACGTTTTGGTCTCTTAATCCCCAAAAAGCACCTAGCCCAGATGGGTACAATGCTGCTTTCTTTCAAAAAGGTTGGCCTGTAATAGGCCATGAGGTGACCTTACCTGTTAAACTTTTCTTTAGATCTGGTCAGCTATTGAAGAAAGCTAATGCTACTTTAGTTGCTTTGGTTCCTAAAATCACCAACCCTTCTAAGGTAGGGGACTTCAGACCCTTTCGTGCTGTAATGTTGTTTATAAATGTATTTGCCAAAATCCTAGTGAACAAAATCAAGCTATCCTACCATCACTCATTGATCCTGCCCAGTCTGGATTTGTACAAGGCAAGAGGATAGCTGATGACATATTCCTCACATAGGAATTAATAAGGGGTTACCATAAACATTCTTCATCCCCTAGATGTGCCAGGAAAGTGAATATCATGAAGGCATATGACAATGTCATATGGGACTTCCTTTGGGATGTCCTTACCTCCATGAATTTCCAACTTAAGATGATCCAATGGTTGAAGGCTTTTGTCTCCACAGCTAACTACTCTTTGTGCTTTAATGGGGAGGCTATAGGGTACATTCCTAGACAGAAAGGTTTAAGACAATGGGATCTCTTGTCATCTTACCTGTTTGTGATAGTCATGCAAGTCTTGACTTGTATCCTCAAGGAAAAGTCTTTCCTCCCTAATTTGAAGTTTCATTGGAAATGTAGCTCTACCAAACTTGTCAACCTTTGCTTTGCAGATGATCTTATGATCTTTTGTAAAGGGGAGGTGAGCTCCAGTACACACATCCAAAATTCCTTGATAGAGTTTGAGGCTTTGTCTGGACTTTCACCCAGCCCTACTAAGAGTAACATCTTCTTCTCTGGTGTTAACCCTTCCACCAAAACCTCCATATTGAGTATATTGGGTTTCTAGGAAGGGTCCTTACCTGTTAGGTATCTGGGGGTACCTCTTCTTTCCACCAAACTCAAGCACGCTGGTTGTAAAGTCATGGTCAATAGGATTGTAGCCAAGACTATATCATGGACCCATAGATACCTATCTTATGCTGGTAGGATACAATTGATAAAGTCAATCCTCTTCTCAATGCAAACTTATTGGTCATCTCTCTTTATTATCCCTAAAAAGGTAATGAAGGAGATTGAATCAATCCTTAGAGCCTTTTTCTAGTCAGGTCCTGATCTTAAGAAGACTGGTGCAAAGGTCTCATGGGAACACCTTTGCACTCCCATCAAGGAAGGTAGATTAGGATTTAAGTCTTTGGTTGTTTGGAACAAGGCAGCTGTAGCCAAGCATATTTTGTTCCTTGTCTCTGGAGGGGAGCAATCTATGTGGTACCAGTGGGTTAAGTCTTACTTAGTTAAAGGTAAGAGCTTTTGGAGTGTCAAAACTCCAAGTGATCCATCTTGGGTTTGGAGGAAGATCCTCAACCTTAGATCACGTGTCCAACCTCATATAAAGTATAACATTGGGGATGGCCAATTAGCCTCTTTATGGTTTGACAAATGGCATCCCCTTGGTCCCCTCTTGCCAAGATTTGGACCTAGAATTGTCTATGATTCAGGCGTTCCCATGCATGTCACTGTGAAGGCTTATTATTAGGAACAATCATTGGGCCTTCCCAATGACTCAATCTCCTGATCTTAATGAATTAAGATCTGACATACATTTAGTCCCTATCAATGACACCATTGGGGACACTTGCACTTGGACTCTCACTGCCTCTGGGAAATATACTATCTCCTCTTTGGAACACTTGAGATCACACTACCCTACCGTCACCTGGTCTAAGGTGGTCTAGTTTTCAAGGCACATTCCTGGGTGTGGTGTGATCTCATGGTTGACCATTCAGAATAGGTTATCTACTAAGGATAGACTAGTTATGTTTGGCATGAAAGCTACCTCTATTTGTAGTTTGTGTATGGGTGTAGAATCGCACAATCATCTATTCTTTGATTGCCCCATAGCAAATCAAATTAGGGGAATACTATCCTCTAAGACCCCTTACATGGTTGGATTGACCTCTTGGCAGCAGTGGGTAAGTAATTTATCCAACTTAAGGGATAAATCTTTAGCAGTCACAATTGCTAAGCTTGTTTTTACAGTCTATGTGCACCAAGTATGGCTTGAAAGGAATTATAGAACGTTTTAGAACATTAGCTGCTCTCCTAGAGTGGTTACCACCAAAATTTCAAATGAGGTTAGAAGTAGGTTGTTGTCCTTAGAGTCCAAGGGTCCTTCTCAGTTACTCTCTATGTGGAACATTCACTCATGACTAATCTGCATATACTTGTTTGTTTAAATCTCTACTCACATCATTTCATTTGCAGGTTACAGTTCAAGGGGTATTCAACTTCACAATTATACCCTTTGATCCTACAAGCTTCCATTACCAGGAGATTTGGTCTCACACATGATCCAGCAAACCCACCAATAGCTTTGCACTGCAATTGCTAGATCATTCAGCTACCAAATCACTCAAAGCAGCTACATCCACAATTTTACACACATTGGGCTACTAATACTTCTAAGTATCCAGGTAGTTACCTTAATTCTTGTTAACTAACTTGGTACTTAACAAATTTGAGTGTTCTTACTATATTGTGTGTTAACCTGGTGAGCTGTGTGCTTGATCCCCATCTCCCCTTGTGAGAGGAGGTAATAATTAGTGGGGGAGTCATGTGAGGAATAGTGGAGGGAGAAGGTGGATCCCCAATTCTTGGTATTGATAAGTAGGAGTGGTGAGATTCCATAGAAGTAGAAGTGTGAGCACTATGCATACAAAGGGTTTCATTTCATTCTTCATTCTTTGATTCCTTCGTTTTCTGCTTGCTACATGATTGTTGATAGCTCATAATACTTCATCTGATCTTATTTGATATTTGGGCAATTGTATGTGGGATGTCTTAAGTTCATATACAGGTGGCTCATTCCAGTTTGCATTTATTGCTTCTCCATTCTGCTTAAAAGCAGTCTAGCAGGGGTTTTTTGTTGGCTCTGTTATGAAATTGCAATGTGTCTCTTGGCATCCATGACTACTAATGCTAGATTGCTTGTAGATAACCTTGAACAAATTATATCAAGCTGTTTTGCTGCCTTAATATGTAGCTATTTTCTGCTGCTACTTCAGACAGCCATCAAGCTACCATTTACTACCACTTACTTGTTGTTAAGATGTTTATGGCTGATGTTTACTTCTACTGCTACTGTCAAGATGTTTTATGTTGTTATGTAGTCATTGGGATTTGTAGTTTATGCCTAACCATCAGGGGCTGTCGTTGGGATCTCCCTTCGTAGAGGGGGACGTCCCTTGCAAAGTGTTTATTCTGCTATGGTTGTTGTTCTGTTCCATGATGAAGAGCTATGGCTGCTTCTGTTGACCAGTAAGATACCTGCATGTTATGGCTGCTGATGTTGTTTTGCTGGGGCTACTACTATTCCTACGGTTCATGTTCTGTAATGGCTATTGTTTTCATATGGTGTACCATGTTAATGCTCTAATCTGCTACTGTTTTTTGCTACTACTCTGTTGTGTTTAGTCCAGCAGTTGAAGTTTTGCTGCTGCTGTACTGTTGTGTTTAGAAATGCTATCCAACTGCTACTGTTTTGTCCAACGACTGCTGTCGTATTGGTACACTTTAAATGTGGGCTATTGTTTGAGGCTACAATGGTTCCCTTGCTGTTCAATCAATCCAACTACAAATGTGGGCTGTACTTTTTGGTATACCTTCTTCGGCACATGTTTCTCTCCCATCTTTTAGATGATAGTGAAACATGTGGATCTCAATGTAGCCACTTGGCTTAGGTCATTTTTCTTAATCTTTGATTTTCTTTTTTTTCCTTCTAGGGTATGCCCCTTGTAGGTTGTATATTCGCTTAGCCTCTTTTTCCATTTCAAGCTAAATTACCCCCAAAAAAAACCTCATGAGAAAATTCCTTAATTCACATTCGGATAACCAAAAATGAAGATGCCGAACTCTTTATTGATTCCACGGAATGACAAAGGATTAGATGATTAAGGAGGTTCATAAGTTTCCGTGTCCTTCTCTTAATTTTCAACAAACACTGGAGTCACCACAGCCTCTCCCGGGTCATTTCCCATTTCAATACACATTAAGCACATACATGGTCCCATTCTCGCAAAGTTAAACTAGTAAGGGATTGCCAAACAAACAACGGCAAGGGCGACAACCCATCCTATCCACTTATTCAAATTTCCTCACTAGCCTTATTATTTTTTTAATACATCGCTACCAAATCATCTGGCTACACGTAAAAGATTTCATACTCACGGTTAGCACATCACCGAGTGGAGTGTAATATCTTTAAGCATCACAATTACATTGTAAAGTTTCATCTCACGACGCTACCCAAAAACAATTCTACTTTCCTTGTAATAGCTAAGAACGCAACCAAGAAATTCCATAATACAAGAGTACAATCAAGTGTTCTTGGAATAATAAGTGACTACCATAGTTGGGGAGCAAAGAGGAACTAGGTCCTTATTATGAGGCCCATCACAAATTCGATTCGAGGCTTTTACCTTCTTTTTTTCTTTGTCTAAATCCATTCTGAAGATGGAAGGACTTCAAATATTCATAGGGCATCATTCAAGTATGTGACGCAATATGGAAGATTAATTTAGAAGTATCAAGAAAGTAAAAAAAAAAAAGATCAAAGATTGTTCGGAATGGCACCGAGGTGTGGCAGCAAGCAAAAATGCCCAAAACGGGCCATGTATCGATACCCCAAGACCTAGAATTTCATATTCATCACAGGTATCGATATCCTTCATCATGGTATAGATACCACGAGCACTTGAGTAGTGTTCTAGGCAGATTTTAAACTAATCGAAAGGACATACGTACGATCCCCTTCCCAAATCAAGGTCAACTATAGCTCTTACACGTTCTTTCATCACTATACTTCGGTATCAAATCCCTCTATCACATCACAAACTCAACACATCTAAAAATGCCAAAATCACATCTAGGTTTGACTCTATTTCGTGGAACAAGAATTTAAAGGAAGATTGCGCACGTAATCAACACATAGGCATGTAGAGAGAGAGAGAGAGGAGAGATCCCTACCGAATGGGTTCTGAGCAAAACCCCCAAATCCCTAGCAAGCCCTAGCCGTTAAACTTGAGACCCACCACAATTTGGCCTCCTCTGGGCTAGTCCACGCGATTCCCACACTCTAGGTCACGATCATGCCATGGGTTGAAGGTGGATCACCATGGGTTCAAGGTGCTGTGTGCAATTTGGAGTGAGAGGGTGAGTGAGAGCTCGAGAGAGAGAGAGAGAGAGAGAGAGAGAGAGAGAGAGAGAGAGAGTGCCGAGAGAATAGAGAGATGGCGTGAGAGAGATGAGGGACTTTGGTGGATTGCTTTTCTCCACCACCACACAATCACATATATATACCGACACATACTTGCCTAACACTCTCACCCTACACTTCCAAATTTTATCACATTAGCCCTAAAATTATTTCCACATTGTCTTAGTTTTCTTTTTTTTTTTTTTGAACACTAAAATTATTGAAATTAAATATGGGCCTCTACACTTTTAGTCTTATGGGTTAAAAATCCACTGCATTTTCTTTACAAAACACATGTGTGCTTGCATGAGCGAGTCAATACATCATAGAGGTGTTGCATGTGGTATTATGGCTGAGTGACATAGGATTGTTGACCGGTGTTGGGAAATTGGAGGCTTTGACCTCATTGTTGTGGTTTTGACCATGATAATGACGACATGTGAAACAGAATATACATTGGCATGCGATGAAAGAGATAGACTATTGATATGACTCATGAGATGAATGTTAGATGTGTATCTATCTGAATTGTATGGATTACGTACTAAGTATTATGTGCATGGCATAAATCCTGTGAAATATGAGTTGTGTTAAGTATAAGTAAGAGGAGAGTATCGTATATGTTAGGAGATGAGCTAGAAAGTGTCTTGAGGTGTTAGTGGTTGAGGTAACATCTGTGGTTGGTATATTGTGGGTAGTCTTTATCATGACAGTTAGTGAGGTTGTGATTATAAGTAGGGCAAGCTAAACTTACATAGTGATTTATATGTAGTTAAAGTTGACTTAGGAAAAGAGGGTTATAGGTAGGGTGTCAGGATACGATATGTGTTTTCTAGACACCCAAATGACTACCGATGAGATTCAGTTGGAAGAGGCACTTGATCACTGCTCCTTTTATCCAGCAGTGGTTAGCTTTAGTAGCTTTGCTCAGTTGTTGTCAAGCTAGCTGATGTTGTATTTTCTTTGTTTTAATGTTTATAGTAGCTTTGAATTTGTATTGGCCTATTCTTGGGGGTTGTCCCTTGGAGTGTTATGCTTTTCTAGGGGGCTGTCCCTAGCTTTCTTTTTGCATCATTTTTCTACTGTTGCTGTTCAGTTTTGGTTACCCAGTTAGCTATCTACTATGTTGCTGTGTGTGGTCGTTGCTACTACCACAGTTGGATCATGTTGCTAATGCTATTGCAGTTGTCTGTTCTGTTGATGTGCTATTTCTGTACACAGTTTTGGCTGTTGCTCGAACCAGTTCCAGATTTGGAGCCGTCTTCTCTAGATCATGTGGAATGGGGCTGAATGCACTCATGTGGATTTGCAGTTCAAATGCTGACTGCTGTTCTGTTCAAGCTGCTGTTATGTTCTGTTGTTGCTTCTACTACTGCTGTAATGGCAGCAGTTAACCGTTGATCTGTTTTGTTTGGCTGCTAAACTGTACTATTCTGTATTATGGCTTCGGATTGGTTTGTGGGCTGCTGTCCATAATGCTTCTAAGATTTCTCTCCTGTTGTGCCATTCGGTGGTTCAATTAGTGCTGCTAGGTTCAATTAGGTCTGTCCTGTAAAGGTATTAGTTGCTTCTCTGTTTTGGTTATGTTCAGTTGTCTAGTATTGCACTAAGGGCCCGATTGGATGCCGTATGTGTTTTGGGTGTATTATTTATGAAGGGTGGATAAGATAGTAAGGGATATTAGTTAAGAAGGGAGGGCCCACATTGATGTGATATTTATAGAGGGTATATTAAAAAGTAGATGGTTTGGATAAGGTATTAGAGAAGGGGGATAAAATAATATTTTGTTTGGATGGAGGATAAAATGGGGGGATAAGGAAGGGTGGATAATGTAAAAAACTATCAAATGACTCTTCTACCCTTGTACAGTCCCAAACTCGTAACAGTCATTAAATTACTTATATAATTGTAAAATCCAATCAATTTAATTACTTTTGGACAATTAAGCTATAATAATTTATTTTAATGATAAACTAATTAATTGTATAAATTAAAATTTTGTTTTTTTAAAGTGTTTTACTATCCAAATTTTTTAAATATTTTTTGAAATACAAAATGTAAAAATGTTAAGTTTGGTTTTTAATTTTTTGATTTTTTTTTGTTGTTGAATGATTAGAGGATATTGGAGGAAAAACTTATTATTGTCGTAGAATGGTTCTCCTGTTTTGAAAAGAAGTACCGCTATGGTATAATCTGTGTTTCGTATAATCCATGCTCACTTGTTACTTATTCGTTCTTGTCATTCTTGTGTGTTATTGATTAGACAGAAGAGCAAAATTAGCAGCTTGGTCAAACTTTAGTGAGTTTACGATCGAAGAGACGGAAGACGAAGATTGTTTGCATAATTGGTCCTTCCACCAACACCAGGGAAATGATATGGAAGTTGATGATTTAGCATCCAATTTTCTCCTTTTAAACTTTGTAGAGATGTTGTATATTTGTATTGAAACATTATTGCATGGGTTTATTGTTTTTTTAATTTTATAAAACCATGAATTTTCTTGGTCCATTCAAGAAATTTGATTCCAAAGTAACAACTTCATTGCATTCAAGAATTTCATACGAAATTCCAAAGTATCATGCTCCATTCAAGAAATTCATACTAACATATCATAACAAAGTAACAACTCATTTCCATTCAAGAAATTCATAGAAATCGATTCAATGAAAGAAATTTGTATATAAATGAAATAAAATTTAACAACTCCTAAAAAATAACTCATTACAAATGGTTCTAACTGCCCCTAACTAAAAACATGAATGAGAAAGAAAATCTTGGTCTTCCTTTGCTTCTTGTTCCCGTGGGCCTTGGTGACGGAGAGCTTGGATACATGTCGAACACTTGTTAACATTTGGATCAGATAATTTGTAAGTTTATATAGACCATTTTTTGAAGAACTAGTAGGCTGCAATATTTAGTTGCCAATTTGACCTTCTAATATTGCCTCGCCTAAGTCCTCAACGCGTCTTGTACAAATTTCTCATCATAGCCAATAAATTTCTCATATCTTATACAACCAACACTGCCTGCTGAAACTGAATTACCACAAAATTCCAACAAAATACCGATAAACCTATTAAAAACTGCAGTTTTGAAGCATAAAAATGCAAATTTTGAACCATAAAACTGCAGTTCAACTCAAAATAGCCAACAATAGCCAATGCGCACACCTGGATCACAATAGCAGACACTTGCTGCACCCTCACACCTAGTTTGGACACAAACAGAGCATCACAGATTGGACACAGGTCGGACACAGTTTGCTGCACACACTCACAGCCAAGAGCAACAACAGTTTTGAACCTGCAGCTTAGAAAACCCAAATTTTCAAGCAAAAAATTGCAGTTTTCAAGCATAAAAGTGCAAGCTTTGCACACATATAACCCCCCAAGTTAATTTTGAAAGTGCTAAACTGTGTCCAAACTGTGTCAAGCTCATGACAGGTGAAAACTTAGTTACACTACACATACACACACACATAATAGGGCTCGATTGGATCGAGTATTAGATGTGTGTATTGGCTTATTTATACCCCCGGATAAGAGGTGATGGGACTGGTTTAGGTTGCTTTAGTCCAGTGGGCTCAGAAAAGTATTAGGAAAAATAGGAGGGTACTCATGGATGCAACAAAAGTTACCCTACCAAGGCACTATCTTCATTTACTTTGTAATTGTTTCATCATCGCCCTATTAGGGGTATCAAAAACTGCAGAAAACAGCTTGCAAGCCCAGAAAATAGCTTTCTAAACACTCACAAAGTTGTTCTAACAGCAGCAGCACACACACAGCTGGAAATTGGAATGAAAACTTGCCAAAGGTTGTCTTCACCATTCCTAAAAACCAGCCAAAACCTGTCATAGCCATTCATAACCATTTTAAACCTGTCCTATAGTCCTTTTGGCTCAGATAATGTATCATCACAGCCTAATATTCATAACAACCTGATACAAGCAATCTAAACCAGCAGTTCAACTCAAAAAATAGCATGCTGAACTCAGAAAATAACAAGCACAATCTTGGACACAGTTTCACTACAACAACTATGACCTTTTATAGCATTATCTAATAGCGTTTTTTTAAAAATGCTATGGAACACAACCAATTACAGCGTTCGGTGAGGAGAAGCGGAGGAAAATCTCGCTCCTAAAATACTATAGCATTCTTTGAAGTATACAATAGCGTTCTTAATTTATTTGGCGCCCTAAACTGCACCCCCTTCTGAAAATTTCATTTTTCCTCTGAAATCAGAGGAGCGCCTGTCTGGAATTATAGAATGGGCTGAAAGAGAGAGAGATTTGAAAAACGATTTGAAATGTTGAAACCCTAGCCACCAACCCTCGCCTCCTCCGGCGGCTATCACCGGCCGCCTTCCTTTTCCCCAACCTTTTCCCCCACCCGTTTACCCCTCGAGTCTGCCTTCCGATCACCGACGCAAGTTTCTGCAGGCTTCCAAACCCATTCACCGCGACGTCTTTCGCCGTCGCTGATCGCCCATCCGTGGTGATGTTTCGGCTTCAAATCCATATCTCTTCTCCTTTTCGTCACTAATCGCCGTCTCGTTCCGCTCATCGTCGTCACAGATCGCCCGTCTCTTTCCAGATCCGTGGTGGCTTTTTGATTATCGCCGTCGTCTCTGCATCCCGTGGGTTTGGGTCGCTGGCAACCACCTCCAACCTGTGGGCTTGAGGTACAAGTTTCGAACCTCTGTTTGGCAATTTCGGCTATTTCGTTTACTGTTTTGGTGGCTGGGACAGTTTTGAAATTGATAAGGGGGTTTATTGTGCTTTCGCCATTGCTGTCCCATTTGGACTGCTTATTATTCTTCCTCTGCGTATTGATGCTTTGCTGAGTGTTTTGGTTATGTTATAATCTATGAGACTATGTGTCCATTCAAAAGGTTTGAATTTGATAAGGGAGGTTGTAAACTGGTGCTGGGTCACCACAGGAAAATCGAAACTAAAGAGGGTAATGAGAAACCAATCGGAGAAGGGAATAATAAGGGGAACAATCAAATATTAACTTTTTTTGTGGATAATCTACCTGAGGATGTAAGTCAGCGATGGGTAAGGTATTTGTTCAACAAATTTGGGGTGGTCAAGGATGTTTATATCCTTGGCAAAAAGTGCAAAGTAACAAGGAAAATTGAGGAAGGAAGGAATTGTATTTGATTTTGATTTGCACTACTAATTTGAGGTATCATAGGAAGCATAGGGATTGATGTGGAAGGACTAGATAGTTGCTGTACAGACTGCACAGAGCCTAAATTGCCATGTGTAGCAACCAATACAGTAGTAGTCACTGCTTCATCATCTTTTTTATCATTTGCATATCTTCACCATTTAGCCTTGTTACTGATTCATCAAAGGTAAGTTGCATTCTAGTGGGTGCAACTGAACTCTGTGGACTTAGAGAAAACCGTACGTGGTAGAAACTGATAAAAAAAGAATGCTTGGGGACAACTCCATTCTTGTGACATAGCTGTTTAACTAGACATCTTCTTTGGAAATCACTTCTGCCACTCTTGAGGGGTATACGACTGTTGAAAAATTGAAACAAAAACTTTCTTTCTGTTGTGTACAAGTTAAGTTTTGTGATGATAGATAACCTCATTACTCTTATGCTTCTTTTGCAAACATATGGCTACTCACTATAACAATATAGCTTTTCCCTAGGTAGTAAGGGTTTTTTTTTTTATGAAGTTAATACTTATAAATCTCTTGGTAGGTTCCATATTGCTTTTTGACTAAATGTGTAATGGAGTAAATTATTTAGTGTTTTCTTAGTTCGGTAATTGTCGCATTGTTGTGGGGCTGTTTTACCAGTCGTTTAAAGACTTCTATTTGGTTCTTCCATTAACTTCAGAGCTAGATGGTTCTATCAGATATAAAATTAGGATTGATGGTGTTATAGTTGCCTGATCAGATAAACTTTGCTCAATATCCCTTCATCTCAATTACGTGCAGTCAGCTAGGGTCCATTTCTCCAATTTATCCTTACAGAATGAAGTCATAAAAACCAGAACTGAGACATACTAGAATGCAGTAGAACTAATCAAACTTGTTTGTTAATCTGGTCTTGAACAACTAGCATTATCTAAAGATTGTGACATGTAATTTGTTATGCTGACCAAAAACTTCAACTCCCTTTCCCTGGAGGTAGTTTGGTTCTTAGCAGTAGAAAGATCGTGCCTAGTCAAAGTTTCATACCATTTATCTCAGTCATTCTTTGCATTTTGTGTGTTGGTATATAGAGACATAGAGTTGATTTGTTCTACAAGAAGATTTTTATTCACAAGGACTCTTTAGGAAACAACATTGACAGAGCTTCTTTGCTAGGATATATGTGCTTTTCTATTTTATTATAAGTTAAATGTGTGATTTGTACATGCTGCCAAATTCTTCCCAGTGGAAAATTTTCAGTGCACCATTTCAAGAAAGGGATACGTATTGCTCATGTATCGTAACATTTTCAAAAAGTGCATTAAACAAGTTTCTGCAATGGCGTTTTGTCTGTTAGGTTATTTGAGTGTTGACAATATATTCTGTGAGGACTGCAAACCGTAGTTGGTTGTCACATGTATTCTTGCAAGCTCTCTTTTTGTTTGTCCGATTGCTAACATTAATGGGGGATTGCACTAATGTTACGTCAGGATTTATCCTGAAATCTTGTTTGGACACACAAAAATTTGGTAAGAGGTAGTGGTTGTTCTATATGATGTTGTCGTTTACTGAATGAATCTCAAGGCTAAGAAAGTTTGCATCTTAGAGAACCAACGCATGTAGAATCCAAAAGAGAACTCAATACAACAAAATTGTATTGTAAAGGAAAAGGAATAGAGAAGAAAAGCCCAAATGACCGTTTCTGGCCTTGATCAGTTTTTCTTTTACACCACATAATTGAAATAGTATTTAGGTCGATTTGGCTTTTCTGTAACCATTAGCTTGTTCTCTAATAAGCAAACTCCTTTATCTACAAACTTTTCTTTAGACATCTGAAAGTTCTTTCATACATTTGCTGAGGATTTATAAAGTAGCTGATTTTATTTCCAATTTACTTGTGATTCTCTGTTTTAGGTTCTGCAGATTGATTAATCACCTTTCACTCTTTCAGGTAATGCTCTCTCTAAAACTTGTCTCTTTGCATCGGCAAAGTTTATTTAGCTTATTTTTTTTGTTGCTTCATAAATGATTGCATAATGCTTCTTGGGTGGTTCCAGCTGAGGTGTAAATGAATCTGCTCAAGTTGGGGCATAATTGTTGTAACGTAATGAGGGAGGAGATTCCCCTTTATTCCTCTATCTCTCTTTGTAGAGCAAAAGAGTCTGTTTCACCTATGGTTTTTATTGTTTTTTTGGTTATCAGTTATCAGCAGAGAGAGAACAAAACAAGTTGATAGACTAATTTATAGTAGCACATCAGATATAGGCATGTATAAAAACCAGCTACAAGAATTGGCTCAAAGAAGCTGCTTGAACCTTCACTGTCTTTCTAAGATGGTTAGTTCTATTATGCCCTTCATGGTGTGTTTATGGTTTTGCTTTTGATATGCCTGCACTCCTATCATGTAGTGCACTAGATTAACTAATCCCATCCATTGTTCTGATGCATCTGTTGCTGCAAATTGCTTCAACCTGTTAGATCTTAGTCTCATTTTAGTTCCAATTACATTCAAGTCTAGAGAAAAAAAATGGAAATCAAAAACCTAGTTGCATTTTTGAATAAAATCCTTACTTTGGCTACGGAATTACTTGTATAAATTCTGTGTTGGTGAATACTAGTTCCTGAAAATCCAACTCCATGCTAACATATTCCCCTGGTACTATGTAGGCACAAAACTAATAGGAAACATTAGTTGTCCGATCCGTTTCTGCTCCATTTCTGCTGCGATTTTACTCAGTTTGTGATTGTTTTACTGGTGATATTTGTGTGAGATTTGGGCCCCTTATTCCCCCCAACACAAACCACATGGATCAAATAACGTACTATAATGTTTTGATTGCCCTCTTAGTTACACAACTTCGTGAGGGTTATTTATTGAACTTCCCTTTGACAGCTTATAGATAGTTCTTATCTTATTGGGGATTTCAAGTTAAGAATTATCTATCTTCATTTACCCTTCTAGATTGGAGGAACCTTACTTGGTGGATGGTGGATAGTGGAAGTCCTTCAAAATTCATGCAGGTATGGTCTAAGTGTGTTCTGCTTCATATCTCTTTCAAGTTGGAAAGTGAGTCACAGAAGCTATATAGGTAGATGAAGATTTGTGCTTTGTGGTTCTATTGAGGCTTTTTTCGATCGTCAGTTCACAACTTATGTGCTTTTTTAATTGCTTTCCTCTTCCCCCCTTTGGATCTGTTGAAGGTCGAAGAAAAAAATGGAGAGGCAGCTTCACCACACTTCTAATGGTTCGGCAATCATAACAAACACACCACCACAACCCCCAGATGGCAAAACAATGGTCATGGCACAAATCCACCCCTGCTGGTATGTTATATTCTGCTGCGTTTCTGCTGTGGGTTTTGCTCAGTTTAAGACTATTTTGGGTGATATTTGTGTTTGTTTTTTGGGCGCCTTATTCCCCCCAACAAGGATGGCCTAAATGTCTAACACTTAGAATCTTCCTTGGAGTCCAAACTACTTCTTAACAGACAACTCATTTTGTTCATTTTAGGTTCACACAAATCATGTTTTGGAGTAGTATCTAATAAATGCATGCTTATCATCTTTTGTAACTAATCCTTTTGTTTTCCATCCAGCCTAATGCTGACAAGTGACAAGTGAGAAATTTCTATTTCCGTTGTACTACGTTGTTGGTTGATTTTAGTAGTCGTACTGTAGTATTAATTAGCATGCATGAGCCTTGCTTGACTTTGTTATACCCACCACCACCTCTCTTGTTAGTCCAAGATAAGAAGCACGGATACGGATACGGGATACAGACACGATATGTACGGAGAGTATCTGAGAGTATCAGTATCGGATACCGATACGTGGTACGATGGCCAAAATAGAGTATCCTTGCTTGAGAGGCTGCTTGAGCATTAAATTCAGACTCATTCGTTATTTGTGTGTTCTACTTGTTATATATGTTCACAGTCTCATTGGTCATTTACAATGATTTTTTATTATGCAATTTTTAGGATGATATGGAAAAAATTGAACATGATACACCAAGCTCACCTTTGAATAATCTGAAAGAAGATGCTTTTTCTAATTGAAATGTTAAGTAGAAATTGTTATAACTCCATCAAATTGAAATGTTTGCTTCTTCCATTTGTAGGTTTATGGGTTGATAAAGAAGTGCTGTTGTGACTTTTTGCTAAAGATATAGGCATGACCTTGCTAGTGTGATGGCTATCATTATCGCTTGGTTAGTTGAAGCCTTTTTGTTGATACTTATGGGATGGATAGATTTTGGAAGGATTGTTTTGGTTGAAGCCTTTTTGTTAATATTTTGGTATAGGGTTTGAGCTCCACTTTTGGGATACATGGATGTTTTGGAAGGCCTTTTTGTTGATATTTGGTGACAAGGCTTGTATTCCACTTTTGGGATACATAGATATTTTGGAAGGCCTTTTTGTTGATATTTGGTGACAAGGTTTGTACTAGATAGAAATGTTGGAAGGACATTTAGTATATTGAATTTCTTTTGTAATGGGAATCTCTTTGATGTTTGGAGACGTTTTACTGGTTTTGTATACAATATTGTGAAATATATTGCCAAGGAAGTAATTGGAGCTGCCATCTTTTTTTTAAGCATTTTATGAACTTGTTATATGGATTGCTATTCAAGTTGGATTGTAGGTTGTATAAAGTAAAGAAACCTGCTAAAAATCAGTTGGAATAGCAAGTCAAAAATGCTGTAAAAAATTTACAATGGACAGCGGGGCAAAAATTTATGGTGAATAATAGAAAACCTTGAATTTACAGCGTTCCTTGAACGTTGTGGAAAATTTTCAATTTATAGCGTTTCTTAAATGCTGTGGGAAATTTTCAATTTATAGCGTTCTTAAATTGTTACAGAAAATTCATATTCTATAGCGTTTTTAAAATGCTATTGAAATTTTAACATTTATAGCGTTCTTAAATTGCTATAGAAATTTTACAATCTATAGCGTTTTTAAAATGCTGTAGAAAGTCTTACCATTCTATAGCGTTTTAAAAACACTGTCTAAAGTCTACCATACTATAGCATTTTAAAAACGCTGTCTAAAGTCTACCATACTATAGCGTTTTGAAAATGCTGTCTAAGGTCTAAGACTTTTAACAACATCGGCTAATACAGCGTTCGGAAAAACGCTGTCTATATCATTTAACAGCGTTTTTCAAACGCTATAAAATCTAAATTTTCTTGTAGTGTTTGGAACCCAAATTGCATTCAAACCTTGATTTTTTTTAACAAAAAACCTGCTGCACACACGATTTGAACAAAAAAAACTGCCATAAGAGTAGTAATACTAGATTTTCTAACAGGTGTATCCTGTTTGGACACAACAGCAACACAAGAATTTTCTAACAGGTGTATCATGCCAGAACAGCAACAACAGCACAAGAATTTTCAGCAGTCCCAAAACAATAGCTGCAACGACACACAACACACACACAACAGTCCAAAAATAGTTGAATGCAGTTTGAAAGCAACCTTAGGCTCAGAGCAAATATCATCACAGCCACAAACACTCGGCTCAGCTTGTAACACATCATAGCCACCAAATTGGTTATGCATTTCCTTAATAGCTTGGTAACAACAGAAAACAGCATGCTAAATCAAACTGCAGTAAAGCTAAATAGAAAATCATGTCCAAAATTGTAGCAACCTTGTGCAGTTTAGCATGCTTTCCAGTGGGCTCAAAAAAGTATTAGAAAAAATAGGAGGGTACTCATGGCTGCAACAAAGGTTACCCCGCCAAGGCACTATCTTCATTTACATTGTAATTGTTTCATCGTTGCCCTATTAGGGGTACCGAATCACCCATAACCTGTCATTGAACATAATTGCAATTAATTAACCATATATGCCATAAATTGAGTGAACAAAAGTAAAGTAAGAATACATGGTAATGTAATCATCAACCATTACAAAGTACTTAGTTACACACAAAAATTTCCACCAAATTTCAACCATGCAATTACTTAAGCACATTGCCCCATACTTAGTTACACAAACATTACCCCATCATGGGATTAACCATACTTAGAGAATGACCGAGTGAACGAAAAGAAAGAAAAGCATATAAACTAACTAAACAAAGGCCTACAGATAGCATCCCTATCATGGTTTCAGATGGTCTCGACCCTTTCAAGTGTACCTTACCTAATATGGATTGTCAATCTATCAGGTTGCAGCTTGCATTTTACAGGATACTGCTGTTGGAAAGAACTATACTATACATATAAGGTGAGCAAATTAATTAATCTGTTGCATTGCCACTTTGATTTGGTATTTTTGTTTTTCGGTTTCACTTACCGTGCTTCTAATGATATGAATGTGGACTAGTGGTAAATCAGTCCACAGTTTTTAGAAGAAGGAACTACTATAATAGCTATATTTGACATTTGACATGAAGTGTGACGTAAGTGTTATTCTCAAGTTTGTCTAATTGTGAATGGAATCAAGCATCGGGTTGGCTTTTTTGCGAATGGTGAATCAATTGGAACCAGGAATCATAACAATTGGTCAAAATTTGGAAATAGATTGGAAAATGTATCTACGCATAAGGCTAACTGCTAGATGAGGGTAGCTAGCACTAACGAGACTACTGCTTACACATTACTAATATATCAGGAAACCCTAACCAAAAAATGGCATTAATCTTCTATTTTTTGGTTTGCATGTTCTGTATTCAAGTAACAGTTGCTTTTTTTTGGGTTTACAGTTGTTGTTCTCTGGTATTAACAGCAGAATACCAACAAATCGTGCTGAAATCAACTAAAATGAAACCAGTTCAAAAAATCACTGAAAATTTCAGCCACAAACTAGTTCAAAAAAATTCCGAAGCACCAGAAAAACAAAAAACAAAAAAATCAGTTCAACAACAACCCACATAACCAGCGTGGAACAAAAGGAAGAAGTTTGAAGTTTTTAGGGCAAAACAATTAGAAGCCCTAAAAACCAGTTTAAGAACGACCCACAGAAAATCGATTTTCAGGGCAAAAATCAGTACAAATAGAAGAACAAGAATCGATTAAAAAAAATCCAACAATAAATCGACTTGTAGCCATACCTGAGTTCAAATCGCCACCAGAAACCCTTCCTCTTCGAACAAAAGCAAAATAAGGTTAGCGACAAAGATGGAGGCATGGGGCTTGAGAAAAATCGGGGATAAATCAAAGAGGGTGAAGAGGGAGGATTATGGAGGGCAGAAAGGTCAGAAAATCACCTGTATACAGCCGGATTATCGATTGCTCGGTCCAGAGGTAGCCATAGTTTAGTACCTCTTCCACCGGATTGGGGTGTATATGCGAAGAAGGGGGAGAAGCGAATACAGGTGAAGATAAGGTTGCCAAAGCAACCTAAACCAGTCCCATCAACTCTTATCTGGGGGTATAAGCCAATACACCCATCTAATACTGGATCCAATCGGGCCCTAAGTGTAATCTTTTGCCATCTGTTTCGTATCCCTCTGTTAGATGGATGGGAAACAGATGTTCTATCTACTTCTAGTCCTATGTAGCCGGTTGGCATAGGCTTTCTATCCTTTTGTTTGATTTATTTTGTTTTCCTCCTAGGGTATGCCCCTTGTAGGTTGTACATTCGGTTAGCCTCTTTTTAATTGCAAGCTGATTGACCAAAAAAAAAAGTCAATTGGACACTAGGATTGTGTATAGATAGATGGTTGTACGTAGAAATTTCATAGAAAAAGGGAAGTTTTATGGTGTTGTAGTCTTCATTGTTGAGGTGAATGTCTTGGTGGTGTCATTATGATAGGATGGTAGTAAATAGTGATAGCATTGTTTGGTAAAAAAAAACAAAAAAGGGACAAGACTTGAGGTGAACTATATCGATGTGACTTGAGTCGAGTGATTGATGTAAGTGTGTGCTAAGAGACTTGTTTGAAGTGAGGGTGATGTGAATGAGAACTATTGAGGTTGACAATGAGGCGAAGTGTAATTGGTAGAAACTTTGAAGCGATAGGCATGTGGAGAAATAGTATTTTGTGAATTGAAGGATTGGAGTGTAGAGATCATGTACGGTGTGTAATTGGGTATGTAGACTAGACTAATGACAGTATAGGACATGATGAGGTATGCCATCAAGATGATAAGCGTGTTTAAGAGAGATTAAGAGATAATAGTGATAATGATAGTGATAGCAGAGATGGTGGTGGTAATGGAAGTTGTTGTTCTTGAGGTCGAGTGTATATATGGCGAATGCCTTTGAAGAATATTGAGGTTGATATGATTACTTAGTTGAGAGAAAATTGTAAGCTGTGAACTTGTGGTGAGTGAAACTATTAAAGGTTATTGGTGCTAGTGAGATTGATTTCTAAGTGATGAGGTAGTAGGAGTCTTAAAGTATAATGAGAAGTATAGATATGTTGTTTAAAATCCTGGAGTCTTGGGGGTATTCAGGAAGAAGTCTATCAATTGGATTGTATCGGTGACTGGAATTTTGCATAAAGATATTCGAGAGTATTGGATGTTTTTTGGTGCAACCATGGCACCTATTTTGTGTAGCTATTTGAGTAATGAGATATTGTCAGGATTGTATTGCTGTCAAGTCATAGAAATGATTAAGTATTGAGGGTATGTATGTTTGGTACATATATTATATTTGCAGTAATGTGTATGATTGTAAGTATATTGAATACCTAGCTTGACTAGAGTAACTGAATGTGAGTATTTGTGATTGATGGGTGAATGGAAAATATGAGATGTATAGTGGGACTGAGATGAACGTGATTATTGTGGGGCTTGCTAGAGCCAAGAGTTATGATATACTTGATACTGAGTGAGTCTGTTAATGCGTGGATGTGTCCGGTGTTGTGTAAACTATTAAATTGTCCTGTTGGTTTGTTGAGATATTTCGTGAGTGAAGTTTGTTGATGTTTAAGCTTTGTTTTAGATGTTTGACTTGTTATGTAACCTCTATGTGCATAATTTGCTCTTAGTATATAGTGCAGTGTTGACACCGATGAGTACATGGGTATTTGCTACAAGGAACTAATTTTTAGTTGTAACCTGGTGTATGTCTTTTCTTTTGCTGGCATCTATGATATATAATGAATTGGATGTAAGGAGAATAGTGGATTTGTGGGTTTATATGAATAGTTTCAAGATTGTGTTGTGTGAGGTTAGATAGAAATGACATACTGCGATAGAAGTGAGTGTGGTTCTCTAGAATAGGAGTTGGTGGTGACACTGAGTGGGACGAGAAATGTAGGGTGGTGCTGGAACGTTGATTGTGTTTGAATGTTAGATGAAAGAAAGAGTGTTAGAGGTTTGTACAGAGTTGATAAAAGAGTTGTGTGGGTAAATAGGGATATGAGTTGGTCATCGTGAATAGCGGTTTGTCTTATGAGTGCTTGGTGTCGCTGACTATCCTTAATATTATCAATAGAGCTGGATTGGTTGTGAGATGAGTTTACTCTTGGAATTGAAAGGGATGTTAATAGCTTTGAGATGTAAGGAGTCTAATTATGGTGGATTGGTGTTATAACTGAGTAAAGAGTAATAAGCATTATGTAGCCCAATCATTAGATTGTGAGGTTTCATGGTTTCTTGACGGTAGAGATTACTTGGGGTTTTTTTTGATTGAAAGAAAAAGGGATTGATTTGTTAGTTGACGTTGGTTGGAAAAAATTTGAATCAAAGTTTTAGAATTGGAGTTTTATAAGCAGTCCAATGTGTCCTTCTAGGAAGTTCAAAAGATACTTAGCCGAATGAGTCGCAAAGAATGAGAATGTGGAATTTGGAGTTTAGAGAACGTCGAGGTACTACTTGTCGGATATTGACATGATTGTCTTGCAGATATGTAAAAACTAGGATTCTTGTATTGACGTTAGGACTTGAGAGTCTATTAAGGTTAAAATTTGATAAAGATGATGGAGGCTTGTGACTAAATATTGAGTGGTAAAACCATACTGTTAGTGAGGGTTTTTATGGGGCAAACAACATGAGGAAATGTCTACATAGAGAAGGAAGGATGAGGTTTGGGTTAAGAAATTGTGATATGAGGTTTGGCATAGTGATTGGTGGCTCGGTTGGAATCGCTTTAGCAAATTTCGGGACAAATTTTTTTTTAAGGAGGGTAGGGTGTAGAGCCCCGTATTTTAGGGCCGTATTTTTTTTTAGAGAAATATTATAATTATAGAGTAAGGGCGTAAATTGTGGACATCCGAATAATGGTGTAGTTACTTGATTTTGGGGGTTAATGTGATAGGATGTGGAAGTTTGGGTGTGAAGGTAATATGTGTGTGTGCATGTAGATATTTGTGTGGCTAGTGGCAGGGGAAAATAATTCCCTCTTTGCTTCTCTTTTCATCTGCCGACACCCACCCACCCACACACATCACAATCTCTTTCTCTGTCCAGCGTCGCTCACTCTCTCAGTTCTCCCTCCGAAAACTCCCCCTCACCTTCTCTCCTCAATTTCATCTTCTTGGAGCAAGATTTCGGGCAAAGTCCAAGAATTAAAGTTGTTCTACAGAGCGCGGGCTTCCTATCTATTCCAAGAAAGTTCAAGATTGGGCCACATGGAGTTTCGGTTGACTTGGTCAAAAGGGTCGGATTTTGCTCAAAACCCATGAGATGGGGATTTCTTGCTCTTGTTATGTGTTTATGAGTTGATTGTATGCTTAGATCGTGCCTTGGTTCGTTGTTTGTTGTTGGATCAATGCCTTTCGAAGTCTGAAAATTGTCCTATGAAATCCAGCTAGTACATGTACCTCGGTTTGTATTTGTACATGTACTGTTAAAGAAATTTCGGTTCTGTTTAGCTAGTACATGTACCTCGATTTGTAATGGTACATGTACTACCTGGAAATTTTCAGCAATGTTCCTTTTTCTATGTTTTGAACCTCAATCTCTTTTAACACTCTTGAATTACATCCACATCACTCCAAAACTAAATTGTTCGTACCTCAAATGGTTCGTTGATAAATCTATCTTTTTTTACTCTCGTTGTACAAGAGGAACGTGTCAAATCCTACAAGTGCGGTATCTATTCATCGTCTGTATAGTAGAATGAGTAGAGACAATGTAGTGTGATATGATGAACGATATAGGATTGCTAGGTGCTATGACAATCATGGTGATTGGTGAATTGGACTATGTAACGTAAGGTTGTTTAGGAGTACCGTAGGCTACGAGTCGTGGTGGGTATGGTTAGTCGATGTGGGCCTGTCTAGTGACTCGAATGGTAAAACAGTAATTCGTGTCCTCTCAATTCACTTATCCTTCAAACTCCATTGGCGCTCGTTCTATGAGATTTAAGTAGTGATACTAGTGGGTAGCATGCCGTTGAGTTGTAATGGGTTGGTACAATACGTAGGGTAGTGTGATGTACTTAAGGGAAATGTGTATACTTATCTACTAGTTGATGTTATGATTGTTTTGGAATTCTTTGAAACGTGATTGATCAATCGATACATGAATATAATGAGATCGTGGCATGTTTTATGAATGATATAGATTGGTTAGATGTTGAGCATGAGGACATTGAGGAATGTGAAATGGGAAACAAGAAACAGAACGAATGCGAAGAAAGCCACAGATCCACTGAATTGAAAGCCACGGATCCACCGAATTGGTGCGATGTCGAAATGATAAAAGAAAGCCACGGATCCACCGAATTAGTGCGATGCCGGAATGGATATGAGACGCACAGGTCCCCCTAATACCCAAAAAATGAAATCGAAACATGTGAGAACAGTGAGTGATGATATATGGATTGATGTGTGATTGTTGAGAAGGGGATAAATGGTTAATTTTATCAAGACTTGAAAAGAAAGTTACACGGAAATGAAGTTTGAAAACTAACAATGTGAAATGCGACGGAACCGAATATCCATATGAGAAAGACTGAAGTATTAATGAAATGTGATAAAATAGTTGAGAATGATTAAGGGCCTGTTAATGGTATGTTTAGGCTGATGTGAGAATGTTAGTGATTTTGGCTTAGCTTGTGGATTGTTAGGGAATTTCTTATCGGATTGTGTATAATCCTTGGGCCACCGCGTATTGTTCATCATTAATCTTTGGGTATATCTGTTGTTATTCATTCACTTTGGGTGTATAGTTCATCTCGTCTTCATATAGTTAGGGTATAGATTTCTCTACTGGGCGCTTCTATGCTCAATCCTATCATTTTTAGGTTCAAGCAAAGGAAGTGGCATGCAGTGCTTGTCATTCATTTATGACTAAACCTTTAAAAGGTATTCAAGAGGGATTTCATAGTAAAAGATTTGAAAGAGCATTTTGGGAAGGATATTGTAGACACCCCAATTTGAACTCGTCAAATTTCCTTAATTTGTGGCCCTGAGGCTCCCCGATGATGAATATGGATCAGAACAAGCCGTTGCTCCTTAAAGAAAATGGCCAAAATCATTCCCAAGCGCTTTGAAGCAGTCCCAAGCGCTCCAAACTATTTTCCAAAAACCACTGGCCGGCTCACTCTCAAGCGCTCGAGAGTGAAGTCCCAAGCGCTCGAGACCACTACCGAGTGCTCGAGACCTCTCCCAGTGCCCAATGGGTGAAGAAGATTCCCCCTATCCATGCAAGCCATCATTGCATCCCCCTTGAACCGGCTGAGGTGAGTCAACACTCAACCTCAGTCAGAGAAGAGATCAGCTGAAGATTTCTTTCTTTAAAAGAGGGATTTATTTCAAAATCACTTGATTTTCAAAACCATGGGTTATATCCTCCATATATATACCTTGTCTTACAGCTGAAAAGGAGGACGAAAATTTTCTCTCTCTAAACCCCTCCTCTTCTCTCTTTCTTGTTCAAAGGAAAAAGTCTCAAAAATAAAAACTTCTTTCCCAACTTCAAAGGTCTTTTTTCAAAATCATCAAGGAAAAGGGCAAGAAATCCAGAGTACCCTCAATTTCTGATCTCTGCATTCACCTTTCCCAACCATCCAAGGAGCAAAGCGCCCAGCAAAGGTAGAAATATTTCTATCCTTAGTTCAAATCAAGAGGCTGTTCTCCCTTCTAAGGGGGGTCTCTCAGCCTGTTCCAGTTCTTAATACTGGTGCATAGTTGGGAGACCCTAGTTAAAAAGCAAGAGCAAAGAGTCCACGAATAATGTCTTCCCAAAGCCCCTACTGGAAACACTCTAAAGCGCTCCAAAGTGCTCCTGAGCGCTCGGGACTGTTTCCAGTCCCATGCATGGCATTTTGGTAAGCAGTAGGCTGGGGTGAGATGCACTTTTAAACAAAATGGTTTTATTCTGGCATGCAGACACAGAAGATCATTTTTCCTAAAACATAAATGTTTTTACGAATTCCAAGTAAAAACAACGTTTTCCTAAGTTAAAAATAAGATCTTCCTTGTTGAAAACTTAGATAAGGGTATTTGTATGATGGAGCAGTGCCATTTTTCCGTTTGAGAGTAAGCTGGCATGAAGCTCACTCCCAAGCGCTCCAAACCATTCCCAAGCACTCGGGAGTGCATGCATGTCATTGCATTTCGCTTTCCTAGTCTTCTGTGTTTTCTGAGCCCCTGCATGTGTAGACGTGTACATTTGCTCTTTTAAAATTATGGATCTGTTCGTGTAATGGCAAGGATACAAGGCTTGAAAACTGGAGGTCCTATCTCAGTCTTTCAAGTCCTCTGCTGAGCCAGTGGTCAGCTTAATAGTACCTCATTTTACAGTCTTTATATTATGTTTTGTCGGTACTAAAGGAAAGTGCAGGTGGTGGCCACTAACACTCCCAAGCGCTCAAGAGTGCTCTTGAGCACTCGAGAGTGAAGCCAATGAGCAGTGTTTCATTTCTTATTATCTTGCTGACTTTCATCACATAATCACCCCCCCTATACGCGTGCACCGGCATACATAGTTATTTGGCATCCTATTTGTGACTAACGAACTTTGCAGGATTTGGTCAGTAACACTCCCAAGCGCTCGAGAGTGCTCTCAAGCGCTCGAGAGTTGATCCAGTGGCAGTTTACACTACTTTGCCACGATGCATGTGTCCACCATCATTTCATCACTCCTTGTACACAAGCACCAGCATACACCTTCTATTTGCTATACCTATGGATACTTGCTACGTGCTTAATGAAACAAAATCCGTTTGAAAAATCCCACAAACGTTTAGTAGAGACCGACATCGCGTCGGGCGAGAGGGGTGCCGTAAAACCCTTCCCCCCTCGTAACACGGCTTTCGAACCCTCGAATGATCTCTGGTTTTCAATTCAAATCAAAAACAGTTTCTCGGATGGCGACTCTTCAAATTTTTCAAATCGAATCGATGCAGCGGTATGTGTTTTACGGGCCGCCCCGATCTCACCCGGGGCTGTGGTAGCCCACAGTGGCGACTCTGCTAGGGAAAGGGTTTAATTAAACTTGTGAGCCAAGCTTGAAAAATGTTTGTGGGATTTTCAAATTGCTTTTGTTTCATTGTCTATTTCTTGTGTATATATCTCGTGCAGCCCCGCTGTTGTGTTTTGGCAATCCTACCCGGCTCGTCGGTGATGGGGAATCTCGGAACGCTCAGCAACCCTCGACCGTGATGAGTCACCTCTACCGTTTGTACCGTTATTGGGTGTACGCTCAATAGTGGGAGGTATACTTTGACTCTAGTCCGGGGAACCCATTTCAAGCCAAAACCAGCCTTTGTACATGTTTAGCAAGCCATAGAACATTCTAAATTAGGACAGGAGCCTGCAGGGTAGGATTATGTGCTATGTCCTGTCTATGTGCTGCATTTCATCTCATGTCATCATGCGGTTAGCCACGGTTCTCGAGACTTGCTCGCGCGGTCTTTGGGAGGTTGCCGAGACCCGAAGAGTCACGCACCCTTGTGCGTGTGGTTAATCGTATGAGTCCTCAAGCAAAAACCTAAGGGAAACTAGGATTCTGTTAAGTCCTTGACTAGTGTTCGGTCGGAAAGTTAAACAAAGGGAGGAATGACACGGAAACAGAACATCGTGATACCGACACCGCCCAGGCTAAAGGCAAATGTACTGCTTACGCCACTTCGGTTATCGTATCACGTTGTTCACCCCAGGTCATTCCAAACCGATGGTCAATTTCTTGATGAAATGCTAGCTGAATACTTAACTTATTTTAGCGTCTTTTGGGGAACGATGCTTCCTAAATGAGGATACACCCCAAAAATCCGAGGATCAAGGCAACCTCTCAAATATTCAATCATTTTTCAAAAATCAGAATCGATGACGGTGATGGTGACACGCGCATTTTCTAAAGAATTATGCACAAAATTCATAAAATGTAAGCAGGGACCACATCTGAGCACGATTTTTGCTTTGCTATCAGTTCTGAGCAATTGGGCCAAAGAAGAAGAATATCATACCCTCCTGGATTAGACCCTTGGGACAGAGATTGGAACGGCTCCAACTTCAGGCAAACCCCGCCAGTGCATCGGATTCAAGGGTGGAAATGGACCTGCTAATCGAAAACCTCAACCCAAACGGAGACAATCCAAACCCAAATCTAATTCCAAACCTCAACCTTAACGGAGGCAATCTAAATCCTAACGAAGCCAATCCAAACCCAAATCCAAGTCTGCATCCCAACCCTAATCCAAACCAAGAACCGAACCAGGAAATCCCAAATGGAGAAATGGGGCAAGTCACGCAAGCTATTAAGCGTCTGAGCGAACATACCGACAACCAAATTGCCCAACTCATGATGATGATAACCTGGGTTGCCCGATGACTCCCAAACCCTAATCCAAATCTAAATCCAACTCCAAACCCAAATCCAAACCCTAATCCAAATCCAAACCCCAACCCAAATCCAAACCTGATCCCAATTCTTAACCCAAACCCCAATCTAAACCTGAATCCCAACCCGGAGCGGCCGATCCTCGAAGTGGAAGCCCCGCAGAACACTGAGATGGCAGCAATCTTGGCAAAGATCACCCAGTTAGAACAGTCTGTTGCGAGAAACGAGAAGATTGCCTCAACAGGTTTTGACATCAACAAGCTTTGCCTTTTTCCTAAAGCGAAGCTCCCGAAGAAGTTCAGACCAATTGACTTTGCTAAATTCGACGGGACTGGGGATCCGAAAGCGCATTTGACTGGGTACATCGGAGCACTGTTTATGTGGGGAGTAGAAAGAGACGCCATGGCCCAGATGTTCTCCCAGACCTTGGTGGGACATGCTCTTTACTGGTTCACTTCGTTGGATGAAAGGAAGAAACGCTCGTGGGAAGACATATGTGCGGCTTTCGTGGCGCAATATGATTACAATATCCAACTGGAGGTTACCACTCGGGAATTCGAATCTACAAAAATGGAAGCCAAGGAAGCCTTCGCAGACTTCGTGAAAAGGTGGAGATCTAAGGCAGCACAGATGAAGGAAAGGCCGACCGATAGAGATCAAATCCGGATGATTGTCCGGAATCTTCAGCCCAAACTTGCAAGACATATGGTGATGGCTCAGGCCTGCTCTGATTTTAAAACGTTCTTCTATACAGGCTTGGCCATCGAAGAAGCAGTTCAACTAGGAATCCTCGACAAACCTGAACCTCCTCCCAAAGCCAAGAAAGTCTACTCCGACAACAGCAGCACACTGTTCGGAAACTCCAATTACACCCAACTCCTAAACACCTCCTCAAACACGGCCCAAGCCAAACCCGTCAACCAGATTGTAACCCAAACCAGTCAACGTCGGTCCCAACCCCGTGTGTTCGTCCAATTTTCAGCACCTCTCTCTACGGTGTTTGAAAAGTTGGTCGAGAGTGATCTCCTCAAACCGTTTGCTCCCATCCCACTGCCACAAAAGCTCTCCGCTTCTCACAACCCCAACGCCTTCTACGCCTATCACCAAAATTCTGGCCACCTAACCGACAACTGCTTCCGCCTTCGCCACGCCATTCAAGACCTCATAGACAACAAGACCCTTCCCATGCCTCACCAAAAGCCCAATACCGTCTCCAACCCACTCCCAAAACATTCAAACGCCCACACAAACCACATCTCCCTAAGCCACCCCTTTAACCCAAGCCTTCACATCATCCCTATCACCGAACCCAAACCAATTGTCGAGATTCCGGCCGAGGATGCTATCTGTGCACTCGAAACGATGGAGTGGGACTTTCAAAGGAGGTGGGAGGACCTGGCAAGTGATTTCCTTGCAGTGGAACAACAAGCCATTGTCAGTGGAGTGTGGCCCATATCAGTTAAAGCTCAGCAAGTCAAAGAATTGGAACATGGTGAGTGGAGACAAGTCTGGGATGAGATGAGGGCTGACCCATTTGATGGATATTCCCTGTTTGCTCTATTTTTGGAGCCTGAACCAGTCGAGGAATTTGACGAATGGGACCCAGAACTCGGTGGGTGGCTCTGGCTAGATGATTCAGACGCTCTTGACGAAACATCTTTGGTGTACTTATTCTGGGAGCAGGAAGAGGGACAGGGCCCTGATCTGATGAACCCCAGCTTATTCTCCGGACTCTCCACTTCAGCCATAATCAATATCGCTAGGGATTCTGACGCCCTCGCCCGTACCTTGGATCATGTCTTCTGTCCGCAGGAGTACATTATTAATGAGTTCTTCCCACAACCGGTTGTTGAGATCCTTCACGAACCCCACATCTGCGTGCTGGATCCTGAAGACCTTTGGGGCAGGGCTGAAATGGTAAACGTATGGGTCGACGGTGAAGAGCTAACCATCAACAAGGCTATGTTGGATGAAGGCTCTCTGCAGGTCAACAACGGCAACAACGACAACTTCTGGAACTCTTTGGAAGAAGAGAACATATGGAATACCCTGGAGATGGAACTCTTGAATGACACCCTGGAGAAGACAAAGCTCGATAAAGGAAAACGCAAGGCCAATACCAATCTCTCCGATTTCTGGGAGGATCTTCGGTGGGAATCCGTCCCCAAGGTAGTCAGTAACCTTACCAGAAGCGGTAGGGTATACCAGCCCGCCAACCTCCAGCAAGGAAGCTCGTCCCGAGCAGCACCCCCTCAACAAAGTAACCCTCGCATCCCCGAGAATCTTGCCAACTCCACCCCTGTCCCGCCAGCTCCACAAAATAACTCCTCAAACTCCAATAACCTGCCATGTCAACCTAACCCGCCCATCCACCTTAATCCATTCATCAGCTCAAACCCAAATGCCTCTCACCACCAAAACCCAAATAACGACGCCGACCTTATCATCCAGCAACTCCATGAAACCCCTGCCCGCATGTCCATGTGGGGAGTGTTGGCAGCGTCCCGCGTGCATCGCCGAAGGCTTGTCAACTCTCTTTCCAAGCTTGAGGTCCTTTTCGACATAGCCCCAGAAGCCCTTATTGCCCTCATAACCCCAAACCTTACCCAACACACCTTGTCCTTCACCGAGAAAGACCTCCCGCCTGAAGAAACCGATCACAATAAGCCTCTCCACGTGACCATGAAATGCCTGGGAAAGTGGGTCCCCGCGATACTCATAGACAATGGTTCGGCCATCAACGTGTGTCCTCTTCGCACCGCTTACTGCCTGGGCCTCAAAAGCAAGGACTTTGCGCCATCGACTCTGGGTGTCCGTGCTTATGATAACACGCGGTGTGATGTCCTGGGAACAATCAACCTGGAACTGGCAACTGGGAAGTTCAAGACCACCGTGGAATTCTGTGTACTAGACATACCTGCCTCGTTCAATCTCTTACTGGGGAGGCCATGGCTGCACCGTTCTGAGGTTATGGGGTACCCTCTACACTGCATCAGAAACTCATCCTAGGATTGGATTCTGGGACTCTTATAATCCACGGGGATTCTGGTATTCGCCCACACTCCGAAGATAATTCCCCGCTGCTGGAAATCATGCATGGAGAGGAAGATGTGGCCATGGGGGGGTTTACTGTCATGACCTCAAAGGTTTGCACCATTCGGGATGAAGATGGTTTCTTGGTGAGTTCCGCAGCATTGGAAATCATGAAGCGAATGAATTACCTGCCAGGCATGGGCTTGGGGCTCTATGAGCAAAGAGTCTCCGAGTTCTCTCATTTCCCTGGGAGCAATGAACGCTTCGGCCTGGGTTACGAGTTCAAGAAGAGTGATCCAGAGAAACGGTGGCGCACCCGCGCCCGAGCTCATGCAGTCAGAAAGAAGCAGAAGGAAAAGGAAACACCGTATCGAGGAGAACCCGAGCCTTTCATTGATCTCGAGACAAAAGTGAAATACCCTAGGTTTGAAATCTTCACCAATGACACTTGGGAGGATGATGAAGAGGTAACTAAGATGGAAGAACTGTCCGAAGCACTGGATTGGCTTGAAGCCTTTGGTTTGGGCAGTCTCCAATCTCTGTTCGAAGGTGAGGAACCATAGGGTATGATAGAAGACGCAGCTGTGCTCGTGTTGGGAGGAGAAGATGAATTGGAAGACCCTTCTAAGCTCATTGTGGACGCCGTGGGCGCTTATGAAAACTGCACTTTCGTTCCATTTGTAGCGCGCACTCATGACACTAGCACTGAGTCTGAGTCTGAGTCTGATACTCACTCTTCGTCTAGTAGTGAGTCAGAGTTTGTGCCTATCGGCCCTCCTCATCATAGCTTTTACTTTGAGTTTGAGTCAACTGTTGTATTCCCTCCCTCCGAGGAGCCTATCAACGAAATGAACGACGCCTTCGCTTACTTGCCGGATTTTGAAATAAATTGTTTGGATCCCGACGATGAAGGAATAGATTTCGATGGAGACATCCCCAAGGAAATCCGTTCCCTCATCGAGCGTGAAAATGAAAGGCATGCTCAGCCTCTAAAAGAAGAAATAATCTCGATAAACTTGGGTGATGAGGAGAACCCTCGATTGGTTCAGGTCAGTTCTGGGCTGTCTCCAGATGAGCTTCAAGAGCTCACTGATTCACTAAAAGAATTTAAAGAAGTCTTTGCTTGGTCCCATGCAGACATGCCTGGAATCGACCTAGAAATCGTCGAGCACAAGATCCCTCTCTATCTTGATGCAAAACCCGTTAAACAAAAGCTAAGAAGAATGCGGCCCGACTGTGTGTTAAAAATAAAAGAGGAACTAATGAAACAAATCGACGCTGGTTTTCTAATTGTAACAGAATACCTCACTTAGGTTGTAAACATCGTGCCTGTCCCTAAAAAGGATGGAAGAATCAGAGTGTGTGTCGATTTTAGAGATCTGAACAAAGCAAACCCTAAAGATGACTTTCCATTGCCGCATATAGACATACTCGTTGATAACACTACAGGGCATGCTTTACTATCCTTTATGGACGGTTTCTCGGGGTACAATCAGATTCTCCTGGCTCCGGAAGACAGGGAAAAGACTACGTTCATCACCGAGTGGGGAACCTACTGTTATCGGGCTATGCCGTTTGGGTTGAAAAATGCCGGTCCTACGTATCAAAGGGGTGCTACGACACTGCTGCATGACATGATCCATAAGAAAGTCGAGGTGTACGTCGATGATATGATAGTGAAGGGGAAGGAGCGGAAAGATCACTTCCCAGCGCTGAGAAAGTTCCTCGAGAGAATTCAGAAACACAGGTGCGCCTTTATCCACAGAAGTGCACATTCGGAGTCACTGCGGGGAAAATGCTCGGGTTCATGATCACAACCCGGGGGATAGAGGTAGACCCTTCTAAAATCAAAGCCATTCTTGAGATGGAGCCACCCCAATCAGAGAAGGAAGTCCGATGTTTCTTGGGAAAAATTCAATTCATCAGTCGATTCATCGCCACGTTGACCTCGACTTGTGAACCATTATTTCGACTATCAAGAAAGATGTAAAGTTCGAGTGGAACGAGAAGTGTCAAAAAACTTTTGAAGCGGTGCAAACTTATCTCCAGAACCCTCCGATCCTGATGCCGCCTACACCAGGAAAACCTTTGATCCTATACTTGTCTGTCACACCCTCGTCAATGGGGTGCATGCTGGCACAAGAAGGAGAAGATGGGGTTGAAAGGATGATTTACTACTTGAGCAAGAAAATGGTAGGGTGCGAGAAGCAATACACTTCACTGGAGAAGACATGTTGGGCACTTGTATGGGCAACAAAGAAGTTCAGACACTACATGCTTGCCCACTCGGTAATACTGATCTCTCGGATGGATCCTCTCAAGTATCTATTCGAGAAGCCAGCACTTACCGGTAAACTAGCGCGTTGGTTGCTCTTGTTGGCAGAATTCGAAATCAAGTACGTCACTCGCAAGTCAGTAAAAGGGAGAGCGGTGGCAGAGTTTTTGGCAGATTGTTCGATCGAAGGGCCAAAGCACACAGAATTTCAATTTCCGGATGAAGATGTGATGTCAACGGTCAATGAAACGTGGATGTTGTACTTCGATGGAGCCGCAAATCAGAAAGGATTCGGGATTGGCATACTGCTGGTCTCGCCTGAGGGGTCGCATATTCCGCTCGCATTCAAATTGAACTTCGAAGTTACGAACAACGAAGCTGAGTACGAAGCGTGTATTGTAGGAATGGAAGCCGCGTTGGAGATTGGTGTCAAGGTGCTAGAAGTCGTCGGAGATTCCAACCTGGTTGTATCGCAAGCAAATGGAGAATGGAAGGTCAGAGATGAGAAAATGAAGCCGTATCATCATTAGCTCGATGAACTTCTCCCGAATTTTCAAAAGGTGACCTTCACGCATGTACCAAGGATGAAGAACCGTTTCGCAGACGCCCTGGCCACTTTGGCATCCATGCTGGGACTTCCAATTGGGGTGAAGCTAAGGCCTGTCGTGATTGAGCAGAGGGAAAAACACGTGTACGACTATGTCATGAACATCGACGAACCGGACGATGGACTCCCTTGGTTCTACGATAGTCAAAATTTCGTTGAAAAGGGGGAGTTCCCTGTGGATTCAACTAAGAAAGATCGGATCGCACTGCAACGACTCGTATCTCAATATATCATCTGTGGAGGACAATTGTACCGGCGATCTCCTTGCGGAATTCACAAGTTGTGCGTTCACGGGGACGACATCAGAGCAGTAATGGAAGAAGTTCATGAAGGAGTTTGTGGACCTCATATGAATGGGATGATGCTGGCTAAGAAGATGTTAAGGCTAGGCTACTATTAGTCTACCATGGAGACAGATTGCATCGAGTATGTACGCCGGTGCCACAAGTGCCAGACTCATGCCAACCTTATCCATGTCCTGCCCTCGGAATTACACTCGACGGCAACACCATGGCCATTCTCCGCCTGGGGCATCGATGTCATTGGAAAGATCACGCCTGCAGCTTCAAACGGTCACAGGTTCATCTTGGTGGCAGTCGATTACTTCACTAAATAGGTCGAAGCAGCTTCATACAAAACTTTGATGACGGTTCAAGTGGCTCACTTCATCAGACAAAACATCATTTATCGGTATGGAGTCCCTCAAGCATTCGTATCTGACAACGGTGTTCATTTCAAGGGAAAAGTTCTGGAACTCTTTGAGGAATTCAAGATCCAAGTACATCATTCAACCACTTATCGGCCACAAACGAACGAGGCAGTCGAAGCAGCAAACAAGACTATTAAGACGATTCTGGAAAAGACTACTCAGTCAGCAAGAAATTGGCACGAACAGCTACCACTAGCTTTGTGGGGATACCGGACGTCTGTCCGTACACCGACAGGGGCAACACCCTACTTTTTGGTGTACTGTATGGAAGCCGTTCTCCCTATCGAGCTAGAAGTGCCATCTTTGAGGGTCATGGCGGAATGTGGAGTGGACGAAGTTGAATGGATCAGCGAAAGATTCGAGAAACTCATGTTGTTTGATGAAAGAAGGCTGCGCGTGCTATACCACATTCAGGGCTATCAGCGAAGAATCGCCCGGGCATTCAACAGAAAAGTGAAGTCAAGGGACCTACAAGAAGGAGACATGGTAGTCAAGGAAATCCGTGCTCCAATTTTTGACTTACGAGGGAAGTTCCGACCTAAATGGGCAGGGCCCTACATCATCAAGACCATCCTCTCTGGAGGAGCAGCTTCAATCGTCGACTTCGATGGCAACGAATTTGCGAATCTCGTCAATTTGGATCAACTCAAACGTTATTATCCCTGAGAGAGCTCGTTGGGCCGAAAATCGCAAGGGCGGGCGGTTCCAGGCAAAAGTTAGAGCAAGCTTGCTAGGTCAAAAACCCGAGAGGGCGGCCTAGGCAAAAGTTAAGGCAAATAACCAAAGAAAAGCTCGCTAGACCGAAAACCCGAAAGGGCGGTACTAGGCAAAATTTAGAGCGCAATAGGAGAGTGTCAATACCCGAGTGAACCCGTAGCCTGAACTACGTGCGGGCCTGATTCTCTTTCACGAGGGATACGTAGGCAATCTCACCCCGAGATTCGGTCCTAATTTCTAAATATCAAAATCCGATCCCAAATCAAGTCCAAATTGACAAATCCAGAACACTTTTCAGAGCCGCATGTGATCAAATAAACCGAAAGGGGGAAACCCTTAATCAGTCAATTTTATTCAGATTACTTCTTTATTACAAGCTGAGCATGAAAATGAAAAAGCACAAAATCAAAGCACACTTTTTATTTCAAAGTCTGGCAAAGTAAGCAGTCAACCCATCCTTGCTTTCACATCTCTCCTTAGCCATTTGCGGTACCTTTCGGTCGAAGCAATAGAAAACAGTGGGTCACTTGGCTCAGTCCTACGAGTCCCCCACGACCGAGTGTAACTTCGAAGGCCCGGAATGTTGAAAGGAGGGAGACGAAGCACTTCAGAACCCAGCTGCGGCACCTCCTGGCTAAGCCCAAGCTGACGGAGAACACGAAAGGGTGAGTAGAAGGAGAAGCCTGTCAAGCCAGCCACAAACACATGCGTCGAACCCATGTTGCCAACAGTCATAGCAGGAAGCCTCAGCCAATGGCACCGCCAAGCAATGTCATCTTCCTCTGCAGAAGCAAGGAAATCAGCCCAATCATCTTCACTCCCATACATCACTTGAAAAGGACGGTTCCATCCACTTGCGCGATACCACCAATCACTGGCTGGCAGTATCAACAGACTTAATTTGTCGCAAAGCCACATCTGTCAAAAAGAGAGAAAACAAGTAAGGAGCCAGATAAAGCCTGAACCGAGTGTCGAGGTAAAATGAATGAGAGAAATAGAAAAAGGAGAGCTGAGTGAGGTCCCTAACCTGTAGCAACAGCGGACTACCACCAAAAACCCTTGTGCGACCAGCATGAACAGCATTTAACCCCGTCAAGGTTTCAGCAAGAACCAATGGCGCAACATCCTTGCAAGCCTCAATCTGAGCAGCAACCCCTTCCAGGGAGGAATTGGGCTGACCAACGGACGGAACCAACAAGAAGGCCGCCAGGAGGCAAATGCAACAAGTCATCATCCTACAACCTTGGTGCTCGAAATTCGTCAAGTCTCCAGGTGGGCTGAACCTCTCATACAACTGCACGATGTTAATGGCATTACCCTGAGTAAGAAACTCAGCAATGTTGCCACTGACATCCAGCTTTGCCTTCAGAATATTCTTCATGCTCTCCCTGATCATAGGAACAACCGGCTCTGCAGAGTCATGGCTTCCGAGATAAGCATGAAATTCCTCGACGGTGGGGCACAATTCTTGAGAACGAAAGAGAAAAACGTGCACCTCTGGATCCCAGAAGCGCGCCGCCGCATGCAGCAAGACGGGACGAATTGCAACCTCTCGGAGATGTCTTAGGGCGTAAAGCCGATGCCCTCGAAAATTCAGCCAGTCGATGCCTTCAAGACTGTCCAACCAAGGGCGAAGTATGGCTTGGTTTAGCATGGTGATGGAAAGAATGGATCTTTGAAGGGAAGTGATGAAATGAAGTGTGAATGGCTTACCAAAGGAGAGCCTAGTATTTATAGAAGCTTAAAGTGGGCAACACCACTTCCCCACCAGCCTTGAAACTCATCAAGTTTATCATTTTCAAAATCTTTTCAAAATTCAAACTTTGGAAACTTGGAAAATATTGGAAAAACCACAAGTCAAGCTTTGGGAAGCCATTCTGTTCTGGGAAAGCAGCTAATACGAAGCCATTCAGGTACATTGAAAACATGCGAGCAAAAGAAAATAACAAAGGACAGCCAACAAGTGGCATTGGAAAACAGCAGGGGACAGTCCATGACAGAAGTCCCGAGTGCTCGGGAGTAAAGTCTCAAGCGCTCGAGACCACTCTCGAGCGCTCGAGAGTACTGCTATTTTGCAGCAGATTCTAGTTTCCCCATTTTGGCTTCCATGCAACATTGAAAGCTTAACAATTCCCAGCAGTTGTCTAAGGGGTACAGCAGTTCTGTCCATATGTTTTGTCAAGTATTCAAGGGTGTTACGTGAAAAATCATAAATTTTCCAAAGTTTTCACTCCTTGAGCATGTCGGAACCAGTATCAAGGGCATTTGGTCGAATCGAGCAACACGCTCGAGCCATGACAGGCCTCAATGACTGTTTGACGCACTCTAAAAACGTGTCAGCGCTCTTAATTCAAGCTTTCATCATTCAATCATACCAAAATCATCGTTTTAAATGCAAGTGTCGATTGTCAAAAACATCTTAGTAATTCTCCCGGTCCTCTCGAGTCACAACACTCATTATCAACCGCGTAGCGCATTCGTTTGCGATCAAAAGCCCTTAAATCTAAATTTCAGGGTTAATCACTCAAAAGTCTGTCGTTTGGTGTCGATGTCGAGTTTTATTTCTCACTTTGAGAGTATCGGTCGAAATTCGCGTACTCTTTACATTCTTTTAAAGGTAGACGGACATATTTCATAAAATATAATTCTATAACAGCAGCGCAAATGAGTAAAAGAATAAAGTGCTAATTCTCATAAATGAACACGGTGTTTACAATGAGTGAAGAAGGAAGTACAAAAACTGGGGCAAACACGCGCCCAAATCCTGACTACCGAGGCACGCAGGCCTGAACAGAACTGAGGCATGCACGCCCAAAATCTACAACTATGCTAGCACGCAGGCCTATGTAAAAGGTAAAGCTAGCAAAGCAAAACTCGAGGCTCAGGCCTGTCGAATCCTCTTCTGTCGTGGTCCCTCGGACTCAGAACTCTCGGGCTCGTCATCACCGTTGTCGTCAGGAGAACCAGAAGCAGTACTCGAGTCCGACGTCCTTAGGACACGTGATTCGGAGGACTCCTCTGTCCCCTCCTCTGTCTCCTCCTCTGACTCCTTCGGCTCCACACGAGCTGGTCTCCGCTGAGACGCCTCTCGAGGCAAAACCTCGAACCGTCCCGCACCTGCAGCAGGCCGTAGCATACGTCTTGCACCCCGACCTGGCGTGCTGGCAGGAGCGGGAGGGCTCGTGGTACCCCGCAGACGCGTCCTAGCTGAACGTCGTGGCTATACCTGCATATCACAAACATTTTCTCATTTTGTGCATATTCGAATGTAACTTTGCTCAAATCGAAATATAGAATATATGCGCATGTTATACCTGAGCGGCAGCAGGAGAAGCAGTCACAGAGGCAGGTCTCGTCTGAAGGACTCTCCCCTTAGCGCAGTCTTTCAAAAGGTGGCGCATCCCCACCATCAGCATCACGGCCTGCTCGGCCCACTCTCGCGGCACCTACAGAATGATCCAGGATTCAGAATATGCAAACAGGGAGTGGTCAATATACAAAACAAACGGAAATATTGTTTATACTTGAGCAGGAAATCGCATCGGCGGCTGTGGGAGACGTGGCACGTCGATCACCTCCCGTGCACCTGATGAACTCGTCACGCCTATAGTCCACTTCAGCGTCGGCAACGCCGGTGGTGCTGAAGTCTCCGCGGTCTCCGGGACCCTCGTGCTCCCCTCTCCCCTAACTCCAGTACCTGCACCTCGACCACCGGCAGGGGCTCTAGCACCTCGCCCTCGACCCCGTGCAGAGCGACCACCGCAGCTCCGCGCTCCGCTCTAGTCCCTCCAGGCTCCCACTCCAGCTACCCGTCTCTCGAACTCCTCCTCCACCCCCAGGCTCCTCGCCAAGTACTGATCTGCATAAGCTGTGTAGTCCAAAGGGCATCGAAGGTGCCTCTCCAGATCTGTGTCCGGCACGGTGAACAGCTCAAGCTCGGCGCGAGTGTAGGACTCAGTCCTCTGCACGCGTGGGGGAAGCAGTCCAGGAACCATGAACGCTGGAAGACCGAGTGACTGTCGAGTCACTCGATCCCCCAGGTACCACTGCCAGCCCAGAGGGCACTTCAGTAGGACCCTGCTCCGTGTCACCTCCCGACTCCTCGGAAGAAAATCAGCCTCCATCCCCACCCACTTGTCCCAGCGAACCTGCAATTCAAATTTTGGGATTCGTTCATAAGTCTACTCACCGAAAAATTTGATAAGAAAAGAGCGAGAGATGTTAATCGTACCACAACCCCTGTCAGGTTATCCAGCTAGCGCCGGAAAGTCATCACCTCCCTTCGTCGCTCCTTCGCTCTCCGGTATGCCTTACCCCAGGCTAACCCGCGGGGAAGTAAGTTCGGGTCCGTACAAGTATTCTTGGGTGGGAACATCCCGAGAACCTCATAAACCCAAAGCTACAAGTTTCGTAATTCAAGTCGAAAAACAGTCGAAAGCAATTCAAAAGCAATAATTCAAGGTTATACCTCAAACACCCGTCAGTACCCTCCAACTATGTCCCCAACTCTGCGAGAAGCAGCTCCAAGAAGACAGTAGAGCATGCACTGAGCAGCACCTCCCTAATCGAAGCGCCCCGCCTGTCTCAAGTCAACCAAGCCCGCTAGATAGCACAGGTGCACCCAGCTATGCCTGTTCGGGAACAGAGAAGCCCCGAACATGTATAGCAGGTATGCCTGGGCCATCTGGGCCGCCTCCTCGTCGGTCGCAGGCTCGTGGTCCCAGTACTCCACGAACTGCCCGTAAGCTGCCATCCCCCCGCTGTGGCGTGGCACTCGCCCGAGGAACCACCTCAGAGCCGTGTCGTCCAACACCAGACTCGAGTCGTAAGGGATCGGGTCTCCTCCAACCCTGATCCCTGTGATCGCCGCAAAGTCGAGTGGGATCACCGTCATCTCCCCAAACCAGAAGTGGAAGGTATTGGTGGTGTCCCACCACCTCTCCGCCAGCGCTGTAAGCACGGCCCGGTCCACCCTCACTACTGTCAGCAGCTGTACGAAGGGTCCGAACCCTGCTGCCTCCACCAGTGCTCGCACCCTCTCAGGCAAGGCCTTGAAGTGCGCCAGTAAGCTGGCTGAGCCCCCGTGGCCGTACACATCCGTCGTGCGCTATTTCAACAAAGCAAGAAATAGCATCAAATCTCGAGCGGGAAATAAAAATTTGAAATAATTTACGAAATTCAAGAAATGATAGTGATCGGAAACTCACTGTGGCCCATCCAAAAGAGATGTGGGAAGCTCGGTCCTGAAGAAGCATCTCCTCAGGGTAGTCAACGTGGCCGGGGATGTAAGCCGTCATCCCCACAGGCTCGAAAAGGTGCAGTCGAGGAGCATAAGTAGCCGGAGTGAACTCAGGCTGCTCCCTCGCCAGGTAGGCTCGCCGCTCTTCCAAGTAGGCTTTCGCCTCGTCTACCACGGTAACCCGTACCTCAGCAGCCACCTCGGCATCCACCCTATCCCTTCCCAACCCCTCCGCCTCCGGTACCACCACCTCCTGAGTGCTCGAGCCTGCTCTGCTCAGCAAAGTCCCCAGCAGCGACGTCGAAGCTCGGTCCTCAGGCGTACTAGCGTCCCTCAGCACTGCTGCAACCAAAGAGTCGAGACCAAGCGCGTCCAAGACACCCCGAGGCTCCGCGCCCTCTAGGAAGTCCCCATCCGCGAAGGGAACAGGGCGTGAGGACCCGATCCCGCTATCCCCACTCCTCGGTTCCAACACCGTCGCCGTCCTCAGCACCGGCGTCTCGCTGAATTGTCCAACAACTACCTCCTCACCACTAAGATCGGCTATCCCCATGTCGCTCGCCCGCTCGGCAGCCACAAACAACTCCTCCACCGTAAGAGTGAGAGGCCTGCCCGAACCTCCGTCCTCGCTGCCGGAGCCCCCTACTGCGGCCACCTCGGCACCCTCACCAGCAGCGACCACCACTGAACTCTCCCCGGTACCCCCCTGGTCACCAGCAGCCGCCACCACCGTGGCACCGGCTGTGGCGTCCCCGCCGCTGGGCTCCGCCCTTGCGCCACCGCCATTCCCCCCGGCTGCCACCACTGTGGCACCTACTGTGACCCCCCGACCGTTGGGCTCTGCCCCATCGCCGCCGCTGACCGCCCTGTCTTCATCCCCCCTCGCCATGCCAAGATCGAGAGAGAGAGAAGATCGTGAATGAGAGGAAGAGAGAGAGAGGATCGTGAGTGAGAGAGGTGAGAGAGTGAGAGAGGCGAGAGAGTAAGAGCAGTCAATCTGGTTCTCGAGCGCTCGAGAACTAGGGTTTTAACCCCCAAATCAAATCAAAAGAGAAAGATGAAAGGGCGGTGGACCCAGCTAAGGTCCCGAGCGCTCGACACCGCTCCCAAGCGCTCGGGAGTGGGTCCCCAGTGCTTGATTCTTTTCGTCGCTTTTCGTAAGCTCATGCATTTCACCTTGATTAATGATTATTGTCTATCAAGAATTTTTACAAAATCAATCTCAGTTTTGTTTAAGTCCGAGTTGAGACAAAGTCATCGACTATGGATTTTGTTTCGTGATCTATTCTGGATCATCCTCATTTGCCCAAAAAGTTCTGCTTAGGAGTCGATAAAAGTTTCATAAATTCTACAATCGTCGATGTGTTCACAAGAAGTTTTACCCAACGCATGATACTTCTTTCATCATTTTGTCCACCGAACAGAGTAACGGATGGACCCCAATCTTGTCTCTATTATTGTCAAGGCATTTGTCGATCTCTTTCCAATGCATGCATCACACGTGTTTGCATTAGCCCTAAAGAACTACGCTAGTCTGATCCCTGCAAACAGGGTACGTAGGCAGTCTGAAAAGACACGACCTCATGCATTGAGTGCTTGTATGCTTTTTATTTGCATTTTATTCATAAATTGAGGATTTGATTTGGCTCGAATTGGGTTGTCTCGATCTTTGGGCGACACTCGCATCCAAACATGATGCCGAGCGCCGTCCAAAGAGGGGCAACTGTAGACACCCCAATTTGGACTTGTCAAATTTCCTTAATTTGTGGCCCTGAGGCTCCCCGATGATGAATATGGATCAGAACAAGCCGTTGCTCCTTAAAGAAAATGGCCAAAATCATTCCCAAGCGCTTTGAAGCAGTCCCAAGCGCTCCAAACTGTTTTCCAAAAACCACTGGCTGGCTCACTCTCAAGCGCTCGAGAGTGAAGTCCCAAGCGCTCGAGACTACTCCCGAGCGCTCGAGACCTCTCCCAGTGCCCAATGGGTGAAGAAGATTCCCACTATCCATGCAAGCCATCATTGCATCCCCCTTGAATCGGCTGAGGTGAGTCAACACTCAACCTCAGTCAGAGAAGAGATCAGCTGAAGATTTCTTTCTTTAAAAAAGAGATTTATTTCAAAATCACTTGGTTTTCAAAACCATGGGTTATATCCTCTATATATATACCTTGTCTTTCAGCTGAAAAAGAGGACAAAAATTTTCTCTCTCTAAACTCCTCCTCTTCTCTCTTTCTTGTTCAAAGGAAAAAGTCTCAAAAACAAAAACTTCTTTCCCAACTTCAAAGGTCTTTTTTCAAAATCATCAAGGAAAAGGGCAAGAAATCCAGAGTACCCTTAATTTTTGATCTCTACATTCACCTTTCCCAACCATCCAAGGAGCAAAGTGCCCAGCAAAGGAAGAAATATTTCTATCTTTGGTTCAAATCAAGAGGCTGTTCTCCCTTCTGAGGGGGGGTCTCTCAGCCTGTTCCAGTTCTTAATACTGGTGCATAGTTGGGAGACCTTAGTGAAAAAGCAAGAGCAAAGAGTCCACGAATAATGTCTTCCCAAAACCCCTACTGTAAACACTCTAGAGCGCTCTAGAGTGCTCCTGAGCGCTCGGGACTATTTCCAGTCCCATGCATGGCATTTTGGTAAGCAGTAGGTTGGGGTGAGATGCACTTTTAAACAAAATGGTTTTATTCTGGCATGCAGACACAGAAGCTCATTTTTCCTAAAACAGAAATGTTTTTACGAATTCCAAGTAAGAACAAAGTTTTCCTAAGTTAAAAATAAGATCTTCCTTGTTGAAAACTTAGATAAGGGTATTTGTATGATGGAGCAGTGCCATTTTTTCGTTTGAGAGTAAGCTGGCATGAAGCTCACTCCCAAGCGCTCCAAACCATTCCCAAGCGCTCGGGAGTGCATGCATGTCATTGCATTTCACTTTTCTAGTCTTCTGTGTTATCTGAGCCCCTGCAGGAGTAAACGTGTACATTTGCTCTTTTAAAATTATGGATCTGTTCGTGTAATGGCAAGGATACAAGGCTTGAAAACTGGAGGTCCTATCTCAGTCTTTCAAGTCCTCTGCTGAGCCAGTGGTCAGCTTAATAGTACCTCATTTTACAGTCTTTATATTATGTTTTGTCGGTACTGACAGAAAGTGCAGGTGGCGGCCAGTAACACTCCCAAGCGCTCAAAAGTGCTCTTGAGCGCTCGAGAGTGAAGCCAGTGAGCAGTGTTTCATTTCTTATTATCTTGCTGACTTTCATCACATAATCACCCCCCTATACGCGTGCACCGGCATACACAGTTATTTGGCATCCTATTTGTGACTAACGAACTCTGCAGGATTTGGTCAGTAACACTCCCAAGCACTCGAGAGTGCTCTCAAGCGCTCGAGAGTTGATCCAGTGGCAGTTTACACTGCTTTGCCACCATGCATGTGTCCACCATCATTTCATCACTCCTTGTACACAAGCACCAGCATACACCTTCTATTTGCTATACCTGTGGATACCTGCTACGTGCTTAATGAAACAAAATTCGTTTGAAAAATCCCACAAACGTTTAGTAGAGACCGACATCAAATGCAAATAAAAAGCATACAAGCACTCAATGCATGAGGTCGTGTCTTTTCAGACTGCCTACGTAAAACCCTTCCCCCCTCGTAACACGGCTTTCAAACCCTCGAATGATCTCTGGTTTTCAATTCAAATCAATCAATTTTCAAATCAAAAACGGTTTCTCGGGTGGCGAACCATAAATCCGGGTGGCGACTCTTCAAATTTTTCAAATCGAATCGATGGAGCGGTATGTGTTTTACGGGCTGCCCCGATCTCACCCGGGGCTGTGGTAGCCCACAGATATTTATTATAAATTGTAATAATATTTTCTCTAAATACTGGTATTCTGATGACTCGGGGCCTTTGAGCCAGAAATGTAATACTTAAATTTGATTTGAGAACAAGGGAAAGATAGGTTGTTTGGGTATTATCTATATTACTGCAAGGACTTGATTTAGTAAAAGTGATTAGTATTTATGTTGAAAAGAGGGCGTGACAACATACCGAATTAATTTGGAGGATTTGATTTGGTTACTAGTGTGTAAACTCATGTATAGGATGACTGAAATCAATGTACATATAGTCCAATATGATAGTCCCTTTTCACCAGATCACCACCTTTTAAATATCTGATAGTCCATATTAGGCTACATTCAAGTTTCCTCAATGTCATTGCTTTAGACCTTTGGTGGATACTAGATAATAGTATCAGATTTCATAGAGCGTATATGACATGTAAGACTAATAGTATTAATTTATGAATTGGCTTTCTGAAAAGAGAGTTGGAAGTTCTGAAACTGACATCAAGGTAATGTTGGGGGGGGGGGGGGGGGGTGGAGGATTTCTAACAAAGCAGGGCAGTTTGGGAGGTAGAAGAACTCTAATAAAAGTTCTTCTAACAAATTAGGGAAGTAACGCTATATTACCTATTTTTTGTCAAGAAAATTATATCAGTGCTATTGTTTTCACTTTCATATTAGCTGAACTGTAACTTTTGGTTATTTAGATTTGTTATATGGATTGCTTACCTATACAATTTGGATTTTGGAACCTGGGGTGTCTTAATGATCCTCTCAAACAGAGGGAAGCAAAAAATTGGGTCTTTCATAATAAATTATCCTTAATTGGATTCCTTGAACATAAACTCAAAGATCCCAAGGTCTCTAGAATTGTCAATTCTATGCTCCCTAGATGGAATTTTGTTACCAATCACTCCAGTTCTCCAATGGGGAGAATTTTGATTTGTTGGAACCCTTTAGTGTTTAATTTACAAGTTCTGTTCCAATCCAGTTAGGTTATCCATTGTTAAGTCCAGTCCGGTGATGGTAAAAACTCTTTTTGTAGCCTCCTTTATATATGGGGCTAAATGTTACTTGGATAGGCAACAATTGTGGTCAGATTTACAATAGCTTTGTGCTGTAACCCCTTAGGTAGTTTTAGGGGATTTCAATGCGATCAAGAATCCCACAGAAAAAGTAGGGGGAGATAGATCTTGGTTGCCTTGGATGGAGGAGTTTAATTCATGCCTCCGATCAACTGAATTAGTTGATCTTAGATACTCTGGTTGTCACTACACTTGGTCTAATAAACAACTAGGGGATGCCCACATTAGCACCAAGATTGATAGGGTTTTGGTTATTGAAAGTTGGATCAATGAATTCTGTTGGTCCAATGCTCATTTTCTTAATCCTGGAGTTTTTTATCATTCCCCTGCTGTTGTGTACTTGACAATTGCCTCACCTCCAAGGAAAAAACCATTCAGCTTCTTTAATTTTTTGGCTGAACATCCTAAGTTCCTTGATACTGTCCAACAGGCTTGGAGGAAAATAATCATTGGGAATCCTATGTACTGTTTCTGTGAAAAACTTAAGCACTTACTGGTGGACCTTAAAAATTTGAATACTAATGAGTTTAGTGAATTGTCCTTAAGGGTGGCTTCCTATAAACAACAATTGGAAGTCATTCAAAGAGAGTTGGGATCTAATCCTAGTGACCCCGCGAAGTAGGCCATTAAAAGGGACCTGTGCAACCAGTACCTAGTGTATGCTAGGGCTGAAGAAAGTCTAGCCAAGCAAAAGTCAAGGATTCAATGGCTCAAGTTGGGGGACCAATGTACTTCATTTTTCTTCAAAACCATTAGTAACTCCAGGAATAGGAACAGAATTTCTAGTTTGGTTTTGGAGGATGGATCAGTTACCCAGGACATTGAGTTAGTGAAGCATTCCTTCATTAACTACTACACAAAATTGTTAGGGACCAAACATTTGAGTGATTACTTAGGCTCATCCAGAGTGAACCAACTCATTACTAAGAAACCTTCCCATTCTCAAAGTTTGGATATGGTGCTTCAAGTAACTGATAAAGAGATCAAGGACACCTTCTGGTCTCTAAATCCTCAAAAATCACCTGGTCCGGATGGTTATAATGCTGCCTTTTTCCATAAAGCTTGGCCTGTCATAGGCCACAGGGTGACCTTGGTTGTTAAACTTTTCTTCAGATCTGGTCAACTTTTGAAGAAGGCAAATGCTACCTTAGTTACCCTGGTACCTAAAGTCCATAATCCCTCCAAGGTGGGGGAATTACAGACCCATCTCTTGTTGCAATGTGACTTATAAATGTATTGCTAAAATCCTTGCAAACAAAATCAAACCTGTCCTACCATCCTTTTTTGATCCTGCCCAATCTGGTTTTGTACAGGGTAGGAGAATAGCTGATAATATATTCCTTACTCAGGAATTAATGAAGGTTTACCACAAACACTTTTCATCCCCTACATGTGCCATGAAGGTGGATATCATGAAGGCTTATGACAATGTCAAATGGGATTTCCTCTGGGATGTCCTAATTTCCATGAATTTTCATCCTAAGATGATCCAATGGTTGAAAGCCTGTGTCTCTACAGCCAATTACTGTTTGTGAAGCAATGGTGAAGCAATAGGGTACATCCCTGGGCAGAAAGGTTTAAGACAAGGGGATCATTTGTCCTCTTACCTATTTGTAATAGTCATGGAGGTTCTGACTTGCATCCTCAAGGAGAAGTCTCGCCTCCCTGACTTTAAATTCCATTGGAAATGTGGTTCCACCAAGCTTGTCAATCTTTGCTTTGCAGATGACCTTATGATTTTCTGCAAAGGTGAGGTGAGCTCCAGCACTCACATTAAACAATCCTTGCCTGAGTTTGAGACCTTGTCTGGTCTCTCCCTAAGTCCTACCAAGAGTAACATTTTCTTCTCTGGTGTTAACCATACCACCAAATCCTCCATTTTAAATATTTTAGGTTTTCAGGAAGGGTCTTTACCTGTTAGGTACTTAGGGGTACCTCTTCTATCTACAAAACTCAAGCTGACGGACTGTAAAGTCATGGTAGATAGGATTGTAGCCAAAACAAAGTCATGGACCGATAGGTATTTGTCTTATGCTGGTAGGATACAATTGATAAAGTCAATTCTATTCTCAATGCAAACTTATTGGCCATCTCTCTTTCATTATCCCTAAAATGGTAATTAAGGAGATTGAATCGATTTTTAGAGCCTTCTTCTCATCATGTCTTGATCTTAAGAAGTCTGGTGCAAAGGTATCATGGGAACACCTTTGTACCCTTGTAAAGGAAGGAGGTTTGGGCTTCAAATCTTTAGAGATTTGGAACAAACCAGCTGTAGCCAAGCATATTTGGTTCCTTGTATTGGGGGGGAACAATCTATGTGGTGTCAATGGGTTAAGTCCTACTTACTTAGGGGTAAGAGTTTCTGGAGTGTTAAAACTCCAAGTGACCCATCTTGGGTTTGGAGGAAAATCCTCAACCTTAGACCTTATGTCCAGCCTCATATTAAGTACAAGATTGGGGATGGCCAATTTACCTCTCTGTGGTTTGACAACTTGCATCCCCTTAGGCCCCTCTTACCAAGATTTGGTACTAGGATTGTTTATGATTCAGGGCTTCCAACGGATGTCACTGTGAAGGCTATTGTTAGGGATAATCAGTGGGCCTTCCCTTTGACGCAGTCTCCTAACCTTAATGAAGTATGGTCTAACCTATAAACAGTCCAAATCAATGCTACCATGGGTGACAGATGCATTTGGACTCTCACTACCTTTGGGAAATTTACTATCTCCTCTCTTTTGGAGCATTTGAGACCTCATTTCCCTGCTATTACCTGGGCTAAAGTGGTATGGTTTTCAGGGCACATTCCTAGGTGTAGTGTGATCTCATGGTTGGCCATCCAGAATAGATTATCTACTGAGGATAGACTAGTTCTGTTTGGCATGAAATCTACCTCCACCTGTAGTTTCTGTATGGGTGTAGAATCCCACGATCACCTATTCTTTGAGTGCCCTATAGCTACACAGATTAAAGGAACTCTATCCTCTAAATGTCCTCATTTGGTAGGGTTGTCATCTTAGCAGCAGTGGGCAAGTAATTTGTCCATTTTAAAGGGTAAATCCTTAACGGTCACGGTTGCTAAGCTTGTAATTACTGTATATGTGCACCAATTATGGCTTGAGAGGAATTTTAGGAAGTTCCAGAATCTCAGTTGCCCCCTGGAGTGGCTGCTAACAAAATTTCAAATGAGGTCAGGAACAGGTTGCTGTCCCTAGATTTCAAAGGACCACCCCAATTACTATCTATGTGGAACATTCACCATTAATCTGTTTGTACTTGGTAGATTGAATTTCTACTCAAATCATATCATTTGTAGGTCACTACTTATAGACACCTCCCAAAGTGGGGCATCGCCATACAGATTGATCATTGCTGTTTGTTTGGTTGTTTGCTTCGTAAACCAGAATCATGGATATTCCCATGGCTAGGAACAATGCCACACGATAATGGTTATCATCAAAACAGAGTCGCCACCTAGTTTATAAAAACTAGGCAAAACAAATAGAGATTCTGGATACGGGAGCCAATAGTACAATAAGGGGAAGGTGTTAGGCACCCCTCTTTGCCCAATTGTGAGTTTGGCCCATAGTTGTTTGACATATGATTAACACATATTTTGTTTAACTCTAAGCACATAAACTAATTAATTAGCTTTTAAACAGTTGATAAGGTGAGCCGAGACAATAAATAAAGCATGCATCAGAAAGCAGAACAACAAAACAAGTGTCCCAGAGAATGGATCTCTCAGTCGGTGAATGGATGTTACGGCCGAGGGATCCTTTTGGTTTTATATATTGGTCGAGGGATTGATTCCCCAGCCGATGTTCTTCCTCACACCAGACCAGACGATTAAGTGATAATCAAAAAATACGATTAATATGTATAAACTATAAATAAAACGAACCACAGGCCCCTGGGCCTCACCACCTTGATCCCTCAGTGGCTTGATTACTTCGGATTGAGGGTGATTGACTGATTTTGCTACTTAAAAACCCTAGGATTAAGGTTTGAACTTTGGGGTTTGGATCGTTGGATTGCGGTTGCCTTTGGAAGGTTAGGGGTTTTGCAGAGGGGATTTGAGAGAGTATGTATGCAGAATTTCGTGGCTAGGGTGATTGAATGTATCAATTGTATATATTTTCGAAACCAAAGGCCCCTTTATATAGGCACCAGATGACATCACTCCAACCAATCACATTGCACAATTAAAATTGGAATTATAAGGCAACTCTAACTCCTCATGGTAATCTCCTTACGTAGCCCGAACGTATCGGAATTCATCTACTAGGGTTTTGATGATCGGATCAAATGTATGACAAAACATTCCAGAATATGAAAAATAAACAATGTGGCGGCCGAGTAATGGATCTAGCCACCGAGTGAATGACTAAGCGGCCGAAGGATAGACCTGGTGGCTGAAAGATCAATCTCTCAGGGACATTTTCAAGCAACAAGTTTCACGGGTGAAGAAATGATGTTGAGGCCATGAGATCGATGTTACGACCGAAAGATAGATTTTCCTAGAATGTTATATTTCTGTCTGAAAGGCTATATGGCTCTGGATTGGGTCCTCTAAGTTGCTAAAAGTACTCACCATAAGTCCACGAGTTCACGAGAAGTCAATCAGCAATCACTGTATCCATTCATCATCAGGATGGTCCCCAAGGTGGGACTTGAAATAATCATTAGGCCAAATTGGGGTGTCTACAGATGCCCCTTTTTTACTGAACTTAGACGGATCGCAAGACATGTTTAAGTAAGAGTCAAAGCCGTAAAAGCAACTCAATTTGGTTCAATCACTATTTCAAGGTTTTTGAAAAAGGTTTTAGATATGGTCGGGCCGGGAGGCTGCCTACGTATTCCACGAGGGAAATTCAGACCAACCGTAGTTCGGGGGCAATAAAGAAAAAAAAAGTTTGGACGGTTAGTAATAGAAGACGTACCCTTGGGCTTAAAAAGCAGTAATGTGACGTACCTGGGCAATGCCAGGATTATTGGTGGAGAATAGTTGTAGGAGCGTGGAGTTGTCGGGGAAATTTTCTTACGAAGAGCATCCTTAGTATTTTGGGGTAGATCAATACACAGCGGGTGAGTCATTTGCTTTTCATGATCATCCTTACTTTGACTGGGGGGAGCTTGGTAGAGTAACTTATCCTTGTGAATGAGCTTGATGGAAAAGATGTAATTGGGGTGGAATCCTAACCATCTTCTAGAGACAATTGGACACTGATTTTTGAGATATAGGGGGCACGAGGCTAGTAACTGGAGTGTGGAGCTTTGAGTTGAGGGAACTGAGGTGCGGAGCCGGTTGCAGTCATAATGCAAGAGCCTAAGAAGTCAGAGCACGGAGCTTGAAGTGATAGAACCGAGGCGCGGAATCAATTGTAGTCATGAGGTGAGAGCCTGAGGAGTTGAAGCTTGAGGTGATAGAACTGAGGCGTAGAGCCAGTTGTATTCTAAAGATCTGTACACAGAGCTTTCCCATCATAAATTTTGGCGTAGAGTCAGAGGATCGAGGCACGAGACTGATCAATATAACCGAGGCGTAGAGCCTGTTGATTGCAAGATTGACATATTTCATGAGTGAGAGAGATGCAAAAATGTAACAACTCCGATTTTTCATTCAATAAAAATCTCGTTGTTATTCGAAATTTCTTAATTTCTCTTAACTGGTTGTTGGTTTTCTTATTAATTCTTAAACGGTTAGTCTTTAAGCAATCAATCGCCTTATCATCTTACTCCTCGACTAGAAACCCTAATTACACTTTAGCACCTCGAGAATCATTTCTTGACTTTTAAGCCCTACTTAGCAAGCCTAGTTAGCTTCTAACCGGCTTGATGGAGTAACCTAACTAGGAAGTCACCTAGTTACCTTTCCCTGACCAAAGATGGACCGTTTTGCCCATCCTGAACCTTTTGAACCTTTTGAACCCTAGACTAGAAATTGTTTAATTATTTTCTTTTATTGTTTTAGTTTTATTCTTTATCCATTGGACGATAAATGTTAGGGGAACTATTATCCATTGGATAATAGAAATCCAATTCTTTATATTAAAAAGGATTTTTGAAAGATTTGGACAAGTACTTTGATCTTTAAAAAAAAAATGACATTTGAAAAGTACTTTTGATTATTTTTTCTAATAAAAGTACCCAAGTAACCTTGGACCATTAGACAATAACCGTTAGGGTAATCTTTACCCATTGGACAAAAACCTTTCCTTTATTTTATTTGGTAAGTACATATATATATATATAAACATGTGTAATAATAAAAAGGACATGTAGTCTTTTTCAAAAAACTTAGTTTAGTATTTAAAGTACTAGTACCTTATTAACCTTTGGGTAATAACCGTTAGGGGTTTTTATCCATTGGGTAATAGGTTCATCTTCCAACTAAGGACTTAACCCATTAAAATAATATTTTGTTAAGATTTCCGGGAGTACAAAAGTATATTATTATATTAATTAAAGTACGGTATCTTTTGTATTAGTTTAAAGGGTGAATCTTGACCCTTAAAGACTAAGTTGATCTTTGTACAAAAGTACCCCTATTTTTATTTGTATTCTTACATGTTAGTACATACATATATATACATATATAGCTAGTACATGAGAGAGAGAGAGAGGAGAGAAGAGAGAGAGAGAGAGCCGTGAGGGAGAGAGAGGAGAGAGGCCGAGAGAGAGAAAGAGGGAGAGGGAGAGAGAGAGAAGGAAGAAAGAAGGAAAAAGAAGAAAGATGGGACTTGTACTTGGATATTCTTCATCTTTTCAAACTTGGAAGATGAATATCTTCCATATCCACCACCATTGTCCTCCTTTGTACCAATTTCAATTGTTTAAACCAAGAATCTTGTACCAATGTCTCCTCCTTTCCAACATATCTTCCAAAGATCAAATCCAAGGACTAACATAGCCATGCAAGCCTACCAAATTAGCCTCCAACCTTTCAATCAACCTTGACATGTGAAGAAAAAGTGAGACTTAGAGAGAGAGAGAGAGGGGCCAGCCAAAGAGGGAGAGAGGGAGAGCTTGGCCTATAAATAGAAGCTCACTCCAAGCTTAAACTCACACCTTCAACCATTGCTCCAACTTCTCTCTAGAAATTTCAAGAGTTCTTGCTTCCAAAGTTCTTGTTTTATTACGTTCTTGAGTGTTCTTGAGAGAAACCACCAAACCACCTCCCAAAACCACCGTTAGATCTTTTAAAGTAGCTTAGTTAGTTAGTAAAGTTGTTTCTAGGAAAAGAAAGTTCATCTCTTTTCCTTTCGAAGCAAAGCGACGCCGTTATGCCGTCGAAATCCAAAACCGACGACCAAATCTTCGTAGCCGACCACCGCCGAGAAGAACGGTAGTTATCCATAACTTCCACCCTAAGCATAAAGTAGTTATCCTTACCTATTATCCCAAAAATAAAGTAGTTTTGTATCATAACTCTAAAATAAGTTCAATAGAAAGTAACTTTGATCGTTATGCTTAAAGTAGATAAGGTTATCTTTTGTGAGAACATATGAGATGCATGATGTTGTTATTATGATTCAAGCATGTTATGTGGTCAAGAGTTGGATAATCTTGTTGTATTCATTGTGGAAATTGATAAATGCTCGTTTATGTGGAAAGTCCTACACCACGGAGTCTATGCATGATAACGTGACACGAGAATCAAGAAATTAGAGACATGGCACTTAGGGTGTGTTAACGGAGATAAAAATGTGTGTATCCGAGGGAGGAAATATTTTTGAAACTACATAATGACCGGTTTTGGGTGCATTATGTGAGTTATGTGTGTGTATGCCAATGGGAACCAGGCGCGGCGGAACCATTGTGAGGATACTCGGGAGACCGGCGTGGCGGAACCGAGGTTGGGTGTGTGCTTGGTTATCCGCGGTACAGAGCCAATGCGGTTGTATACCAATGGGAACCCGGCGCGGCGAAACCATTGTGAGGACACTCGGGAGACTAGCGCGGCAGAATCGAGGTTGGGTGAGTTAAAAAGGAGTTTTTTTTGGATAAAAAGGAAAGTGTAGTAAAAACATGGTCTACGATGAGTCTAAATAATGAATAAAACGTTAGTTGAGTAAGGAATGTGATTTACTTGTTGAACTATATGCATGATCTAAGTAGAATTATTGTTATTATGTTCCTACGTTCATAAGTTAAGGGTTAGAGGGTTTGGATTATTCTATTGAGCGTTTAAGCTCACGGTGTTGCCTTTTTGGTAACCCTGGCCTATTATATTGGTGGTGACACCGATATAATATGTCAGACTTTATAGATGAACAGGGTGAACTTTACACCTTGGAGGCCTTCGGAGCCGAGGAGCAAGTTGTGATGGAAGAACAAGCGGAGCTGTAGTTAGGAACCTTAGTTCCCTTCCGTTTGTAATAAAAGTACTTCTTTTATGTTTTTGTTGTAATAAAGAGCCGGACTCAGTTTTTATTTCAATAAAATGTTTTATTTAACGTACCCAAAATCCGGGGCGTTACAAAAAATATGTATGTGATGGTGATGGTTAGATGTAAATAAATATGATGACGGTTATGCTTACTCGATGTGATAATGGTGATGCAATTGATGCTTACGTGCACGGGCCAGTGCGTGTGTGTTTGATTTGAGCATAGAGCTTTTTTCAAGTTCTGGACTTGAGCATTCAGAGCATAGAGCTCGAGCAATCGGAGGGTTGAATCTGAGCATTCAAAGTACAGGCTTTGAGCATCCAGTACGTAGTGGTTAGGCATTCAAGCGTAGAGCTTGAGCATCCAGTACATAGTGGTTGGGCATTCGAAGAGCTTCGAGCATTCAAAATGATGGATTTTGAGCATTCAAGCGTAGAGCTTGAGAATAGATGATATCTGGTTGATTGGGGCGGCATGTAGCCTGTTGAGAATTGTTATGGCATACAGCCAATTGAGATAGTAGGCGTAGAGTTGCTGTGATAGTGGGCTTATGGGCATTGAGCCATTGAGATGGTAAGCACGGGCATAGAGCCGTTGAGTGAGTGAAGCTGCTGAGATGATGAACTTAGGTTTGCTAGGCAAGCTTAGAGCTGCTGAGCGATAGTGAGTACGGGCGTAGAGCTGTTAGGACAGCGAATATGGAGATAATGACCACGGGGCTATGGTGTTTGTAGAGCTTGAGGTGGTATGTATGGAGTGAGCATAGAGCTGCGGGGATGGCGAGCGTAGAGCCGCTAAAATAATGGGCATAGAGCCGCTAAGATAGTGGGCTTGGAGCCGCTAAGATAGTGGGCTTGGATCCGCTGAGATAGGCATAGCTGTTGATGGTGAATATGGGTGCAGAGCCGCTGAGATAGTCATAGTTGTTGATGGTGTAAGGAGTATGGTGCTGTTGATAGTAGGTGTGGAGCTACCGGGCGTAGAGCCACTGAGATGGAAAGCTTGGGGCTGCTGGGGATAACGAGCATGGCGTGGAGGTGCTGAGTGACTTGGTGATAGTAAGCACGTGGTGCTGAGTGATGGCGAGCTTAAAGCTGATTGAGATAATTAGCTTGGAGCTACTGATGGTGTTGAGTAACTTGGGCACTGGGCTGCTAAGCTGTTGGGAATATAGAGCTATTGGACGGATGGAGTTGCCGAGTGACTTGATAGTAGTGGATACTGCAAAGGAGTTGTTGAGATGGTGAGCTCGGGGCTGCTGGGCAAGCTTAGAGTTGCTGATGGTGATGATGGAGTTGATGAAGTGGAAGGATTTAAAGCAGTAAGTTTTATGGACATGGAGCTGCTGAATATCCTGATGAGTGTTGCTGGACTGCTAGGTAGCTAGTGGAGACGAAGTAGCTTTGATGATCCTTGGTGGTCAAGCAAATAGTAGTTGTGAGCTTGTTGTTACGAAGAGAGAGCTTCTTTATGCTCGGGCATGCCCTCAAGGCTGATTCAATCAATGTTCATCAATGGTTTTGTTGGTCGAGGACCCAAAACTTCACAGTTGCTTGAGTTGGTGCACTAAGCAAGATCTGACATCATTGTGGAGAATGGATTAGGGGGCCAGGAGATCGATCTCGCAGCAGAAGAATCGATATCTCAGTCGAGGAATTGATGTCCCGACTGTGAGAAAGCCAAAGGTCAGAGAATCGATTTAAGTTTGGTTTAATTGATTTCACGGCTCATTTTTTTCTTTTGTCCTTCTCCTCTCTTCTTCTCCGTTCTTCTCGTTCGAGTACCTCCGGCGACCACCGCCATTCGTTGCCATTCTCCTCCACCATCCTCGACCGTCGTCGTTTTCGGCCTCCGTCGTCGTTGCTTCATTTCTCTCTTGCTTCGAATGTGATGGCTATCCTGCTTTCCGATATCACCAGCTTGCCGCCATCCTCCTCTACGGACATTCGAAAATCTATTGTGGGTTCTTCCTTGTACCCTCCATGCAGGTGCGAGTATCCTTCTTCCGATGAGGAGGCGGTTGGGGAGTTTAGTCCGTTTGACGCTGCTACTTACGTTCTTCCTTCGCATAGGTTGGGTTTTAGCGGTTTCTTGCACTACCGCCCTTCTGTCGGTGGCCCAGGGGCCGAGGTGGTTTGTAGGGAGCCTGAGTAGCACTTGAGCGTCCTTAATTTTCCAGTAAGTTTTCCTAAAAAGTAAAAGGGCTTACTTTTAGTTTTTAATTTGCATGGTCAAAAATGAATTCCTATTTGCGTGAGAAAATCCCTTTTAGCTAGGGGCGTGGATGAGAAGGACCCGTGGTTGGGTCGAAATTGTTTTGTTTAAAAAGACTAAAATAATTGTGCCCCTTATTTAAGCAATGCATGCTTTTTAAACGTTAATTTGATGCCCCTAGCTTCTCTTTTGTTTATGCAATCATGAGATTAACTCCCTTTTGTACTGATGGAATTTTGTAGAGAAATAAGAGATTGGAGGCTCGTGGATGAGGCAAAGAGGTGCATAAGTGGTTCTTGGTGTAGGGAGTTATTCCCAAACAGGTCCAAGAAGGGCCCGAACACGTTGTGAATGAAAGTCATCGCACCATGGACCAGTGACATGAGAAGTCATTGGTCCAGAGAAGTTATTGGACCAAATAAATGGAAGGTGACATGTGAAGCCACTGTTCAAGTAAACTTGTTCGGCAATGAGAAAGCCGAACAGGAGGAGAGTTCCTAAAAAGACAATGATCCAAATAATTGATAAAAGACCAGTTACGTGTGAAAGTAACTGGTCCAGGCAATCTGTTTGGCCATGAGATGGCCGAACAAAGAGAGAAGTCCCACAATTTGTTACAATGGAGAGAACATTCTGGAAGAGTCCAGAATGTAGTGGTATTCCGTTAAAGAGTGAGATCCCGAGAATGTAGGATCTGTAAAAGATACCCAACGGGAATGGGATGTTCGGCTCATTATGGAAAAGAGTCCTTCAAGGATTAAGGTAATGAATTGATAAAGGAAACGAGAATCCTTGATATCCTGGGGTTCCTATACGAGATAGGAATCCTAGGACAACAGGGATGCTTGGGCAGCAAGCATACGCAAATCTATAAATGAGAGGTAAACCTAGAGGTAAAAGGTACGCAATACATTGCATTCTTACGTGACTTCCTATTGATATTTAGGGTTTATTATCAGTACGAGATACTAACAAAGGCATCGGAGGGCCTTTGCCACGAGAGGCAAAGGTGCACTCACTCCTTGACTGTTTTGCAGATCAGGGGTTCCGACAACGAATTAGGGTTCCGGTTAAGAGGCACGAGGAGCCGCTACAATATAGTGTTGATCAAAACACTAATTGAATTTGTCTACCTACACTTGGTATTGCCGGAGCCAGCTCGGGAGTTAGTACGTGCTGCTGGCTTTGAGACATTCATTATGGGTCTCAACCTTCCGAAGATTGATTGGTTGCTGATGACCTCACTGGTTGAGAAGTGGTGGGATACCACCAACACATTCCACCACTTTGAGGTTGGGTTTCTACTTTTGGTTTTTCTCCTCACATGCTCTTGATTTTGCCTAGGTTACCTGATGGAGGTTGAGTCCCTAGCGAGCTTTCAAATGCCTTAACTTTTTCTTAGGCTGTGCTTTTGCAGTTTCTTGTCCTAGCAGGCTTTGCTCTTACTTTTGCTTGGGTTTCTTGGGTTACCCAACGAGCATTTCTCACAAGAGGACTTCTGTATGAGAGGAACTTGGTAGAGATGTTTTTCTGAATCTCCTTGTGTTTGTACTTTCAAGATGGGCAAGCTAACTCTAAGTGTTCTCACAGAGATAGCGTCTTCTTTCTAAGTTTTGACAAAAACCTAGTTTCTTAAGCAACTAAAGTTCATCCTTTCTTTCCTTTTGTCGGTGACACAAAAACTTGATTCCTTGAAGTTTCCCTTATTTGGCAAAGAGACTGTAGTGCATGGCAATTACAATTAGATTATTGAATAAGCATAGTTTAGAAGATGAAATAGTAATTCACTTGGCAGAAATAAAATGCCCAAACAGGGGCCCAAAACATGTCCTAGTTTGACTTAGAAAAAAAGAAGAAGCAATGTTTAATGTTCTTTGCCATGTTATGACTTCTCAGCTACTGTAGCATTTTGAGGCCATTTCCTTTGCCTTTTGCAACTTTATACTTTTTTCCACCCTCTTGTTTGCCGAACAGAACCTTTAAACTAGATCCATCTTGATAGCTTGCCCGGTGGCTATCTCTTTGAGACATGAGTAGTCCCCAAATGGAAATGCCAGTCTGGGTTTTTATCACTTTTTCTTCCTTCTCGTTGATTGTGCAATCATAAAAGAGATTAGTTACCTCCACTTGGTGGAATAGTGATGCTAAGGAGATTCCATCGAGTGGATCATTGTATTCTCCTTCCATTCGTAAAAGTCACTTTCCCCTGTTTGATACGAGTCTGTGCATGTGAAATCTAGATCCTCTTCTTCCTCTATCCACTGGCTGTAGTTGCATTCTTTGTAGGGATTGACCCATGGCTGCATTTGAAATTTCTCCTCTTTTTCTATGAGATTGATTGTTTCCCAGACAATGGGCAGTGTCAGAATTTTGAGAAGGTTGATGGGTACTACTATTTGGGCAAGCTCGAAGCGGGCGTGCCTTCTCATCATGATAACTCTTTCCTTTTCCTTTTTCCTATTTTCAAACCAAATGCACAGCCATTCATCATCCTCCACAAACGGAATGTCAAGATCCTCCAAATTGTGTTTTGCCCAGGAATGCTCTTTCCATTTCCTTAGCTATTCATCCTTTGCTTGTTCTTTTTCATCACTCTTGCCAGACATGTCAAGATCGACCACTTCTGATTGATCGGACTCATTGTTTTCTTCTTCCTCCATCATGAAACATCCATCTTCCTTTAGGAACGTTAAGGTTGGCTTGGCTTGGGTGCTTTGGACAATGTGTTGGCTAGGGTTATACATGACGTTGTGAGACAGGGTTATGAGATTGATATTTTGGGGTGGTTTGGTGTTGTGGGGTGGTTTGGTTTGTGCATCAGGTTGTGGGGGTTTTATGGTTCGACTATCAATGAGATCTTGAATGTCATGGCGAAGACGCATGTAGTTGTCTGTCTCATGCCCAGACTATTGGTGGTATGCACACGGCTTGTTGGGGTCATGGTTTGGGCCATAAGGTGGCTGAGGAGGTGGCTCGTTCAAGGGTTTGAGATGCCCTTGATGGCTTAGAATGGTTAAGGCTTGGGAGAGAGTCATGTAGAGAGGATTAAAGTTGCGGCGAGGTTGATTTGAGTTTCGGGAAGGGCTGGCTTGGAAGGGTCTTGCGGCAAGGCTGGGTCAAGGGTGTTTACGGAAGCATGAGATGTGCGGTTCAGGAAGGTTTTCTTGGGTGGAGGAGCTTTTTCTTTTCCAATGAGTCCAAGTTTGATCCCTTCTTCAATTTGAAGCCCAGTAGCATGTAGGTGCTTGAAATCTTATAGCTTAAATGTAGATATGCTTCAGATACTTAAGCTGCAGATTCTTAACAACTATTCTCACTTGATCTTCCTTGGAGGGACGGTTCTTCATCTTAGCAGCCTTCTCTCTCCATCTAGCCACAAAGGTAACAAAGTCTTCGTTCGACTCCTGCTTGGTCATCTCCAAATCTCGGGTGGTTAACTCAATTTGGACATTGTATGCATACTGCTTGACAAAATTCCAAAGCGAGGAACCAATCAAGGGCGCTTCCAGTGAGAGTTCATTGGAATAGTTGAGCAATGAGCTCGTCATTCAAGCCCATTGGCTTCAAGGTGTTGATAACACGGCGGACGTGGTTGGTACGATTGCATGTTCCATTGAACTTCTCAATGTTTGGCATTTTGAATCTTTCAGGCAATTGAGAATTTGGGAAAAGGCAGACCCTCAAAGTCCAGAATTTGGTCCCCCTATGAACGGGCCAGAGCGTGTTTGATCTCCTTGACTTGTTTGGCCAATTCAGGATTCTATGTCGTTATTACTTTAAGAGAATTCTCATCTTCTATCGATTTTTCTTTGTCCTCAGCATCTCTTGCTACTTTCTCTGCTAGTAAAGTAGCGATTTGAGCTTGGAGATCGGCAATAGTGGCATCATTTGTCTGCCATGGGAGTGGGAGGATTGCTACGTGAAGCTTGGGATTTGATAGATAATTGGGTTTGCTGGGAAGATGACTGCGAAGTCCTTGGAAGTGATTGGGACCGTTGCGGTGAAGGTGTTTAAATAGGCGAAGGTGACAAGCGAGATGGCGGCAAAGACCTCTGTTTGGCGTGACTTCAAGTGTTGTAAGAGTATAAAATTGGTTGTGGCTGCTTTCTTGGCTTACCTATTGTGCCTGCTTGAAAAGTAAAGTACCTACAAGTCAGTACTTGACTGTATGGGGTTAGGATTTGGGCTGAAAATTCCAACCCTTCTGCACAGAAAGAGATGTTACAACAATAGTTTACATAGGGTGTGAGGAAGAACTTCAAAGCAAAATGCAGGAAAAATCCTAAACCCTCAGGTTCCTGCCTTATTTTGATAAGTTCTATGGCACTCTCTCACATGTAAGGTTTCGGTAGTGCCAAGGGTGCTCCGTTGTCAAAAGGCACCAGTCCTTTCACCAGCCCATCGTAGGCAACAATTGGATGATTCCCTTTTTGATATACCACTAGTTACAAGTGACTGTGGAGTTTGCTGGAACCCTTAACATAGCCCGTGACATGCTGGGATATTAGATGAACTCAACGAGGTTGCTTGCTCGATGCATATGTTAAATGAATTAAATAAAACATGTATTAGTCTTATGTCGAACTTTCTAGTTATGGCTCTCAAGTTCTCCAGTGGAGTCGCCAAAAACTGTAGACACCTCCTGAAGCGGGGCATCACCATACAGATTGATCGTTGCTATTTGTTTGGTTGTTTACTTTGCAAACCAGAATCATGGATATTCCCATGGCTAGGAACATCGCCACACGATAAGGGTTATCATCAAAACAGAGTCACCACCTAGTTTATAAAAACTAGGAAAAACAGATAAAGATTCCGGGTACGGGAGCCAATAGTACAATAAGGGAAAAGTGTTAGGCACCCCTCTTTACCCAGTCGTGAGATTGGCCCATAGTTGTTCGACATATGATTAACACATATTTTATTTAACTCTAAGCACATAAACTAATTAATTAGCCTTTAAACAGTTGATAAGGTGGGCCGAAACAATAAATAAAGCAGGCTTCAGAAAGCAGAATAACAAAACAAGTGCCCAAGAGAATGGATCTCTCGGTCGGTGAATGGATGTCACGGCCGAGGGATCCTTTTGGTTTTATATATTGGTCGAGGGATTGATTCCCCAGCCGATGTTCTTCCTCAAACCAGACTAGACGATTAAGTGATAATAAAAAAGATAAGATTAATATGTATAAACTGTAAATAAAATGAACCACAGGCCCCTGAGCCTCACCACCTTGATCCCTCAGTGGCTTGATTGCTTCGGATTGAGGGTGATTGATTGATTTCGCTTCTTGAAAACCCTAGGATTAAGGTTTGAACTTCAGGGTTTGGATCGTTGGATTGCGGCTACCTTTGGAATGTTAGGGGTTTTGCAGAAGGGATTTGAGAGAGTATGTATGGAGAATTTCGTGGCTCTTGGGGTTGATTGAATGTATCAATTGTTTATATTTTTGGAACCAAAGGCCCCTTTATATAGGCACTGGATGACATCACTCCAACCAATCACATTGCACGATTAAAATTGGAATTATAGGGAAACTCTAACTCCTCATGGCAATCTCCTTACGTAGCTCGAACACATCGAAATTTGGCTGCTAGGGTTTTGATGATCGGATCAAACGTATGATAGAACAATCCAAAATCTGGAAAATAGACGATCTGGCAGATGAGTAAAGGATCTGGCCGCCGAAGGATAGACCTAGTGGCTGAAAGATTAATCTCTCAGGGACATTTTCAAGCAACAAGTTTCACGGGTGAAGAAATGATGTTAAGGCCGTGAGATCGATGTTACGGTCGAAAGATAGATTTTTCTAGAATGCTGTATTTCTGTCTGAAAGGCTATATGGCTTTGGATTGGGTCCTCTAAGTGGCTAAAAGTACTCACCATAAGTCCACGGGTTTACGAGAAGTCAATCAGCAATCACTGTATCCATTTATCATCGGGGATGGTCCCCAAGGTGGGACTTGAAATAATCATTAGGCCAAATTGGGGTGTTACACTACTCAAGGGTGGTTACCCTCACAGCTATCCCCTTGATCCTTCAGCGTACCACCAGGAGATTTGGATTCACATTATCAAGTTATCAAATCGATTAGACCAGTCACATTCAAAGGTCATTATTCAAGGGGTTTATACTGCTATTACTTCTATCCTAGCTGGTATATACTTTAATCTTTTCAGAGTTCCAATTTTGAAGTGTGTACCTACTATATCGTGTGTTATCCTAGTGAGTTGTGTGCTTGGGCCTCATCCTTCTTGTTTGCAAGAGGAGGTAATAAATAGCTGGGGATTTATGTGAGAAATAGCAAAAGGAGTCAATGGAAACCTTATTCCCTATGCTTGTGAGAAAAAAGATGAGTGGGAGGTCAGTTTTCAAGGGTGATAGTAGTTAGTGAGATCTCATATTTAGTTTAGGAAACCCTATTCTGTTGCTATAGTTTGTTCTCCCTTTTGGTTGCACTTACATAGCTGCAATTGTTCAAGAGGAATTGCTGTACTATATTTGGTGGACCATTTCCATGTTCATGTTGTTACTCCTGTTACTGATGTTCCTTCAGAACTGCTATCAGTCATCTACTTTGACTGCCATTTCTATCGAAAGTGCAATTCAGAAGTTGTTGTTGATGTTGTTTAATAGTTTTGCTGCTGGATACTTCTTGGGTGCCAAAGAACTGGACTGTCCATTTTCCATTTTGTGCTGTCCAGATACAGATGCTGGTCTGTCCATGTATTGCTATCCAGATTCTGCTATTGTGACTAGATGCTTACTTGTTTCTGTATCTTCTGCTGTGCTATATATGGATTTGATCAGCTTCTAATTCAGCTAAGAGATGCTCTTCTTGCTGTAATTCAGCTGCTAATTCCTTTGGTAGTTCGTTTAGAATGTTGAAAGTGTCATTTTGTAGTATATGCCTAACCAACAGGGGATGTCGTTGGGATCTCTCTTCACAGAAGGGAACGTCCTCTACGTTATGTATAGTTGCTTAAGCCATCTGAGCCCTTATAGTTATAGTTACTACTACCTTCGTGAGGGCAGTCGAGCAAGTTGTTGAAATTTGGAGTTCAAGTTCAAGTTCAAGTTGAGTGCACAAAGGATTGTTGCCATGCATTAAGGACTGTTGTTGCTGTTCATTGCTGCCGTGTCTAGCATATGCATAGATTTCTTACTGTTGTTATGAGCTCATCAAGGATGGGCTACTGCTATTAGTGGGTTGTATTCCTAAGTTCAGTTCACTACATCTCTCTTGTGAAGTTCAGTTTAAGGCATTCATTCAGTGAAGTTTAATGTTATTCTGTTATATTTTTGATGGTTTCTTCAAGGCGTTGTTTTCCTTCCCTCTTACTAGATGGATTGGAAACAACGCATATCTTTTAACCTTGTAGCCATTTGGCATAAGCAATTTTCTTACTCTTTTTGTTTTCATTTCTTTCCTCCTGGGGTATGCCCCTTGTAGGCTGTATATTCGTTTAGCCTCTTTTTTCAATTTCAAGCTGAATTACCCCAACAAAAAAAAAATTCTGAAACTCTCCTGTTTGCGAGTGGATGGAGAGGGATAGGATTAGTTTACCTCATTTTGACAACCTATACAATACATATAAAAACTCTTCATAATTCTGGTTAAGGGAGGTCTTTAACCTATGTGACCTATGTGTGGTCTTCGTCAGAGTGATCCGTTGTCTCCTCATTTGTTCATTTTAGTTACTCAAGTTCTTTCTACCACTTTGCCCTTTTTTGAAAATCATGTGTTTGTAAGGGTATTGTGGTCAGTCCTCATTCCCCTCCGATCTCACATTTGTTTTTTTTTTTTTTTGAATAATAGCTTTTTCTTTCATAAGTTTGATTCTTCTGAGATTTGGTGTTCAAAATGGATTATTGATGCTTATTGTGACTTTACAGATCAGAGGGTCAATGCTATAATTGAAGGTTTTTTGTATTTCTAATATGAGGGTGGCGGATAAAAAGTTTATTGCAAGGGTGTTTGGTGTCAAAATTGTTGAGTAGCTAGCCGGGATTTATTTATGGTCTTCTTCAGACTTTAGGAAGGGGGATTTGTTTGGTCAGATTCTTGATAGATTTCGGCCGCTCTTAGCTAGTTGGCGAATTCCTTAGTTATCCCTTGCAAGTCGTTTGGTTTTGGTGAAGCACACTTTGTCCAATGTGCCTATCTATTTGTTTTCGGTGTTTTGGGCTCCTGCATGTTTTGTACGTGTTGTGCAGGGTTAGATTGTCAAGTTTTTGTGGGGGAAAGGTGATGGGGGTGGTATTTTGTTGGCGAAGATGATAGGTGTTATGTAAGCCTATGACTATGGGGAGGCTTGGTATTAGGGATTTGGGTTGTTTTATTCAGGCTTTGCTTGCTAAACAGGCTTGGCGTTATGAGACATCCAAATTTCTTGATTGCCAAAGTTTTGTTTGTTAAGTATTGCGGTAGGGAGCATTTTCTTTGTACTAAACCCAAATCAAGTTGCTCTTGGGGAAGGAGGAGCATTTTATGGGGAAATCAGCTCTTGGAGAAAGGGTTGAAGTTGTTGGCTTTATGGGGGCCAACATCCACCTGTACTTGAGACGCCTCTTGCATGCGCGGGGCAAGCATATTAGGAGGACTAACCGCCTTCATTTGTCGGTGTTGTATGGGCAGCATTGTGAAGCCCCTCATGTCCACCTGCCGCTAAGCCTGCCCTTTAAAGATTAAGTTGCGCTTTCCCCTAACAGCAATTGCTTTTAGGTGAGACGGTTAGTACTTGATCCAACAAGTGGTATCAAAGCAAGGTCACGGGTTCGAGTTCCAAGCTGGTGCTGGGGGGAGATTGTTGGCTTTATGGGGGCCAGCATCCACTTGTACTCGAGACGCCTCCTGCTAGTGCGGGGCAAATGTATTGGAAGGACTAATCGCCTTGACCCGTCGGTGCTGTGTGGGTAGCATTGTGAAGCACCTCATGTCTATCTGCCGCTAAGTGCGCCTTCCCCTAACAACAATTGCTTTTAGATGAGTTGGTTAGAACCTGATCCAACAGAAGTAGTGCCTTGGTGATGGTGAGACTGTTAGTGTACTTGGTCACCAATGGATCCTAAAGTTAGTAATCCTTGGTGTCGGGTCTACTTGCGGGCGTTCACAATTTTCATGTTAAAGACCTCATTGATTGGGGTCAGTTCCCTTGGAGGAGGCCGTCCCCTTCTTGGGGTTTGGTTTCCTCCTGAGATGTAAGCCAATATTCTAGCTATTCACGTGCCCAAGGAAAAAAAGAGGGACGAGCTTCTTTGGAAGCATACAAAGGATGGGCAGTACACGGTCAAATTTGGGTATTTTGTATCCAAGGTTAATAATTTTGGTCCGATGAATGCTAGTGGTGGTTTTGGGGGCTGGAAGAAATTGTGGGGTCTGAATTTGCCTCCTAAGTTTGCGCTGTTTTTACGGAAGGTGGTGTGCGCATAGAATTCTTTCTGTTAAAGAGGTGTTGTTTAGGCGTTGTTTGGTTAGCGATGTAGTGTGTCCGGTTTGCAAAGTGGATAATAAATCCATCGAGCATTTGTTTTTTTCATTGTGAGGCAGTGCGGAGGTTTTGGTGAGCTTCTGGTTCACGGTTTGATTTTCAGTGGGTTGTCCTTTGTTTGTGTTGGATTGGCTTGCAAAATGGTAGAGCGACGATGCACCGGATGAGGATATGCTATTTTCGAGTCAATTGATGCTGTTATGTGGGGAATTTGGTGTCGGCGTAATCAATTTGCGTTTTCTGATGCGCATGAGTCCATTGAGGTTGTTGTTCGGAAAGCTAATGATATTTTGTGTGATAGGAAGTCCTTGCAGGTAGGGCTGTCCAAAAAACCCACCCGACCCAACCCAAAAATTCAGCCTCGGACGGTTTCGAACAGGACAATCAGTCGGGTTCGGGTTGGCTCATTCAGACTGGAAATGTTGGCAGTCGGATTTCGGGTGACGAATATTTAATGTTGGGTCACCTGACCCAACCGAAGTTCACACCTATAAAAGCAAGAAATTTAGGGAATTAGGGTTCAGTGGTTCACTTCAGTCTTCTCCTATCGACTCTCGTTCTCTCAGCCAGCGCCCACCCTACCCCCACCCGGCATGCCAGCCCCACCCCACTCTCTCATTCTCTCTGACCGGCGACCAGATCTCCGGCCAATCCTCTCCTCTAGTCTCCTGCTCTCCACAGTACAGTGACTCCACTCTCCACCCGATCTCACAGTCGATGGACAACGGCTAACTCTGCCTCTCTCTCTATCTCTCTCTCTCTCTCTCTCTCTGGTATTGCTAACCAGTAACCACTCTCTCGTTCTCTCCGATAATTTTTTTTTTGATTTAAAGATTGTCAACTGAGTGCTGTTCTCTTTTTGGAGAAATTCCAAGCCAAGATACCTGTTACTAATATTGAACTGTCATTTTTTAACTGTTAAATTCTTCCATTTGTGACATGAAAAAAAATGACGAGGTTGGTTTACTGTCTTGAAGAATCAATTTTGATGTAGTTTTGATGATTTCATATGAACACAACAAACCCATTTGCAGTGCAATTGAACATAATAGGCTGTCTTGCTTGTGGCTATATCTTCTACTGAGCGTCGTTCCCTTTTTAGAGAAATTCCAAGCCAAGATACTCTGATCCCTCTACCTCTGCATTTTTTTCTCATATTTTTGAATTACTATTTGGTTAGGGTTCTACTTCTGGGTTTAAGTTTTGAAACAGTGTTTAAGTGCTGAAACTATCATTATTGATCTTGATTATGCTTGTTTGTATTGTAGGTGATGGATTCAGACCTTTTGAATTTTTTGCTTGGTGTGGATGTTAAGGATGTTGTCAATGTGCCGGTGTGACTACCCTTGCGGATGTTGAACTTCAAGGTAATCATAATCCTGGTGTGACTACCCTTGCCGATGTTGTCAATAAAAGAGGGCGATGATACATGGGGTGAGTGTAAGTATTGCAAGAAAAAATATGCGGCTGATAGTAAAAAACATGGCATTAGCAATTTGAAAGCTCACATCCTCGTTTGCCCGTTATACCCTCTTAGAGACCAACATGGACAACAAAACCTTTCATTCTAACTCAAAGAGGGGGGGTGTTGACGTTGTGACAAGTGTATTTTCTTTTAACGAGCATAAGAGAGCTCTTGCAGAAATGACGATTATTGATGAACTACCGTTTAGGTTCGTTGAGGGGATTGGGTTCAAAAAGTTTTTTAAGGTCATGCACCGAAGTTCGCACCGGTCCCTTCTCGTCAAACAATTACTAGAGAGGTTGTTGCAATTAAAGACTACGATAAGGGAAAACTGAAAAAGTTATTAAAGGGCCGTAGGATTTACCTCATGATTGATACATGGACATCAATTCAAAACCTTAACTATATGTGTCTCACTGCACACTTCATTGATGATGATTGAAAGTTGCAAAAGAGAATCTTAAACTTTTGTCAAATTGAAGATCATAAGGGAGCTACAACAGGCAAGAAAATTGAGTCATTATTGCTTGAGTGGAATGTTGATGGTATTTTTACAATGACGGTAGATAATGCAAGTTTGAACGTCATGATTATTGAGTACTTGAAAAGGAAAACAATGGTGTGGGCAGCGTGCCCGGAAAAATAGGGCGGATCGACGAGCGCGCTTTTCTGGCAGACGAGTTCTCAATTCAGAGTCAGCACTTGGGTTTGAAGGTCCGACACCCAAGGAACCGAACTTGAAACGCTCGCTGAATTATTTGATTTGAAAAAGGTGAAGGCACCAGTCCGTCATAACCATATTTGGATTCGGGAGCCAGGTTAAGAGAGAGGAAGGGTTTTAAGGCACCCATCTTTCCCAATCCGGAGATCGGTCTCTACTTAGGCATTTTGTGAAAATATTTGCGATTCTATTTGATTAATCAATTCTTTAGCAAATTAGGGTGGGGGAACAGTTTAATGGGAATTAAAGCTGTAACATGTTTGCAGAATGTGAATGATAACATGGATAAGCAGTTAGTATAGGATGAGGATAAACTATTGTGGGAGCTTAAACAAACTAGAAGGCCCCTATTTTGGACTGACATGCACAAGAAGAAATCAGTATGCACTGAACAAGTCATTGCATGCTGTTCACTCCTACGCATGACACTACAAGATGCGCACGACGGTGAGCTCAAACCCATAACTCTTATTCTCAAACCCTCTGTGCTCTGGAAGGACCAGTGCACACGCAGGACAAACCAAGCAGTTATAAGCAGTACTAATCAGTTATAATATGCAGTTTAAAGGCTAAAAAAGCCCTACAAATTAACAAAACACCCCATGAACAGTGTGGGCACAAAATAATGGCCAAAAGCCAAGTTACTCGTGTAAGGCCACTCACTGATCAGAGGCGGACCATCGCGCGATGGAATGCGCTCTGACGCGCGACGGTTGTGCCTTGGCTCGCGAGAATCTGAACCACACCAGTGCTTGGTTTACATGTTTCTGGGTTCTGGGACTGGGACAGGTCTAGAATGATCCCAGGGGTACTCTATAACAACAGAAACTCATATTGGACTAAGACTAGCAATTTATACTAAGGAAAGCAATAAGCTGATTTTTTTAGCATGCTTAATAGTGATCTATATGTAAATAAACACAAAAACAGCAAGACACCAATCCCCACGCGGTCCTGCGAGCGCAAACACAGAGTGTCACGCGCGAGAGTGGGACTCTCGCGTGCTGGTTCCCACCATGACGGTTTTTGAAACCTTGCCAGCTTTAGGACCAAGATAGGTATTGATTACCAGCCTTGGCCCTGCCAGCCCCCCTCAGAGATCAGAACAGAAAGCAGTAGGTATGCTATACCTAGATTGAGTTTAAAAGAGGTTGAGCTTTGAGGTTTGCAGTTGATTGGGGTGCTTGTGTTGAGTATTTTGAGGAATGTGAATTTGGATGAAAAACACAAGAGCTTATGTGCTTACTCTTTTTGAAATTTTTGTAACCCTTTGAAAGCTTGGAATTTTGTAACCCTTTAAAAAACTTGAACCCTTTAAACGGATGAACAAATGGGGTATTTATAGGGAGAAAGGGAGGTAGATATGGGCTGCAAAGTGAGGGATTCAGCCAGTCCACGAGGCTGGCTGAAGTTGCATTGGTGGCCTAGTTTCCACCTCAAGAAAAGTTGGTGGGAACAAGCATTGCGCTTCGGCACACGATGGAGTCAGTCTGGCGTGCGAGGGTTGCACCCTGGCGCGATGGTCAACAGTCAAAGTTTGACTGTTGACCACCACCTGGCAATTTGACCAGCGCTCGTGGGAGTCAGTCTGGCGCGCGATGGTGCGCCCTGGCACACGTCAACAGGGTTTTTGGCTTTTTTGAAGTGGCTTAGGATTAGGTTAGTTTTAAAAGGGTGTTAAACACTCAAAGCTCAAGCACTTATCATTACCGGGGTGTTGTTGATCCAATTCATCATCGGGAAATCAAAAATCGAAAGTAAACTAATCTGGAAGCCCAGATTGGGGTGCCTACAGTAGCCCTTCTTTGACGGCACTTAAAGCACCATTGACTTGGTACAAGTAACGTCAAAGATTTCTAGACACCCCTCAAGGCAATCCAGAGCAAAGCATACTAGCAAAGTAGACAAGTAAACATAAAGAACCTGATTGGTGAATGAACGGGCGGTCCATTGCCGAGGATGGAAATAGAGGTGGACGAGTGAATCACCGCTTGTTGATCGAATTTGGACAGGACAGGCTATCGTTACAGATTTGGACGGGGCAGGCCGTCATTGTTGGGGATCAAACTATCCTTGGCACAAAGCATTCCAACAAGCACGGATAGGTCGTGTCAGGAAAGTTGAATTCCATCTGTTGGGAATTAGAGCCAATCTCCTTATCAAAGACCATTCGAGGCAGAGCAATAAGGTTGCTAGAAGATGCACGTGAAGTTAGACTGATGTAAAGGTAGTCGTTTGGGGCAGGGTGGGCGGACTCTCCTGGGGAACAACTAGTTACGGATGGGTGGACCATCGAACCATAATCTGATCATCGTTGATGATATGGCTAAACATCGCTGAATGGCTAAGACATCGCTGAATGGACTAAGACAAATGACGTGGTTGATTGTCATCGCTGAATGGACTAAGACAGACAACATGGTTGATTGTCATCGCTGAATGGACTGAGGCATTCCTAAATGGACTGAGATAGACGACGTGGTTGATTGTTATTGCTGAATGGACTGAGGCAGGCGATATGGCTGACCGTCGTTGATGATATGGCTGACCATAGGGAATGACTGAGTCGGACAATATGGCTGACCGTCATTGATGATATGGCTGACCATCGGGAATGACTGAGTCGAACGATATGGCTGACCGTCGTTGATGATATGGCTGACCGTCGTTGAATGATTGAGTTGGACGATATGGCTGACCGTCGTTGATGATATGGCTGACCATCGTTGAATGATTGAGTCAGACGATATGGCTGACCGTCGTTGATGATATTGCTAACCATCGGGAATGCTGAGTCGGACGATATGGCTGACCGTCGTTGATGATATGGCTGACCATCGGGAATGACTGAGTCGGACGATATGGCTAACCGTCTTTGATGATAAGGCTGACCATCGAGAATGACTGAGTCGGACGATATGGCTGACCGTCATTGATGATACGGCTGACCATCATTGAATGATTGAAACGGACGATATGGCTCACCGTCGTTGATTTGGAGACGGGCAGATCTGTGTGCAGAATGATCAAACCGTTAAGAAATTGGACAGGACCGGCTGTCGTTGATTTAGATGGGCGGATCATCAGTCTAAATGATCGAGCCGTTGAGCATTGGACAAGACCGGCTGTCGTTGATTTGGATGGGCAAATCATCAATCTAAATGATTGAGCCGTTGAGCATTGGACAGGATCGACTGTCGTTGATTTGGATGGGTGGATCATCAGTCTAAATGATCGAGCCATTGAGCATTGGACAGGACCGGCTGTCGTTGATTTGGATGGGCGGATCATCAGTCTAAATGATTGAGCCATTGAGCATTGGACAGGACCGGCTGTCGTTGATTTGGATGGGCGGATCATCAGTCTAAATGATTGAGCCATTGAGCATTGGACAAGACCAGCTGTCGTTGATTTGAATGGGCAGATCATCAGTCTAAATGATCGAGCCATTGTGGATTGGGTTGAATTTTGATCCCCCAATGCATTATAAGTGCCAGCAAAGTAGGACAGCGAGGCTGTGTAATTGATGTTTACCATGGCAAACGAAATAAGGAAAGTGGCGTGTGGCATTCCCCCCATACTTGCATTATCCCACAGAAGCAATTTCGGCATAGAATTTTCCTGCTTTAAACATTTGATATACAATATGCAAAAGATGTATGCTAACAAAAGGCACAAATTGACAATGTAGATGCAAGCTAAGTGCGGCTCCTAAGAGGACAACAATTTTTAAGGACTATCACTGAGCCCTAGTACTTTACTATCTTTTGCCTTTGAGATGCACACCCAGACAGATAGACGCTTGAGTGGAACGACGTGCCCAATTGATATAGTAACGACATTGGGCCTGTGCGTCCTTTCTTCGATGCTTAGGCAGACGTGCCCCAGGGATATGCTTTGCTTAGCCTTGGGCCGACATGCTCTTGCCCTTAACGAGTTTCCACAGCTTGTGGAATACAGAAACTAGGGTAGCAATGTAAAAGCTGCATTTTTCAGTTTATTGACATGTACCATCCGCTAATATCTAATTTGCATTGACAATTGAACTGAGTCGATACATAGATATGCGCACATGAACAAACTCACCTAGCTCGAAGGAAAAGGAAGAAGAGCCCTCGGATATGACACAGACTGTTTAGACACATGGAAAAATAATGAAATTTTAGGCATTAATGAGCTGAAACTCAAATATCCCCAAACAGGTGAAACTGACACTTAGAAGGTCAAATAGATGTACATCGACCTATACGAACTGACAAAACTGGGAAAAGCATCCCAAAACGACAATGGAATGAAAACCTGGAAAAATGCCACAAAGACGGACGTAAGACACAAATGAAGACACATATAGACCCAGATTGAAACCAACACCCCCGTGCAGTCACATTAAGTCTACATGACCTGCACAACATGACAAAACTTGGCAAAAAGCCCCTTGAATGACATTCAAAGGCAGTAGCTGACTGCTATTGATTGTTGCTCAAATTGAAGCAACGTGCACAAGTTTGAGACCAACGCGCATCATATTGAACGAGCGCGTGTGAGTATCGAACTAGCACGCATGACTACAAAGCTGTTGCAGTTGCTCAAACTAGACTTCGCTGAACTTAGAACAAACTATGAGCCATTAGGCCTCGCTAGCATTTCTACTCTGGGCAGTGTGCCTGGAAAATAGGGCAGATCAATGAGCGCGCTTTTCTGGTAAACGAGCGCTCAATTCAGAGTCGGCACTTGGGTTTGAAGGTCCAACACCCAAGGAACCGAACTTGAAATGCTCGCTGCATTGTTTGATTTGAAAAAGGTGAAGGCACCAGTCCGTCATAACCATATCTGGATTCGGGAGCCAGGTTATGAGAAGGGAAGAGTTTTAAGGCACCCCTATCGCCCAATTCGGAGATCGGTCTCTACTTAGGCATTTTGTGAAAACGTTTGCGATTCTGTTCCAGTAATCAAATTCTTTAGCATCTTCATATGCATCGATGTGGGATAAGCCTCGTTGGATCGTTTTGGAAATTCGGCACGGTTTACCGGAGCCCGGAGACCCCGAATGACCAATAACCTTCGACGATGATGAGTCATTCTACCGTTTGACTATTGCTCTGTGATTATGCAAGCAATGGGAGGTATATCTTGGCTTTAGTCCGAGGAACCTGTTACAAGCCAAAACCGGCCTTTGCATATACAAAGCACTAGAACTCTCCAAATTAGGACAGGTGTGCATGGTAAGATTTACTTGCATCTAACCCCATATACTGTCTACGTGTTACTACTTTTCCTTTCGTATGCACTGTACATGCATACCGTTTTGCGTAGGAGCATGTTTAGGGCGGCTTCTAGGTTGTCTCTCTTTCGAGTCTATCTTATACTTATTAGGACGCTGCCATGGCCCGATGAAGAGTTGTGCATCTTGATGGTGCACGTTGCTAATTTTCAAAGTCCTTAGATCGGTGAGACTTTTGGAAATCAAACCTTTTTAAGTCCTTGGCTCATGCCCGATTGAAGTTTCAACTGAAAATAAGGAACCACAAAGTATGGATGTCATGTCACTGCCACTACCCAGGTTGAAGTGCGAAGTCACTATACACCATGGCATTCAAAGTTAAGGTGCCATGTCATCAATACTGAGTTGTTCTGAATTCCAAGTGGAAACTTCAAGAACGGAATAGACAAAGGCTTAGTTTGTTTTGACATCTCTTAGGATCAGTCGATCTATTCAAAGGATACACCCTCAAAAAGATTTCTGAGGATTCTGGTAGCGTCCGAACATCATGAGACAAACTCGTCTTTAATTGTAGAGTCTAGGAGGACACCGACGATGATGTCAACATGTGCATAAAATTCTAATTGCTCCAGGAACCTCACTGAGTTCTCGTTTACTTTGCTATCCAAAGCTCTAGGACATCTCACTGAAGGGAAGAGCCAAACCTACTCGGGAACGTGTGCCGGGGCTATTTCACTGTCACTTTCAAATCTGAAATGGCGGCACAAATTGAGCTGGTTGAGTTGAAAAAGGCTGTAGAAGAAATGGGTCACAAACTGGATAGGAAGATGACTCTCGTCCAAGGGCTGGTTAACCTCTTTACCGCTATAGCCCCACAACCGGATATGGGGCTAGCCAAAGAATCTTCTCAAGCCTACCACCCTCCAGCGGTTGGAATCAAGCTATGCTCGGCAGACATGTTCAAAGACCTAACTGAATTTCATGAGGCTGGAACTCCCCCGAAAGAGGATGCTGGATCCTTTTTCAAAGCCAATGTCGAAGAAGGAGACATCCACGGTGATGAAATCAACCTCAAAGGCAAAAGACTGCATTTTTTTCGATGGTGTAACGCAATGTAGTTGTAAATCAAGCAAATGTTCCGCTAACCTTCGTCCCAGTCGCAAAACCCACCAAAACCAACCTTGGAGTTTCTCTGTCTTCGAGGCACCTCTATCCCCAGTGATGGAAAAGCTCGTCAAATCTGGACATCTAAAGCCTTTGACCCCAACCTCCTTACCAAAAGTCCTATCTGTTGGTTGCAACCCTAACGCCTATTGTGCTTTCCACCAAATGCCTGGCCATCTCACCAATGCCTGTTTTCGCTTGCGACATGAGATTCAAGATCTCATTGACAATGGCACGATTCAAGTTCCACCAAAGCCCAACGTTATTTCCAACTCCTTGCCTCAACACAACTCTAACCCTCTGATTGGTCAGATATCTATCATCTTCACTCAAATCAACCCCACCTCCACCATATTCAACCCTAGCCACTATATCATCCTAGAAAGTCAACCCAAACCAATCGTATCCATCTCGTTCGAACCAGAGATTAACATGATGGCTGTAGGTTGGGCAACTGGGGTCTTCACTGCCGACACTTGGATTGACAGGAATGAGGAGCTTACAAAGGAGCGGACTGACGGGCTGAGATCCATTGTTCATGGGAGCACCAAGTAGGTTTGGTTGAAGAAGCTGAGGAAGCCGAAGTGCTATTGCTTGGGCTTGACGTCCTCAGAATTCTACCTCTCTGTGAGGAAGCCATGGGTAACTATAAGAGTTGCATTTTCAAATCGCCTCTATTTTGCATTGACACTTTTGAGTCTGAGTCTGGCACAGTGTCTGTCAAATTGTCCAAGTCTTGTTCTGAGTCGGAGTTTGTGCCTCTCGGCCCTTCATGTCGTAGCTTCTATTTTTAATTCGAGTCTTTTGCTGTGCTTGGCAACCCCGATGGGCTTTCTTTTTTATATGCATTATCTTGCTTCTAAGTACTTTGCTGACTCTTGAATAAACTGTGTCGACCCTAACAACAAAGGGATAGATTTCAATGGGATCATTCCCAAGGAAATGTGTTCCCTTGCTGAAAAGGAAGATGAAAGGCATGCTCAGCCTATTAATTGAAATAGTAGATTCAAATAAACTTGAAAGATGAGGTAGACCCTTGAATAGTTCAAATTGGTTCAACACTATCCCCAAAAGAGCATTGCGCCTAATTAGACAGACTTGAAGAATTCATCGACGTCTTGGCATGGTCTCGCACGCCTAGCGTTGATCTTGAGATAAAAAAGCATTGAATCCCTTTACTACCGGATGCCAAACCATGTAAAGCAAAGTTCAGAAGGTCCGGCGCCACATACTATGTTTACAGGAACAGCGTTCCGCCAAGCACAAGTTAGAACGTTCAAAATTGGCCTAGAGCCTGGTGTGTCAACTGAAGCAATCTGGACCCTGTGCAATCAACGCCATTTCATCTGGGGCTGTGGCCAAAGATCATCGACCTCAACGGCAACAATTCAATACATTGGTCAGCATGGATCAATTCAAAAGCCTTTTCCCTGAGAGAAGCTCGTTGGGTTGAAAACCCCAAAGGTGGGCAGTTCCAAGCAAAAGTTAGAGCAAGCTTGCTAGACCGAGAACCTATGAAGGTGGTCTAGGCAAAAGTACATAGGCAATATTTGAAAGCTCGCTAGATCGAAAACCCGAATGGGCGGTTCTAGGCAAAAGTTAGAGCGTAAAAGGAGAGGTAAAACACATGAGTGAACCTTGGCCTGAACTGCGTTTTGACTTGATTCCCAAATGGGATACGTAGGCAGTCTCTCTTTGAGACTCGGTCACAATCTATCAATTTGATCCAAGATTTTTGTACATCACCGTGGTCAAGAAAAAGACAAGTTTCATCTGTATAGAAGGGGGGAAAACCTTTCATCTTTCAATTTTGTTTCAAACTACTACTTCAATTTTAAAGCTGAGCAAAAGCCTTAAAAGATTTTAAACATAAAAAACAGAACGAAATGCTAGCAAGGCCTAATGGCTCACAATTTGTTCTAAGTTCAGCGAAGTCTAGTTTGAGCAACTGCAATAGCTTTGTAGTCGTGCGCGCTAGTTCGATACACACGCGCACTCGTTCAATATGATGCGCGTTGGTCTCAAACCTGCGCACGTTGCTTCAATTTGAGCAACAATCAATAGCAGTCAGCTGCTGCCTTCAAATGTCATTCAAGGGGCTTTTTGCCAAGTTTTGTCATGTTGTGCAGGTCATGTAGACTTAATGTGACTGCACGGGGGTGTCGATTTTAGTCCGAGCCTATATGTGTCTTCATTTGTTTCTTACGTCCGTCTTTGTGGCATTTTTTCAGTTTTTTAATCCATTATCGTTTTGGGATGCTTTTCCCAATTTTGTCAGTTCGTACAGGCCGATGTACATCTATTTGACCTTGCAAGTGTCAGTTTCACCTGTTTGGGGATATTTGAGTTTTGGCTCATTAATGCCCAAAATTTCATTATTTTTTCATGTGTCTAAAGAGTTCTTGTCGTATCCAGGGGCTCTTCTTCTTTTTCGTTCGAGCTAGGCGAGTTTATGCATGTGCGCATATCTATGTATCGACTCAGTTCAATTGTCAATGCAAATTAGATATTAGCGGATGGTTTACATGTCAATAAACTGAAAATGCAGTTTTTACATTGCTACCGTAGTTTCTGTATTCCACAAGCTGTGGAAACTCGTTAAAGGCAAGAGCATGTCGGCCCAAGGCTAAGCAAAGCATATCTCTGGGGCACGTCTGCCTAAGCATCGAAGAAAGGATGCACAGGCCCAATGTCGTTACTATATCAATTGGGCACGTCGTTCCGCTCAAGCGTCTATCTGTCTGGGTGTGCATCTCCAAGGCAAAAGACAGTAAAGTACTGAGGCTCAGTGATAGTCCTTAAGCATTTTTGTCCTCCTAGGAGCCGCCCTTAGCTTGCATCTACATTGTCAATTTGTGCCTTTTGTTAGCATACATCTTTTCCATATTGTATATCAAATGTTTAAAGCAGGAAAATTCTATGCCGGAATCGCTTCTGTGGGATAATGCAAGTATGGAGGGAATGCCACACGCCACTTTCCTTATTTCGTTTGCCATGGTAATCATCAAGCACACAGCCTTGCTGTCCTACTTTGCTGGCACTTAGAATGCACTTTGGGGGATCAAAATTCAACTCAACCCACAACGGCTCGATCATTTAAACTAATGATCCACCCATCCAAATCAAAGACAGTTGGTCCTATCCGATGCTCAACGGCTCGATCATTTAGACTGATGATCCGCCCATCCAAATCAATGACAGTCGGTCCTGTCCAATGCTCAACGGCTCGATCATTTAGACTAATGATCCACCCATCCAAATCAACAACATCCGGTCTTGTCCAATGCTCAATGGCTCAATCATTTAGACTAATGATCCGCCCATCCAAATCAACGACATCTGGTCCTGTCCAATGCTCAACGGCTTGATCATTTAGACTGATGATCTGCCCATCCAAATCAACGACAGCTGGTTCTGTCCAATTTCTCAATGGTTTGATCATTCTGCACACTGATCTTCCCATCTCCAAATCAACAACGGTCAGCCATATCGTCTATTTCAATCATTCAATGATGGTCAGCCATATCATCAACGACGGTCAGCCATATCGTCCGTTTCAATCATTCAACGATGGTCAACCATATCATCAACGACGGTCAACCATATCGTCCGCCTCAGTCATTCTCGATGGTCAGCCATATCATCAACGACGGTCAGCCATATCGTCTGACTCAGTCATTCTCGATGGTCAGCCATATCGTCCGACTCAGTCATTCTCGATGGTCAGCCATATCATCAATGACGGTCAGCCATATCGCCTGCCTGAGTCGATTCAGCGATGACAATCAACCACGTCGTCTGTCTCAGTCCATTCAGCGATGCCTCAGTCCATTTAGCAATGACAATCAACCACGTCGTCTGTCTCAGTCCATTCAGCGATGCCTAAGTCCATTCAGCGATGACAATCAGCCACGTCGTTTGTCTCAGTCCATTCAGTGATGTCTTAGTCATTCAGCGATGTTCAGCCATATCATCAACGACGATCAGAATATGGTTCGATGGTCCACCCATCCGTAACTAGTTGTTCCCCAGGAGAATCCGCCTTGACCTACCCTAAACGACTACCTCTGCTTCGATCTAGCTTCACGCGCACCTTCCAGTAGCCTTATTGTTCTGTCTTGGATGGTCTTTGATAAGGAGATTGGCTCTGATTCCCAACCGATGGAATTCAACCTGCCTGACACAACCTACTCGTGTTTGTTGGAATGCTTTGTGCCAAGGATAGCTTGATCCCTAGCAATGAGGGCCTATCCCGTCCAATTCAACGACAGCCTGCCCCGTCAAAATCTGCGGCGATAGTCTGCCCTATCTAAATTCGATCAACAAGCGGTGATTCGCTCGTCCACTTCTACTTCCATCCCCGGCAATGGACCGCCCGTCCATTTCACCAATCAGGTTCCTTAAGTTTACTTGTCTACTTTGCTAGTATGCTTTGCTCTAGATTTCCTTGACGGGTGTCTAGAATTCTTTGACGTTACTTGTACCAAGTCGATGGTGCTTCAAGTGCCGTCAAAGAGGGGCTACTGTAGACACCCCAATCTAGGCTTCCAGATTAGTTTACTTACGGTATTTGATTCCCCGATGATGAATTGGATCAAGAACACCCCGGGAATGATAAGTATATGAGCTTTGAGTGTTTGCAAAACCCTTGAACCTAACCCTAGCTTGAGCCACTTCAAAAAAGCCAAAAACCCTATTGGCAAGTGTTGGTTGGTTTGACACTCGCGCGACAATATGACACCTGCGCGCACTGGTCAAACTGCCAAGTGGTGGTCAACAATCAAAGTTTGACCGTTGACCCTCGCGCCAGGGCGCAACCCTCGCGTGTCGGACTGACTCCATCGCGCGCCGGAGCACAATGACTGTTCCCACCAACTTTTCTTGAGGTAGAAACTTGGCCACCAATGCAACCTAAGCCAGCCTCGTGGACTGGCTGAATCCCTCTCTTTGTAGCCCATATCTACCTCCCTCTGTCCCTATAAATACCCCCCTTTGTTCATCTTTTAAAGGGTTCAAAAAAAAATTGATACATGAAGGGTTAGAATATCCATACACCAAGGGTTCAAGTTTTTCAAAGGGTTACAAAATTCCAAGCTTCCAAAGGGTTACAGAAATTCGAAAGAGCAAGCACAAAGGCTCTAGTGCTTTTCATCCAATTTCACATTCCTTAAAATACTCGAACAAACACCACAAATCCTATTTTCAACCTCAAAGCTCAAACACATTTCAAACTCAAAAATCAGAGGTATAGCATACTTACTATTTTATGTTTTGATCCCTGAGGTGGGCTGGCAGGGCCAAGGCTGGTAATCAATACCAGTCCTAGTCCTAAAGCTAGCAAGGTTTCAAAAATCATTGTGGTAGGAACCAGCGCGCGACGGTCCCAGTCTCGCGCGCGACACTCTGTAGCCGCGCACACAAGACCGCATGGGGATTGGTTTCTTACTATTTTATGTCTTTTTGTTTACATAGATCACTCTGCAAGCATGATAGAAACCAGTTTACTGCTTTCCTTAGATCAAAATATTAGTTGTAGTTAATTTACATTTCTGCTGTTATGGAGTACCCCTGGGATCATTCTGGACCTATCCCAGAACCCAGAAACATGCAAACCAAGCACTGGTCTGGTTGCACTAGGGCGCGACAATCGCGCGCCAGAGCGCCACCATCGCACGCCAAAGTGCCTCTGACCAATGGCTGGCCTTGTACGGGTAGCTTGGCTTTAGGCCATTATTTTGTCCCCACACTGTCTTATGGGGTGTTTTGTTAAATTGTAGGGCATTTTAGCCTTTAAAGTGCTTAAAATTGTGTATATTAACTGCCTATAAACTGCTTGGTTTGTCCCGGGTGTGCAGTGGTCCTTCCAGAGCCCAGAGGGCTTGAGAATAAGAGCTGTGGGTTTGAGCTCACTGTCGCGTGCGTGTCTTGGAGTCGCGCGCGCAGGAATGAACAACATGCTGTGACTTGTTCGGTGCATGCTGGTTTCTTCTTGCGCACGTCATTCCAAAACAGGGGATTCCCAGTTTGTTTAAACTCCCACAGTAGTCTATTCTCATCCTTTACTAATTGCTCATCGATGCTATCATTCACATCCTGCAAACATGTTACAGCTTTAATCCCCATTAAACTGTTCCCCGTTCTTTAATTGGCTAAAGAATTGATTAATCAAACAGAATCGCAAATATTTTTGCAAATACCTAAGTAGAGACCGATCTCTGGATTGGGCGAGAGGGGTGCCTTAAAACCCTTCCCCTCTCGTAACCTGGCTCCCGAACCCAGATATGGTTATGACGGACTAGTGCCTTCACCTTTTTCAAATCAAACAGCGCAGCAAGCATTTCAAGTTCGGTTCCTTGGGTGTCAGACCTTCAAACCTAAGTGGCGACTCTGAATTGAGCGCTAGTCTGGCCAAAAAAGCGCGCTCATCGATCCGCCCCTTTTTTCCGGGCACGCTGCCCACAGTCCATTCAGCGATGACAATCAGCCACATCGTCTGTCTCAGTCCCTCAACGACGATCAGTCATATCATCAACGACGATCAGTCATATCGTCCGATTAATCCTCAACAGCGGTTAATCCCTCAACGATGATCAGCCACATCGCTGAATGACTAAGACATCGCTGGTCCACCCATCTGTGACTAATCGTTCCCCAGCAGAGTCACCACTTGGGTTTGAAGGTCCGACACCCAAGGAACTGAACTTGAAATGCTCGCTGCGTTGTTTGATTTGAAAAAGGTGAAGGCACCAGTTCGTCATAACCATATCTGGATTCGGGAGCCAAGTTACGTGAGGAGAAAGGTTTTAAGGCACCCCTCTCGCCCAATCTGGAGATTGATCTCTACTTAGGCATTTTGCGAAAACGTTTGCGATTCTGTTTGATTAATCAATTCTTTAGTCAATTAGGGTGAGGGAACAGTTTAATGGGGATTAAAGCTGTAACATGTTTGCAGGATGTGAATGATAGCATGGATGAGCAGTTAGTATAGGATGAGAATAGACTGTTGTGGGAGTTTAAACAAACTTGAAGGCCCCTGTTTTGGAATGACGTGCACAAGAAGAAATCAGTATGCGCTGAACAAGTCATTGCATGCTGTTCACTCCTGCGCGCGACACTATAGGACACGCGCGCGACGGTGAGCTCAAACCCACAGCTCTTATTCTCAAACCTTCTGGGCTCTAGAAGGACCAGTGCATACTCAGGACAAACCAAGCAGTTATAAGCAATTATAATATGCAGTTTAAAGGCTGAAAAAGCCCTACAAATTAACAAAACACCTCATGAACAATGTGGGGACAAAATAATGGCCTAAAGCCAAGTTACCCGTGTAAGGCCACTCACTGGTCAGAGGCGGACCATCGCGCGATTGTGGCGCTCCGGTGCGCGATGGAATCCGCTCCGGCGCGCGACGGTTGCGCCCTGGCGCGCGAGGATCTGAACCACACCAGTGCTTGGTTTACATGTTTTTGGATTCTGGGACTAGGACAGGTGCAGAATAATCCGAGGGGTACTCCATAACAACAGAAACTCATATTGGACTAAGACTAGCAATTTATACTAAGAAAAGCAGTAAACTGATTTTTTTAGCATGCTTAATAGTGATCTATATGTAAATAAACATAAAAACAGCAAGATACCAATCCCCACGCCGTCCTGCGAGCGAAACCACAGAGTGTCACCCGCTGGTTCCCACCATGACGGTTTTTGAAACCTTGCCAGCTTTAGGACCAAAACAGGTATTGATTACCAGCCTTAGCCCTGCCAGCCCCCCTCAGAGATCAGAACAGAAAACAGTAAGTATGCTATACCTAGATTGAGTCTGAAAGAGGTTGAGCTTTGAGGTTTGAAGTTGATTGGGGTGCTTATGTTGAGTATTTTGAGAAATGTGAATTTGGATGATAAACACAAGAGCTTATGTGCTTACTCTTTTTGAATTTTTTGTAACCCTTTGGAAGCTTGGAATTTTGTAACCCTTTGAAAAACTTGAATCCTTTAAATAGATGAACAAATGGGTTATTTATAGGGAGAGAGGGAGGTAGATATGGGCTGCAAAGTGAAGGATTCAGCCAGTCCACGAGGCTAGCTGAGGTTGCATTGATGACCAAGTTTCCACTTCAAGAAAAGTTGGTGGGAACAAGCATTGCGCTCCGGCGCGCGATGGAGTCAATCCGGCGCGCGAGGGAGTCAGTTCGGCGCGCGAGGGTTGCGCCCTGGCGCGATGGTCAACGGTCAAACTTTGACTGTTGACCACCACCTGACAGTTTGACTAGCGCGCATGAGAGTCAATCTGGTGCGCGCGCGGTGCGCCCCAGCACGAGTCAGCAGGGTTTTTGGCTTTTTTGAAGTGGCTTAAGATTAAGTTAGGTTTAAAAGGATGTTAAACACTCAAAACTCAAGCACTTATCATTCCCGGGGTGTTTTTGATCCAATTCATCATCGGGGAATCAAAAATCGAAAATAAACTAATCTGGAAGCCCAGCATGGGGTGTCTACAAATGGATTGGAAAAGGACTGTCTTGGGACATAAATAGAGTTTGGGTGGTAAACATAGCAGCTGTTTTGGTATCCTGTGGATTTTGTTTTGTTTTGTTTTCGCTTGTTGGCACAAGTAATTTCACTTCTTATATGGAATTAACTTGGATTAGCGAATTAGGCAAGTGGGATGTTGTTATTTAGAGGTGCTTGCGGAGGCGAGTTTGTTACAAGGGGTATCTAAAGAAGGAAAGTGCTGAAATGTTGTGTTCTAGCACTCACTGTTTGGCAGGCTTCTCGTGTGCGTCATAGGGGTGGTCTATAATTGAGAGGTCTGTGACTGAGATGGAGGAGCCAGTTTGTAGAATTGTCGTGGATGGTGCTTGGCGCAAGGATATATACACACACACTTGGAGAGGTGTGGTTGCTTGGTGTACGCTGGGTGCTAATGGTTTTGCTAGTAGAGAAGAAGGAAGGCTCAAGCTTAAAGCGAGTTCGGCTTTCCTGGTCGAGGCTATTGTTGTTCTCAAGGCGTTGGAGTGGGCTAGGTGCAAAGGCTGGAAACGGGTTGAAATCCTTACTGATTGTCTTCAATTGATTTCCAATCTATCGCATTTTAATGACGTTGATATGTATGGGAATCTGTTTTGTTGGATAGCCTATATCTATCTCGTATGTGCAGGAAACGGGTTGAAATCCTTACTGATTGCCTTCAATTGATTTCCGATGTATCTGCAATTACTGGCTCCGGCTATGATGCTACCGAGTGGTTTGAAAGTATCACGCTCCTAATTTATTTTTTCTTTTTTTTATGGTAAGTATTGTCAGTAACATGGTAAGTGTTGTTAACCCGTATAGTAAGTATTTCTTAAGGAAATGTAGTCATGCAACATAATAAGTGTTGCTTTAAGAAATGATATATAAAACTTGTTTCTGTAGCAAGTAATACTACATTTTTTTTTTCAAAAATTCTTAAAACCATCTCATTTTTAGCATATTCGCCTTACTTTTTGTGAGTGGTTTTGATCTAAAGACTGTAATTACCCTATTTTTCAATGTAATGGTCCAGATTTAATAGGAGCATCATACTCCCATATCACTAGGGAATATTATACTCTCATATCGCTTGGGAGCATTGTAGAAGTTTTGGTAATTTCTAAGGTTGCTTGAACAGTAGTTGGAGCAGCGAATGCTCTGGCTAAATCTGTAATTATTTGGTGGAATGGTTATGCTTTGGTTTCTCGGAAACAAAAACAAAGACAAAAAAAACACTCTTCACGACAAAGTGGTTTCCTCCCAAAGGCACCCTGGGGCCTTTGATAATTTCACAGGAAAAGAGATTCCACACCTCTTGTGTGTACTGTACTGTAGACCCAACCAAGTGCAATAATTCTTCAATAAGGCCACCGCCAGTTCTGACCAACTATCAATTCTGTCATTCTTCTGTCCTTTAAATTTTAAACTGGTTTTTGTTATAAAAATAACTAAATATTAAACAAAATCAACAGCAAATAAATGAACACCGCAAATATGTAGAAGATACGTTTGCAAGAATCGTAATAATTGTTTTTTGATAACTTAGAATTTTATCGAGAACCAATATATATGTAAAAAGTTTTCCTTTCAAGAACGCTACTTCCTTACGTCGAATAAAATTAAAAATATATATTTTCCTTCCTTCCAAAACGTATTTCTTTCTTAATTATTTATTTTCTATGTGTGTTACAATCCAACGATTACAGATTAATAGTACTGCTATTATTGTATTAAGAACAAAACCAAAAAAAAAAACAAAAAGCCAACTCAAAAAGTTCAAGAGAACAACACTTAACTCACATGGATGCTATTGTCGCAATTCTCTTGCCTTTCTTCACCTCACAATATTATCCAGGAAAAAAAAATCATAAATTAACATAGTTTGTTTTTTTTATCCCTAAAAAATGTTAACTTCGTTTATTAGGATTGATATCCACACTTTCTTTTTTTTGTTATCCACACTCCCTTTTTTTGTTTAGTCAAACAAAAATATACATTTTTAACACTAAAAAGTAGGAGTAAAAAAAAGAGTATTAATAACAAAAAGAGAGTGAATGTCTAATGACTTTGACCTTGAGCTTGAGAATGGAAGCTTTAGGCTGCGTTCTTTTCAGCTTAACTTAAATTTGAAAATTTTATCCTTATTTGAATTTCTTTCACATTTGTTAGTTTTGCACCAAATTTTTTTTTGGGTTATTGATAAGTCTCGACGAGAAAAATCGATGAAATAATTTTTTTTTTACTTTTACCCTAGTATTTTGAGAAATAACCATTTTTAGCCCAAAAAATACTATTAATATGTATTCCATCACGTTTGTTAATTTTAGGGTCCGATTGGATGCGGAATAAGTTTTAGGTGGATTAAATATGGAAGGTGGATAAGAAAATAGGGAGTATTGATGTGACTTTTATGGATGATGGATAAAAAATAGTTGATTTGGATGAGAAAGGATAAAGTTGGGTGGATGATATAGTCCTAAAAAACTGTAAAATGACTTATTTACCCTAAGAGAAGCTGAAAATTTCTTGGTTGCATCATAAAAATGTTTCAAAATTGTAACAAACAACGTACATTTCTTCCAATCAACCTACACTTCTCAAACTTGATGGCTACTTCTAACATCAAGTAAGTGGAATTCCACCAAGTAGATACATCAAGACACACACAGTTTGTTTCGATTTAATTTTCTCCTAGAACCACACACTTCTTGAAAGTATTCATTCTTTGTGGAGAAGATCTCACATACCTCACAACATCATGAACACGCAGAACAGATTCATTCGTATCTTTCAACTCCTCAACGACAATAAAATTCAAAATGTGTGCACAACATCGCATATGCATATATTCATGTCCCAAATCCGCACCCCAAGCTCAAGCACGCAAACAACCAACCAAGCACAAACATGAGAGATTCGAGGAAAAACTACGTAATTGTATTATTCACAAATCAAATACAATATACATGAAAAAACCTCAACGGCACACCAAAAACTAGCTGCCATCACTCCTCTCTCTCTCTCTCACTCCGGTGGCTCTCCGATATCTCTTTGGGCATCTCCGAGGAACCACGCTCCCCCAAAGGGAAGCCTCTTTGCTCACACTCTCTCCTGCCCCCTCTCTTTGTCTCAGCCACACCCACACTGCCTTTGGTAGTCCAAACATAAAAGGGGAGAAAAATGTTGGGTTGTGACCCAACCCTCAAATCCAAACCTTTAAGCACAAGCACGAAATAACAAACCAAGCACAAACGAGAGATCTGAGGAAAAATTCCTTGTATATATTTACATAGATATACAATTGAAAAAACCTCATCGGGATAGCCACAAATTGGCTTCCCCACTCTCTCTCTCTCTCTCTCTCTCTCTCTCTCTCTCTCTCTCTCACTTCCCTCACTTTGGTGGCTCCCTCGAGTCCATTTCTTTACTACTCGTCCATTCTCGTCCCAATTCCTAGCTTCCAAGCATCTTCAAACCAATCTATTACTTTTAGTCAGCGCATGTGTCAATTACCAGATGAGCAATCCAACACCCAAACTGGGATACTAAGCTTGAATGTAAAGTCTCCTTGTTTGCTAGCTCATAACAGATCACCACTGAACATCCTTAATGCTTCCAAGCCTCCACGCAACCCAAACCGCCTCCAAACACACATTTTCTTGCTCCATTAAGTAACTACACTAGCCTAGGAGCCTCCAATCCGAAAATGGAGCATGGGGTTGGATCCGAAACATCGAACCCATCTCGGAACTAGCCCAAATCGGCCGTGAACTGAACCAAACCGACTAAAAAACCTCTTTGAACCTTCTGGTACAAACTGACCTAACCCTATGCCACCACTGTGCTGCTGATTGGATTGCCATGTCAGCGTTGACCGACTGATGTGGACAGTTGACCGCTGACGTGTCATCCGACGTGGCACCTCTAGGGACCCCTCCTGCTGACGTGGCACTGCCATGTAGCGCTGACCTGGCAGCCTGTGGCGGATGACTCATCTTCGACGTGGCTCCACGTGGCATTGACCTACCCACGTGTCATTGACCATACACTTTCTCCACGTGCTGGCGTGTGCCCAGCCCCTGATCAGCGCATGTTCCACATGCACGTTAGTAGATCTCACTCAGGTCCACGCCTTACCTTTCTCTATTTTTGTAACACCCACCCCAACCCACCAATTTCTGGAAAATCTCATATGTAGTGCAATAATACTCCATACTCAAACCGACCTCCACCTTTAAGGATATCAAAACCATACTAGAAGCCCAAAGCCTTCCCTTTTCTCTTTCCTACTCTTTTATGAACTCACTGACTTTTCCTAATAAGAAATTGCTTACACCATGGCATGGACATATGCCCACTCTTCTCCCCCTTTTTGTCACACCCTTGATTTTCAACATAAATAATAATCGTTTACAATAAATAAAATCATTACTGAAGTACTGATAATACCCAAAAGACATCTTTTCCCGTTCTCAAGTCACATTCAAAAGTGACAATTTTGGCTCGAAGCCCAAGTTATACAATGCCAAAATAATATTACAATTTTCATTAATCATTCTCCTCAATTACTATTTTCATTTCAAAAGCAAATTTAATTCCTCCTTTATACCTTCGAGCCATATGGTCAACAAGCACGAGATGCACGCCAAGCCAACTTCCATGTTTTTTACCTGAAAATGATAGATTGAGCTACACTAGACCAGTAGAAAAATCTATACTCAACCTATATGTAAATGCGATGAAACATGCAATAGGAGAGAATGAGTTTCAATAAAAGGACATGAGATATAAGAGGGGTTACCAAAATGAACAGACGATTAGACTTTGGGATTTCGGACATCTTAGAGATAACCCTAACCATCAACACGTCGACTAGAAGTAGCAGTAAAACTCACATCAACAAAACAAATAACAACAATAGTTCAACAATCTCATAACTTTTCGAATGAATGCCACAAACCACTTCCTCATTTCATACCATTCACCATGGAGCTTTATTTCATAAAACTTTCGTTTTTGATTTCCAAAACAATTTAGAGAAAACTCAAGACCATCATAGGCCAAGTTCCACTGATTTGAACCTAAATGCCAGAGTCCGTTGATTTGTGCCCAAATACTGGATCCGTTGATTCGCTCAAGAATACCAGAGGATTTTAAGTAAAAATCCTCTTTTCAAGATTCAAAATCCTTTCTTTAATACAACCTTGATAGAATCAACCGTTCATTCCCTTTTTCAACAGCCACGATCCCAAGCAACAAACAATCCAAACTTCAACATAAACTTTTAAAATCAATCAAAATTCTCTTCATCCGAGAGAGACATTCAACTGTGTTACCACCCCTTGCGTGACAATGAATTCTTTCCACCTGGGTTTCCGCATTATCACGCCTTGCGCTGCGGGCCCTCTAGAGTCCTCGCATTACCCCACCTTGCATTGCGGGGCCCTCTACTCAAATTCTCGATTCAAGCACACACACACATATAAGCCATCATTCAATGTACAAGCGAGCAACATTTCCCAAATTCACATTGTAATGCAAACTCGTAAACATGTCACATCGTACATTGATAATTACCTTAAGTTCATGTTATTTCTCTAAGTGTATCACAACGTCCTTCTCTACGTATTGATACCACAATTGACTTCTCGACACACCATCCGCTGGGTTCTAAACGAGAATCTTATAGAATGAGTGCCAAAGGAACCTAGGGAACTAAACAAGACGAAGTGCGAGGATATGAGTCACAATACTACCTATCGGATCACTAGACAAGCTCATGACTACTCACAACACACACTACTTTATCCCTTATAGCCCACGGTACTCCCATCAACCTTACTATACATCTCCTAACTAACGTCGTTGATATTATACTCTAATGAGTGCCAAGAAACAAGGTCGAACGATGGTTCATTAGTACATAAGCAATCATGCTCAAGAGTGACTTAAACGTATTCTAATTATATAGGGAATCATAACACGGAACGAGAACAACCTTAGGAATAATCATAGACATCGGCAGACTGACACACCTCAACTCAAATGGTCATAACTTTCTGTGAACTAAGAGGTTTAAGGTGATTCTAGTGGCAAATGAAAGCTGACTTCAAGACCTTTGAATCGATATAAAGTTTGCATGAATCGGACCTCGAAGGAGGAAGTTACGGCTGTTTGAAGTTGGGATGAAATCCAAAAAAGCGAGCAGAATTTTCCAGAGAGGGGAGGGATTGATCCCTCCTCTTATGGGGATCGATCCCCAAGGGAAAAAATCCAGATTAAGTCCAGATTCGAATGAGGGATCGATCCCTCATGCTTGGGGATCAATCCCTAGGCGATTTTGGACGATTTTCTGCAAAATTCGACAGCTTTTCAAATGAACAAAGGAGGACGATCAAAGCTCGATTAAAACACGAAATCAGCTCATAAACACATAAAGTGAGTAAGAAATCCCTACCTGAAAGTGTAAACACGAAGATCCATCCCAAACAAGCGAGCCCTAGTTCCGAAAGCTTGAACGCGTCGAAATACGCCTCTCTACATTTAACCCAGCGAGATACGAACTCAAAATCGCTAGAAGAAGGTGGATTGGAGGTTGATCTTCATGGGTTTCAAGTGATTGGTGGAGTTTTTGGGTGAGAGAATGGGAGAGAGTGAGAGAGAGCCGAACACACACACACAGAGAGAGAGAGAGAGAGAGAGAGAGAGCCGAAAGGTAGAGAGAGAGTGAGTGTGGGATTTTGTTGTCCTACAACACATACACACCCTTTATATACTAGCATTCAAGCCAATTACACTCACACTCCCTCAAATAATAATCCTATCACTTGGGCCCCAAATTAAATAAACTCACAATTTTCCTCATCTATCCAATACTATAGCATTTTTAAAACCTTCAAACTATTTTCGTAAAATACGGGTCTCTACACTTTCCAACTTAATTCTTCATCCTCTTCATGTTTTTACCATAGTTTGTTACATATACGAGCCTAGCTATTATATATTGCCATATATGCAAGTTATGCAACACCACCGATACAAGTCTTCCAATCCAATGACTAGCTAATATATTCACACAATTTGCTCCTAGTCCCAGCGTACACGTTGCACGATAAATGCACATGCATCTAAGTAGGGCTGTTCATCGGGCGGGTTTGGTCGCTAGCCAAAATCCAGAATGAAATCGAGATTGAGCCATGGGGTTGGCAATGGAGATGAAGAGGGGCAGTTCCCAAAAAAAAAATGTAGAGAACATAAAGGGAAAAAACGTCTCATTTTGTTACATGTGGCATTTTCCATCCAATTCTAACGTAATGCAAACTGAAGTTGCATTTCCATTAGTTTGAGGGGGTTAAGTGCAAAAAATAAAAGTTTGAGGGGGTAAAGTGTCTCCAAGACATAGTTTAAGGGGGCTAACTATAATTTATCCTAAAAAAAATCTCATAAATTTGATTTCACATGGCCTTCCACGGGAAATCACCAAACCACACAAATCTGATTTTCACCTAAAAAAATTCCAACAGTCCTCAACCTCCTCCTTTCTCTGGACATCTCCGATTTCAAAACCCACTTGTTGTCAAAACTCATTTGCCCTTCTCCAATTTCTCTCTCTCTCTCTCTCTCTCTCTCTCTCTCGGACGCACGCCCCACACACACACACCAAACTGATTCCTTCTTCATCTTGTCTGATTGTGGGGTGACCAGTTTAATCTCTCTCTCTCTCTCTCTCTCTCTCTCTCTCTCTCTCTCTCTCTCTCTCTCTCTCTCTCTCTCTCTCTCTCCTTGTGGACTGTGATTATGGTGATTAGTTGGGGGTAGGGGAGGGGGGACGAGGATGGGTGTTTTGGTAAAAAACCAGTAGGATTAGCCCTCTATAAATATATGCCCACCTCAAACTAGGGACGAATCCAAAAATATATCCTAGTTGGGCACTTGTTAATCATAATAGCGAAAGTTCTTTTTTTAATCAACCATAGTGAGATCGTACAAAATTAAAACATGTATTACTAATTACAAAAGTTTATAATGCGTACGTAAAGTTAAATTAGATAAAAATGAGCACAAATCTCAGACAATTTTTTTTAAGTATGCTTTAATTCCTACAAATTTTAAAATGATTAAGCTAGTTTTGCTAATGCCTTTATTTTAAAATATTTCTTCCAGACGGTTAAAAATAAAGAAAATTAATAAAGAATAACTCCAAATAGACAAATAACTCGTAAAGTAATAAGTATAAATGCACCATATGATGAAATTCAAGCATAAAACTAATTCTTTATGTGTACTTTCGAGATATATACAAGTGGGTATGTTTATACATTAGCACACTTTCATAATTATGCTAACTTATACATAAATATTTTAATTTCCAGTGGAGGCACGCGTTCGACTGGGGGCACGTGCCCCCATGTAGATCCGTTCCTGCCTCAAACCCTATCCATAAATAATCCCTCTAAGCCAGATAAGAGGAGAGAAATATGGAGGGGGATGAGTTATGGAGGGGGAAGAAATGGTTGCCAAAGGAAGCCAAAACTATTGTAGACACCCCAATCCAAACCTCGGAGGGTCTTTGAACATTCTGATGATGAAATAAAGGAAACAATACCTTCAAGAGCTTCGATAAATGACTTCCTCTGCCTAAAAGCCCAAGCCAAAAGACCAAACCAAAAGCCCAACCAAATAAACCCAAAAGCCCAGAATTGGACTCTTAGTACCGCACGGCATAATGAATTTCATTAAACCGCATGAGGTTATGAGGTCAACCGCGCAGCATTTTGGATTAAATTCTGACTGGCTCAGTTAGTTGTCGGCCACGCCCACTTGAGCCACAGCTACAAGTTGGCTAAGCTGAAAAGCACTTCTGGCCCGCCTAGAAAATACCTCCACCATTTGAATTCAAAATCCTTGACTCTTGCCTATAAATACACCCCTCCACTCAAGGCAAAGGAGCCTTGAACCCTCTTTCCCTCTCATCATGCTTTCACACTCACTCCTCATATCCAAGTCTTGAGAAAGTTTGCTCTAAAAAACATTCTATGGGCTTCTTCTTTCCAAAAGTCCTCCATTTTTCTCCTCACCATTAAAGTGAGTCCTTTTACTCACTTTAAGGTCCCAACTACCCAACATACCCATCCACCACGCACATCCACACCTCTCTTTTCTCAACCGACCGTACCAACATCCATCCACCACCATCTGTCCTCATTCAAGCTCAATATCAAAGGTAAAAACCAAGTTTCCTGGGGTTAGGCTCAGTCCTAACCCTGAGGGAACTTTTCTGTAGTTAAGCTCACCTCATTTTGGTAAAATATTGGCTTAAAAGCTATTTTCAAAAGCAAAAACATTCACTATGTTGCGTACACCATACTGTGCAGCGTTTTGATGTGTCACACGGTGTAGTGTATCCAAACGTACGGTCTTTTTATCAGTTTTTGTTTATTTGTTAAACTGTCTGGATCATAGCCATCCTTCATCAAGCCTGTTCATATTGCTGAAATATTGTCATCAGTAGCCTCAGAATATGACCATATCTACAAGCCATGTCTTATTTCTTAAACGAAGTTATTTTGCTTATCTCGAACGGTTAAACATCTCAAAAGCTTGTTTTATGTACGTGGCTTAAGGAAAAATGGTACTATTCTGAAACGGATCAGTAGCTGGATATTCTTTGGTGTCTCTACGGAGTTACACACGGGATATCTAGAACACCGAGCGCTGCTTTGAGTATTGATAATAGTCTGACAACATAATAGGTAGACCGCACGGCATATCACAAGACCGTGCGCGGTTTTGTGATAAACCGTGTGACAATGGTTCTGATCTGGACAATCTGTTGTTTAGTTACCTTCACTTCATGATATCATACTCTTATCACCCCTGTACAGATGGCACCACGTGCACGCCAACGTGATATATTTTTCCATGTCTCTTCCCCGCTTATTTGTTTATTAAAGAGTTCAATTTTCCAAAAGATGTATGAAATTTTTTCCCTTTGAAAATGCCTAGTAGAGACCGGTTTTACCGGGCGAGTGGGGTGCTTTTTCAATAAAACCTTCCCCATTCGTAACGTGGCTCTCAAACTCAAAGTCTCAACGTTTTTAACTAGATCAAAAGCCTTTTCAAACAAGTTCTCGGTTTTTCGGATCATCCATCTCAAAAATCCGGGTGGCGACTCTCGAGCACGCGCCGGTCGGGGAGCCCATATTGGCGACTCTGCTGGGGACGTTATTAATCAAAACTTGGAAATTAATACATGAATGAACAATCTTTCAAAAATCTGTCAAAACAGTATGCTCCATGCTGCTGAAGAACAGAATGGTAACGTAACAGGATCTCACATCCGACCAATCTGAACTAGGACTTTTACTATTATTCTCTTATGTAGTTCTCTCCGAGGAATTGATTAATAAGAGTGAGCCAAGCTTGAAAGACGCTTTCAAAGGGGAACTTTCGGTATCTTTTGGAAAATGAAATTCTTTTATCTAGTACACTCTGCATTGCACAAGCCTCGCCAGTGTGTTTTGGCAATCTTGTCCGGTTCGCCAGTGACAAGCTCTCCTAGAATGCCTTGCAACCCTCGACGATGATGAGCCATCGTGCTATTTGACCATTGTCTTGCAATACACTTGACATGGGGAGTACATCTTGGATCTAGTCCGGGGAACCCTTTTGAGAACAAAACCAGCCTTCTGCACTTGTACATAACCATGGAACCTTTCCAACTAAGACAGAAACCCATGGTTAGGACTTATGTGATATATCCTATTTATGTGCTTTCATTTCTGTACATACATATCATTCATGCATCATTGCATTCTGCAGGCTAGAAGGTAGGGCTCCCTTAGGATTCGGTCAGTCTAGGAGACTTTAAATCTATGGAGTTTGAGATACCTCTGGTGTTTGTCGTGCTCGAACGGCTCCCTTGGTCCACAACTAACCTTGAGTGTGTGCGTATTTAGATTCCGATAATCATATTGCTCTGCCTCATATGGTCAAGGTAAGGAGATTGGTTCTGGTTTTGAAACATTAAGAATTTAACCTGCCTAACAACACTTACCCGGATTGTCGGAAATCTTCTGTGCAAACACCTTAAGTGAGGTCTGGATCACAGTAGGTCTTAGGCCTAGTTTCTAGAGGGCACGAGGAAGGGTAGGCTAAGTATCTGTGAGGAGTCATGAGTTTTCCCTCTTGCTTTGCTGCCAGTTTTGAAACATTGGTCGCCTACGAGAAGAAACTGTACCCAATTGGTTTTGCCCCCTCCAAAGACTGGTTCGCAAAGACACCCTGGAAGGCACTCAGTTGTTTGAGGTTCAGGTAGTACAGGAAGAACAACTGTCAACAGAAATGCCATAAGAACCGTTAGTAGAAATTCCACTTGAAAACCCCTTACCAATGGTTGACCAAGGAGATGGGGTAGAGGAGCTTAGGCAAAACATGGCCGCCTTAGATACTCAGTTTAAACAGTCCATTGCCAATGTCGATGCACAGCTGAAAGCTTCCAGCGTGTCCATGAAGAACGACATAATCATGGTGATGGAGGCCATGCAAGAAATTAGTGATAAGCTTCAAACCAAACCTCCACCACAACCCAAGCAGCCGAAAGAAGAAACGCCAGCTATGGATCCTAAGATGGCCGCTCTCGTTGCCAAGATCAGCATGCTAGAGGAATCCGTTCAAGAAACCAGGCGACTTGGGAAAGGGGAGGTCGACATGAACAAACTATGCTTATTCTCGAACGCCAAATTGCCAGAAAAGTTCAAAGGTGTGCACTTTGCGAAATTCGACGCCACCGGTGATCCAAAGGCACACCTTCAGGGGTATGTGGGATCCCTTACCATGCGAGGGATTGAAAAGGAAGCCATGGCACAACTATTCCATGAGTCTTTGTCCGGTCCAGCTTTGCAATGGTCCCTCACCCTCGAGCCATCTAAGAAAAGGACTTGGGAAGACATTGGGACGGCCTTCATAGTTCAATATAATTTCAATGTTGATCTAAAAATGACCACGAGAGAGCTAAAGAGTACTAAGATGGGCGAGAAAGAGAGCTTTGCCGATTTTGTGAAATGCTGGAGAGCCAAGGCCGCCCAAATGCAAAACAAACAGAATCTTAAGGAATAGTATGAATCATAACAAAGAACCTGCCAAGTTCCTTTGCCCCATACATGGTTCTTTCCCAGGCCGCGCCAAATTTTGAGACTTTTTATGACTCTAGATTGGCTGTGGAAGAAGCCTTCCGGGATGGTACTTTGGAAAAGAAGGAAACGGGATCGAAGTCCAAAAGAGCGTACTCTAGTAACAGCAATGTCCTCTTTGGGAATACCAATTAGGCCGGAACTTCTTCAGCCAAGCCCGTAGAAGTTAACTAGATCTCCGAAAAACCAAAATCCCAGAATCAAGCCTTTACCCAATTCAGCACCCCCAGATCTACTTTACTTAAGAAACTCGCAGAAGCTGGGGTACTGAAACCTCTCCTGCCACCACAAACTATTCCACCAAACCTAAACCAAAGTGTTTATTTTGAATTTCATCAGATGCCTGGCCATACCACTAACAACTACATTCGCCTTCGTCATGAGATCCAAAACCTCATCGACAATAAGGTGATTGAAACCCCTCCTCCAGATAAACCAAATACCGTCTCCAACTCCTTACCACAACATAATACCCCTTTCCGTATTAACCAAATCACCTGAGCCCCAGATAAAACCACCCAATATTTTGACCCAACCCTTTTCATTACCCCCGATACCGAACCTAAGCCGGCTGTGAAAATTCCTGAAGAAATTGCTCTTTGCTTCCTGGGGGAATGGGAAAACACATGGGGAGATCTCATTTCTGATGGGGAGGAATTCGAAGCAGCAAGCTTCCAGAGGGATGCTGAACCACCATTCGAGCCTACATGGGAAGTTGATTGGCAGAATGTTTATGCTGACCCCCTTGATGGGTTTCTCTATACATGATGTTCGAAGGGCAAAACGACGACTACCAGATCCCCAAGAAATTCCAGAGTGGGAATGGGATCCAACCCCGAGTGAGTATCAACTTTTAAACAAGGATGACCCACTGGACATGTTTTCTCTACCCGCAATGTTCGCTGAGGAGTACCAACGTGAGATGCCAGCCTATGGTTGGTTGGAACACCTATCCCCCTTTACCTAAGCTTTTACAACGAACCTCCAGAACCTGAGGAGGAAGTGGCTAGTAGTGAGGTTGAGGTTAACCCCATGGATTACATCGTGGAAGAAGCGGAATCAGAACCCTCGGTCACCTTCTTGAAAGACGTCGATGTCGCCATGATGAACTTATGGGAAGACGAACCAGGAGCCAAACCATGGGCCAACTCCGAAGTTATCAACATAAAAGTGGGAAATGAGGAATGGAATGTGAACAGGGCAATAATGGAAGCTGAACAATGGAAACCAAAAGATCTTTGGGAAGATTTTGGTTATCGCCGATTTAGCATCCAACCTTCAGGATACCTTCATCGGAACCAAGCGCAAGGCCCCGATCGACTTATAGAGTGAAGAATCAAAGTACCGCCAGATCGATCACTTGACTAGGAGTGGTCGTGTCTATCAACCTCCTAACCTCCAAATTAGAGAATCCTCTAACCCCGCAACTCCACCAGCCACAGAGCCTTCAAACCCTATCACTACCCCGACCAAAAACACTTTCCAACCTTTCGCCCCACTAGTCAAAGAACCTTCCCGTCTTGAGAAAAACCCTGAAGGGATGGTCAAGCAACAACTCGAGCAGACTCGAGCTAAAATGTCTGTTTGGGATGTGCTTGTTCATTCCACTCGACATCGAGAAGGACTCATCCAAGCCCTCTCCCACCTGAAAGTTCCCTCCGGTATAACCCCAGATGAGCTTGTGGCACTCATTAAAACCATACCCATCAAGCATGCTATAACCTTTATCGATCGAGATCTGCCTGCTGAAGGGACAGATCACAATAAGCCACTCCATCTCACTCTAAAATGCCATGGCAAATGGGTTCCTGTGATTTTAATTGACAATGGGTTAGCCATCAACGTTTGCCCACTCCGCGTTGCTTACTGCTTAGGGTACAAAAAGGACTTCTCTCCATCAGAAGTCAAGGTCCAAGCATATGACAACACTCGTCGCAATGTGGTTGGAACCCTCATGCTCCCTATGACTTTTGGATCCTATCAAACTGAAGTGCAATTTCATGTGGTAAGTATCCCCGCTTCTTTCAACTTGTTGATAGGAAGGCCCTAGCTGCATCGACCAGACATTATGGCCATACCCTCCACTCTTCACCAGAAAATCCGTTTAGGACTTGAGACCGGAATCCTCACCACCATTCACGGAGACTCTGGGATCCGCGCATCTACTGAAGACAATGCCCCACTTTTGGAAATCCAGCATGGGGAAGATGACATTGCTCTGGGAGGTTTCTCGTTGGATACTTCCAATGTTGTCTTCTCGGTCAGAATTGATGACGACTTTGTCCTTAGTAATGTAGCCATATAGATAATGAAGAAAATGTCCTACATGCCAAGTCTAGGACTGGGAAAGAACCTCCAAGGGCCTGTGAAGTTTGAGGCCCGCGGAACCCTCATTCACACTACCGGCCTTGGTTATTCACCCTCAAATGGCAATAAGACAAACAAAGGAGATAGACTGGAAGACTATTTTGTTAAATAAAAGGCAAAGCAGGTCTATCAAGGTCAACTAGAACCATTTTGGGATAAGGAAACTAATACTCTGCTACCAGGGTTTGAGATATTCACCAACGATGTTTGGCTAGAAAGTGAGGAAGAGTTTAAGGCTGAAAAGGTACCAAGGAAGCCAGTTGATTGGATTGAGGTCTTCAACATGGGGAGTCTAGCGATCCTGTTCAAGGAGGACAAGCTAATGGGTACAGTCATGGAAGCTGAAGTGTTGATGTTGGGATAGGAGGTCCCCGAAGACCCAACTTTGCTCATCATGGATGCCACAGGAGATTACAAGAATTGGACTTTCATACCAAGTGTAACATGCCAAGGGTCTAACGCTGAGTCCAAATCTGAGTCCGAGTCTTCTAAGTCTTCCGAGTTTGTTGAGTTAGAGTTGGTGCCTCTTGGCCCCACTCCTCATGGTCTGTACTTTGAATTTGAGTCTACCTGTGTGTATGGTGCCCCAAAGGCTTTTGCTAGCGATGAAATAAATGAATCTGATTCCGCTTACTTTCCTGACTTTAGAATAAATTGTGTCGACCCTGATGATGAAGAGATTGATTTCGATGGGGATGTCCCCAAAGAAATCCGATCCCTAATCGAAAGGGAAGAGGAAAGGCATCTCAACTTGTAAAAGAAGAAATTGTTTCAATAAATTTGAGGGACAGGGGGGGTTCCCAAATGGTTCAGATTGGTTCCATGTTGTCTGGCGAAGAGCATCAAGCTCTCACAAGTTTGTTGAAAGAATTCGAAGATGTTTTCGTGTGGTTACATGCGGACATGCCCGGAATCGATCCCGAAATTGTGGGGCATCAAATTCCCCTTTACCCTGATGCAAAACCCGTAAAGCAGAAACTGAGACGTATGAGACCTAATTGGGTGCTTAAGATAAAGGAAGAAGTCACTAAACAGATCAACGCATGGTTTCTAATGGTAACTGAATACCCTCAATGGGTCGCAAACATTGTACCCGTCCCTAAAAGGATGGTAGGATTAGGGTCTGTGTTGATTTCAGGGACCTCAACAAAGCAAGCTCGAAAGATGACTTCCCATTACCACACATTGATGTACTGGTTGACAACACTGCTGGACATGCTTTGCTTTCCTTCATGGATGACTTTTCGGGGTACAACCAGATCCTAATGGCCCCAGAAGATCGGGAGAAAACCATGTTTGTCACTAAATGGGGAACCTACTGCTATCGGGTAATGCCTTTCAGACTAAAGAACGCTGGATCCACCTAGCGGCGAGCTGCCATGACCTTGTTTCATGACATGATCCACAAGGAAGTGGAGGTCTACATTGATGACATGATTGTTAAGGCCAAGGAACGAGAAGGGCACCTACCTGCGCTCAGAAAGTTCTTTGAAAGAATCAAAAAGTACAAAATGCGCTTAACCCAGCTAAATGCACGTTTGGAGTCACAGCTGGAAAAATGCTCGAATTCATGATTACCACCCAGGGTATCGAGGTTGACTCGTCAAAAATCAAAGCAATTCTAGAGATTGAACCGCCACACTCCGAAAAGGATGTGAGGAGTTTTCTCGGCAAGGTACAGTTTATCAGTCGGTTCATTGTCAAACTAACTTCAACTTGCGAACCAATTTTTCGCCTGCTCAAGAAAAGTGTGCCATTCAAATGGGACAATAAGTGCAAGAAAGCTTTTGAAGCACTCCGAGCTTATTTACGAAGTCCGCCAGTGTTGACACCCCCCATGCCGGGAAAACCTTTGATCCTATACCTGTCAGTCACTCCATCATCTATGGGGTGTATGCTGGCACAGGAAGGAGACGATGGGGTTGAAAGGGCTGTCTACTATCTGAGTAAAAAGATGGTGGGATGTGAAGAGCGTTATACTCTGTTGGAAAAAACGTACTGGGCACTCGTCTGGGCTTCTAAAAGGTTAAGACATTACATGCTAGCCTACCCAGTGAGGCTGATTTCTCGAATGGATCCTCTCAAGTACTTGTTTGAGATTTCTCGAATGGATCCTCTCAAGTACTTGTTTGAGAAACCAGCTCTCATTGGGAGGATGGCACGATGGTTACTAATGCTAGTGGAATTCGAATTAAAGTATGTCACTAGGAAATCCGTAAAAGGAAGAGCTGTTGTTGAATTCCTGGCCGACTGCCCAGTCGAAAGAGAGGAGATGCTGAGTTTCAGTTTCCCGATGCAGACATAATGACACTAGTTGAAGATGTTTGGAAGTTATACTTCAATGGCACTGCGAATCAGAAAGGGTTTGGAATTGGCGTGTTGTTAATAGAACCCGACAGGTCTCACATCCCGCTCGCCTTCAAGCTAAATTTTGAGGTCACCAACAATCAAGCAGAATATGAGGCTTGCATTTTAGGTATGGAAGCAGCAATCAAAATTGGTATAGAGAAATTGGAAGTGGTGGGAGATTCCAACCTGGTAGTGTCACAGGCCAATGGCGATTGGAAAGTCAACGAAGAAAAGCTAAAGCCACACCATCAAGAGCTAGAGGATCTCATCCCCCATTTCAACAAGGTGACTTTCACTCATGCCTTGGCAACTTTGGCATCCATGGTCGAAATCCCTCTCGGTGTGTAAGGCCAATTGTAATCGAACAAAGGGAGACACAGGTATACCAGCATGTCATGGTTGTGGATGAGCCCGATGATGGTCACCCTTGGTATTATGACATTTGGAGATTTGTGGAAAGAGGAGAATACCACATTGAAGCAAGCAAGAATGACAAAATCGCCCTCCAGAGAGGATGGCAGCTCAATACATCATCTGCGGAGGAAATCTATATCGAAGGTCACCCTGCGGCATGCACAAGTTATGCATCCATGGCATAGAAGCAAGAAGGGTAATGGAGGAGATTCATGAAGGCATGTGCGGCCCTCACATGAATGGCATAATGCTTGCCAAGAAGATCCTCAAGCAGGGATATTTCTGGTCTACCATGGAGAAAGAATGTGTGGAATATGTGCGGCATTGCCACAAGTGCCAAATTCATGCCAACCTCACGCATGTCCCGCCATCTGAACTACATCAAATGACCTCACCATGGCCTTTTTCAGTATGGGGAATCGATGTCATTGGAAGGATTGTACCAGCAGCATCTAACAGTCACAAATTCATCTTGGTGGCCGTTGATTACTTCATGAAATGGGTAGAAGCTGCTTCTTACGCCACACTGACCGCAGTTCAAGTTGCGCACTTTATCAAGCAAAATGTCATCTACCGATACGGAGTCTCTCAGGCATTCGTATCTGACAATGGGGTTCATTTCAAGAGAAGAGCCAGGGAAGTTTTGGATGAGTTCTAGATTCAAGTACACAAGTCAACCACCTGTCAGCCACAGACCAACGGAGCCGTAGAAGCGGCTAATAAAACAATCAAGGCCATCCTGGAAAAGACCATTCAATTCGCAAGAGATTGGCATGAGCAGTTGCCATTAGCTTTATGGGGATATCGCACGTCCGTATGTACACCAACAGGGGTAACCCCTTACTCTTTGGTCTACGGTATGGAGGCTGTACTTCCCATTGAGTTGGAAGTTCCATCTCTTTGAACTATGGTTAAGTGTGAGGTCCAAGAGGCAGAATGGTTAAGCAATCGATTTGAAGAGCTCATGTTGCTTGATGAACGTCGGTTGAGGGCTCTCTATCATATTCAAGGGTATCAGAGAAGGATTGCTCGTGCATTCAACAAGAAAGTAAAGCCAAGGGACTTAGCAGAAGGTGATATGGTTTTAAAGGAAATCTGGGCACCAGTTTATGATCCGCATGGAAAGTTCAGACCAAAGTGGTCCGGGCCATACATTATCAAAACCATCCTATCCGGAGGAGCTACGCAGCTTATTGACTTGGACAGAAATGAATTTTCAACTTTGGTCAATCTGGATCAACTTAAGCGCTATTATCCCTGAGAGAGGCTCACTGGGCTGACAACCGCAAGGGTAGGCAGACCCAGGAAAAAGTTAGTGCAAAAACCTGTTAGGATGAAAACCCACAAGGGCATCCTAGGCAAAAAATTAAGGCATGCAATAAATGAGCTTGCTAGACCGAAAATCCGAAAGGGCGGTACTAGGCAAAATTTAGAGCACAAAAGGAATGTGTTAAAACCAGAGCGAACCCTAAGGTTACGTAGATAACCTTACTCTAAGGCCCGGTCACGATCAATCAAAATAAAAATCCAGGTTGCGAGAATTCAAAAGCACTGAATTAAAAAGAGGGAAGCCCTCCACAACTCATTTTATTACAATAACTGCTTCTAATACATAAGGCTGAGCATGATTTTCAAGAACAAAAAGCACAACATAATGAAAATAAGGTCCACAATTTATTCCATGGTCAGGGTAGTAGGATTGAGTCAGTTTCCCTGAGCTCCAGCCCTTGCGGCAATATCTTTCCTAAGCCACTTCCAGTAGCTCCCGCGAACTATCACAGACGGATAAGGGTGTGCATCAGTCACTTTAAGAGTTCTCCAGAACCGCTAATAGTTGCAAAGAATGGAATGGCGAAACAGGGGCAGAACAACATCGATCATAACCTCTGTAGGGACCTCCCGTCTAAGGCCGAGCTGGCACTGAATCTGGTATGGGATATAGAAAGTAAAAGCCTCCAAACCAGCAAGGAGGACCCACTAGGGGCCCATGAAGTGCACAGTCATAGGAGCGAGATCTAGCCACGAACGCCTCCACAAAATGGTCTCAACTCATAGACGCCTAAAGAAGTTGACCCACTCAGAAACTCGCCTGTTCGCGAACTCAAAACATCGGAGGGACAACAACCTAGCCTCATATGTAGAGACCCATAATTAGTTTTTCAAATTTTAAATGTTTAATATGTATTTGGATTATCAAAGTTGGGATAACAATGTAGATATGAGTTGGGTCAATGTGAGATGACTTGTAAGTTGTGGGAGTTGACGTAATACAATAGGAGTGAAAGGGTGTAAGTGTTATTTGTGCTATATAAGTCAAAAAAAAAAATGGGGCAGGAAACCATTTTTTTCACTTTCCCTTTTCTTTTTTTTCCTCTTCTCCGGCATCTCTCTCTCTCTCGGCTCTCACCTCTCACATTCTCTCTTCGATTTCATCGACCACGAGTGAGACTTTTGAAAAATCCCAAGTACTAAAGTTGTTCTACGCGACAAGAGCTTCCTATCCATCGAAGAAAATTCACGATTGGAGCACTTCGAAGTTTCCTCCATGTTCGGGCTTGCTTCTAACCCTCGAGGTAGGGATTTCCTACCTTCTTTACATGTCTAAGTGTTAGTTTGATGTACAAGAATCAAGTTTGATCATCTATTTTGAGTCTTGAATAAATCTTGTATGCTGAAAATTTCGTGGGTTCTGCTAATCTGTCTTTTTGGAGCCTTTCTGCTAGGAATTAATTTTTGGTGCTTTCATAACAGTTAAATTACGTTTCAATACAAAGATTTCGGTACCAAGATCATGAAAAACCGACAATCACACAATTAGTTATGAATTTTTGAATACCGGCTGTTTCCCTGGATACGCGAATCTGTGCGTGGCTGTCTTCTTTTAATTTTCTGGGTATGATGAACAACTTGGTGGCTTTGGGTCTTTTACAGGAGCTGCATATTTAAGTTAGGAAGGGATTGGCGTTGGAATCAAGTGATTCGGTTAAGTATACAATTTTTGGTGAATTTCTAAAGTAGGGTTAGTCGACTAGGGCGAAAATGGTTGCGAAACTGTTTTTCCTTTGATTGTTGGGTTAATCTCCTCTCGTTTTTGAACCTCGGATTTTTACTAAGTGTAGGGCTTGTAGTTGTGCAACTTCTGGCATTGGTTTCAATATTTTTGGGTTTAAGATAAAAGGGTTATGATTATTCAATCAATTTTACTTGTTTCCGTCTTGGAATTCATGTTGTTTAATTGGATATAGTCTAATGTGAATAATTAACTTCGCCAATTTGACATGTAGGGATTTCTCTCCTCCTTTATGCGTTTATGAGTTGGTTTGATGTGTTTAAGAATGTTTAAACGTCCGTATTTGTTGTTGAGAGAAATCTGTCGAAACTAGAAATCGTATGCTGAAAACCCAGGTCCTACCGGTAGGAGTTTTGGCTCTACCGGTAGAGGTGCTGTCCAGTAGTGTCTCTTGTGAAACTCTGGTCTCCTACCGGTAGGAGGTGTGTCCTACCGGTAGGGAATGAAAAATCTATTTTTTTTTTTTAAACTTCGGACGATCATAACTTAAACATCTGTACTCCGTTTGGGGCATATTATATATCGAAGTTGATGTATGGAAAACTATACTTTCTAATGGTGGTAGCCTTATAATTAAATTCTAAGCCTATAAGAAGTTATAGTAAAGTACGGTAGGTTGGTTGTGGGAATCCATACCGATTTTGGAGGTTATGTTGTATTTGAATATTACGGGTGATTTGGTACACTCCTAAGTGCTCGAGGTAGATACGTTATATGCACTGGGCATCCTTTGCCCTTAGAATCATTTGAGTGAGACACAAATGTGTGTTTAACTATTTGAATGGTCTACTGAGCCTTAGGGTAGTAGGCTATCATACTTGAAAAATGTTTGTCGACACCTAGTGAAAGTATGAGGTTGAGATGGTTGATTGTATATTAATGTTGAATTGGGAACACTTGAATGACAATGATTGATTCTATTTATGAATTGAAAATGTGAGTTACAACTATTAATTTCCTCTTGAACTATGAATCGGAAGGTGAAGTCGTTGTGCCTAGCAACTTGCATGAAGTTGAACTTGTGACCAATTAGTAAATACTTGGTAGCAGAGTAAATGGGTTGGTGACGAGATTAATGATGAGAATTGTGGGAAAAGTCTAATGAATTTGTTCAAATAAGTGGAACTATGACATGATAAGTATGAGTTTCTTGCACGACATTTGCACAACGATACAATTGAGAATGTGAATGATGCACGAACACTCAGGGCCCATCGACGGGTGGGTGCCTGGTAGGGGAAGCGGGTCCCATAACGCCCGGCAGGAGCTAACGCTCGTATTGAACTTTCAAGGCCTAACCTTCAAGGTGGGTGCTTGGCAGAGGAAGCGGGTCCCATAACGCCCAGCAGGAGCACTCACTCATGATACCGACTAGGCCCACCAACGGGCGTGGTGCTAGGGCAGGGGAAGCGGGTCCCATAACGCCCGGCAGGAGCATTCACTCATGAAAACATAAATGAGAGTTGGAGAATGAAAGATGATTTTGAATGAGGAGCAATTAATGTGGAACACCGATGACGTTATTGGTAACTACGAGGAAATTCAAAGGAGTTATGTTCATTCTCTACTAGAGTTGTTATATTTTGTTTACCTTAAAACATGGAGTTGTGGTGTATGAAAAGGATTTGGGATTTACGGGTGAGTTTCCTTATTGTCGAGGTGCGGTACTATTCGATATGTCATTGTTATTTCGTACTCTAACTATGCATAGTGTGTGTATTTTTGGTGAGTGGTGGGCTCGTTACTTGAGACAAGAAAAATGATGCTTCCATTAAAGAACTCAGATTAACCTTTAGGTCTCTGAAATGTGGAAATGAAAAAGCAAGGATTGATTTGGGTAATGCCGTAATGGTAAGCTGAGATTTTAAGAATATTTGTGTGTGTAGGTGAGAGTGTCAATGTTTGAGAAATGGAGTTAAATACTTCCCAGCATGAGTATAGTATTTTGAGTTTCACCTTTGATAAAACAAATATGCTTTTGAAAAAAAAAAAAAATGTCTTTCCTTGATGTCTGTCTTCACTTGTGCATATAATTTTAGGTATGGATATCTCTACGAGCTAGTGTAGCTCACCCTATCCTTTCAGGTACTCATCACGACACTTAGCTTGGATTGCATGGAGTGCACATTGAGACGTCTCTTGAGCGCTTCATTGGAACCTTTAAGGAGTGGTTTATCATCAAGTTTGATTCATGTCATGTACTTTACTTGCAATTGAAGGTTGTATCTTTTGATTAGATCATATGTAAAGCTATGTACAAACTCCTCTCCTTGATGATTATGAAACCCATTTAATTGTAAACGTTTGGGAGACTTTATGTTAAAAAAAAAAAAATTAGAGAGAAGAAGAAGCGACTTGATTTGCTGTTTGGATTTACACGACATTCAAGGGTAAATATAATTGAGAGAAAGACTTTGGTTTGTAGAAAATATATTATTATTTTAGTTAAAAATCGTGGGCGTGACATCATATGCCCAATCGCCAAGAGGAATGGTCAGCACATTCACCTTATCACAATGCTAGATCTACAAAAGAGAGAAAAATAAGTAAGAAACCATAGGAAGCCGAACCGAGCGTGAGGTAAACTGAGAACGTGAGAAATACTCGAAAAAAGATAGCTGAGTGGGAAGCCAACCTATAGGAGGAGAGGGCTACCCCCGAAAGTCTCAGTCTCTCCAGAATGAATTTTATCCAAACCTATCAATGTCTAAGCCAAAACCATCAAAATTACGTCCTTTCGAGCCTCAAGGCTAGCATGACCAATGGAGGGTACCAAAAGGTAGGCCGTAAGCAAGCACATGTAGAGGGCAGTCATGCACCGAGTTTGATAAGTTATGTCCGCAAGATCACCGGGGGGAGAAAACATCTCAATAAGTCGCATCACGTTGAGGCGACCATTGCTAACTAAGTAGCGGGCACACTATGCCAAATTTTGGCTTTACCGACGATAGTATTACTGGCATTAATTTAATGCCGTTAAAAGACACTTTTAGCGGCATTAATAAGACCGCCGGTAATAATTACCGTAAAACGGCGGTAATCCAAAGACTGCCGTTTTTACCAACGGTATTATTACCGGCGGTTCTTTACCGCCATTTTTAGTATTACCGGTGGTTTTCTAATGTCGCTTTTGTTTTTCCGACAGTTGTTTTTCCGGCGGTTTATTTCCGGCGGTTTTTGAACTATTACCGGCGGTTTTGAGTATTACCGGCGGTTTTGGGACTATTAACGGCAGTTTTCTCATGCTGCTGATGCTAAAATTTGGCGTAGTGGCATCACCGCTACTCAATCCAATGGCTGCGGATAAAACCTCGTGGATGCTCTCATGAACAGGAGGGATAATGACCTCCCCCGAGCTGTAGCCGACGAGATACGCACGGAACTCCTCCACAGTGGGACAAAGTTCTTGCTCACCAAAACGGAACACATGAACCTCGGGATCCCAAAGACTCACAGCTGCCCTCAAGAGCTCGGGGTGAAAACGGATGTTGCGAAGGTACCTCATGGAGTTGAGGCCATGAGCCCGGAAGTTGAGCCAATTGACGCCTTCCATTAAAACCAGCCATGGGCGGAGCGAACCGGTGAGCGAAAGGGCCATTGGGAGGAAGAGTGAGCTTTAGAAGAATGAGAGTTGAGTGGGATAGAAAGAATTTGAAGTGGAAAGCCTAAATTTATAGGAAGGATGGAGGAAGCAACTTCAACTTTCAAAAGGCCTTGGGTTTCAAAAGTGCAAATTTTCCATAAGTCTTGCATGGGAAAAGGCTTGGTCATAGCATGGAAGCACAATGTAGACATGCACTGGCTCAGAAATGCCATTACACAGGTCAAACTTCAACCATCGTGCAATCTGTCTTAAGAAACAAAAAAATGCAGACTGTCAGAAAGACAACCAAGCACGGCATAATGGAGCCACGTGCGGCACATCCAAACTAGAAGATCAGCACAGTATCTCACTGATATACTACGGAATCTTATGACACAATGCACGGCGTTTTATAAAGACCCGCGCGACATACTACGTCTGTATTTCTGCAGCTTTTGACAGCAGGAGCATGGAATGGGTTTGAGATATCTCGGGGCACCAACAACCACCAGAACACACTCTAACAAGTATTTAGGACTTCAGGGATGTTTCGTTTTGAGTCAACTCTTAAAGTTCGAGGTCAAAGTACAAAAAGTCAATAAAATCCCATTCTTAAGCCATGTCGAAATGTCAAATCACGTCTCGGATCGTTTCAAGTTGTTCCCTCGAGTCTCACAAGTCAAGTTGGTCAAAAGTAACTCGGATCAAGTTTCAGTTCAGGTCCCAAGTCAAAATTTAAAGTTGTCACCTTCCAAAGTCAATTTTTTTTTCTAGTTTTCTAGCATATTCCAAGCATAAGGTCAAACTTTTAGGTTACATATCAAGTTTCGAAATCTGTCATAGTCATATTCAAACCCGTGGTAAGGGCATTTATGTAAATTCTTGGGTAAAACATCAATTTTTCCAAGTTCGTTCAATTACTTCTTCAATTTCTACTTCTATGTCAATATATTAATCATTACAAACCACGCATTGGACTCATTTTTATGATCTATGGCTAGTGATACATTTTGGTGTCTTAGTTATCCCATTCCCGTTGAATAGCAGTAATAAACGAAATTGAATAAGACATTGAAAGTACGATTTCTATGCATAAAATCCTGGGCATTCATCAGTCGAAATACATAGCAGAATAAGGCTTGCAAGCATGATGCTCAAAATCCTATCTACCAAGGGTAAACAGGCACCCTACAAAAGGAAGCAAGCAGGCTCCATCAAAAGACAAAAAGCAAAAGAGGAAACTCAGTCCTCATCCTCATCTCTGTCCTCACCCTCCTCTTCGTACTCCTCAGAAACTTCCTCCTCCACCTCGGAGCTGATGACTTCTTGAGTACGAGTCACCCTGGGCATAGTGCTACCAAAGGTATCCTCCAGATCAATGTCTGTAGGCTCCTCGGTCTCGTCTGAAACAGTAATAGGCTCCTCTTCGGTGCTGCCAGAGTGTCGCTGTCTCTTTGACGGATGCTCCTCCCAAGAGCCAGCAGAAAAAGCCTGTTGCATAGGCATACGAATAGACTTCCTGCGTAGTCCTTGAGCAGCCTCTTCTCTAGCCTGCAAAAGCACGACATTCAGCATTTGCATCATAATCATGAGTAAGGGTAATGGTAAACAACTAAGATTTAAGGGCTTACCATCGTCCCTCCAGTGCGAGTCAGTACCGGTGGGGAGTGGCCCATGGCATATTGCCGCACAAGATCCTCCAAGCCCATCATGGCCACCGCCATCTCCTAGCGTACTCCAGAGTCACCTGCGTAATAAAAAGGATAATTAGAATGGGCAGTAATAATAGTACATTCACAAATGAAAGCATGTCATACCTGAGCAAGGAACTATAGAGGCTTGACTGTAGGACGTGGCACTTCCACCAGGCCAGGGACTCCTTGAGCGGTCACCATGTCCACCATCCAGGAGAGCGCAGGCAACCTAGCCCCGCTCTGACTCGCACCGTCACCACGGCCTCCACCACCTCTTGCCCAATCTCCTCTTCTTCCCCCTCTTCCTCTCCAACCACCTCGTGCCTACCGTTGCGTCTCCCAAGCAGCACGAATCCCAAAGCCCTGCATCAAGTACTGAGCCTGGTACTCCGCATAGTCAGCACCATCCTGGAACAATGGCTCTAGCTGAGGGTTCGATTGCGTGAACCGCTTAACCTCCTCCAGCGTATACTCACTTGTCGTCAGCACAAGAGAAGGGAGCGGTCCATGGACTAAGAAAGTGTCCAGCCTTAGCGACTGACGTGATACCCGGTCACCCAAGTACCACTGTCAACCATAAGGGGACTCTAAAAGCACCCTCCCTCTCGTTACCTCCCGGCTGTGGGCCACATATGGAACCTCAAAGCGATCACAGATACACCAGTATACCTACAATTAGAAGCATGCATCAGGAAATCGATCCGATTGAAATGTATTGAGAACATGAATTAGGAAATCAAAGGATGCATGGATACCTGGTCAGGACGTAGCTCGTCCAGGTACAGCCAGTAGGCGTTCAAGTCGCCTTTCCCTTTCTTCACCCCACGATATTCCTTCGACCAACGAAGGGCTCGTGGAAGTATCATGTCATTGGGGCACGACGTCGTGGGAGGGTACATATCTAAGAGTTAGCACAAGGCATACAAAGGATGATGAAAGGCTAACTAAAAGGAAAAGCAAAGTTTCAAGATATACCTCCCAGACTCGCCAATAGCCACCGAGGCTCTTCCCCGCTCCTCGGGAAAGAGACCCCATGAAGGCATAGCAAGCCCCAAAAGCCACACCGCCCCAATCAAAACGAGCAATCTCCCCAATATTCCTTAGGGCTGGCAGGAACGACAAGTGTACTCGGTTGCGTCTGTTGGGAAATAGAGATGCACCGAGCACGTACAACAGAAAGCACCAGGCCATCTGCTCCTCTTGAACCCTACCCACCGGAGGCTCCGTCCAAAAGTCTAAAAGCTGGGCATATGGCGCGTCTCCCTTCTCTGCCCTCAGTTTGTACCCCAAAAGACGCCTCTGAAGCTCGGGGTCTCTCCCCACCGCAGCGTCGTAAGGGATAGGGTCACCTCCGACCCTCAAACAATTGATCGCCGCAAAGTCCAATGGCGTCACAGTCATCTCACCGAAAGAGAAGTGGAATGAGTTTGTTGTGTCCCACAACCTTTCGACAAGTGCCCTCACTACCTGGCGATCATTACTCGCCCTCATCAGCACACTGACAAACTCCCTGAAGCTTGCCTCCCTCACCATCTCCCTCGAGGCCTCTGAGAGTCTCTCCCAAAACTGGGGCACATCGCCGGCACTGCCGTAGCACGAGATCCTTATCTCCTATTACAACAAGAGGAATGATGCCGTAAATGGGCGTGATATTCGAAAGCATGAAATTGAAAAGCATAGTACATTGTTTTGAGATATGAATGTTAAAGTGAACCTTGTCTCGGCACAAGGACGAGTGCTGCTGTGGGTCCCTCAGGACTAAAGCCTCATCATAAGCAGTCCTCTCAGGCCTATAGGCATCCAGCAGCGAAGGCACCACCACGTGCCGAAGTGGCACGTAAGACTCCTCGATAAAAGGCCGGTCCCGCCCAAAGACTGTGGTCGCCTCGCCCACCATGGTCCTCCGTGGAACCAAAACCTCCTCCTCCTCAACCTGTGGCCCCTCGGCCACCCCAGTCTTGAGCTCGACCCGTAATTTCCTCTCGTAGGACTCGAGCAAAACCTTAGCCAACCCAAGAAGTCCTCGCAATGTCGCCACCAAGTCTGCAAGGTACGCTGTCTCCAAAAAGTCCCCTACACCTATGGGCCGCGATAACCCTGCGTCCGCGCCACTGCCTACGAACATGGCCGGTGTCTCTTGCTCCTCTACCGACTCTTCCTCAACGACGGGGGCCTTCCCCAAATCGACCTGTGGTTCTCTCACAGGAGAGGCCTCCATCTCCTCTTCTGTTCTGTCCAAACCGCCACCATCTTTGGCTTTCGTGGCCCTTTCCTCCGAACCACTGACGGCTCCCTATTGGCCCGCAGCCATGCCCTCGTCTATTGGTGCCATTGCACCCAAACTCTTCACACCTTGACCATATTCGGTCAACCCTCCATTACCACCATCACCACCATTGCCGACCACCACGGCAACCGAGGCCGTGGGCCCCTCGGCCATAGCTGTCGAAATCGAGACCCCTATGGTTTCTGAGACATCCCCGATCACCGTATCCTTAGGGCTCGTCGTGCACACACATAGTTATTTGCATTTGTTTTTCGACACAGGATACTACAAGCACTCAATCTTCTCAAGAATTGCATTGTCCCCATTGTTTTTCGATTTTCATTTGTTTTTGTCTCCGTTTAAAGATCTTAGAGCAACGGATTGGGATGCCTATTCTTTAAGCATCACTCGCACCAAGCAATGGTGTCCGAGTTATGTTAAAAAAGGGATTACTATAGACACCCCAATCCGGACCTCGGAGGGTCTTTGAACATCCTGATGATGAAATAAAGGAAACAATATCTTCAAGAGCTTGGATAAAGGACTTCCTATGCCCAAAAGCCCAACCAAATAAACCCAAAAGCCCAGAACTTGACTCTTAGTACTGCACGACACATCTCTACACCGCACGACATAATGAATTTCATTAAACCGCACGAGGTTATGAGGTCAACCACGCGGAATTTTGGATAAAGTTCTGACTGGCTCAGCTAGCTGTCGGCCACGCCCACTTGAGCCACAACTACAAGTTGGCTAAGCTGAAAAAGAACTTCTGGCCAGCTCAGAAAATACCTTCACCATTTGAATTCAAAATCCTTGGTTTTTCCCTATAAATACACCCCTTCACTCAAGGGAAAAGGGCCTTGAACCCTCTTTCTCTCTCATCATGCTTTCACACTCACTTTCAAGTCTTGAGAAAGTTTACTCTAAAAAACATTCTATGGGCTTCTTCTTTCCAAAAGTCCTCTATTTTTCTCCTCACCATTAAAATGAGTCATTTTTACTCACTTTAAGGTCCCGACATACCCATCCACCACGCACATCCACACCTCTCTTTTCTCAACCGACCGTACCAACGTCCATCCACCATCATCCGTCCTCATCCAAGCTCAAGATCAAAGCTAAAAACCAAGTTTCCTTGGGTTAGGCTCAATCCTGACCCTGAGGAAACTTTTCTGTAGTTAAACTCACCTCCTTTTGATAAAAATATTGGCTTAAAAGCTATTTTCAAAAACAAAAACAGTCGCTGTGTTGCGTACACCATACTGTGTGGCGTTTTGATGTGTCGCACGGTGTAGCGTATCCAAACGCACTGTCTTTTATCAATTCTTGTTTATTTGTTAAACTGTCTAGATCATAGCCATCCTTCATTAGGTCTGTTCATATTGCTGAAATATTGCAATCAGTAGCCTCAGAATATGACCATATCTACAAGCCACGTCTTATTTCTTAAATGAAGTTATTTTGCTTATCTCGAACGGTTAAAGATCTCAAAAGCTTATTTTTTGTACGTGGCTTAAGGAAAAATGGTACTATTCTGAAACGGATCAGTGGTTGGATATTCTCTGGTGTCTCTAAGGAGTTACGCATGGGATATCTAGAACACCGAGCGCTGCTTTGAGTACTGATAACAGTCTGACAACAGAATAGGTAGACCGCACGGCATATCACAAGACCGTGCGCGGTTTTGTGATAAGCCATGTGATAATGGTTCTGATATGGATAGTCTGTTGTTTAGTTACCTTCATTTCATGATATCATGCTCTTATCACCCCTATACAGATGGCACCACGTACACGCCAACGTGATATATTTTTCCACGTCCCTTCCCCGCTTATTTGTTTATTAAAGAGTTCCATTTTCCAAAAGATGTATGAAATTTTTTCCCTTTGAAAACGTCTAATAGAGACCGGTTTTACCGGGCGAGTGAGGTGCTTTTTCAACAAAACCTTCCCCATTCATAATGTGGCTCCCGAACTCAAAGTCTCGACGTTTTTTGCTAGATCAAAAGCCTTTTCAAACGAGTTCTCGGTTTCTCGGATCATCCATCTCAAAAATCCGGGTGGCGACTCTCAAGCGCGCGCCAGTCGGAGAGCCCACAACTATCGAATTAGCTCCTTATCCAGGTGGATAAGTTATGGAGGGCAGCTATGGCAGCATCCAATCGGACTCTTACGTTAAAACTTTTGTGGTTTATTGATTTGTCTTGACGAGACAAATCGAAAAAGTAAATTTTTTCCTCAATTATTTTTTAAAATATCTAAGAAAAAACTCAAAAATCCAAAAACAATAAACCACAAAACCAGTCATAAATAATTTATAAAATAAAAACTAAGAGGAAGGGGAAAATTTCTCTGGCATTAAATTGTACAGTATTTTTCAAAAAACTATAGACTGACCTAATCATTTTCATGGAGTGTGGAGGATCCATATATTATATACCCTGTTTATGATTCTAATCCCATAGAGATTTAGTGGCCTAATTAATTGGAAGACTCGTCTTTGATCCTGAACCGACAGCATATGGAAATTTAAAATGGTTAGCATTAACCTTAATTTACAACGATCATGGATAGTGGGAAGTACATTAATTTGTTAATGGACCTTAATTTCAAGAACTTCCAGGTTCAAAAAGCCAACAAAAAAAAAAAAAAACTTTTCAACAAATTGAGTAAATAAGTAAATTAATCCCCACTCCGATGAAGTATTTCGTACGTTTTTTTTCCTACTGCCAGCATACATAATCTGCTCAACTTCCGGCGGTTGGATATTTACACGCACCATAACCTGCACTCAAACATCACAAACAAAAACTATTAATAAATCTGACATGTATCTTAAAGTTCCTATAATAAAAAAATGAGGAGTAATAAAATGGGGGGAGGGAAAAAGGCATATCAGGCTTTATTTAATAAAATGGGGGGAGGGAAAAAGGCATATCAGGCTTTATTTTAAACTTGGGGAAAGAAAGTGAAAATAATAATAAAAAATAGAGGAAAAATTAATAAGAAATCGGAGAGAAAATTAAATAGTCTTACTTTAGAAATCACTAGGATCTTAATAGCGTGCTACGCACGTTTGGTCATGTTCGTTGGTCTAAATTCAATTGGGATAAATAAAATATTCATCATAATCCAACCATCCAACTATTACAATGACTACTCCTAAGCATATTTAGATGCATCAATGGAGTACATGTTGAAGCATCAATCTTAAAATTAATGGACAAAGTTCTGCATGGAGATAAGACCAAGATAGTATTATTTTCTCTGCAGAGATGCAAAATTCAACGGAACAAAAAAAATAAACGAAACAAAAGCTTTTTTTATTTATTTATGAAAATGGAAGAAATCAGATGCAGTAGGGAGACCTTGCTAAGCACAATCCATGAACAGCAGCTAGTGTAGAAGAAAATGCTTAGGTAAAATAGAATAGTAAGAAATTCTATTGAAAATGTACATTGCTATAACCTCCAAAAAATATGTCTATCTATTTAAAATGCCAAATAAGCCGCCATCTGTAAACTTAAAGAAGACCAAAACGAAAGACAAATCGAATTAATGATGCAAATTGAATTGATACGAAAGACGCATAAGAACTAAGTTACCATTTACCTCTGAAAAAGTAAGGAAATCTAGACATCATTGCATTTCTGCCTGGAAACCTAAATACTTAACATTTAGTCAAACTTTATTTCGTACTTTGTCCTAGGTCGCCTCAGAATGGAAGTTCAACAACACTTACCAGATGTGAGGTACATATTTATCAAGCCTTCAGAACATGTTGGCCAATAATAACGAGCTCGATCTAGGTTTTCATTATGAATAATTACATCGAAGATTGATTTTGGTTCATAAGCAAATAGTACGTTGTATCCAGGATGAAGGTGGTGATCTCCCTAAAACTTTTCCCGTCCATCACAGAAGTGGCTATCCACGACAAACACTGGCCAAAGTTTGGGTGCATCTCTAAGCAGAACCCAGGGTTCAAATGCTTTTACCATAGCCTTCAAAGAATTGTTCATATGCAGGAGGCATAGACTACGCAACAAGCATTAAGTTAGTTTTACCGGAGAACTCCAAACAGGTGCACCATGATTGTGTCATTGGTTTAAAACATTTCAGCAAAAGAAATAGCAGAACAAAGAGATATAAACATCTGTCGAATCTTTTAACCCCAACGGAAAAGCCAAAAATAAATATAGGAAAAAAGGACTTTAAAATAACCGAAACCCTAGAATTTTTTCCTTGATATTAAAAATTTAAATCGACATGGAATCTAATGTTTCCCTAACCATCAAATTGATAAGAATATATATATAAGGCCACCCAAAGCGCTCTTTCACATTGACAGAAGCTCTTAAAAGGGGTTTTCAAACAACCACACCTCTGATAATTTTCCAAATAAGATTCCACAAATTACATACACAAGTGATTAAAAGTAATCTGTTAAATTAATATGGAATCAATTTATATACCTCTCTCTCTCTCTCTCTCTCTCTCTCTCTCTCTCAAGGTAAATTAACTACATAACCACAATTGATACCAGAATAACATTAATACACAAATTAAGAAATTAAGATGACAGAAATAAAAACTTTATATACGAACCCATCCCAAACAAAACAATATGCATGCATCAATCAATGGGTCATAAAACAACCCTTATATATGATTTCGTAACGATAAAGAGAAAAAGAAAAGGTTACCCCAAGAAATTTTAAAAAGAGACCTCTGTGCAATCGTTCAAAACAAGGTACCATTACTCTCTCTACTTCTCTTTATCGAAAGCGTATCGACAATTTCGTCACGGATCTCTCACCTCTCAATTAGGGTTTCAAAATGGCTGTTTCTCTCTCTAAGTTGGGCAAATGGAAGAAGATATACAGAACCACAATCGATACCAAAACAACATGAATGCACCAATTAATAAATTTAAAATGCAGAAATCGAAGTTTATATACGAACCCATCTTAAATTAAACAATATGGGTGCATCAATCAATGGGTCCTAAAACAAACCTTATATATATGATTTTGTAAAAATAAAAGAGAGAAAGGGAATAATCAAACCTCTATGCAACTGTTCAAAACGGGGAAGCATCACACTCTCTGCTTCTCTTTACCGAAACCAAATCGACAATTTCATAATTGATCTCGCACCTCTCGCTTAGGGTTTTGAAATAGTGTTCTTCTTTCTCTCAATTTCGCAGAGGGAAGGAAGAGGGGAAAAGGGGGGTTATAGGTTTTTGCGGCGCACCTCTCGTAAAATCATCTCCAGGAGACTCAATCAAAACTAAATCGGAACCCTCCCAACAAAACCCAATCGAAAATCAAGCCAAACCACCCAAACGACAATCAGAAAACTCAATCGGAAACCCAAACAGGTAGAGCTGTTCTGTTCTGAGATCGAAACACCCAAAAGATGACGCCGACACCAAATCGAAAAAACTAAATGATTTTGCTGCCGCTGCCGCTGTCGAGTTGTTCGTTTCCACCACCGTCGCGTTCGATTTTGCAGTTCTCGCCGTCGTTGACGATGAGAAGCCGTTGATGATGACAACCCAAACAAGGCAGAGCTGTAGCGGAGAGAGAGAGAGAGAGAGAGAGTTCTTCTGAAAGAGGGGAAAAAGGGGTAGAGAGAGAGAGGAGAGAGAAAAGTGAGATGGGGTCTCCTGTACGCCTGTTGCTATCAGGGAATGTAAAGACGAAAACAACCCTGGTCTTTTTTGGAATACCACCCAAAAAAGGACAAAAACAAACCATTTTTTTGGGACACAGATGGAATATTGGCAAAGTCCAAAAACCTCATAAAGTAATTTGAAAATGGCGTGAACAGATCCAAACAGTAGCACATTTTCCATTGTAAAGACGATTATGCCCCCACGTTCTAGGCACGAGGCTCCAAGATGGAAGGGCTCAATTGGAAAATCAGGGGAAAAATGGCTCGCCATGGAAGGGCTCAATTGGAAAATCAGGGGAAAAATGGCCCGCCAGGAAATTGAAATCTTCGCTCTATTACTCCGGAGGTTGATATAGTGAAAGAGAAATTTTTAAAACTTTTCCTTCCTTTCCATTTCTTTCCACAAGTTTCAACTACACCCTAAGTTGGGCCTTACTAATTAAGTTCACACAATATATAATTCAACTCATTCAGCTTATGATGTACTTTTAAAATTTCAAATTACTTAAAGATTGACTTGTATTAGGCTTGATTAGTTACATATATGAGCTGGAGGGTCGTGTGGAGGGTCTTGTACTAGCTGTGCGCCTAAGTGGTGCTGTGGTGATGGTCTATCCTCATGGACAGTAACTATGGCTCGAACTGGACATTTCACAGCGGATCGGGAGCCCCTATGGTCACGCCCAAGGGGGATTGTTACACCGGTCGCCCCCTCCTACCCTTTTTAATCATAAAAAAATTAAAATTCATTTGAGATCGATCTGTCATAGAAAAAAACTAATAAGTTTGCATTGTTTAATCTGGTTAAGTTTTCAAAAGCACTAGGCTTGTCTACAATCCACGTTGGGACTACAGAGTTGCAGTTGGAATATTCACAACCGTCAGATGGTGTTTTTAATGGTCGAGATTTAAAAAAAAAAAACTTTTCTTCTTCCTCAGAAAAGTTTTTTAAGTTTGGACCATGGAATGTTCACAACCGTCGGATGGTATTTTTAATGGTCGAGATTTAAAAAAAAAAAACTTTTTCTCTTTTCCGGAAAAGTTTTTTAAAGTTTGGACCATCGGATTCAAAGATAAACAGTTGTTATTGAACTGCAGAGACTCTCAACGATTAAACAACAAAGAACAGAATCCGTCTCCTTTTCAAAACTAAACTTACGACAACAATCTGTCGGACTCGTTTATCACCCTAATTTTATAACCAAGTATTAAACGGGCGAAAAGGAAAGTGGAGGATTCAATGAGAATACAACCTGGGTCGGAGAAGGTGACAACGCCGGTGCCGGAGAAGTCACAGTTGTAACTCTGGTAACCCTTAGCCTGGTAGTAAAAGTTCATGAGGTAGGCCGCGTGGGACCTGACTGTGTTCGGGTCGAAGCACGGCCCGCCTTCCCGAATGGGCCCGCAGTTAATTCCGTTGTTGCACACGTAGTCAATGTTGGACTGCAACGCCGCGTCGCTGGCCTCTGCTTTTGGCACGCACCACTGTTTTCCGGTCACCGGCACCGGCGCAGGCTTCACAACACCACCACCTGACTGTATGCAGTGATAAGTAATTATGACCAAAAGTTTTTAAAATATATTCAAAACAGACTATTTTCTGTATTATTTTTGTCGTTTCTAAATTAAAATTAAGATTGTTTAGTACTAGTATTTTTTTAATTTTTAAATTTTCTCGTCAAGATAAATTATTAATCCACAAAAATTTGATACAAAATTAGCAAAAGAGAAAAATATGAATTGAGTATTGAAAGAAATAGCCTAATAAAATAAAATTATGTCCAGCTTAGGGGCTCTTGTTGATTGATTTTGCAGATGATTGATGTTAAGTGATGCCGAGCAATAGATAAAAATGTGTCTGTAATATTTACCCTTTTGATATGATATGTTTTGGATATCATCTGATTTTTAATTGATATTTTTGCAAAAATGTGGGATCTATTTGACTAATATGTACATTATTGGTTATTATAGATCGCAAATACGATACCTAAACATAGTTAACAATAATTTTGTGTTGAAAATATTCAAAAAAAAAAATTTTGAACGGCATTCACAATCAAGGGCACATATAATGTAGGCCTGTGGGAGCACATTCCCCCACTAAATTCCCTTTATTTTTTGTTTCTGATTCCGTATTTTTTCTTACAAGTTTTTTATAAGTAATTCTCCTTTTAATCTTGTATATCATCTCGTTCTCAACCGTTTTTTCTTTCATGAGTATCAGTTAAAAGTTGGTAGTACTAAAATTTGTTATGTTTATGTTGGAAAAACATAAACCGGCCACGCAACTCAATGGTAGCCTAGCTCAACTCAATGCTATGTTTACCTGTCCACGCATAATGCCAATGTCATAAACCGGCGAGAAATCCGGCCTAAACAACCCGAAATTCCTCTCTGCATTCGAACCGGGTTTGAGATTCTCATTAAAAAGGGCAAAAATAAACGTCTCGAACCTATGACCCGGCATCAGGGGCGTCCCGACACCCGACCCGGCCTTCTTCAAAATATTTAAGTTATGCCACCGTGCATTATCCACGGTGGTCTGGGTCATGCCCGGATCACCCGCCGATGGCCACCCCACCTCTCCAACCGCAATCTCCACGTCCAAAAAACCCAATTTCCTCATGGACGTAAACACCGCGTCCAACAACAAGTCGTACATGTTGGTGTACACTTTCCCACCTGGCCCATCATGAATGCCATGGTTCCGGTGGAACAGGGTAAATCGGTCATTCTGGGGGGTCCACGAGAAATACGGGTACGGGTTTACCATGAATGGGGATTTGGATTGCCGATGGAAAAGTAGCATTGGGGCCAAGATGTTCTTGTCCCATCCGGTTCGAAACTGGGCCGAACTAGGCGGGTTGGATCTCTCTAAAATGATGAGGGAATGTGGGGTGGTGACCTTTATTTCCCCGACCCCAGCGCGTTTGAGCGCGTTGTGAATGGCTCTCATTGCGGGAACTAGGTTAGTGATCGTGTTTTGGTCGCCCCAATGGAGGACTTCGTTTCCCACTAAAATATGATTGATTTTTGTCTGCGGGTAGAAGGGTTTGATATTGGATGCGACCCAACGGCGAGCGGCCCTGCGGTTGGCGAGGGCGGCTATATCACCGTTGGGGACGGTGACAGAGAGTAAGATTCCGGTGTTGGCGAATCCTCGGATGATGTCTGGGTTCATGTCAAAGATCTTGACCCGGTCAATGATGGTTTTGTCTTTTATGAACTGGGCCACTTGGGCCGGAGGAGGGAGGTTATTGGCAATGGTTCCATAGTTGACTCCAATGGAAGTCACCGCGGTGAATTGGTGGAGGAGGAGGAAAATGAGGTATGGAGATAGCATCTCCATTGTGTTTGGGGTGGTTTGAGGAAGCCTAAGAGAACAAATTCCAAGGAAAATATATACTCCTATGTAACAACATCATGTGGCTAAATTTAGCACATGCCCAATGGATGGACTAGGGGAAGTGAGAGAGAGATTAGCTTGGTTTTGGATGTAAATTTGCTAAAGTTGGCGCCGAGGGGTTAAAATTTCAGCATATTGTCAAACGGTTAAAGGAACATGTTGTACGTGGTTGAAAACCAACCATATTTAACGGTCAGAGGAACAAGTTACTGGCTTCGTTGAATGCAACCAAAACATTGAACAGCAAGATAGGTTAATCTCTAGAAAGAGAGATGAAGGGTTGTTAGGTTTGGATCAAAATGGAATCACCGAATCCGGACCGGAGTATTAGACTTGTGCTGATGTGATAGAGCGAGCCTGAAAAAAAAAGAACCAATATAGTTTAATCATTTGGCCAATTGTTAGGGTGTGTTTGGTAACCTTTTTAATTTTTTATTTTTAAGAAACTAGAAGTAGAAATAGGTTTTTGTTTTCGTAAAAACAAAAACAAGAAACATGTTTGATAATATTTGTGTTTTTCAAAAAATAAAAATGGGAAAAACACCTGTTTGTAGTTTCCACAGTTTACAAAAATTCTAAAAAAAATTATGAAAAAAAGAGAGTATAAACTTGTTACCAAACAAGTTTTCTTCATTAGTTTTCAAAAAAAATAAAAACAAAAACCAAAAACTGAAAATAAAAAGGTTAGCAAACATTCCCTTATCCTTCCTTCCATTCATATATGTTGTAGGCGACTTTTTTAAAGACTTGTATCATTTGATGATTAACATGAGAATCACTTTAAACATGTGAAACGCATGTCTAAACCAATGACTGAAGTTTTGTGAGTATACTGAAGCTGACTACCATAAAGACAAAAGATTTCATTCTAAAGGGATTTTATCTGAAACTATTACCTGTCCAAGGTCCAATACTGTAATTGTTTCAATAATTTTCCCCCCACTTTGTTCGTGTCAACAAAGAATTTGAAGTGCCTCAACTTTTTTTTAGGACAAATATTAAGTTAAATACCTATAATTACAAGCACCTCTTTTGCACTATTTTGAAAACCTAAAGATTCAATTGTATGGTAATGTAAAATACAGGATTTTCCAATCTCTTTGGCCCTTTAGTTCTCGACCTAACAGAGGATGCAGTCAATTCCTTCCATTAGTTAGCACGGGTCCGTGATCCTTCCCAGTTCCCTCTCCTGTCTGGGAAGTCTTGTCTTCCTTCCCTTGGAGCTATTTTGTTCCAAGATAGAAACAGTCCGCATTGAGAACGTAAGTGCCGATTTTTTTTTCCCATTTTATCTTCATTGTGTGACCGATCATGGCACGTATCCTGTGTTCTGGTCCATTCCATTCTGGGAATCTAACCTCATTCAATTTGGTTCAATAGATTAGGCACTTGATGCAGAACAGTCTCTTTACATTCACAAGGAAAAGAGTCATAGCATAATGACACAAAAAACACTTCCCGTAGTGTCGGCAAAACACACATACAAAAGCATTTTGGCTCGCAGTTTTAATCAATTACACTCGAATGTAAAAATCAATCTGCCAGTAGAGGAATTGCTGGTAAGCAACCCACGCGGGCATGCTCATTTTTCTGGCTCAAGCAGCAATTAACTCCTTTGAGGTGGAGATGAAACGGAGATAGAGCGGAACTGAAGTGCTGCACATTCTGTAACATTGCAACATAACAGCAAAACGTTTCTATCAGATGATTTTAAGTTGTTATTAAACAAGAAAGAAAGAAAAATCCTTCTAAAATTCCATGCTGCTTGGCACATAATTTCCAGGTGTACTAAATATCACACTCACACACCATAGCTATAGATCAAGAAGCGATTAGTTAATGGTGCGATGTTAGCAGCAACAATCAAGGGAATGATCAAATAGGCAAAAAGTAAGGAAAAGAAGAATAAAGAGACGAAGTGCGATAATGAAATTAAAAGGAATGAGACACATTGCACAGCATAAGTACACTAACACTACAGCTTTATTAATGAAGTGGGAAAATAACGTAATCGTCAAAGCAATTGTTTCTCTGCTGGAAAGAATGAACCTTGAGAAAAGGTCGAACATGAAACAAAAGAATGAAATTCCCTACACAATGAAAGGAAAGAAGAAGAAAAAACGTATAAACTCCCCACGAGATGGAAAAAGAAAAATGTTTCCACCGTGAGTATCAGCTTCCGCCCGCTATGTGAGCCTCTCTTTTCGGTTTGCACTTATTGCAAAAATTAGAAAAAGAAAACAAAAATCAATTATTTTTGGACAGGACCTGTACATCTCAAAGAGCCCTGTTTGAAGAGTACCTACGCCTCTCAAGCTTCAGCCTCCTGTTATTTTCCCTGTTTATAGGCTTCAGCACTCGCTCTACCTCAATTTCGGATTGAAGCAGAGATTGCAGCCTCTTTAAGTGTCCGCTACACTGCTTATGTGCGGACGGAAGGTTGCTTATCTTTTCATCTGGATAAAACTGTCTCTGGTACGGAGGTGCCACTTTGCTTCCAAATAAGCAAGAGACCTCCACGGGGGAAGAGGCATTGAGTTCTGCTTGAGAGAAAATGAGGCAGCTTCAACATTTACTTGGAGGAACTGTTTCAGCTTTGTTAAGGTGCCCACATAAACGACAGGAAGGGAGTTGAGTATTTTGTCGTAGAAATTAACAGCTCTAGCTATTTCAAAGTGGCTGCGAAAGTCGAGCGCTCGGAGCTTCCAGAAACATTGTGATTGATCACGTCAATGTACTCATGGTCCCCTGCTTAAGCAGAGAAGTATGAGAACATTAACCTGTAAGCCAACGTCGTATTAAGTGACTTAAAAAAGTAAAAGCACATTGTGTAATGAGGAAACTCGCAATACAGCATTTGCTTTGGGCAGCTGCCCGAATTATACAACCACAATATAACAGTTGGCTTGTTGCCAAATATTACTGTAGTTTAGGAAGATAAAACAAGACAATCATACACCAAAAGGTTAGCCTTCAAAAGCAGCAGGTAATAAAGGTGAGCAGCCCTTATAGCAGTAGTAAAGAGCCTACTTATAGCCTTATTTTTTCTTTACAAGCCACACTATGGGCAGCACTCCACCAAAACAGCTAATCAGATGCAATCGCAGAAAACAGAAAACCAAAAGCACCCTACACCACTATGGTTCTCCCCAGTTGTCAAGATGCCAACATAAATATTAAGGAAAAGAAGGGGGGGTGGGGAGGCTTTTTTTTAAAAGATGCAAACAGTTGCTTTATCATGCCATAAAATTGGAAGCTCTTCTAGAAGAAATGAAGATAAAAAAATTATGTGAGAAAGTGTTCAAAGATGGAAACATGTTTCTTTGCTACATGCACCAATTTTGATACTAGACTGATATGGAGTCTTCTAGTACTATGTTTTCACTGTCTAAGAAATTATCACCTAATTAGATGCAATTTTTTAATGTATTTCTCTCGGTGAAGGGTTAATTTGGAAATCTTAGAAAAGCTTGCTGAAGAAAATATAAGAACGTAATCTGATTGAATTCAGGTGTACCTCCAGGGACTTTCCCACCACCCTGCCACTTAGATGAACAAACAGCAGCATCATAACCAGAAATCCTCAGAAGCTTCACCAGAGAAAACCTGATGCAGCTTGCATTACATGGACCAGACATGACGAGGTGCAGATCCGTGTCCTTGATAGACCGCAAGAGAGAATTGACCACCGATAGCAAGTCGCTCTCATACTGATCTGCAGACAGCTTGTAATACTGCAAAAAATCAAATTATCACCTATTGTGAGCACCATGAGGAGAAAATATAACGAGTTTCTCTTCAAATAAGGGCAAAAACTTCACTGGTGAAGACAATGTAACGTGCAACTTCAGTAAACAAAAGGGAGATATTGATGAATTACCAACGCAGAATGTTAAACTCCACATCTAATTATTACCAAAACAGAACAAAGAAAAATAACTTAATCTGTAAGCAGACATAGAAGTATGACATCATTACTCTGTTTCTATCACCAACTATACCCATTTGGTAAAATGTAGGCCATTTGGACAAATGACGCTTGCTTTGGCAAACTAGAAAAAAGAAGGCTTTATCAAAGTCAAATACGTAGAATACACTCTTCTTCATCCACCATTGTAAATTAACTCACAGACTCAAGAATCTTTGCAAACATATCTCTTATCTCTCTTTCGAATATAATCTTGCAGATTTGTTTTATTCTATTTCCAGAATAGCATTGTCCAGAGTTGATATAATCCTGCAAGCCAAAAGATTTACAAAGTTGCATATGGAGGCATCATACCTCCACCCCAATTTCTTCAGTGAATTTGGTTATTCTTTAAACAGGTTGAAACTTGAAACATCAAACAAATGAACAACCCTGCAAAAGAAAGTGGCAAAAGCATTCTCATCCCTATGGTTCGACCGTTCAAGGAAATAACTTTGCAATGTAAATCAAATTCCAATGTAGGAAGTGTCCATATCAGGTTTATTTTGTTTAGCAATTATCCATAGCCAGATTTCAGAACCTTGGAACCTTAGAGTCCCGAATTAGTAGATAACCAAGTTGTTCAGTTGTAGAGATAGCATAAAGCGTGGCCAGATAAACAAAGGTGTAAGCTTTCCCTCCTTATGCCCATAGAAGGAGGGTTCTCCCCGTTGTAAAAACCAAGTAAGCAAGCAAGCCAGTGTTTTCCAATAATATGTCTTGTGTCTTGTGTTCTCTCTCTTTGATCCTAACCTACTTTGTGTTTGTACCCATTTCGTGTCTGTCCAATTTGGCATCAGAGCTAGATGTTGTTCATTCTAGCTTAAACCCCTTCTGGGAACTTCTTTTCCAAAACTACTTCAAATCTTTTCTAAAGAAAAATTGAAGTGTATATGCTCTGTGGTTGCCTTTTAAAGGATCCTCCACATCAGAAATTTCATTAACTATTTTGGTTAAAGAATTTTGTATCAGTGGATTAAAAGTACCTTGAGACTTTGGCTTTTGAGCGGTGTGTCTCAGTTTATCTACCTTAGTATACGAATTTATTAATCAAAAATTGGTTAAAAGATTTCACATTGAAAAGGAAAAAGATTTGTTGTATGAGGAAACGAAGAACCCAGATTTTTACCTAAAAATGAATTATTTGTTTTCTACTCAATCCTCTGCCACCTCATCTCTTGTTCCTTCACGGTCTTCCACCAGTAGAAATTCCTCCACCTCTTCTTCTAATCTTGAGTACTTGTATGAATTTGAATATCTCCCTAATGATAGTAAGGTTCCCCTTACTGATCTCCCTTTCCTAAATCCCTATAATGCTTTTATTATACCGCAAACTCTATAAAAAAGACCGTCACCCAATTCTCTACAAAAAGACCAACTTCTGTAAAAGAGTATGTTCAAGTCTCCAAGTTTGATCAATGTTTCATAGCAGCTACAGAAGCTGAACAACTTTTACCCTTGGAAATCCCAATTGATTTGCCTCGCCTTTGGCAACAACAAGGATTTACTCATCTTCACTTTGGAGCAATCATACTGGCTGTCACTTTCCATGGCAGAAAAGGTTTACCTGTTATTTTCAGACTTGCTCTAGTAGACACCAGGTTTATATAGTATCAGCACACATGTATTGCTACAGTTCAGACCACATTAAACGCTGGAACTGTGGTTTACCTTTTACTCCAATTTCAACATGTCACTAGCAGATCCAGGATCATCTGCTAACAGCTCTGAAGGTGCAAGTTCAAATTGGTGGTGCCTCCCAAATTTCTACAACATATACAGCAACCCTTCACTACCAAATGGCATATCGCCTTCAAAACCATGCCCTAGACATGTCATTACCTTCCTCCACAAATGAAGCCCTTTTTCTAACTATCAACGCACCTCACCAAGCTTCCTGTGTCCATGTTCCACGTCAGATTTCCCGTCCTGAGCTTCTCAAGCTTCTCCCAGAGTCTTGGGTTACAGCTTATGAGAAAAACCAACAAAAGTCCATACCAGTTCAATCCTCAAATCTAACTTTCATTCCAAAACCTGATGGTACAGTGGAGATTTCATTTCCAAAAGAAGTCTCTGCCTCATCCTCCACCCATCCTGTCATTTTTCCCTCAAGAATTGACATGTTTGTAGATGGTTCTAAACCTGGCCCTTCAATTAAATATTTTCAACCCAATGTCCTTCCAGTCTTATATTTCAAAAATCCAAAAACAGGTCAATTATTATTTTGATGCCTGTGACTGTGATGAGTGTCTAAAAGACAGTCTTCTAGAAGATGATGAAGACTTTGAAGATCCATGTCCACTATGTTCTCCTTTACCTCCCACTCCTTGTAAATCTCCACCTTCTCCTCAACCTCCATCTGATGATGGTTCTTCGAGTCAACCCAATGGGTGTTTCATGTTCACCGCATCCTCTACTTGGACTGAAACAGATTTTCCTCTTTGGATTTTCATAATTCTCAAGAAAGAACGACCTACCGTCATAAAATTCTAGACTCCACTACCATTCTCCTTGATGGTAGCACCAAAGCAGTGTCAGCAACGGAAGCAACAATAATTTGGCAGTCAGCAAATTCTCTGGCTCAAAACAAAATTCTCTAGAGAATTGTTAACTCTTAGCAAAATTTGGAAAATGCAGTTTATAAGAAGTTATCTTCTTTGGAACTTCTTATCAGAGATTATTTGTAGCAGAAGATCCAAAATGTTTACCAAGAACTTCTCCAGATGGCATATGCCAACCGAGCATTTTCAACAGTTTTTTACCAAAAAGATGTTGAAATAAACATCTAAATAATCAGCTTCATTCACTTCAAGTTCAGCAGTATTCTCAGCAAAAAAAACCCATTTAACATGTTCCCCTCTTCCTCTCAAGAATGTTTTTCTGGATATCCTCAAATGTCTCAGCTATTACCGATAAACCCTACCTTAGGATTTGGTCAGTTCAATATCTTTGGTAGCTTATCAGCTTTTCTTCCACCACCAAAAAGACCATCTCCACCAAAACTTCCATTCCTAAAGCCCCAGATAAAACCTATCCGACCTCCAACAATTTCGTCTCCACCATCTACACCTACCTCTACTCCAACTACCTCCACTCCTTCTAAACCATCTAATCAAAATTCAAAATCACCCCAATTAATGGTTCAGTCAACTTCTAGCCCTTCCAAAAATCCAATCTCGACTCTCCTACATACTTTAGCCACTATACCAGAAACCCCATCTCCTGAACCAACCATTGAGTTTGATTCGGATACTGAATCCATTGACTCTATGCCAATTCCTCATGTTTTCATGATGAACCCAGAAAATTCTCCAGAGGAACATGTTGAAATCCTATTATTTAAGGTCCTAAATTTGATACACCTCCAGAAATTCCAACCTTTGATTCCTTCTCACATTCCATTATCCATACCCAAGGTTTCTCCTTTGATAACATTCCCCCATTCAAATGGTTGGATAAACTTTATGAGATCCATGCTTGGTGCACTGCTGCTATGCTCTCTCCAAATGCTACACTGAATATTGTCATTACTAAGTGTATAGCAAAATTCCTTGGTCGTCTTCGTCAATGATAAATGGCTCTTGGTGAATAACGACAGCTGCAGCTTAAACAACTGCTAACCTCTGATCAATTCATCTCAGTCTGCATACTGAGTTTCTTGGATACCATAATAACACAAAGGAGTTTGTTCGAGAGGAATATCTCAGCATAAAGTGCTGTTCATTCAAAAGAAAAGATCTGGAGATTCATTATGATCGTATGTCTCAAAGATTTTATCTTCTCAATGGCATGGATGATGTCAACCTCAAGCAAGCTTTTTTCAATTCCTTCCTGAACCATTGGGAAATGAGACAAGGTTACTTCAAACAAAAGGATTGACGCTGAATGCAACATCTCTTGGCGGTATTTACTAGCACTCCTTGATTGCATTAGAAAAACTGTACAATCACCAGAAATTCCTCATAACTCTAGAAGAACAGAGAAAACTTCTTAGCAAAGCATGTGACCGGCAAGACCTATCTATAAAGTGTAAAGACAAGAAGTGCACTTGCCGTCCTTCATACCAGAAGTCCAAACATTTTCCGAAATGGAAGTTCCAATCTCCTGGCAAGTTTTCAAAGTTTTCAAAATCTGGTAAGTTCTCACGCTAGAAAAAATGAAAATTTTTCAACAAGAAAAAGGTCAGAGGGCAAAGAAAGTCTGATCTCTGCTACATATGCAGAAAGAAAGGGCACTATGCCAAACAGTGTCCAAATAAAGCAGCAAGGGACAAAATGGTGAGCTATTTGGCTCTCATTGATGATGATCTTGAAGATGCCGATGTTGAATCACTATTTTCCATTGATGATGAAGCAACAGCTGAAGCAGTCCTTACATTTACCTTCGATGACTCTTCATCAGAATCAAATAATTCTTCTGATGATTATGATTCATTCCCCTATGAAATCCAACATTTGAGTTCTCAAACATCATCGTGGCTTAACCCTTAGCCAAGGTCAAAATCTTACTTGGAAAGTATGAGAAACCAATACCAGTTATCGCTTTTTTGAAATTAGTGCAGCAGCTTCCATTCTCAACCCAGCAATCCTCCCCAGATCCTACTGGCGATCGTGTTTCAGACCATTTACAGCAGCCAATGGAGAAACTTTTGGCATCACTCTGACCAGTAATCCTATTATTATCCAACTTTTCCCTCGATACACCATAAAACACCAAGTCTATGGTTTTGATCTCCCAAGAAAAGATTTTTTGTTAGGCTTTGATATTCTTCAAAATCTCAGCAAAGTCTCATGGCTCAAAAAATGCTTGAAATACAAAAACTACCTGTTACCCTGGACCACCCAACCAAATCTCTTTGCCATAGAAAATTTCTCCTCCATCAAAGAAGCCATAATCCTAACTTCTTGTGCTGAATCCCATTCTCAGTTTCTCACCAAATGCTCCAACCAACTCTTGAAAAACCCAGATTTCTTCATTTCTCTTCTCTTTAAGAAAAATGAAGACATTAACCCCACCAAAGCTACCCATCATAGAATGAACCCAGAATACTACAGCTTGCCCTCCAAAAGCTCCAACAACTTCAGTCAGAAGATTTGATTGAGCCCACAACCTCTTAGTGAGCGTGTGAAACATTTTATGTAAATAAAAGGACAGAGCAGATAAGAGGAAAGTTTCGCTTGGTTATCAATTATCATCCCCTAAATAAATTTTTGTAAGATAACAAATTTCCTCTTCCTCGAAGAAGTATTCTTTTTGCAAACTTGCCTAAAGCTCAAATTTTCTCAAAATTTGACTTGAAAGCAGGTTTCTGGCAGCTGGGCATCCATCCAAATGATCATCCCAAAACTGATTTTTGCATTCCAGATCATCACTTTAGTGGTCAGTCATGCCTTTTGGATTAAAAACATCCATCATTGTTTCAAAAGGCCATGATTCGAATATTTTCCCCCATTCTATCCTCAGCACTAGTCTACATTGATGATATTCTACTCTTTTCTCCAGATATTGAGTCTCATGCTTACTACAAACTTTCCATTCCCTAGTCCAAACTCATTGTATCATGCTCTCAGAGGAAAAAAATGCTTCTTGCTCAACCAGAACTTGATTTTTTAGGGATGCATATCTCTAAAGGTCAATATGCCCTCCAACCTCATATAGCCTTTCAATTTGACTAATTTCCAGATGAAAATCTCACAGTCAAACAAGTTCAACAGTTACTTGGAATTGTTAACTATATGGCTGATTTCATTCCCAACCTTGCCCAATACCGTACTCCTCTTTCAGTCCTACTAAAGAAAACCCCTCCTCTTTGGTCAGTCCATTGTAACAAAGCTGTAAGAGACCTCAAAGCCATAGCCAAAACTCTTCCTCCATTAACCATACCTTCATATGGGAAAAGAGTTCTTCAGACAGATGCCTCTGATCTATATTGGGGAGCAATTCTTTTGGAAGAAAATTCAGAACAAAAGCGCAAAATTTGTGAATACAAAAGTGGTGCATTCTCTCCAGCAGAACTTCATTACCACTCTACTTACAAAGAAATTCTGGCAATTAAAATAAGCATTGAGAAGTTTGAATTTCATCTAATCGATCATTTTCTAATTGAGACTGATATAATGAGTTTCCCCAGCATACTCAAGTTCAAATAGAAGCACCTTCTAAAGGCACAGTTGCTCAGATGGGCAAATTGGTTTGTACTGCTGTGTAGCTTTTAGTTAGTCAATAAAGTTAGCTGTCCATATATGTATGTGTAAGACGTAATAGATTCTGCCAGAAATGTTTGTACCAATAATTGGTGTATTGGTCCCATGTAAATAGTAAAGTAGTATAATTGGTGCATGATGATGTAAGCTGTGAACAGTAAAGTAGTATTATTGGTGAAGCTTCAGATGTGAACGATAAAAGAAGAATAACCACTATTCTTCTACATCCAACGACCATTAACTAGATCCCTACTTCTGCAACCACGCTGAAATTAATCAAAGTGACAAGGTTTAGAAAGACTCACAAAAATTACCATGTTAAACTTAGTTCCAATTCTGGATTTTCTCTACAAAGCTACACAAAATGAGACATGACCACTCAAGTTCCCATATAACACAGACTTCTTAGCGAAGATTATACATGACTGAAAATATTTCCCTTTTTCCCTCTTTAGCCCTGTAACTTGTATTGCAGGGAGTTCATTTCAGTTAGACAACTGGTTTCCGGCAGATAGTACATTTCCAAATCATTTTCCACATCACAATAAAGAGAACTATAAGCAGTTTTCAAATGGCGAAACCATACAGGCCTATATATTTCTCTCCAAGGTAAACCGATAAATTTATCTCCAAAGAAACCCATAAAAGCAGGGGTTTTGAATCAAAATAATGTAAAAATATTAACTATTTATAAAATTTGCAATTTTCAAACTAAATATCAAATAAGCAAATCGCATTCTGAACATGAGATTTTACGTCTTGCCTTCTAAGAAGGCGAGTTCTTCAAGTACACGTGGACATTTGTGCATCCGATGTGCTCATAATGCGATTATGGTCAACAACAAATGTGCAAGTTGAAAACGCAATTTTGAGCAGAATTCAGAAATTGCATATTCAAAACACGAGCCTAGATTTATAACAATTCTCCCCAGTAACAAAAATTTTACATGCATGGGAAAAAACTCCTTTTTTCTTTTCTTTTTCTTATTCGATATCAATATGAATACAGAAAAAATATATATGAACATAATTACAATCACAATTGTTTTGGGAATATTAGTTTTTTTTATTCCTCACCTTGGTTTTATATTTATGCTAAGAATCTTATAAATATTTACAAAACACGAACTTCAAATGGTTAAACTTATCCAAGTAAAAAGAAAAATAAAATATAGACTAGATTACCAAGATGAGTATTTTTTTTTCTTTCAATTGTAATCCATTAAGTTGATTTGCTATCATGACAGAAATTTTTGTCTATTGCCTTTACACAGGATCATCCATTGTTGGGAGCGAAGCTGATGGAGCACTATTTGAGGGATTAAATAAAGGTAGATTCGTCAATAAAGATGGTTCTACTAAAGAGTCATCTTAGCAAACAGTCCCATCATTACAAAGCCTTATTATCCTAAGTTTGGGCTACAAAAACTAAGGCACTTGCGGCTGTGTTGGGAGCCCAAGCTGATGGGTGTGACCATAGTTTTAAATCGCGGTATCGGTCGCCGTCGCGGTATCGGTCGCGGTATATCGGTATCGGGACATATCGGTGATACGTCGCGGGAATCGGGTGTCGCGGTCGTGAATTTTTAAAAATCATCAGCAACATGTATAAAACTTGAAAAATATACTTTTACCCCAAACATTGGCTTAAATTATCACATTTTAATTAATTTAAGACATGTAATAGCCCATTCTCTTCATGTGAAATATCCGATAATTTATCAAAACTCGCAAGTCAATAAGATTTTACAAATATGAGAAAAATGCAACATTATAAGTTTCGATATAATTGACATAAATAGCAAAAATAAGATGAAAACATTAAAATAAACACACCATAGAGGTTTTACATTACATAATCGCTAGCCACAACTAGTTTCAAGCTCATAGCTTTTAAGTCATACATAATTTTGCTAATACAACTTCAATGCCAGAATGAATGACGTGGAGGTATTGATGGTTTGATGCTCTGTGTGTGGAAGGAGAGCTCTGTTTTTTGTTTTTCTGTTTTTTTTTTTTTTTTTTCCAGAACCGATACGTATCGGCCGTACCGGCCGTATCGGCCGTATCGGTCCAAATATCGGTTACAGACCGATACGTATCGGGAACCGGCCGATACGCCTGTGAATTTCAATCTCACCGATATATCGGCCAATATCCGTATCGGAAGCCGAAAATTCCGGTACGTATCGGCCGATACGTACCGTATCGGCCGATATTTAAAACTATGGGTGTGACACAAGACACTAATCCAGGTTCTCCGATTTCATGGAAAGATTTTCCATTTGATTATGGACCGGGGGTGATATTTCACAAAGTCCTATGGGTTTTTGCTCCTGCAATTAATTGAAGCCTTGAAGGATTCAAACATTGCAGACCAGCAATCAGCACAGATGGGATGTTTCTCACTGGGAGATACGCAAGCAAGTTGCTAATAGCCGTTGCATGGGATGCGAAAAATAGACTTCCACTCACATTTGGCATTATCGACAGAGACGGAGGGAGGTGTGGGCATATGGGGGCCAAGGCCCCCGCGCGGTTTCGGGGTTTTTTTTTTTTAAATATTAATGTTTTTTTTTTTTTTGTTTGGTGAGAACATCTAGGTATTGTATTTTGTATTGGATATTATTTAGACATAAAAATGTGTTCGTTTTTTATCCCAAAATCCAATTTCTCTCGCTGTGCACGGTCTCCCATAAGTTTTTCCTTCAATTATTGATCTCATTTCTTTTTCTATCTCTCTCTACTTACTATCCAAAAAAAACCTCCCTCAAAATTTAAACCAAACAAACTATTAGATTTCCGAACCTTCAAATTTCAAAATCGTGTTTATAGGTTGGCCCCCATGTTTACAAGATCTTGGTTTCGTCCCTGATTATCGAGGAAGAGAACACGATCGTTGGGATGGTTTCTTGCATCCCAAAGGGAGTTTATACACTATGGAAATGGGATAGTATGGTTTATAAATTTCTAATGTTAGATTTTTTTGGAGGGTTCCAATCTAAAATTAATTAGCAATAGGTGGAGTAGCCTTGGGGTGGCTTGATGAGCGATGTGGGATACAGTGTAACACTCCCTATCACGTGTACCCCGGATGCACTTGGAGGTTCGAATTGGGGGACTAGGAGATTTGGCGACCAAAACTTGACCACATGGGGTGAGGGCTACCCAAGACTGATACCATGTTAGAATACTTTAAGGGTTCCAACCTAGAGCCTTTTGGCAATAGATGGAGTAGCATCTAGAATATATCAACCAAGCTTGGGTGGCTAAGATTAGTGATCTAAAGTACAATCTAACATCTAAGATTCGCAACTCACCAAAAAAAAAAAACAAACAAACCACAATTAAACAAACAAATTTAAAAGCTCCCAGCCTCCCATAAATGCCAGAAAACAATGTGTATATATTCTGGGGGGGGGGGGGGGGGGGCGGCGTTGGGATGGAGGGGGAGGGGGAGGGGGAGGAGGTGGAGGGACTAACAGAAATGGTGTCGGCAAGGTGGACAAGATCGCAGAGGCCAGAATCGCTGTCGCTGCTATACCTGGAGTCGGGCCCACCGCTTCCATTCTCCAAGAATCACTCACTCATGGCCCCCAAGTCCTGCTCGCTCTCATGGCTAAACCCACCACCGACGTACTGCTTCCCTCCGCCCATCCTCGGCCACGATTCTCCGGTCCCCCTACACACCCTACAATCCATCAACCCACAAACAACCCACCACCCCACAAAATGCCCTAAATTGAAGGAATTCGATACCCAGTTATAACCCAATTTTCTTTGATGTTGAAGAAAATCGATACTAATTTATAAAGTTGTGCGAAACGAATTTCGAATCTTGGAATTTGAGTTTTAATGTGGAAAGAAGAAGAAATTGAACCGAAAGGAAACCTTCCGTCAAAGCCTCGCAAGGTTTGTTTGCTATTCCGAGATACAGAAATGGGGTCCTTTATTATAAAAAGAGATGGGAAGGGGGTCCTTGTGTTTGTGGTGCGCTTGTTCAACCCAAAGGACGTGAAGCAATGGGAATTTGGGAAACCAGAAAGGAATGCAGCGTATATATGGATAGGCTTTGAAGATTGG